>OZ017799.1:4283909-5494561 GCA_963969395.1 Pseudoscleropodium purum
GTTCTGCCATTTCCACAAAGATTTTTGCATAGTAAGGTAGGAGGCTCGAACTCCCACATGGCATCAAAAGCGATCATGACTCAAAGGTACATTTTGCTTTCTACAATGTACTAGCTACGCACATTCCAGGAGGTCGTCACTTGTGATGACTACAAAAAAACACTTTTTTTCAACTTCAAAAATTTGTAACTAATTTCATTAAGGTTCAAAAAAATATGAAACAACTTAGGTTCGATGTCAATTCCACCTGTCTTCCAAAGGAAATTTACTGAATTTTTTTATAAGATGTTCAACCTCTCCAAAATTCAGTTCCAACCCTTAGATGGTTCATTTATGGACCTCTTACCTTACTCTATAGATAAGAATTGGAATTTTTCCCATCTAGCATAACTAACACTCAATTCTCATGCAACTGAATTCCAATCAAGCATATCATACTGAATTTCAGGTCTAGACTCTCCATTTCTGGTGAATTTTTAACCCTTAAAGGACTGACGCCTTTTTTTCTGCCAAAAAACACTGAAAACTGCCATTTCTATAGGCTATAGCAAAGAGTAAAAAAAAATTAAATTATTTCTTTTTCACATCTAACCATAGGATCTTACACTGCACTAGTGTAAAAAAGTGTAGAAAAAATTTCAGAATTTTTCACTACACAAATTGCAAGATATATGCATTTAAATTGGAAAAAACAAGTTTTTCAGCACAGTGTAGGACAGGATTTTTTTACTTTGAACATTTTTTACTGAAATTTTTTGCACTACAAAGTTTTGACCTTTAAATCTTTATAGTAGAGAATTGAATTGAGAGTTTGGGGGAAAAAAAAATTTCAAAAAAACTGAATTTTTATTCTTAAGAAAATTGTTAAATAGAAGTAGGTATGAGGTAGAAGGAAAATCTAAAATATTCATATATTTTAAATGGAATTAAAATGCACTAATCTCAATGGTGAGATTGTTCTAGCAAGTAAACTAAACCATGCAAAATAAAAAAATTTGAAAAATTTGAAAAATTGCATTCATAAATGAATCCTACAAGTTATTTTTTTTCAAGAAGATCCTCTAAGTACCTGAAAAACAAGAATGTCCATAACTTTCTCAAAACAAATCCAAATGAAATGAATCAAAGCTTTTTGGATAGACTAAAATATAATCTACGAGGAAAAAAATATTAAAAAAAAAAAATTCAAGTTTTTGCAAATTCTTTTTTGCTGCCCAGACTGCTCCCCATCCCCTCATTTGAGCTTATTTGGTCATAACTATTGTTCCCGGGTACCGATTGTGAAAAAAATTATATTCTCATGAAGCTTATCAGTTTTTCTATCTTTTCAAAAAGTATAAAAAAATCACAACAAAAATTCAGCCCATAGGTACCTGCCCAAAATCCCATTTGTCCCCTGAAGGGACAATGGTCCTTTAGGGGTTAAAGTCACATTACAAAAAATTTCAACCCTCGAGAGGGTTGCAAGTTTTGAACCCCTCAGTGTACGCACAGAGGAATCATTACTGTTTTTTTATTTTTTTTAATTTATTTTTAATAAAAGCAGTTGATGTTAGCACTACGTTAGATTTTCATACTTTTTAGCATGGTTGTCATAGTGGACGGACGTCCGGTTCGCCTGTCCGTTAGAGGTCCCGCCCGTCCGATACAGTCAACACATAGTTGACTTTCTGATAACGGAAAAATAGGCCACGTGGATGCCATGTGGATTAAGGAACATGCTAGGTGCGGACGAGATCATCAGGGCACGGTGAAGTCCACGCCTAACCTGCACAAGTCCACACCCTGACATTGACAGTGAAGTCCATGTCCTGGATTTCACATTCCGAGGTGATGTGTCATTCCACAAAATTGCACAAGTTACAAAATTAAAGCCGTCCGGACCGTTCGTCCATCCGGTCCGGTTTGCCCATCCGTCCGTCCTGTCCGATGACCCTAACTCGCCCGTTATGACAACCATGCTTTTTAGTTATTTTTAAAATTTTTTCTATACTTGCACTATGGGGGATTGAAAAATAAATCCTTAATGGCCTTCTGCAAGGTTCAAATTTTTTCTAATGATTTTCAAGATTTTATAAAATACTTTATTGAAAATAATTGGTGAGAATTTTTTTTTTAATTTGATTGCAAACTGTAGGAAAAAATTTCAGTCTTTGAGAGGTATGCAAGTTTTGACTTTTGAACCCCAGTGCAATTAAAGAGAAAATAAAATTATTTTTTTAATTTTAGTTTTTTTAATGAAAGCATTTGATGATGACACTACTTGTACTGTGTCAGCAACACATCAGGTTTTACTATTTTTTTTTTCAATTACATTTTTTTTCAATTTTTTTTTTTTTTTTTTTTTCCTTTTCTTTCTTTTCTTTCTTCTATACTTGCACCACGGGGTGCCGAAAAACGAAAGCTTAACCTCCCTACCTAAGATTCAGATTTTTCCTAATGGATATGTACTTATGTAGGGAAACATCCATACGCATATCATCTTGGGTCGGTACATCTATTGTTTGCAGTTTGAAAATTCAGGATCCCCAAGAAAAGCATGTGAAAAGAATCTAAAATCTCTTGTAAAAATCCCGACATGCTCCAATACATATAAACTCAGACCGACTCCAACTGTAATAATTGGAACAATCTTCCAATACATATAAACTCAGACCGACTCCAACTGTAATAATTGGAACAATCTTCCAATACATATAAACTCAGACCGACTCTAACTGTAATAATTGGAACAATGCTCCAATACATATGAATTCAGACCGACTCTAACTGTGATAATTGGAACAATGCTCCAATACATATGAATTCAGACCGACTCTAACTGTGATAATTGGAACAATGCTCCAGTACAACTCTAGAAGCTTACAATTGAGTTTGACGAAGTGGAGCACCCAGTTTTACACGCCCACGGACCTTTCGCGGGGTCGATTGATGGAGACAGTGCAAATTGATTTCTTTGCAGTTTGCACTCAGCTACCGAGTTTCGGCTTCAGACAGACACCGTGAAATTTCCTTTCAGTCGGTTGTGTGCAAATAAGTCAATGGGCTCAACAATTAATTGAATCGCACCAAGCCAGACAAGTGGCATTGTGAGTAGATGACTTAATTACGTCCGTACAGTAGAAACTGTCAGTAACGTAACTGCCTCTTGTGAGCTACTGTAGTGCATCACTCATTTTCTTTTTTTGGAACACACGGACGATTTCCATTGAAAGAGGAAACAGTACATGCAGAGAAACACCTGGCCAGCATTTCTTACATGACATGCAGACTACCAAAACAAGCGAAACCCAGCGCGGACCCGGCTTCGCAAGGTTAGCCAGCAGCCAGGGAATTGAAGAGAACTCTACAGTTGTTCACTCCAAGGCTCCCATCTAGCTTGCCGCCATCACTCGTAGATGGATTGGCAATTAAGAAGGTTGGTTTCACTTTCGATTCCAGGGTCTGTGTTTTGTCTGTAAGTTCCCATCCTTGGCAATCGATGCCCATTCATTGTCAGTGTTGCTAAGAATCTTCTCTCACTGTTTTCAATTCCTCCGATCCGGCCAGGGAGATCGAGTCAGGGACCACTGAACGGCCACTTGTTAGAAAGAGGGTGCTCAGTATGTTATTGCAATACAATGAATTTCCACTGTAAGGTAAGGAAGATAAGTTAGATCCTTTCCTGAAAAACTTCAAAATTGAAATCAATTCTTCCACTGTCAGTGCATCCCAAACGAAACATTGAATCTTACTCTCGCACTTGGCAGGATTCCTGGCACATGGCCTATTCTATATACGGTAGCCTGTCAATACACATGTGAACGCTGAGGTGTGTACACGTACCCCCAATATATAACACTGCCCAAATTGCGACAACACCTACATTTGGACCAAAAAGAGTCATTTTTTTTTTTTTATATATATTGATGAAACAAATTTGCTCAATCTGAAGATGAAAGTCTAAGAAGAGTCTAGTGCTAGTTTTAGTACTCTTCAAGACAAGTTTTTTGAAAAGGCATAACTTATTCATACAATGTTCAAGTAATGCACGACTGGGTTGGAATCCTCTCAGTTGCCTATAAGGTCTAATAAAAACAATAACTACATGTTTAATAAGAGTTACTATGCTCAGTTGTAATTAGGGTCGATTGTAGGTGCACATACCTTAATTGAATTTTTTAACTTCGCTCATCTTATAAAATCAAGTAAGTTAAGTAGTCAGTTGCGGTTTGCTTCAATTCATCACTAAAACTAGAGCCTACTTAGATCGCAAGTTGTGGCATTTGATAGAAGCTTTTATATATATATATATATATATATATATATATATATATATATATATATATATATATATATATATATATATATATATTCATAAGTGTCAAAATCATTACGAAATACTATTCTAATTCTTATACCGGTGAAGTACACACAATCACTCAATCAGTAGTGCGACAGTACGACACGTACAAATTAAACCAGAGTCCAGCTAGCAGTTTCTCACCCCGTCGAATATAATTTCGATGCGTACATTTTGTGACGTTGACATGTGTCGGGGTCCTATTGCAATCATTTTAATTTTGCCGCAACCGTCAGTACTGTTATCTTAAGTAATCATTTGGGACCCTTGCATAGCAACAACATATAAAAGTTATAAGTATACATTCTCCTAGCTCGAAGAAGAAAAATATTTCCATGACACGATATATAGCTATAGTAACTTATATCTTCATGAACATATTAATTAAGCTCATCTGAATATCTAATATTCAGCTGCATACTCATTAATTGTCGTAGGCAGTTGATTGGAAATAATTCTGGCACGCATGGCATGGGTCCCAACTACTAGCTACACAGTAGCAAGCTTAAATTTGCTCGCTAGCTAGCTCATGTGCATATTTGGGCTTCGACCGGACCGGCCGGTGGCATTGACATTTCGATCTTATATACAATATGTAGTCTGTACATCCGAGCAGCAGAATTCTTATCCTGCGTCACTCCTTGTGTTGGTGCCACAAAGCTGAAGGAAGGACAGTTCGGGAGCTAGTCTTCTGCAGTTAAGAGCTTGATCATTTCAATTCTTCGTAGCTCATCTGTGCCGAGTGCGCCTTGCCATGACTGCATTATCTGATCACGTACAGTGGCATGCACGGGGAATTTGATCAAGTCGTACTATCCCCAACCGAAACTACAGCACGGTTAGCTGTGAGGGCAAGCCGCACCGGGAATAGCAAGGTAGCTAATTCGCTAGCTTCGTGTAATTACACGAAGTTTGCAATTGCTTTGGTGGTGTGTTGGTGGTGGACTGCATGCAGCTAGCTAGCTCGACTTTGTCAAAACAAAGTTAGATGCGGGAGCAAGCCAAGCCGGGAATTGAAGAGCGAGCTAGCTAGCTAGATAGCAATTAATAATTAACGAAGCTTGCTTTGGTGGTGGGTGTGTGCGTGGTGGACGCACTGTAGCTAGACGACTTTGTTGGAGTCGATCAGGAGTATAGCTTCCTTCAGTAATTAAGTTACTTGCTTGCACTTGCTTGCTTGAGTTCGATCATCCATGAGCTCGGTTTTGCCACTAATGGCAGGCTTTGAGCAGTCTCTCGAGCAGCCTGTAGTGGAGGTGGCTGTGAGGAGAAGACAGAGTTCGAGAGCTTTTTCGGAGTCCGAGAGAAAAGGTTTGGAAGACGAGGGAGTGAGTGAGTCCGAAATCAGGCAGCACAAGAGCCACAACGACGCGTGGGTGGTGGTGGACGGCATCGTGTATGACATCTCCCAATTCGTGGCCACGCACCCGGGCGGCTCTCAGGTACTACTCACATGCACACTGCTGGAACTCACCCCCTTCCTGGTTAGTAACGTTTTGTACGTAGCAACGTTTGAATGTTGTTGATAACACGAAAACGTGATTCCAAAGTTGACATTCAACGTTTCTACCAGACGAGCCCAAAATAAACAACGCTATGGAACATATTTGCTGTAAAAAGTTGCATGTTTACTTAAGCATGTTCCAAGTAACATTTGCAAGATTGCTGTGAAACATTGCTCCAAGCAAGTTCCAAAGCGTTGCATGTAGAAAAAATTAAAACGGTGCTGGAAAACGGTGCTAAACTCTTCAAAACCTAGTAGTCCGTGTCACTCGCCTTGCTTGCCTTGCTTGCTAGATCAATTCATCGAGTAGCGCAAACTCAAACTCTGCATACGTATGTCATAGAATCAGCCAAATGCCGCATTCTTAGCCTAGCTGTAATTAATTAGTCAGTCAGTCAATCTCCCTTTGCACTTTTCAAAGACGGTTTTGTTGACTTCATCTATCATGTTGCATAAACTGTATATCTGGC
Source organism: Pseudoscleropodium purum (assembly GCA_963969395.1). NCBI lineage: Eukaryota > Viridiplantae > Streptophyta > Bryopsida > Hypnales > Brachytheciaceae > Pseudoscleropodium > Pseudoscleropodium purum. The sequence goes on from OZ017799.1 coordinate 4,290,226, forward strand.
CACCTAATGGGTTGACTTAAGACAATGAACACTAGCTGGTCACACCCGTATGCTTCTATGGTAGATTGCGCCCACGTTTCCTCGGAATCCACGCAAATTAAGTACGTAACTAGACAAAGAATGTGTGTATTCTTGTTTATATGTTTGAGTCAAAGTTTGTGATTAACATGATGTGTGTGTGTGAGCGAGTCCAGGTGATTGTGGAGCATTTGCTATCGAAGGACATCGGAAAGGTGATGCGCGGCGAAGAGAGTGCCCTGCACTCTCACAGCCAGTATGCATTTCGTATGCTTCAGCAGTTTCGCATCGGTCGCGTCCGTGACTCCAGCTTCACTCGGTTCGTTTCCCACATTAATTTACTTGAAATATTTCAAGTTCAATTTCATCTTATAATTGATTTCACAGCGAGCTACATGTGGCTCTTAGAAGTCCATCCCAAATGATAAATTTTTCGCAAATCGAATGCAAAGTTAATTTCACTTTTTAAAGCTGATAGTTGAGTATAGTGACTTTTGATATCTACACATTAATTTTTCATTCAGAAATGTCGGAGTTGATTCTCTTCTTTCTACAGAGACATTTTATTACCTTCCGTCAAGCTTCAATTCCTTGCAAATAATTTTATTTCAACTCCAGTAGATATGGAAATGTACGTTCAATTTCGGGCATTTCGGTACTTAGAACTGTTAGAAGTAATATAAATAAAATAATCATAACGTCAAGAGAAGAACATCAAAATGTTGTAGTTTCAACTTCCTGGTTTGCTTACTTGGCTAGCTGGTTGAAACGACATCTCAAGTAATGATGTTTAAACAGGTTATTAATTTGTATTACTGTGATCCATCATTTAATTAAACCGAGCTGTTTGTTGGGGCATGGCTTGCTGAGATGATCGAAGGAATAAAGAGAGGCTTTTCTGAGTTTGCTCTGTGGCGGTGTTGGTTGTAGTGGAGAGAATGGGATGCAACCTTCCAGTGCAGGCCAGGAAAGCAGATATACTGTGGATCTCAATAAGCCTCTCGTCTTTCAGGTAATGCATTCGCAACACACATACATACATTCAGCTTTTCACTTTCCCAAGCATCTATACACAGGATCATGCGCAAGGTAACCACACCCCGAAATCAACAAACTTAGAAAGATGACATTACATTTACTAGCTAGAATTCGATCCTACATTTTTGGATATCAAATGTACAGGTACAACAACTGTGCGTAGATAGTGTTGATTTCATTAGTTTGGCCTTTCGGGTTTACTTACCTTATCACCTACTTTGAAGACCTCGAGTTAACACGCAATTGTCTCCATCTGCATATGTATTGATTTGATTACTTTTGAGTTAACATTCAATTGACGTACAGGTGGGGAAATTGGGCGATGATTATGAACAGTGGGTGCACGACCCCATAGTGCAGAAGGAGCCTCCTCGCTTCTTTGAAAGTGATATTGCAGAGGTAAATATTTGATAAACAACCAAATTAAATGTTATATATGCTGTGAGTAACCTGTAACCCTACCGAAGTACCAGTTTTGTACGTGTGGGGTTTGTCCATTTCTTCCGCTGGAAACAAAAATTGCTGGAAGAATATATGAGGACAGGCGTGCACGAATTAACGTGTTTTGGGTGCAGTTTTTCACCAAAACAGCGTGGTGGGCAATACCCGCAGTGTGGGGACCGTTGGTGGTCTACATGGCCGCGGTAGCGCACAAGGAAGGCCTCTGGCTGTCTGCTTTACCCTTTACCATGACTGGCGGCGCTTTCATCTGGACCTTCATTGAGTATCTGTTGCATCGCTACGTTTTTCACATGAAAACCTCGGGCTACTGGTGAGTCGTCGTACGTCCTTTTGCATACAAGACATTGAAAATCTCAAATCCAGTGTTAAAAATTAAGAAACGAAGCCAATGTCTCAATGATGGCAAGTTTTAAGAGGATTATAACCCAACATCCTTCAATCTCCTTGGTCTAATTTGAGAATCTTAATGATTAGCCCATATCAAAGTGCATTCTCACGACTGTTTTGCAAATACATTTTTTCATCAATTGAATTGATGACATTTGTTTAATTTGTCCAGGTCCAACACTGCACATTACTTTCTCCATGGCTTTCATCACAAGCACCCAATGGATGGAACCCGTTTGGTGTTCCCTCCTGCCATTACTGGCATCATTATCGTCATGGTACTAGCTCCTCACCAACAGCCTCGGTACTGGCTGGGTTAATTTCGTAGTACAAATTCGGGAAGTTTCTTTTTTAATTCTCTGCTTTCAACATCATTTTTCATTTTCATTAAATTTCATTAATTTTCATTACTAAGATCAAAGGTTGGAGAATTGAACAAGGTCTAATTCATTTCGTGATTCTTATTGCAGATCTGGTATGTGACGGAGCCACTTGGTTACATTGTGGGGAGGCCCGTGAAATTGAGCATGACCAGTGGCGGACTTTTAATGTACATCATCTACGATCTCACTCACTATTTTCTTCACTTCGGCAAGCCTTTCAACAATATGTCGCGCGTGCTCAAGGTACTACAATAGAATCACTGCGAGCAGGCCTCTCAGTCTTTAAATTTTTGAACATGGTCATCATTCTATGAATCAGTTGCAATAATTATATCATTTATGTGGTTGTAAATTTGGCATATCAAGTGAACTGTTTCGTGAGAATTTGGTCACATGCTTTGTTTGGTTGAAAATTAAAACTGTATGTGACAAAACAAACATTATCTGTTTCGATGGACATGCTTTAAGATCGATGTCGTCGACGGTCTCTTGATCGAAAGCAAGAGTTTGAAACGCAGTCGCTCAGATTTTCTCCCAAATCCAATTTTTGAAACTTTAATTACGAAAATTGTCTTGAATGTCACTTGCTTGTGAGTGCAGAGGTTTCACTTGAATCACCACTTCAGGGATCAAACGAATTCCTACGGTGTCACGACGCCATTCTGGGACACAGTCTTTGATACATTTCCGGAACCAGGCAAATAAGATTATAATGACAGGGAATGAAGACTCCTCAAAGACTGAAGACAGCTTCTGATTTAACCCTGGAACGCTGGGCACGCAGCTGGTCACCGTCGAAATCATCCTTAAGTTTGGGTATTGTGTGAGTCATTTGCTTAAAAAAAAACATCCATTGGAGGTTAAAGTACTGTGCAAGACCTCCCTTTTTCACTCAAAATTTTAAGGACAAACATCTGCACTTTTGTCTTACATAGAAAGATTCTCTGGCATCCATTGTAGGGACGTTATAAGGTTAAAGATCTGTAAAGATGTATTTTAGAATGAAACGTACAAGGATAGTTTGTGGTGTTGATGTGTGAAATATATTGTAGATTTTGAGATTCACGTGGTGTAAGATTAGGGAATCCAATCCCATAGTTTTCAACTGTATTTTTTTTATATTGGTGTTCATTAATAGAATGGGTTGTATACAATACAATAATATGATTGTATGTCTTGTTTCTATTATCAAAAGGAGGCCAATGCAATGCACAAAATTATGTATTTGATGTTTGAATATTGTACAAAACAAGTTATGAATTTTATAACTTTGTAATACAAGGGTTTCAGTAGTGGGGTTTTAGAAGTTTGCAATAGTACATGAATGAATTATGTGTATTACCATATGTACTGAATTTCATAGAAGTATCTATGAAGGGGGAAGAACCAAAATTATCTCATTAATTTCAAAGTTTTAAATCAAATTTGTGGTATATAAGCTTGAACAAGTAGCTATGCTACAAGAGTCTATATGTATACACATTTGTATGTTAGTATCCAAAACACATTTGCCACCTCACCTTAAAATAGTTACAACTAATCTTGTTGAACACATTTTCACCAAAAAATTTGCTTCGGTTCGGCATTGGCTACCTCAACATACAGTAAAGGGTAGAAAATGGATGAAATCACCACATTGTCTCAAGAGATACAATTTTCATCTATATTTGAATGAGAGTTGCTAATAATGGATAATTTTATTGATGAACTTACATTCATGGATGTTTTTATCCATTCTTATCTTACATATGAACTGTAAAGCCATGAATTCTAGAACCCAAGACTTCAAATACTCAATTTTGGTAGTCTGATGTAACTGCAGCTGAAACGCCGCTTAATGCTCACTATTATTGCTCACTCAACGAGTGAATACAAGAATGGTGCCTACAAACTGAAACAATTTAAAAATAAAGACCACAATAACCTGTCATTGCTCTTCTAATATAGCTCCAGAGTGATTGAAGCCACATGACAATTGAACAGCTTTCATGTTTTTCAGCTTGACATGAGTAGGCTCAAAAAAATCATTCTCATTGCCAAGCCCCTGCAACAGTCAATACAAAGGCTTCAAAACTCAAGTAGTCTATTTCCTAGTGATCTATCTCTCCATTAAAACTCTATTATACCCTCACTTTTAGAAAAAGTGACACAAATAGGTCTCGATTCACACCATTAACCAACACCGGAGGAGGGAAGATAATGACACGAAGAGAACGAGTGCTAGTCCAAAATCTAAATCTTGAGGTTACTTTCCACTGCCTGAACCCATCATAGAACTAACCGACTATGATTGTATGGTATACCTGGAGTACGTTTACAAGGACTGCTCTTGAAGTCTCCAGATTCTGTACAACTGTACCTAAACTTAATTTTTTAATGCACAAGTCACTGACTAATGTAGCCCCAGGAACAGTCCATTGAACAATTGGAAAGTAAGGTACAATTCTCACCAATTGGCCTCCAGAAGAAAGACCATCCATTCCATGTGTACCTTGCGAGCCTCCCCAACCCCATGCGTATATATCACCTCCAACTGTCTCACATGAACATAATCACACATCATAAACACCAGAAGTGCAATTACTGCAGGCTACACTGGAATTTACGTTATCTTGCTACAGCTCATTACTCAAAAAAAGGATTTTTTAAACGTATCAAGGAAAAAATATTAGATGCACTTCTCCTACCGAATGCTCAGGTTAGATTCAACTCTTTATTGTTAAAAATCAATTTCCAAGTCACATTTCAAGAAGTTGATACCAAACACAAGATGAAATGTGTCACTTTTCGGCTAGAGATAATTAATTTCTGTTAAATCTGACCCGTGCTCCATTTGATTTTAAGTGAGTTTAAAATGACACTTTTGGTAAAATCAATAGAATTAGTTACGGCCACAATAATTGCACGATTTGGTGTTATTGGCAGGCCATTAGCACAACTTGGGTGGTTCACAAGTACCTGTGAGAGCCAGAGTGTGCTTCCAACCACATTCAACCTGCAAAAAATTGCGAAAGGAAACGGAGTACGTCACTTTGCACAAAATGAACGCTTGTCTTAGATGCTTAGACAAACAGAACATGATTAGTTTTGAATACATACAAAATTTCTTCATGATAATAATATCCCACCTGTGTCACTCTCAGTGGGGCCAAGATGCCTTCCACAAGCATTGGCAACTTTGTTGCATTTTGCTGCTTATACCTGGTAATAGGATGCAACAGGAAGACGACTGGTTAACCTAGAATGCAAATTGAAAAGAAGGCAGGTGCAGCCATCATTGCACAAGCACGACTGCCCCTATAAAGCTGAAGAGGTCTGCAAAAACGGATTTGTTATCACACGAAAACGTAAACGTAGACTTTATGTTGCAATGATATGGTAAAGGTAGTCGGAAGTTGTTACAGTAAGACTATTCACTATTTGGTCCGAGAGGTAAGTAAAAAGCATGTTCTCCTTAATTTCGAATAGAAAACTTGTGAATTTATGATCCTAGTGTAAGTATTTACTAACCCGAAACCAAGACAGCCATACTCGTTGGAACCCCACATGTACAACTGGCCGTTCCCTGTGACATTACATACAAGAAGACTTGTAAGAATCAAAACCCAAGTTTGAATGCATTAGATTAAAAAAGAATCAGATAAACAAAAATCCATCCATTCTATAGAAGACTGTTGATAGATTCACTGTCTCTGGTAGATAATATCTTGCAATCATGGTCCATAAATTTGAGAGACTAAAAAATACTAAACTATTTTGAAGTTTTTCATTTTGAACGACACACAGAGACTGCACTGATTTATCAAAATCATGTTATTTGCAAAACATTAAATTAATGCAGGCTGAAATATGACTGTAGTAATTAATTTTCAAGAAATAGACAATTTTCAGTGACAATAATTTTGCAGGTGACATTAATTTTGCGCACTCACTAATAGAATAAATCAGTGTAGTTGCAAAGTCTTAAGAAGGAAATAACATACTAGAGATTGCACCAGTATGATACCCTCCACAAGCTATCTCCTCGATTGGAGGAAGGATCGGCACTCGCATTGGCTCAGAAAAGTCTCTATCAACACCTAAACCCTGGAAGGTACACCATTAGAAAACAAAACCATACACGACAAACGCATCGTCAAGAATACATAACAGTAAGTATATTGAAGGAGACCATGGAACCATATAAGTGTAGGGACGGAGAAAATTAGTAATCTTACCAGTTGACACTCTCGCCCTTTACCGAATGTGTACAGCGACCCTTGCTCTGTGCCACATACTCCCCATCAATATCATTGCGTATCCTATTCCTCAATTTATACTTCACCATACTAAACTAAATATTCCAGAGCATGGTTAGACTTGTATCATGCTCCAGGAAAGTGCATATTCTTGTATCATGGTTTGAATCCAAATACGATATCATATTCCTTGTCTATGCAAGAAACTCAAACAAAATTACTGCACTAAATACTCTATCCATTCAACACACAAGTGCTTCAACAGACTATGAGTTCCAAGCTTCAAGCATGCTTTCTCTCTCCGATCAAAGAAAGCAGATAGAATAGGAGGTTGCAGAAGGCCAATGAGTGAGGGAACTGACCATCAAGGCATGCAGAGTGAGTCAGGCCAGCAGCAACTTTCCACACCTGAATGAGAACATACTAACAAATAACTTCGTTTGTAACAAACAATACCACAAGTTGAACAGTAGTCGTTTGACTCTCTGCCCGCAGAATTCTCCTCCACGATTGATTGCACAAGTGACATCTAAAGATTTATCTCTCTTTGACGGGGACAGAGAGAATGTTGCCAAATTCTAAGATGTGTTAGACGTCATGTATCTGACCTTGACATCCCGAAAGCCCTTCACTAGTCTGGGTGTATGTTCACTGCAAAGAGCAATCAACTGGATTATATTTTGGGGCCACGTGGAAAACGTGACGACTGAGGTTCTGGGGTACACTCTAGGTTGACACCATGAGCTTGCAGTTGATTGAGTTAAAAAAGTAGAGAAAAAAAGAAAGTCATAAGGTATCGCTATTCCTTCATCCGACTGTACTGTGCAGACAACCTCTATTTCCGATCGGGCAATAGCTACGAGTCCATATAAACATTTATTGAAAGGAGGAATTTCACCTGGTTTTACGAAATAAACTAAACATAGACGATGATCTGTGACCTTCTCCATGTCCAAGACGTCCATTCAAGCTTGTTCCCCAGCTAAGCACGTCCCCCTCGTCTTCCATACAGCAACAGCACGTGAGATAAAATCCATACTCATAAAATGCTGAAAACTCTGTCAGAAAATAAACTATGGGTTTCCAGTCACAAAATTGGGCTTCCTTATTTCGATTCGGCTATGACAAGGCATAGGGTTTGAGAAACCAGAATCCAATGAAGCTGAAACCAGCAACAAGAATCCTACTCTGAGGGGAATGAAGCATGTGTTTGACTATTAATGTTTTTCTATTAGCGATTACAGCAAAAGGAAGAAAGAAAGAATTGAACTGCACGTATTTGAACCCTGCATCCCCATTACCTTATACCAGAAAAGATTTGTACAACTTACAATAGCCAATATAATCACATTTCTCATGACATATGGATGCCTTGTAAGCAACAGCTACAACCTTTACAGCAAAAGGAAGCTCCAATATTAAAGAAATAAAGGTGGTTTCCAAAGCTTAGATCATACTCGAATGCACAGGACTTGACAAACTGGACGGTTGAGCAACAGTACACAAGATATGATCCTCTGGAATAGAATCAGAAAATTCCTCCATGTGTAACAAAAATGTCAATAACATCAGGTTTTAAAATCCATGATTACAATGAAAACATTCAAGAGGGAAAAAGAAGAATACCAGAAAGGGCAAGAGTGTGCTCGGAGCCAAGGGCTATCATTCGTATACGTAGATCCTTCAAAGAATCCACCCATTGAATTGCACACACTTTGCTCGGCGCCCCTGTCATTCCAAAATTTGCCTTAACAATTTCTCATCACAACGGAATGATCACCGAAGTAGAGGACGAGGAGGCATTGAGACAATCTTCGAGAAATAATTATATAAAGTCATGCATCATATAAGATTGCTTACGTTTTCCAAGACCGAGTTGCCCTTGTGTGTTTCTGCCCCACATGTACACTTGCCCATTCTCTGCCACATTTCATACAAGCATTCTCAGTAATCATGAACAAACTTGCTTTGGCTGACAAAAATCTATCATAGTAGCATGACAAACTTCCAAATAGTTGAAGAAGTAGACGAGTGAGTACCAGAAACAGCCGCAGAATGGAAGTCCCCAGCCGCAACATGCACAATTTTCGCATCGTCTGGGAAGCCCACGACTTCCATAAGCTCCTGCAGCATAAAAGAATGACATCCTCCAATTCCTTCAATTCCTGCTCGGCTAGATCTTCATAGCACATACTCTGATGCGAAAATCTAAGTCACGAAATAACCTAGAAGGTAGAAGTTGATACATACCATAGAGTAGCCGGTTGACAAAGGCAAGCCCAGTTGGCCCCAATCATTCAATCCTGATGTGTAGACACGACCCTCCTCTGTTGCAAACACAAATAAAGATTACGGGTGTACAAAAAATTCAGCAAGTAGGAGGGTTGAAATTTTTCATTGAAATCCCTCATTGAGATTGGGGATATGGCCTCCTCAAAGTCCAATCCATCAACTTGCATTTTCAACAAACTTGTTGAAATCCAATTCACCAGAAGTTGAGGTGATGAAATTTGCACAACAAAATTTGCATGGAGAATGCTGGACTCCAGCTTGCCAACTAATCCTCTATCTCTTGTGTTAAGAAAACCGGATACAGCTTTGAAATGCAACAAGTTTGCTGAAATTCCAGCGTTTCTATCGTAGTCACATTTTGCAAAACGATTCCGAGAAGTCGTCAACAAATCCAAAAAGCAGGAAGAGATGCCCCCAATAGTTACATTATTGCAAAACGATTTCGAGAATACATCAACAAATTCAAGGAAGAAGAAAAGCCCCGAATAGTTACATGTTTGCAAAATGATTCCGAGAATACATGAACAAATCCAAGGAGGAGGAATCGATGCCCCGAATAGTTACATTATTCCAAGACGATTCCGAGAAAACACCACCAAATGCAAAGAGGAGGAAGAGAAGTCCCGAATGATTACACTATTGCAAAACGATTTCGTGAAGACATCACCAAATGCAAGAAGGAGGAAGAGAAGCCCCCAATAGTTACATTTTGCAAAACAATTCCCCAAAAAATCGGCAAATGCGAGGAGGAAGCAATGCCCAAATAGTTACATTTTTGCAAAATGATTTTGAGAAAACATCAACAAAAGCAAGGAAGAGGAAGAGAAGCCCCGAATAGTTACATTTTTGACAAAATGGTTCCCAGAAAACATGAGCAAATGCCAGGAGGACGAAGCGATGGTGCGAGAGACCCTAAGTCTTAAACCCACCCGTGAGAACGAGAGTGTGCGCTCCCCCACACGCCACAGCGACAGGCTGCAAATTCTGCATACTCTGGCACAACGAGGGCTCCCAGCACGATTCGGTCGACGCCGAACCCAAGCGTCCGAAATCGCCGTTTCCCCACACTGCCACCCATCGCTGCCTGTCGCCTGAAAACATCCCTGAATACATCATCGCCCTCCCCCGCCATAGCTGCTCCTGCGCGACAACACGTCGACAGAAGGGCCGCACTGCATGCCGCAACATCGCCCAATTTCGCAATCTCGACAACTATGGAATTCCCTTCAATTCCACCAATTCATCTCAGCGATCACAACCTCAGGGATGCAATTGGATGGAGCATCGATGGATCTAGAGAATTGTCCAGAAATCGAAGTAGAAATTGATGGAATGGAGTGACGAACACTTGGAGTGCTGGTAGCCAAACAAGAGCTGCGGGAGTCCTCTAATGTTCATCCAAAAGGGAGTCATGTGTTCGTCACTATTTTGGATGAAGTATGAGAAGTGGGGCTGCATGATGATGCTCCTGGAATCTAATTCTTCTGACCCTGAAAGCACTGAATCGCAGTTTGATAGAGTGCACAATTTGGAGAGGTGATCGGTTGTAGGTTTTGGGGTTTTGGGGGTTTTGGGTGTTTTTATTTCAGAGCAAGGTGGTCGATGAGGAAGGGAGAGTTTGGAAATTGGAGTTTTTGAAAGGTGGTCGCAATGACCGAAAGAGAAGCCAAGGGTGAAGGTACTTTAGGGCACAATTGAGCAGGCACTTCAGAAGCAGAGCGGTGAAGAAGTTTGGGAGCATTTTGAAGCTCGAGAAGCATTTCCAGCGCATTCAGTTTGGACGTTTCAGCATGGGTGCAGCGGACTCCAAATTGGGTTCTCCAGAGGTATGCGTATTTTCAAGCATTTTAGGGTTCCAGGTCCAGGATAGGATGATTGCCTTGGGTTTCGCATGCTCCGGTTGCTCGGGTTGCAACGGAATTCATGGCACCAGGATTTTCATGGAAGCTAGTTGGCATCGGAAGTCACGATTGGTTTGCCTCTGCAGGGCGTGACGGACGTAATTGAGACGATCAACGCGGGACGAAGCGCGGAAGAGCTTGATCCTTGTATAGAGCGACTTCAAAACTTAAGCGTTGTAAGTGTCTCAGGAATTCTAAAACTCTGTGTTTAGGGTAGAGAATTTTATTTCGTGTTTTTGTGATTCGTATCGGTTAAGATGCTTGTGGTGAGCAGCTTCAAACCCTATGCGTTGTAAGTAATCCAGAGATTCTGAGTGTTCTGTTTATATAGTTTGATAAAAACACAATTCGTGGTTTTGTGATTCATTTCCGTAGAGATGCATTAATTTCTCGAACCTTGTAAGATATATGAATTTGGAGTGACCAGTTTACAGAGCCACTTTGGAATCTTGCTTCTTGGTCTGTCCCTCTTATCACAAGGATTTAAACATGCAAAATCATTTTACTGATGGCAGTACTTTTCCTCCTTTCTACCGCCTAAGGACGAAGGACGTATAGTTCAAGAGTGACTGCTTTTACTGGCCATATTATGAAATATCGATAATTCAGATGGGGTGAAATTTCACATCACCAGGATCAGTGAAGAACATTGCATGATTTGGTCTGAAAATAATTGAAATTGGTCATATGACGTACGCGAAGCTGCTAAAATCACTTAAGACCGAAGCTTTAGGTGCTAGGATCTATGTGGTGATTTATGTTATTGAATCCCTGGACTTATGAAGAATTGAATCCCTGGATTTATGTAGCATTGAATCCCTGGATTTCAAACGCTGCCGTGTGTGTGAGAGACGTGCGTCTTCGGTGTAGTTGAGGATGACGATGATGTCAAGACTTTGCAGGAGCATCCACTGGCGAATCATGGTGCTTTTTTTAATGCTGAAAAATTGAATGTTGGTGCTCTTTTGTGGTAGGCATTGTTAGTGGAGCCTAAGAAGAGAAAGCCAGATGTCCCTCATGCACGCTCTATAAACAACATAGCATGGCCAACAGGTGGGTTCGGCTGCCCAAGCAAAACAAACGAGCTTATGAAAGTTTTTATCTTTTTTTTGGTGGGGGCAGGCAGGACCTATATTGAAACCGCCGGTGGGGGAGAGCAGTTTGACAGACATTCTATTGCAACGGAACTTGTCTCAATCTGGTCACGTTGATTATGGTCTGTAATCAATAAAATTCACATGGCAGATCAGACTACTATGTTCCTTCATTACTGAGTTTGAGGATATGAATTTCTCTTTTGTTCCTAAAGAGAGTCGACAGGATGTGAGCATTTGAGGACGGGGGGAAGTGCTGACTTGATTTAATAGACTAGAAAGGGAGAATTTTAGATTCGGGTATGAGTCTAGAGAGACTTGTGGTTTAGTTCTAGTGACGTTCGCTTACCTGTGGCTGAGGCACAAATGGCTGAAATATTTCTGACGATTTCACTGTCGTGTGAACAGGTACATTAGATGCAACCACGACTGCAGACCTGCTATCTCTATATCAGGAGTGGCAACGTCTCACTGCTGCTAAGGTCAGCAAGAATCAGGTACTGTACAGTTATATTTACATTCCTATTCAATTTTGTGGCCCTTTCATGCTTAGTGTTGTTTCCTTTTATTGGTTTGATTTCGAAATATTTCAATTTTTAATTGTTCACAACTAGTCTTCAATGTTAATAGAGCTTTCTTTAAAGTTGACGCTATTTCAGATCTGTGATTGAACCACCAAAAGAAAGATTTTCAAATACCTATTCAAAGCTCTATTCAGTAGATTCAACCCCTTCTTTTTCATTGAAACAAGCTCTCAGCAACTTTGAATGAGTTGAGGGATATCTTTAATTTGTCAGCAGTGTTGGTATTTCCTGTGGACACAATTTAGCTGATTCTGTGAACTCTTTGGGGTCTCAGGAAGAAATTGGTTTTAAGATCGATGCAGTGGAAGCAGTCGCAATGAAACTGTTGCAGCGACTCAATTATTCAGCATCGGTTATGAAGACCAGCGCTGTACACCTTCAAGAGGGTACGTCTATTTCCTCATTATCACATGTATTGCCGTCGCTTATGTTGCCGTAATTTTACTTTCTTATAACTGGTTGTTTGTTTGGGTGACAGTGCAATACTTGAAGGTTGAGGTCCGGGAGATGAAGAGGGCACTCAACATTGTTCTTGAAAAATATGAAGCTGTTTGCAAGCGGGTTGAACAGCAAGGGCCTGACTTTCTGCGCAGCGCAACTCGACCACCTTCACGAGCATCCACTGCTCTTGGCACGGAAATTTCTTTAGGTGGTGCCTTACAGCAGATTTTCAGAACTGGTTCTAGTATGATTGACACGAGACCTCCTCAGTAGACAGCAACTAACTACTTTGGGAAGTAAAAGCGAACTTGTTTGTATAATCCCAAGGAGTTCAAATGTGTTGCAAGAGTATCATAGAAACCCATATTTCGAGTAATTTGCTGAGGTCTTCACCTTTGTGAAGTGCAAATCTGAGGTTTTCTGTCTAGGCATCTTACACAGGAGATTTTCTATTGTACAGATAGAGCATGAAAGCTTTAACGAGGTGGTGGTGGTCCTTCACTTATTGACAAGTGCTGCTGCAATTTAAACTTTCAATAGATTATGAAGCCATTTTTACATTTTTCAATGTGGGATCTATATAACTTCTGTCATGAATGTTTGATTAAATTTATTACCACTGCAAGTCATGGGTCACAAAATTCTCTATGAATGAAATGTTAAAAAGCTGCCCATCGTATTGATGCATTGTGTCACGTGTACTGTACATGTGTACTTCTAAAGTAGCACCTTATAGTGATACCACCTGAATTGTGACATCTATATTTGAGGGCTCAATGAGTAGAGTAGGAATTTAGAATCTCTGTTCACAGTTGAAAACTTGAAATGTCTACTTGACTTTGATGACGATGGCAATTGGTTTGACAATCAGGTTTGTATTGATACAGTTTGACAAAGACCCTCAACACACAATCTAATGGATTTAATGGTTTTAGATAGTCCAATCTCATTTACATTCAAAGATTCTTGACTCTTGTTCTTATGAAGTCAATGAAGTCTTGTATGAATTCTCAAAAAAAACAAAGTGGAATCAATAGTCTTTTAGAGGTTAATTCAACCCAAGATAGAAGATTGAAAGACATAGCATCCCACAAGGAAGCACCACTATATTGTATGAAAAAAGGATGTTTATTGCAAAATTGGTACTAAGGTGACTTACTTTATCAAAGATAGTATTGATCACTTCTAACATGTGATTAGAAAAATCAATCCTTCTACTATTGACTACGTGGTAGACTTTATCAATGTGATTTATTTATCCCCAACACTTGCAACCTAATTTTTGATCCTTAAAGTTGCAAATTGTCATAGAAAATGAACTCAATACATCATGAAGAGCTAGTTAGGGCTTAACTCACATGGTACTTTATGATCAAAATTGAAGACCATAAATAGTCCTCTATTCTACTATGGTTTCTATATTTGAAGTGGGTACATGTTACAATACATCGGAGGGATGATGATGTGCAACTTGCCCACCACAAGTTGTAGGACACTACTTATCATATCATCAATGAGCAGCAAGATTAGCATGTCCTTGTTGACTTTTTCCTAATAAATTAAGTTCAAGAGATAGTCAAAATAATACTATTTTGTAAGATTCTTTCTCATCATACAAAAGTAATTTGAAAAAAATTCCAAGAATTTAGACATTTAATTTAAGAATTATACTATTTACCTGATTTAGCTTGCAACTATAATAGTCACTAATGAAAATGAGGTATGAACCATTGCAAACTAATGCATTTTTTAATGTATTTGTTAACTACCAAGTGAATGAAAGTTTGCCAAATTCACTTTTTGTGAAAGTGGAGGTGGCTATGTTCACATCTTGAAATCTATCTTAGAATATTGATTAGTTTCAAGTACTTAAGAGCATCTCTACTTTTTCATTGGAGACATGACCTAGGAAAACAACTCTTGCATGCTCAAATTGAGTATAGCTTATCCAAGTCAACTTGGTCCCCCACCTATACCCTCCATCATGACCCTCGGGAATTGCAATTTTTCTACAAGTACTATTCACATCCAACTCTCCAAAGCCACATTGGCAACTCTATTCACCAAGAAATAAGAAAGGTTGGCTTAGGCTTAAATTGCAATTTAGAGGCTTTGTTCCAAATCGAATAAAAAACAAGTCACAATAAGAATCCTCTAACAAAAATCTAATATGTAAAGAGGAGCAGGCTTGGAAAAATGGCGAGAAGATTATATTTTTGTGCATAGCTAGGTTGACAAGGCTTGCCTCCAAGTTACCAATGGAGTATCCAACCTTGCTTAGGCTCGTCTTAGACCGGACATGGCCCCTTCCCAATGAAAGAGAGGATATGCTCTACAAAGAGAGGAGACAATGTAACATCGGGGATATTAAGAGGATTATGAATTAAGGTTATGTTGGGGTGTCGGTAATATCAAACCAAGTGGGCATACTAACCGTTTATTAGCATTAGAATTTTGGCTATGTTTTTGAAGTGTTACTACCTTAATAGAACATGTTGTTTGCTTGTCCATTAAAGTAGACACCCACCCACCCAAATGTGCCAGTGAATCCTAAAATCAATTATGTACCTATGTGGAAGAAACTATTTAGAACCAAACTTTGTTCCTTCATAACTTTAGCATACAATATCCAAATGTCACATTCTTTGATACATTGGAACCTTCTTTCACTTGCAGACAAGAAAAATCAATGAAAATTTAACCAGTCTAATAGTACTAAATACAGTTTTAGTACTAAATACAGTTTGAGACTGCTAATTCATTTTCCTAGACTGAGATGGCCCTTCCGTTCAACAACAAACACTTGACGAGCCCAATATATTACACCAGCCTGGAAGTAGTTGGTGGTCAGTACTGCTGTGCATCTGACCATGCATCCCCACAGCACTAGAAATGGAACAAAGTACTTGAGTAGTGGTAGTTGCTTTTGTTTTAAAAAAGACATGGAAATTATCGAAAGTTGGGACCCAAACCTCAAAAGATCATAATCTTGGCATGACGATCATTGTGAATGAATAAGAGCCTAGTAAGGTGGGTACGCCCAAAACCGCCACTTTTTGCTATTGAGCCTATTTTCTATTTTTAAACTGGTCAGATTTTCATATGTTCTTGTTGGCAAGTGAAAGGAAGTTCCAACATACCAAAGAGCGTGGCATTTGGATATTGTATGCAAAAGTTTTTAAGGAACAAAGTTTGGTTCTAAAAGCATTTCTTCTACTTAGGTACAGAACTAACTTTGGAAATGTACACACAATGTAGATGGTGCTTTAAGGTTAGTGGCACATTTGGGTTTACCTACCTTACATGTTGAGGCGGGGTAAACTGCTTCAATTAGCCACCACTAGTAGAAAAGTTGGTCTTGGGGCACTAGTGAGAGCACTTGTCTAGAGTTTGGTGTCCATATGGGCCTTTGGTACCAAGCTTTGATGCTCTAGGATCAACTTTCTACTAGACATGTGCATGATCCACCCAACCTTCTAATTCCATCGGAAACTCCATAGCTGATAGCTACCTTGTGTTGGTAACCTGTATGTACCTAGTGGCCAAGTTCAACAATCCTTATTGATCAATTAAATAAAGTTGGCACATGTAAGTCAATCAACAAATGTTTGAAAAATGGAAAGATTTGTTTTTTTCATACAAAAATATGTTTTCAAGAAAAATGATATCCCAAAAATTATGACATCTATTTTTTTTAAATACTTTTTGTCCACCATGACCACCAAGTACAGTAGTTTAGATTTTGTCACTTTCATCTTTTCATCAAGTGGAGATTTACATTCAACATTTGGAATATAGTTGAAGAAAAGAGAGGCAAATCATGGACTGCAAGTCACAATTTACTTGTAGCTCAATGCAAGGAAGCATAAGAGCTTACTGAAGGCTTCTAACTAAAGGTGGGCACCCCCAAAACCACCCATTTTTGCTATTGTGCCTAGTTACTATTATTATTAAACTAGTCAAATTTTCATTGATTTTCTTGTTGGCACTCTAAAGGAAGTTTTAATGCACCAAAGAATGTAACATTTGAATATTATATGCAAAAGTCATGAGGGATCAAAGCTTTTTTTCATAAAGGTTCTAAAATCATTTTTTTCACATAAGTACATATTGATTTTGGAGATGTGAGAGTGATAATGGTAGTTTTAGGCAAGGTGCCTACTTTCTTGTAATTAGAAGAGCTGAAGGCTTCTATTGCCATTTGTGCAAGAGCTTTACCATAAAAAGAATCACAATTGCATTTGATAATGATTTACCATTCCCTCTACCAATTTATTAGTTGTAGACTATAAAGAAAAGCTTTGCATGCATCAACAAAAGCTACTCTAAAGAGATTTAAGTAGTTACCTTACTGAGAAAGTAAGATGGTGCAACTAAAGGGATAGAGACTCTCATTGTGTTTGACAATTGTTGAAATTACACTCAATTATCCTATTGGTGGGGATACAAATTAGAGTGATTGAAAAATTAGAAGAGGTTACAAATTTGTCCAATAGCTAATCTTATACATGAAACTAAAATATTAGGGAATTTATAAAATTACCAAGCACTAATTTATTTTACAAAAAATAGTAAAATATAGGGAACATATGAGCCTACACTATTTTAATTACTTACAAATAGTGTACCTATTGAAAATTAGTGTTACATTAGTAATAACACACTACAAATAAGAAAAATTAGTAGAGTGGAGTGGGATTTTATAGCTATTGATCTATTACCTTCTATCCAATAGTAGTTATACTCTAGGGGCAATTTTGAATTAGAAGATTTTGTTATACAAAAATGTGTCATATAGTCAAAATTATTGTATTTCTAATGAAGTGTTCTGATTAAAGGGGTAGGATTTGGATGCAATTTGTTTTTTATACAATATTATTATGATATTGTCCAGAGATTAGAAAGATTACTCAAAGTTCACAATGATTTATGCAATTATGCATGTCCATTTGTTGATTAACAGTAAGTGATTAAGAGCAATGAATGAGAATTTACCTAGGAAAGTCTTAGAGACTCTTGATGAGGTATCTTGATCTAAAGGCACGTTCAACTCATAGCTTTCAAATAGTTATTTGAATTGAAAGATTCTAATTTGACATAGAGTATTTTCTATAGCTTCTAAGTTTATTTCTCTTAGAAAAAACAAGCTATTCTTAATAAAAAATTCAAAAATCTGTATTGACTTGGTTGTGTCCTTAGCTCTATGATTTTTTGTTGAGAGGCATAGCTTATAGAAAATTTTAATAACATAAAAATAATATAGTTATTTTTTTTAACAACATGGATTTAATCTGGTTGTTGGGATCCATCACTTTATATTGTATAACAACGTATTGTCAAAATGTGATATGGTTAGTGCATTGGTTTGTTACACAAGTGGTTCCAATTTGAATTATATCTTGAATTTTGACATTGACAAAGTCAAATTTCTCAATGATTATTGTCTCTATCCTTCCAAGGTAAGACATTGCAATGGAATCTCATTTCAGATTTTCTCATCCATAGACTTTCATTCATTGATCAATGATGTATAATGTATTCATCAATGAATCATTTGTCACCCTTCAAATCATTGTAAAGATAATATCTCACAAGAAAGCTCTTTGATCTCCACAATGGTAAGAAATGGAACCAAGATTTTGACTATAGTCACTATACCATTTGAAAGAGTTGGAATATTTATAGTTATTCTTACAATGTTCAACAAAAGATTCTTAGAGAATCTAAAACCCTCTTTTGACTCCCAACAAATCCCAATTTTTATTTTAAATTTATTAATAGAAAGCATACTTCTTTTATATGGATATGGCTTCATTTTGTTTGTTTTCATGTAGGTGTAAAAATATAGAAAGACAAATAAGTTCTTTTCTTTAAAACAACATTAGTTTCCTTTCTCCAAATCTTTTCAACTCAATTTTTGCAAACATCATGAACTTGCTCAAGTTGTACAATAATTGCATTTTTTTTTACATTAGGAAAAATTTCAGCCCTCGGGAGGTCTACAAATTTTGACCCCCCAGTACAATCAAAGAAGAAACAAAATTATTTTTTATTTTTTATAATTTTTATAATTTCGCATCTGATCTAGCACTACTAGTGCCATGTCAGCACCATGTTAGGTTTAATAAAATTTTAATAATAAAATATTTCAAAAAAATTATTTTTTATTTTTTCTGTTTTTATATTGAGAGGTGCCAAAAAATGAAAGCTCAACAGCCCTCTTACAGTTCAAATTTTTCCTAATGAAACATTGAAAGATAGAATTGAACCTTTGGAAAGCTTTCCTAATTAAAAACTTGGTTTTTAAAATTTAAATATTAAGATCTCGCAATTGGTTGGAACCTTCACTTCAAAAAATTGAGAGGATATACTTCAACAATGTCTTATAGTTTGAACTTTGAAAGAAGTTTAAATCTACAAGAGAAATTGGCATATTATTTTATTTCAAATTTTATCTTCATCACCATTTTAATTAGTAATAATTATTTTCACATTCATCTACATTATCATTTCATATTCATATTATTTTTTTTTATACCACTTCGTATGATGTTTTTATATTGAAATAGGAGGCAATACAATTCATCACAATTTTTTCCAATCACAAAACATTTTGTGGGTAATATCCTTCATGATGCATTTTCTAATAAATAAAAAGTAATCATTGCTTTGTATTGGAATGCTTGGCAATACTCCACACAATTCACATCCTACTACAATTGTAATAAATATGCACATTTGGACCAGAATGGGACGTAAAGAAGGCTACCTCTATTCGCAAAATTGTAACCAATAGTGAATAAATTGTTGAATAAATCCATAAAATAATTTAAAAAATTGTAGACCATCATGTTAGATGGTCTATCTAGGTGGACTACAATTATTTATAAAAAATTCAATATTTTTGAAAAAGAATTATTATTTTTTTACTATTGGTTTAGATTTAACAACCCTATTGAGGCCTCATTTTTCTTCTAATGCTACTTCATTGGAATATTTGGTAGTTTATAAAATTCAACCTTTTTTAAAAGGCTAAATATATTCACTTCTTATTTTAAGTGACTATTAGAATTTTTTATGTAGCTATTTGAAACCTCTACTAAATAGCTCTTCCAAATTATCGATGTTGTTTAAAAATCTTTGGAGTTATTTGGTATTATTGTATATATTTCAAATTCCAAGGTTTTGAGGATTTTAATGTCAAAAAATCATGGATGGTCTAATCTCAAGGAATCATTTTTGTTTCTTTGTGTTTGTCTTTTCATTTTGAATTAGTGAATCAAATATCTAAAGTTTATCTTCAAATCAATTTCATCATTTAAAGATTGTCAAATTTTAAAAGAATAATTTATTAATTTGTAGAGGTCAAATCTTTATAGAAAGTTAAGCATATTCTTATAGTACAGAGATGTCTACTAGTTTTTACGGAATCTCTAGTAGTTGGAAGACCTCTAATGCTTATGGAACCTCTTAGACCATTTCAAATTACATATTACAAGATTCCAATTGGTTTTGGACTATACACATTTGATAACCATGCACATCCATTTAGTTTTTCATATCTAAATCTTGAAAGCATATCAAGAATTTAGCACTCAAGGAATGAATCCTTCATCTCTAACCAATTCAAATCAATCAATATCCTAAAGGACCAAAAACTTAGCATTTTTTGGCAATATAGCATTTTCGGTCATCTATTTGTGAAGAGAATTTTTATCTTTTATTTTAAATTTTCACACAACATGTGATTGAGGACTAGTTTTAAAGCATAATAATTTTCATAATTTTTGACTATTCAGTCAAAAAGTTGTTGTGTAATATGTAGTTTTTTTAGAACCCAAGCAGTTGAAATTGGTTTCTAAATTTGCATGTATATATATATATATATAAAACTTCGAATCATTCCATTTTGATTAATAAAATGAAACTTATGAGGGGTTTTAGTTTGTAGGCAATTATGGAATCTCTACTCTAAATAAACTTTGAAGTCCTCTATTTTACTCAATTTTCAATATTTTGGAAAAAATTAAAATAATAGAATGTAAAATGTTTATTACAACATTACAACAATTGGGATGGGCAAGTTTCAGTTCCATAACTAAATTCTCAACAATTTAGTATTTTAAATCATCATCTACTTCTTTTTATTTACTATTTTTTTAAGCATGAATATGAAATTTTTTATATGTATTTTCAATTTATTTTTTATCATATTATAGAGAGTTGCAAGTTGTAGGATCTACACATTTTTGGATAAAAAGTTTGAAAGATGAAATCTAAACGCTTGGGAAGAATGCATAAAAATACTTTAAAAAAAAAATCCAAAGCATCATGAACTTGCAATTCATTTAGCTTATTATTCTAAAATTTTAGGAAGGTATATTTTAATAAATTAACTAAAAGTTACTATAGCTAGGTTTGTTAAAATATAAATATAGATAAAGATTTGAACCTTACTTTGGAGACTATTATTTTAAAGCAATTTTGGGCTATTAAACATGAAAGAGCTTTAGGAGTTAAAAAATGGAATATGAGGTTGATGAAATAGTAGATTTATGAATCAGACAATGACACCTAAAATTAAGCTTGAAATATATCATCTATTAGAAAGGCTACAAACTTATGATATTAGAGAATACATGTAGATACATCGAGACACCAAAGATGATTGACCAATTTCATCAAATATATCTAGACAAACCAAAGTTTGTTCAATAATAAAAGTCTTAATAAAAGTCACAATAAAGATCATATGTTGGTACATAAGAGTTTTATGTAAGGAGGGGTGAGTCACCATAAAACTTCAAGAATATTCAATCACAGTTTTAAGAGTATTCAATCATAGTTTTAAGTTGAAGATTCTTTTCAAATTTTAGCCCTTTGCATCTAGTTTTTGTTAAGTTTTGAAGACTCTTTTACGGTAGTACATCTACCTAGAAGGTCTTTATGGAGTTTCAAGATTCCAAGCAACATTTGGAATTTGAACTTGAAATTGAACTTTACTATCATTACAAGATCATATTGAGATATTGAGATTGGCATTTCATGTTGAATATTTAATTGAAGTTGGAAAATCAAATTTACATATGTTAAAAAATTTGAATATTCTTCTAAAATTTGTGTTTTTTCCATATCAAATTTTTTTAATTGAAAAAAATAATATCCTTAATTTTTCATCATCCTTTTTTGGAAGTGTTTTTTTTTACTCTAATAGCCGGATATGATAAGATAAACAATCTTTGATATGTAGAATGATTGGTTTGCCTTATTGGAATCATTAAAAAATTTTAAACTTTTATCCACGTAAAGACATATGTGAGAAATGGGGGAGAACAATTGAAATTTTATTTTTTTGACTAAGTATGAATTTATTATGAATTTTTGAATTTTAAAGTCCAATTGACCAAAAACAATCTCCATTATAAAAAAATTTAGGCCTCAATTGGGCCGTTTGACTACATAATTTTGCGTAAATATAGAAAATAGTAGCCAAAATTGTCTTACAAAAAAACTATCATGCCAATGAAAGTGAGATTTTGTGCCTCATCAAATTTTTGATAAAAAATATATAATTTTTTATATTTTAAAAAATATTTAAAAAATATTTAAATTTTTTTGTTGTGTATGTACATCCACCAAAAGTCAAATGGCCCTCCACATGGCCTAAACTTTTTGTAATGCTAAACCAACCCTAAAACCAATAAAAAGTGTATCTACAGTGGTCATCTCTCTTATTTAGAGTAATCATAATATTTTCTAATAAGGTCACAACATGAAGGCTTGAAAAAATCAATTTTTGTGATGAATTTACATTCAAAAGGTGGAAGCTCGTATCGCACTTAGGTTACTTATTACTCCATCACCATCATCCCAAACATTGATTATGATTACTACTTCAACTTTTGTAGACCCAATCTCATTTATTGAAAAAAAAATTGTCATGGGTTGATGCACGACTTTGATGTGACATTCCTTGATGGGTCTTCTACCCTATGTGATAGACTAGTTTACTTTAGAGCATCTTCACCCTCAGTATGAATGGATTAATCAAAGCATATCTTAAGCATATATGTAACATAACTAAGGTATTAGACATTAGGAAGGTAGCCTTAGAGAAGGCCAAAGGTGAGTCAAAGACCCTCTCATCAAGGATTCATAACATTCAAGTGTCCGGTGATGACAAGGTTCAAATGTGAAGAATGTATCTATGATTGGCCCATTAGAAGAAGGGTCACATTCATCACATGAATTCATGGATAAGTGATAAGGACATTTACACTCTGAAATCTCAACCTATGTGCCTAAAGAAAGAAAATAGGATATGAAAAAAGAAAATCATAACAAGTAAAAATTTGAAGTGTTGAAAAGGTGAAACCAAAACCTAATTTCCAAATTAAGGTCAAAAGTTCCAACATACTAGAGGAAATCTGAAGGATTCACTTGGAGAATGAATGTTGTTGAGGGAACTTGCAATATTGATTCATTTATGGTAAGCTTGAATGTCATGAGCTTTAGGTGCAATTGCCATGTTGGGAATACTACAAGAGAAAAAGGTGTTTTAAGTGAGTTTCTAAGTACAGTCCTAAGCAAAAGATTATAAATAATAACCTTTAAATATATTTCATATAAAAATTTATTGGAAATACATGTATTTTTAGTAAATTTTTATTGAAATTTTGCTTAAAATTCATTACTTATAATCTTATGTTTAGCACTATACTTAAAAACTCACATTAGGAGAGATTTGGCGGCTTTAGAAGACTATAAGTGCCTTGGCTCTAAAAACTCTGAGAACGTTGCCAACTGTGCCATATCAAAAATTATTTTTTCATTATTTTTTTTAAAATTAAAGAAAATAAATAAATAAACATGTATATATGTATATATTAATTAATATTATTTTATTCTGACTATGTACTATAGTTCCCAACAAGGAAAATAGGGTTAAAATAGTCCTCCATTGCCCCCTAATTTCATATAATGCTTAGAACCCCTTTTCTCTTGTAGTGTATTTTCCATTACAATTGAAGTGACATTGTTGTTTTTAATATAACTTTTGAATCTCAAGTCTTAAGAACTTGAAGTTTTTATTAGAGATGTCTAACTTGATGATAATCAAATTTCTTCTTTTTTAGAAATTAAAAAAATCATTTTATATTTAAAATTCAATTTTGATAATTTGTTGTACTTTGAGATTTTGGTGTTTTCACTATGTTTGAAGTACCCAAATTGAGTGATTTAGAGTTGGAATTTTAGTAGTCTATTTCTACACTAGGTGAACATATGTCTACCAAGGAGCATTTATAAATATTATTTTATGTCTTCTAGATTCATGCAAATAGGGTTCCCTTGTACAAACACTTCTAAATATTGAAGATGGTATCAACATTATTTTTTGGAAGAAATTTGATAACCATCAAGTCTTCTTGAATGGTAATTTTTAGAGGGTTTTTTATTCATTATTTTTTTATTCATTATTAATTTATACCTCATTGTTTCTATTTTTTGTGGCTTTTGTCTTTTCTTTTCATAGTATTGTCTTAGAATTTGCAAGTAGTCCATAGTACTTGCAATGATACTTTTAGCCATCAATTTTTCCAATCAATAGCTAAAACTATTCTATAACATGATAAACAAAGTACTTTGCAACAAAAACACAATTTTGCCAAAACACTACAAAACCTATATTTAACTAATTATGGACAATTGCACAAATTATGGACAAATTCATAGTCCATAGCCACATTAAAAAAGGTAGAGAACATGCTTCAAATGATTAAAAAGTGTCGGCAGCCCACCCACACCTTGTTCAGAAGAACCGAGGGTATAAAAAAAAAGTGGATTGTTGTATTTTGGACCGGTTTTTATGCAATAGCAGAACCGGTGCCTATGACCGTGCACCCATCCCGTGCCCATTGACATATAGGCTGGCAGCCGATAAGACAGCATAGTAAAGTGCGCAAAACCAAAAAGCAGGACAACGAACATGAAAGAAATGATAGAGAAATGAGCAAATCGCCTGTGCACTGAAGATAAAACAGTTGTAACATGGTCCCCATAGGAGATTCAAATAAAGGTGATTTGTCAGCAGCCAACGGATACATATTAAAAATGTCAAAACGGACTAGTCATAAGACTTATAGTCACAACCTATAAGATATGAAGGCACATCCACAAATGAGTAAATATTGTGGATATGCATGTAATCATCCTGAAGTGAAAACATCCTGTTCAAGAACCATGCGATCGACATGCAGTGAAGCCCTTAGTATCGGCTGGCAGCCGACACCTGCAGCGAGGACTCGGATCCGTCTAGCAATGTGATGGTGACACAACTCCAGAGCTAAACTATTGTATCGGCTGGCAGCCGATAGGTCCGAGGCGATATGTTAGTAATCCTCTCCGCCCTCGTCTGCATCTTTGTCCAAAGCTGCCCTCGCGGCCTCCAGATTCGCAATAGCAGCAGCAACGGATGCCTCTGGGATGACATGAGATGTGGGAGGTCCTTTCTTTGCATGCGAGGGCATTTTGTGCGAGTACAAGACAATGTTGACATGGACCATCTGCGGAAGACAGAGTTCCTTGTGCCATCTTCGGGTCCAGCACTCCCTCGCAATGAGCGCTTTTGACTCCCTCTTGGCTTTCATCGGAGTCCACCACTCAATTTTAAAATTACCATATGTGGGCCCCGGAGACATGTCCACACATTGGAGTACCCGTCCCAGCCAGACAGCCAGATGATTGTTGTGACATGGTCGACAAAGAACAAAGTCTCCGAGCAGAACATCCCTGAATGGATTGAATCTCAAGCGCGGCCTGTCCTTCGCAGGTCCGCAGTATGGAGTGGGATCCCTTTCGTCCTCCGGAGTGGTGTCTATTGAATAATTCTCCTCCACCCCCTTGTCTACAAAAGTCGACGTGTGATCTCTTGTCCAGTCAGAGAGCGGCCATAATCCTTTTTGAAGCAATGCAGGAGTTTGAGGCAGCGCCGAATTGATCTCTGATTGAATTCTTTCCCAGTAAGCCACACAACCTGCCATTTCCTGTGCGTACCGTCTATCTCTGGCCATTCCTGATTTCCAGAACTCAATGAACTTTGTTATTCCGTTTTTGATGAATGTCTGTTTCTCATTGCACTCTGTAGCCCTTGCGACTTCTTTTTCTGCATTTCGCCTTCTGGTATTAATGTCCACATTCCCCCAGAGTGCCTTGAAAGGCATAGGTCGAGGGTCCCCCTGTGGAATATTGGGTTGTCCATTTTCGTCCGCTGTCCACATTTTGATAGGTGCGCCAGGAGGCAGCCACGAAGAATCTGTGGCCCTGAGCTTGTACCTCATGAACAGCCATCTCCGATCCACACCATCCTCCACGACGTAGAACTTGAAGAGGTGTTTATCTCCGAGCCCGATGATTTTGTTCACCCCATCATGATGGAAGCCCTTGAAGTATGATTTGAAGTCCGCCACTTCTTGCACGAACTCCGGAATGAAGGCTACAGTCTTCTGTGAATCCATGAACGCCTTCATGAGATCCGCAAGTACGTATGTGTTCTTCCTTTTGATTAGTTTAGAGAGATAACTGAAGTGCGCATCAATGTCCTCGTGCGTATGCCCGACAATAAGGAACCCCACTGAAACTTCCTTGAATATGCGCCTGGCAGTGAGTAGTGAGCAGAAAGCCATGAGGAATCGATTTTTGTTGTCCTTTGTTGAATTGTCAAGTTGCAAGAACAGTTTCCTCGGAAGTGGGACCTGAGGTCGTCCTGGTCTCGCTGTGTCAATCACCATGTCCGAGGCCTGCGGGATTGACGAGTTGCATCTCGATTTCCCATGAAGCAGAGCCTCGAAGAAGGTGTTTAGCGGTGGAGTCGAGAAGAGGATCTTGGACTCTCGAACAGGTGGTAGTTCTAGGGCCTTGAGGACCCTACAGATGGACGAAATTGTGAAATTTGAATCCCCAAGCCAGAGTGATGTGGAGTAATGTGCATACGCGCCATCTCCATGTCCATGTGTGAGCATTCCAGTACACGAGATTGGTATTTGCCCTAGCCCTGCGGTGGCCTTGGTGATGCGCTGCATCCTCGGAATGGCAGTCTTTGTGGTGTCCATTTTGTCATGAATAATGTAGAGGAACTTTGATGGATTTTGCACCGACTGCGCGGTCCATCCACTGTATACATTTCTACAAGTGCGCTGGTAATTGAGATGTCTCTCTCTGTTGTCGACCAGGGCCTGCCACTCATCACAACCTCTTGGATACTTTGCAATGAACTCTACCAAGAAGTCACATTCTGTGCATTTTGAGAAATTGCTCCCTATGGCCTTGGCCTCTACATTTTTGAAATGAGCATTCCGAAGGCGGCTGATAGCAGACTGCGAGACCGGCTTCATATTACATATTCCATTGACTTGAAGAACATGACTTCATGGATGAGTTTCCATGGAAGACTATAGAGTTGTATCGGCTGGCAACTGACAGAACTGTAAATGACGGCCTATAGAAAGGAAAGATCAATGGCTTCTACATTCAAAGTCCAGACATGATTGTATCGGCTGCCAGCCGATAAAAGGACTTTTCTACTGTAGACGAAGAGGCAGATGATGGACTTACATAATTGACTTGTTCGCGCATGTGATCCCAATTCATTGCAGAGGGGAGGACCTTGAGATTGTCGACGCGTTTATTTCCAACCATTCTGAACTTGTTTGGCATTTTGTCGGCATTGTCATCGATGATCATTTTGAGGGTTGCTTGAGCTTGGATTGTTTGTGGCCGTGGCCGTCGGGCCCCCGCATTTCCATGCGAGCCGTTAACAGATCCTCCCACGGCCGCAGCCTTGTAAACATGATAGGCCGACCTTGATACCCTGTGAATGATATACCATGCGTTCTCGCAGACGTCTGTATTTGCAAGAGTAATGAATTTTTTTCCTGGAATAACCCCTACATGAAGCTGACTCTGCACCGCATACGCTACCTCCCTCCTACTCTCGAATGTGCAAGCGAAGAACTTTCGTCGTATAGACCTTGTGTCCTCCCAGGGAAATGTCTGGCAGCATCTGAGCTTATAACATTTTTGTGAGCTGACCTTACGTACCTCCGTCTCCGAGGTCTTCATTTGCAGCCTGGATTGGCTTTCGTGATCCTTGGGAATCACCCTTCTGTGCACAGAGTGGTATGGATTCCTCGGTACCCCCTGCATTCCGTTATCGTCCAACTCATTCAATAGAGCAGCCTCTGAGCAGAGCGTGACAATTTCAGATAGTAGCCTTCCACCCTCCAACCTTGTGTATGTGAGCCTCCAGCGCATGGTTGTCATTTGCAGTTCGTCATTGTCCGATACGAACATGACCCCGTCATCCGTGTCGCCCGTGACGCCATCATCGCAGGCCTCATCTGGTAGGCAGACTTGGATCATGGCTCTTCCGAGAACCGAGAAGTCGTCATTGAGAAGTTCATAGTATTGATTTCTCCAGAGCGGTCTATCTGGGATTGGAAGCCCAGCTTGCATTCCATCCGGATGGCCATTATCTCCACTTTGAGTATCAGCTCTAAATGCGTCCGAATGATCCATGCTGTCAGCAATACTTGTGTCGGACACGGCAGTGCCAGAGGTACTGTAACCATGAACATCGCAGTGATCCTCTGCAGACCCGCGGCTGTCATCGTTGGACGAATAGAGCCTATCATCTCGCTCGTCTTCATCTGATGCAGTAGGAAGTACTCGCTGTGCTCCCGGATCACATAATTCTACCTGTACATCATTCGAACTCCCACCACTCTCGTAGTTACCATTGACTTGAGCTTGCATGAAATGGGTCGCAGGTTCTCCTGTCGGCTGGCAGCTGACAACCTTGGTTATTGGGACGGAGGTCTCAATTGGTCTGACCTTATAACCACTCCAGAGTATTTTGAATCCAACACAGTGTTTGAGTGTCATGAATTCAGGAATCTCGCAATAAGCACTCTGATCTTGGAAATCATCGACGACGTGCAGTAGCTTCACAACAAGGAAGAAGCTGTGTGGAACGCGAAAGCCTTCCCAATAACCCTTCGGAGAGCATTGTACAATTGTACCTACACCAGCATACAACAAATCCGTGCCCACAGTCTGCAGTAGTGAGACATCCATATTGATAGTGAGTGACAGGAATTGTTGTATGGGTTTTTCATCTGTGACCACTTGTATCGGCTGCCGGCCAACACCAGCAGAAGAAGACCCTTCAGACTCTGCATGGGGATAGATGTTCTCTGCCTCCCACACAATTGACCTTCCCGGGCAGTGTCGCAGGAACACCATGTCTCCCTCAGGAAACGGAAGAGGCATATCGAGGTTATTTGGAACGTTTAGGACATGAACGCGTACGAGGTAGAGATCGCGGCTCACCACCCTTTCTACGACCGCCCTTCCGGAGTAGTATAATCCTTCCAGTGTAAGAGCCACAACAACTCCCTTCTGCATTTTTAGTCTTCCCGAGCCTCCATTTTTCGTGAATGCCTCAATAGGACTCGCACCCGATGTCCAGTCATCAGATCCACTCATGATTTGAAATCGGAGTCAGAACCCACAACGTCGGAATCTTTGTCAGACCCGTGATGACCTTATCGGTTGGCAGCCGATACGTCTGTGTTTTTGGTGCTTCACGACCTTCCTGGTACAGAAATTGGTATCGGCTGGTAGCCGATACCACTGTCCGTACGGTCAAGCACAGAGGCAGGACCGTACAGCTAGAACTTTGGGGATCATGCACGAAGCTAGATTTTGCGCTTCCTATGATCTAGGCACTGTCCACAGATGCTCTGACCAGTAAAAATAATGAAATGGCAACACATGTGCAACCGAATAGGAAATCCTGAACCTCTATTAGGCAACTAATTTTCGAGAATGCTCTTGACTACTACTGCAATTAGAATCCTACTGCAATTCAAATGTAGCTTGGAACAATTCAAATCCTACTGCAAATCCTACGTAAGCCTAAACGCCAAATAAAAACTATCGAAGAGCGCTTCCTGAACCCGAAGACTACTCAATGCTGCACTGAACTAAGGTCTACTGAATTCCTTGTCACGTTGCATCCCTCATAAACATTCCACAACAAGCCACTACAATTCCCTGATGGTTCTTGGACGCTCTGAGTGCGTGTGTGGGGCAAATGAAAATGAAAATGGAAGTCCTCCAAGATCTGATCCTAGGTGAGCAAGCCTGAAACTGAATTTGGCGACTGAAATTTGAATCTGGAAGAGGATGAAGTTGTGGTGATTGCAAGAGAGACAAGTCCGTGCATCGAAAGATCGTGTTGGGAAACGTATGCATCTCTGCAATGAGTGTTCGTAACTTCCATGTACTTTGCTGGATGTGGAGTACATGCTAACGGATGAAAACCTGCGATGGATGAAATTTATGGAAGAACAGACTCGATTTGTCATGATTGCGCCTACCGGCTGGCAGCCGAGGGTTTAGGGGGTATACACCCCTGACCACTTTCATTTTCTCTCATTTGCCATTTGCGTCTCCTGCTCTCTCTCTGTCACTCACTCTCACTCTCACTCACTCTCACTCACTCTCAGCCTCACTAACTCTCACTCTCACTCACTCTCACTCACTCTCAGCCTCACTCACTCTCACTCTGCCATTCTCCCTCCTTTAGTCCGGCTTGCAACTGATATCCCCTCGCAAAGCAAAGCAGCAGCCGATACATCTTAACGCAGCCGATACGCATTTCTAGCCAGCTGACAGTGAAGGAGAGTGAGGCAAGCGTGCTTTTTCAGCAGCCGACAAGTCATCTTCAGCAGCCGATAAGCGACAGAGTCCATTGGCGATGGCGTCCTCCGATTTGGCGACTGAGAGGTACTTTTCACTACATGTATCGGCTGCCAGCCGATACACTGTCATTTGCTATATCATATAGGATAGCCATTGAGATTCTGAGGCACCTATTACTTGCTATATCGGTTGGCAGCCGACATACATTGCAGCACTCACTAGGAGCCTGAGCTTAAGCTATGTCGGCTGGCAGCCGATATGATCCCGGGACGGTTGACTTAGGAATTTCTAGAAATGTCTTTCGACGATAGGGTTTAGGGACTGAGAGGTTGTATCGGCTGGCAACCGATACAGTGGATGCACAAAGTGAAGGTGCATAGTGTGAGTGTACTGAGAATTCAATTGTATTGTTCTGTAGGAAACCGACTCTCTTGGCCCGCCTTCTGGGTGAGCAAATCCCAAACTCTCGGATATTGGGAGACGGGTATCCACTGAGGGCAACATGGCGAGCGATCGAGGCCATCCAAGAATGGGGTCTGTGTTGGAGGCAGTTACCCAACACGACAGTGGAGATCGTATGCTCCTTCAAGCTGAAAGGGAACATGACCCCTGGCAAAGGAAGTGTATTGTCCGTCATGGCTGTTGGCGATTCCGTGCACGTCATGATATGCTTGATGCCACTGGGAAGCACGGATGGAGTTGCCGATTATTTCGCGGTGGAGTTGCTGGTGAACAAATGCACGGAGGAGGTCTGTAGACAGAAGGTAATGTCAATGGGCATGACGTTCGCGGGAAACACACCGTCTAGTGCAGAGGACGTCATCCAGGGCTGGGAGTGCTTGAAGATAGAGCGCGATGAACACAATGCGTTCATCACTCGTGAGTTGGAAAAGGGGAAGAAAAAGGTACCCTCGTCAAGGAAGCAAGTGGCGGTGCCAGTGACTGAAGTCGCTGCA
Source organism: Pseudoscleropodium purum (assembly GCA_963969395.1). Taxonomy (NCBI): domain Eukaryota; kingdom Viridiplantae; phylum Streptophyta; class Bryopsida; order Hypnales; family Brachytheciaceae; genus Pseudoscleropodium; species Pseudoscleropodium purum. Next base: position 4,321,783 of record OZ017799.1, read on the forward strand.
ACTGATCTGCAAGAGACCGGGTCGCCCAGCAAACCGAAGAGAAAAGTGAAGGCCAGGGACGACCCCAACAAGCCACTGAAGTTGACACTCGACGAGGCACTCCGGCGTGGAAATCATCTCACAACCAAGACGAAGGAGAACAAGGTGAATGCTATTTACCAAGCGTTGGAAACGGGGCTCCTGCACGCGTTTCCTTACAAAAAGAAGCGTCTTCCGGGGGTCATTCACTCGGACAAATTCCACATTGCACCGGACGAGTTGTAGTACCGGAAGATTGCAAAGGACCGACTTGGCCAGGTAATTCGACGATCACTTCCATCCTTTACTGGTTTTTATCTTCCCATATAATGTATCGGCTGGCAGCCGACATCTGTAGCTGGTCTTTAATATTTTGGCCTTCTCTCAATTCAAGTGAAGACCATGTACAAGGGATACGGGTCCATCAGGAAGAAGCCGGAAATCCATGGGATTCCTCTGAAGCGGGCTCCACTGCCAACGGACAAAGGGCTAGACGCCGTGATGGACGAGTGTCCCGGGAAGGAACAGACTGTTGTTGTCGACGGCATCTCAATGCCGTGGTAGAAGGCGCCAAATGTCCACTGGTATATCATTGGTGGGCAACACACAATGACGGCCTGTCGAGAATTGGCCGAGCAATATCCGGACGACTCTGAAGCCAAAACCGACCTCCTGGAGTTCGAGGTCATTCCGGTATTCAGTAGAGACCCGGACACACTCGTCAGAGTCTCCAATGCCCTCAATCTCAACATCGCGGAGAAAGTGGCAAAGGAGACCTTCAGATCCTGCGCAGAGATGGGAAGAGCGGCGTGGGTGAAGGCGGGGTGCCCAGAGCCGCATCGTGGAGGTGGAAAGCTGTCAGCAGCATTTGAGGTAATTCCCACGCACCTTTATTTTTTTCTCCCTTTTGATTAATATATTATGTATCGGCTGGCAGCCGATACCATTCTCGCATGTTCTAAACATTGCGATGGAACTCCTCCAGGCTGCGAAGCTGAAGGTGATGGCGCACTTCGTGGATGATAAGGTGTCCTCCAAGTTGCCCCTCATCTTCATCAAGGAGACCACCTGGGTGCTATGGACGGAGGTCTTCGATGCGTGGGAGAACGGGGAGCTTATTGGAGATGATGGGACTGTGCCGAATCTCCTCGTCAATCGGAAGCCGCTCACTCACATCACCAAAACGGATCTCACGCCAATGCTGGGGCTTCGGGATTCGGATCTATGCGAGCTAGGGTGGGAGATCGTTGCACTTCGTGTGAGCATCAAGAACACCGCGAAGGCCAAGTCCTCGGGGAAGATCACTCTCTTCGACTGGTGCAAGGACAAAAAGCTGGACAGGATCGTCATGAACGAGATCATGTGGACCAGGAAGAAGCATCCCTTTCCCTGCAAGGACCAGGGCTGGACCCCATATACTGATGAGGATTGGATGGAGCTTGTTGAAAAGGAGGGGTACTCAGCGGCCGTAGTCCGAAACGTCTGGAAGGACATGATGAAGTTCACGGACGCCAACAACTGGTTGAAGGGGCAAGTGAACCCTATGAATCCAACGACGGACAAGTTGACGGATGGCAAGGCGCCGGGGGTCTTCTTCACGACGTTGGCGAACTACGCCAAAGTCGAAATGCCTCCGACGCTTGGGAAGTCCGCCGAACTAAAATACAAATGCTATGTCGGAGAGAGTATTCCTGAGGTGGTCGACTTCGTCCGTCAATCGAAGGGGAATATGGCGCTGGAACCCGAGGACAAAAAATTCATTGTCCTCTTTGGGTATACAGATATGGGGGAACCGGTTCCAGTGAACAAGAACGATCTGCTCGATCTAGTATTGGCCGCTGAAATCCCTGAGGTAGACGGTCCGAATATCGAAGAGACCGAAGCGTACATCCCCCTGCCAATGCTCCTCATCGGGAACTTGCGTTTCCGAGATTCTGTCGCGACGGCCTCATACTCGTCCTCGTCCTCCTGGTACTACCATTCGGTGTACTATCAGCCATCTCCCCGTGGAGGCTTTCAGAAGGCGGAGATTGAATCCATGCCTTTGGTGACTCTATCCTTGACCTTCCCGAAGCCCGAGGACAGGTCCAGTATTTTCCCGGTCTTCAAGCGCTTCACTGGGATCAACAAGGCGCCCGACTGGTTCAATGTTGACGTTGAGGGCGAGGTCGACTGGAATGGCGGGATGTGCAGGGTTGGTCATGGACTTCTAGAGAAACTGATGATGCCGACCCTAAAATCCAAGGATGCCACCGTCATCAACATCTGGGGGGGCGGGAACATCACGGAGATCGCTCTGGTAAGTTTTCTTATCCCTTCCTCACATTTGCATTGTTCAGAGGAAGTGAAATCCTGTCGACTGGCAGCCGATACAACATGTTACTCACTTGTACTCCATGGGTTCGCAGAGGAATGGGCGGGCCGTCATGGAGTTCGTTCGGGAGGAGGATGGATTGTAGAAGGCCACGGAACGTGTGAGGGGAATGAACCTCGTCTCCTCGGCTTCCTTGGGACCTTCTTCGGGGACGCCTGCGCTGACAGACCGGGGGGGCGCAAGCAGATCGGGGCAAGTGTCGCCTGCAGCATCACATCAGCAACCGCGGCCGATCTCGACCCTCAATCTGACGGAGACTCCGGGTGGCACTGCTCAATCTCAACGGCCGTAGGGTCAGTCTCAGGAGCGACCAGTACTTCAGACGTTTCAGATTGACTCAGACAGTGATGGCCCCTCGGAAGAGACACTCATTCGAAGGCAGCGGCAACGACGTCCTTCATCTCCGCGGCGTTCTCTCAATCTCCCCCCGGCTCCAAATTCGGAGACGCACGGGATGCTCCAACCGGAAAATTCATCGGTCGCAATGGTCGTGGACTTGCACGTTCAGCCACCGTCAGAGGAAATTCGCAGGATTCCATAGGCTCTAGTGGTCAATCCTGCGACAGAGCCTCAAGTGGGAGTCACTAAAATTGACCGCCCGGCTACTGCAGCTGACATTAGTATCGGCTACCAGCCGACACCCATGGTGGTTTCCCCGCTTGAACCACGACGGGGAAGAAGCAAGGGGGCCACGCTCAAAAAGGAGTCGAAGTCGGCGGACTCGCGGAGGTCAACTCGGGTTCAGCAAAAGCGGAAACGACCAAGTGACGAGGAAGACGGTCGCGCGGCGGCGTGGGAACAGGACTTCCCAAATGAAGCGATGTCTCCCGCTCGATCTCAGAGGCGGGCTCAGACTGGAGGTTCGTAGGCGATAGACATGCTCCGCGATGTTTGTGGAGTATCTAAAATAGCTCATGTATACGTAGCACTACCTGGCTCAGACTTGTGCGTAGACTTGTCAGTAGGAGCCTTCATCTCGGCAAACTAGAGTACTTATGGACTGTGTCGGCTGCCAGTCGATACAGTGCACGAATGTTTTGTCATGTACCTAAGTTCATTGCTTCTCATGCTCTATGTATTTCGTTTTGCAATGCAGATGATGACTCCAAAACTTCTGAGAAATTCCCCGCCACCGCGTCTGAAGGTGGGCAGGAGTGTGACAAACCAGCTCTAGAAGAAAGGGCAGGGAACACGTCTAGTGCTGGCCCGTCTCAGGTAGCGACTCTGTCGCAGCACAGGGCAGGTCAATTCCCCATTATACTCACAAAAATCGCTCTAGAGTATAACTAAGTGACTCTAAAGATCGAACCCACGAGATCCTGTGAAGTATCTAGCTCTATTAAGCAGTTAAGCTCAGTCAGTATCCCAATCTTACTTTCCGGTCCTAGATCTAGAACCAGAAATACCACCACACCGGATAACTATAGACCGGATTACTCCTTCTTCCGATCCTACTAACTATCCGGTCTGTACAAATATCCAAATCCCAGGATCTTACAACTTCCGGTCCTGGAAATCCGTCCTGACCAATCCGGTCCGGATGGTCATCATGTATCCGTAATCCTATCCGGTTCAGTTTTGCCTCTGTTTCACCATCAGAGGGGTCGCCGCTTACATTTGAGAGTGGTAGGCCCACCACTCCTTCCGTGACTTATAGTGGCTGAAGACCCACTGTCCTACTTCCTAAACTCCTAAGCTAATCCGGATCCGGTTTGGTCCTTCACAACAACCCAGATAGCAATCCGGGTTGTAGGTCACACAAAGACCCCACACTCGACCCTCTCATACTACAACGACCTTGATGCTACTTCCGATCCGTGCGAAGACAGGTGGTTACAAGTGTACCCGTCCGTTCCAACATTAACTAAAGTTCTTCCGTTTACCAACTAAGGCGGTAAGACCTCACAGGAGATCGGACACTCGACCGGATTTCCCACCCGGGAGTTCTAGCGCAGCTAAGGAATCCCTCCCTACCCGCCTAGCTTAACAACGGCTTTCTCACCCGAAATCTCAAACTCTAGACGTGCTGAGGAACTAAGTTCACTCCCAACTCTTTGATACCTACTCACATGCACCTAGGATCGGAAAAGAAACACCAAGGGGAGAAATCACTTGCAAACCGGCTCGTACTATCCTAACTCCACATCATACAATCCTGTCGCGCTGGAGAGAGACACACAATGAGGAGAAGAGAAAGGTACAAGAAGTTTGCAAAATGAAAAACTCCCAGTTCCCATCGCAGGAACCGATTTATATACAAAGGGTAAAAACCCTAAAAGCACAAAAAGGAGCGGAAAACCCGTGGGGGTCCGCCGCCATCCTAATCTAACTATCGGTCTAACCTAATACTATTTAGCCGGATCCGGATCCGGATCCGCTCCTACTCCTAACTGGAATCAAAATCCTATCTACTCTACAACCCTAGATCCTATTGTCGGGCTTCCGATCTCCGGAACCAGCTCCTCGAAGACTTCACTCAAGTTCCGGATCCGTTCCCCCTCCGCAGGGTTAGATCCGGGTGAAGACTCCAGGTCGATTGTAACATCCGGTCTCGTGCCCGGAGTCTCAGCCCGTGTAGACTTCTTGGACTCGGGAGTCCAATCCTTCCTATCCTTCTGAATGGTCGCGTCCGGAAAGATATCCGGTAGCGAGATGTCCGAAAGATATATGCCCTTGGAGCACGTCGCTCCAGTCAACTTCCGGCTGCTTTCCTCAATCCGGTCCGCAGCCTTCCGCCCCTCCACCATCGCCGTCTCCACTTGCTCAGCGAAGTCGGTGAGAATCCGGACCATCCGGGAACCGGATAGTTTCTTCTCTTCGTGGATCTTCTCGTCAAAGAGCTTCGCTTTGGCGGCGGCCGTTCCGGTCTCTCCCAGGGTCGCCTTGATTCACTCGGCTATCTTCCGAGTCTCCTCCGCCATCTCCCGGGTGGCCGTCACGTCTTCCCGATAGGCAAAGAGAGTTGCCTTCAGGGTGTCCACCTCCTCCTGCAACCGGCGGATCTCCGCTTCCTGTTTCCGGGTCTCTTCCGGATTGGTGATGCACTCCGCCACCTTTTCCGCCAACTTATTATCCGGTGGCGCATCTACCAGCTTTCCGATCGCCGAAAGTGTCCTGTGCTTGACCTCCCAATCCGCCCTGATGTTGCAGAGGAGGTTGATAAGACCATTGAACGGATCTTGTATTTCCGGGTCTTCCCCGGAAACGGTCTTCTCGGCTTCCGGTCTCTCTTCCGGGGCCGGTTTGTCGTGACCGGGAGGCGTCCCGCGCTTGTGTGGAGGCGTCAACTTCTGTCACTTGATGGGCGGCATCGGCTCCTCCTCTTCCTCGCTCGACTCCCGTTCTGACCCGGAATCGGATTCGGCCTCGTCATCCGTTTCCGACTTCCCATATTTTAGGAGGACTTCTTGAGTCCTCCACACCTTCTCCTCCGCGTCGGTGAGGACTTGGTGTTCCCGATAGAGGTGGAAGAGGTAAGGGCACACTAGACTGGCCCTCTTCTTCCCAACTCTACTAACGAGCTGGGTCACAAGATCGGAAATGATCCGTGCCCAGTCCACTTTCCGGGTACCACTTAGTGCACCGAAAATCGTGTTGCCAAGGGTGATCGTCACCCTGGTCGGCTTTTCCGGGTGAAGGACTGGAACCAAGAACTGCAAAAGCCGACGGTGTCGGTCATCCACGCAATCCTCGACCGCGTACCCGTCCTTCGGATTGACGGCTCCCTGGAACTTGCCTCAGACAAACTCATCCTTCTGGTTTGCCATTCCTAACCCTCCTGCTCGGAAACCGTAAACACCTCTCCACATTCCCTCGTTCCAGCGGATGGGAGTTCCTCTCACGGTGTTGTCAAACTGGTTGGACAGCTTTCCGAGGAGCTCCTTGACCATTCTCTCCTCCCTAAAACCCCAGGGTTTCTCTGCAAACCCTAGGCAACCCATAGAGGTGAGATCCTCCATGAGTTGAGACTTTTCCGGCTCTATGGAGGGAATAACCGGAATGACTTTCCGGAGCTTCACCTCGCCTCCAGAGGGACTCGCTGGTCTCGACCTACGTAGCGACGGCATTCCCACTCCAATCTATCTCACTCTTTTCTAACCGCATGTCCCTTTCCTCACGTTCTCTCTCCGATCTCAACCGGAATCAAAGCCTACAGCACACAAACGCAAAAACTCAACCGCGCGCTCTCAAGGTCGAGTTTCTAAAAGGGGGTGCAACAGTGAAAGCTCCTCCTTATATAGTCTCTGGACCCTTTCCGGTTTGGTCATCATGAATCCGGTTTGCCATCATAATCCAGTCCTAGACCTAATCCGTGTTGCATTCCGTTTCCGTCGTTAGTTACTCCTGACCGGATTAGATCCAAGAGGCCCACTACTTCACGTTCCGTGCTAATTTTGAGTTTTCCTTCTCCACCTTATCGAATTCGGTTCCCTAATGGCTAGTTTCCGTTCCTATTTTAGTGTATACTAAGAAAATCAAAATTTTAAGCTACGACAGACTCCGAAGTTGTTTCTTTTCCTTAAGGTTCAGGGAACTCTGCTCTTCTATGAGCCCCTCATTTTAAAAGGGAAAAGTATGCATCAGACGTCGCAAGTAAGAGCTCGACCAGGTCTTCAGGAGTTCATCAGGTTCTGTAAGGATCAGGACATTCAGATCGTTTATTGGTCGCATTTACCCAAGCAGACTCTTGAGCAGCGTCTTCATAACCTGAAATGGAAGGCACCGGAAATCGGAGACGATTACCTGGCTTTTGGACAGGAGTACTGTGATGAGAGTGCTTATCGAGACCCTCAGAATCCCACGCGACCAATTTTCTGAAGCGTCTCGCAAAGATTCTCGGGTCATCCTCCTTGTACGATAATGGGGCCACGATCAACAACTCATTGATCGTGGATCACTAGCCCTGTCAGAACGTTTTGAATCTACCATATAGTGCAATTCATCCACCCCCGGTTACTATGTATTCGGAGAGTTCGCTGAAGGGTGGAAAACTGCCTTATCTCCAGGCAACGCTCATCCCATTCATTGAACGGTTTTTGTCTTCGGGACTCACGGTCCCAGAGTTCTGTCAAAAAAACTCTTCACTTGGGAGTGCACGCTGTATGCCGGGCTCTCCTCTTCATAATCAGTTCGTGAATGTGACACCGCCATATCAAAAGGGATTCGAGGTGCCATATTCACTGGAGGAGCTACAGGCCATGGGAATTCCTAGCCCACGGGACCTAATGGAGGAGGCGTAGTGTATCGGCTGCCAGCCGACACATATTTCTATAGATTGTATATATTCTCTGTAGATAAAGGAGGACGTCTAGAGACTACATCTTTTGTGTACATTATTTTCTTTTGTATTGATTAAACAATTTTTTTGTAATGAAGGCATTTCAGTCCGATTTTTCCTAAAGCTTGCGCATGGGACACTCACTCTCAAAGCATTCAAATGTTTCCTTTGAGAGTTTCAGCATTAGGTCTTGGTCATTCTAATCAAGTGATCGCAATAATGTAGGTGCAGGTATTCACTCATCTGTGCACAATCTATCTGGCACCTTTTGTTTGTTTCTCAATATGAATTATTGGCTGCTATCTTGTGTCAGGCCGCAGTATCGGCTGCCAGCCAATATCAACTGGCTTGTCTTCTTTCAATGGATGTTGATGTTGTATAATCTTATAGCTACTAACTCATGTTTTGTTCAAGAGTCCAACATGAGCCATCCACAATCGTTCAAGAAATGTGTGGTTCTATGCGTCACGGGACTACTTTGTTATCTCGACCCGAATATCGAGGTGGACAAGTCAGACCCGCACAAAAATGTCATTAAAAGGCCAGGGCTAGTTGCAATGTTCATGACACTGTTTGAAAAGTTCCACGTAGGAATTTGGTCTAGGATGCCAATAGTTGATCTTAGGCCTCTGCTTGCGCACTTGCTTCCAAAACATGTCAGAGACAACCTAGCGTTCGTTTATGGCAGAGAGTACTGTGTAGATAGCCAGAATTTCCCGTAGTGCTACAAAATGCTCTCAATACTTCACACTAAGAGACCATCCAGAATGACATGCTTCACGGACCAAGTGCTCATGGTCGATGTGTGCCCGCTTTCGCTCAGGAGGACGCCGGATCCGGCGTGCTATATTCCGCTACCATTTACGGGGGATCTCAAGTTCCCGAATATTAGTAGAGTTATTCCGAACATTTCAACGGATATTATTCCATTCATTTATCCCATGCACGAGCATGAGTCAGTCTCGGAATACATGAAAGGCGCAATCAAACCGGGACAATTACACTATGAGGTTGCACAGTCAATCAAATACAGGAAGCCAAACTGGAATGGGATATTCTGGTGATTTGCCCTACATGGTGTCGGCCGCCAACCGATACCCTTGCAGAGTGGAATCGGGGGGGGCTCGAATACCTTCCAATCTCGTCCCCTTTACCTTATTCACAAATTTGAACTACTTTATTGTCAACGCCAGTCTTATCGAATCGACTGCCTCTTCACTTCAAGACCTATTCTCTGGAGTTTTCTGAGGGGGATATTGGCTGCCAGCTGATACGAGCAATTCAGTTCATTGGATCGGATGGACTCAGGGTTTAGGGTTTAAGGAGGAGCATTCGTTGCTCTTCATCTTATAGATGGTTGCCATAGTCGATTTTCATAGTTTTACGTAGTGCAAACACTTTCATAGATCTAGGTGCTTTAGAGAATGATGTTAGGAATCGGTTGGCAGTATCAGGTGCCAGCCGATACTTTGTTCCAAATTTGGACACAACATAGGAGCTTATGAAATTATTGATTTAACTACTAATTGTAGGCTCTGAACTCTATCATTGGCCGTGTGTTGTGGTACTTTGGTTTGTTTAGTGGTTGCGTCCATTTCTATTCATTGCTTATGACACACAAATCTATGCATTCGACTATATCGGCTGACGGCCGATTTATTTCTGGACTATGGATTTGTCCATAATTAGTTAAATATCAGTTACAAAAATGTACAATGTTTCTTGCAATGACCCATAATAAGATCTAGAAGGAGGAAAGGCTTAGTTGGAACTCAAATGAACATTAAGTGTTGGTCCTTAGTTTGGATGACATTAACGAGACCAATTGCACAAAGAAATGTTAAGAAGTAGCACTGGGTGAACTTTACATGGAAATTGATCACTTCTAGGGGATGTGAAAGTTAAACCTTCTAGAGCCAGGACTAGGTGGGGAGGAGTGCCATATTGAACCTTAATGAAGACATCAAGTTTCCAAATGGGGGAAGGTGTAATGTCCCTCAATGTAGATCAGAGGCGCATTGTAGGATTGGGTATGCAACAATGGTAGCTTTGTGCCCCTCAATGTGAGTGATAAACATACCCTAGATAGGTACTTTGGTTTAGGTAAGTGGACTAGACTAAGTGGTAGGTGGACTTCTACCATAGTGGTACAATTGCGTAAAGGATGGCAATGCGGGTGGTTGTCAAGGCTTTTTTTTTTGGCTTTATAGTGCCAAATTACACCAAAATAAATTAATTTTGCTAAAAATGACAACAAGCGATGAAGTTTTTTGCCAAAAAACTTCATATTGAAAAAAAACTAACTTGGACAAATCGCCAAACTTTAGAGCACCACTATCACATTTTATATTGCTAGTTTGGCACTTCATATAAAATGAAAAGAAAGCCCTCGCGGTAGCCACATCGTCGTAGTGGGGATGGTACTGGACCCAAAGCATGCACATGGAGCATGGAAAAACCACTCACTCAGCATTCTGAGGACCCCGTGAGTTGGACTAACTTCAGTGATGATGTTGGTGAGAAAAACTGCCTTTTGCCATGTGGCTTCTTATTACAAGGCTCCATTTGTCCTTCCAGGCTCCACCAACACTTTCTCTAGCTCCACATCTCATGCATGATCGAGCACTACCTACATCTTTGCACTCTCATTGGTGAGAGTTGCAGCTATATGTACTGGTTCACTTGTCAGACTTTTCAAAAAGTATTGCAAAAGCATTGCCAGACAAGAAGAAGTGAAGAACGCAAGCTGGGTGTGGAGATGGGCGGGTCCGTCAGCTAGGATGCAAGGGAGATGCTCTTAATATATATTTGGACAGATCGAGTCACGCTGATTTTTTTGAGCTTCTATGTCTCTGCAGTGGGTGGAGATTTCTAAGGCCAAGCTCTGAGCGCATTGGCCGGACCAGCAAAAGCCGGCCCCAGTGAAAGAGTGCAGATGCTCTTAACTTAGTGAGTTTCACGCACTTGCTAGTTGAACAATGAACTAGCTCCAACTTTCGAGCAGAGTTTTATTTGTTGCAGTTCAATAGAGTTCAGTGAATATGTTGAACTTAACCAGCACAGAAACCTTTTTTTAATATGATTTCATGTTGAACGAACCAGCTGCACAGAAACCTTTTACGGAGTACACCATATATTTTTCTATTGAGGTCGGTTGAAGAAGCTGCCGTAGACTGCGTCTGGTGGGTCATATCCTCGTATTATCAACAAGTGATAAAAAGGTCGATCGATCACTCCTGGTGATAGGACGGTCGAACTCCGGTGCACCACGGATACCAGTGATAAGCTGATGCATGACTGAATAAAAAATAATCTCAAGGACTTTGACTCCAGCCTGCCTGCCTGCCTGCGGGTCCGATCCGGAGGTGCGCGCGCGACGGTGTCGTCGTCGATTCGATTCCTCACTGGACTAGAAGTGCCTGGCTTCCATGCACCGGCCAGGTTGTGATTCTGTGGCCGGAGAAGCCTATCACAAAGAACCCGCAGAATCAAGCTCTTGTCCAAACCCTAAATCTCTGCAATCTCTGCAAGGACGGACTAGAAATGAAACAACGGGAGCAAATCACACAACCAAATCATACAAAAGGTATGTTCACACTTGGTGTTAGGGATGATGTTTGCAATGTCAATCTGGTCAAGAAGTAGGTCTAGATTTGTTCCTAAAACCCTTAATAACAACACTGTTTAACACCAAGTGCGAGCATACCTTTACGGAAGAGAAATGGTGATGTAAGTTAGTAGTGCTGAAATGTTTTCGTGGATAAGTTGATTGTAAGAGCAGCTCAAAATTAAAGGAAGAGTAGTTTTGAATCAATGATGCTTCATTCGCTGGACATTGGCTCATTGTCATCACAAACAGATACTTTGAAGATCATGCCCACCTTTTTTGAAGATTGCAGTTTTTATCTATCTAAGTGCAGCTCCATGGTTTCAACTTCATACAAATCGTGAAAACTTTTTTACAGAGTGAAGTCTTCACTGGCAAGTTGTAGTAGCATCTCCACTTCTTACAGAGCACAATTGGAGAGCACCCACACTTCATTCCTCTGCAAACACCTTATAAAACTTACTTCGCGTCATTAAACTCTTGTCCAAACCCTAAATCTTTGCAAAGACTCTACTCTTGTCCAAAATCTAAATCTTTGTAAGGTCTAGGAATGAAAAAAGGAACAAATCATACACCACTCTATGGAAGTGAATAGTGGTGATGCAATAGTGCTGAACGTTTTTGTGTAGAAGAGTTGATTGTAAGTAATAAGGTATCTACACCTAAAACAAGACACATTAATTTGTTCCAAATTAAACCAGAAATTCAAAACCCAATTTGAGAAAAATATCATATCTTGACCAATTTTCATCATCCATCAACCTCTTTTCAAATTCAACGTTCTTCAAGGGTTAAGAGAGTATCTTGCATTTTGATGACCTATGTTTTGGGCATCCCATGTAGTACATGAAAGATGATAATTATGTCAAAAACAAAGTAAGCTTTATTTCTTGCACTATTGCAAAATACCAGGAAAAAAAGAATGTATACTAATTTTTATAATGAAATTATTAACATCAATTTGGCCCCCTTGAACATAGATAAATGGATAATTTTGGATCAAAATTTTAGGATGGAAAAGTTTGTAAAAATGATAATTGTAATCATAGGATCTTATTTTCAACTTCATATAGAACACATTCAAAAAGTTTCAATTTGAAATTCATCACCATTTGTGAGATCTATGGGATCAAAGTATAAAGTTTTTTTTGTCATTGTGCACCCATGTCTACATCTCAACTTCAAAATTCAAGAAATATTAGATTATGTAGAATTTAGTTTATTTATTTTAGTGTCATTATAGAAAATTTGGACCCAACAATGGGCCACTTGACTTTTGGGAATTATACAAATCCAGGAAAATAAAAAAGTTTTTTCTTGAAAAGTTTTTTAAAATTTTTTTTTAGTCTCCAATCTTGTGTAGCACACACTTTGATCACGTGGACTAAATTAAAAAAATTATTTTTATTTTTTTATTATATATATTCATTTACATTTAATCAAACGATCCACTGTTGGATCCAAATTTTCTGCAATGGATGCATATAATGAATGAAGATGCTTGGGTTGAAAATCACCACACCAAAAATCAATACTTGAATCTACTTTGAAGAAGACTCATAAACTCTACATTACCATGATTTGTTGGAAAGAGTAAAACATCAAGAAATATTTAGAAATTCACTAATATTTCTAAAAAGATTTTTTTCTTAAATCCAAGTAGTGAATTGTTGTAATACATTAATATAAAATGTAAAGGAGAAAAATAATAAAAGATATAAAAGACAATTTTTATAAGTTGAAAGCTAACAATAAATTTATGATTTTAAACTGTTGATCACATTGTGAAAAGTATAAACTAATAGTAAAGAATCTTTATATCAATAGATTAAGTGAAGAAAATAGCATGTGCTACCTCCCAAAATAAATTATTTGAATAGATAGAAATTCCCATATTATTTAACATTTCAAAATTGTTAAAAAAACAAAAGGTCACAAAAGTTGTTGCCTTTGTCCTTAAAGAATTTAGGACCAATCAAAGTGCCATTGCTTCAAGCCACGATTCTTCATTTATATTGATTTGTCCTATTAGTGAAGGGGGAGAATAGCATCACCTAAAAAATTAGTGTCATCACAAAAAAATTGTGAAAATTGGTACAATACAATAATATTCTAACTTGCAAAATTGCAAAATTGTATTTGACTAGTAAATTCATTTGATTTCACATGCACAACTAGAACAAATGATTGAGTTTAGTCCTTCAATAATTACCAAAACTGAATTTTCAATGCCAAAACATTCAATAATTCATAGAAAATGCATCTAAATCTACATGAACACACAATACACATTTCCAAATTTGTAACAAAAACAAGCATCTAAAAATTTAATTTTATGTGAGAAAGTCAAAATTCAATCTATAGCACTTGAATGAAATTTTAAAAATCACAATTTGGTTTTGAAGATTATTAGGGGTTAAAATACTTGCATTATCACTATCCAAAATGCAATATCTTTATTTTGAACCAAAAATCAATAGCAAAGCCTATATACACAAATATACATGAGAGCCTATTAGAGCTTTTTGTGTTGATTTCTTGTACACCTAGAGACAAAACTTTGGAAATTCATAACTTGTACACATGGTGCCTAAATAATGCTTAACCCTGGAACGCCTAGTAGCCATTTCATGGCTTCTGGATGATTTCAGGTGGTCATAACAAGACCTCAATAGTAGATTTTTCATCCATTCTTCTTTTTAATGACCTTGTATGTTGAGTTACAAAGAGTGTCCAATGGAGTTTTGGGTCTATTTGATGTTTATTTCCATATAATTGAGAAGTAATGAAATTAAACGGATAGCAAAATTTGCCATTTCAGTGTATTTTGGGAAATTGAGTAAATCTGAAATTTCTTCTTGAAAATGAATTTTTCTGAGTTTAAGTCCACTAATGAAATGAAGGTCTTCTACTCTAGTTTCTAACCCAATTAGAATTTTGGAAAAATTCGTAAAATTGAATATTTTATTGTAATTTGAACTTCAACTATATTTTTATTGAGAATTAAATGAGAATTATATAATGACATGGAAACTAAATTTACACCATGATGTTTTTCACTGTAATATACACACATGGTGAAATTTTCAGATTTTTTGAAATAATTTTTTATTTGATATGATTTTTTCTTCACTTTTTCTTCAAAAATTTGCATAAAAAGAAAAATTCTCAAAAAAATTTAAAATTTTCATGAAGTATGGAAAACATGTAACTTCATCTCTAAAAAATAAAAATAAAAATTTTCATACACATCTACATACAAAATGGCAACAAACTAAGTGAAGACAATGCCGTGTGAAACCAGTGGCCATAGGCCTAGGCGTTTTAGGGTTAAGGTAGAAGTACCTATTTCAAATAACTTAAGCATTTTCAGACTAGATGATGTGGGAGATTGACAAGGAACTAAATTTAATGTGTGCAAAAATAAGGTTGTGAAAGAATGCCAAAACAACCGAAATTTTTTCACCAAAAATGAATATTTAATTGAATTTAAAAGTGGATTCTATATCCGGACCCATTCCAATTTCATAGACTCACCTATTGTGGTCAACTTTGGCACTTTTCCCTAGGCCAAGAAAGAAGAGAGATGAATGGACGAGAAAGTACAAACCAAGAATATTTTTTGATGACCATTGCTTCTAATTATTGTCTACAATAGGTTAGTCTATAATGCAATTACAAGGGGCCTATCCAAAATAGGTATTTCTACCTTACTAAAATACATTGGAATCCTCTCTATTTGTTAGTAGGATTTAATAAAACAATTGAAGTTTCAAAATAATGATTGTGCTCACTTTCTAATTGCGGCAATTATTTCTATGTTTATCTAAGAATTGATTTGATCTAACAAAAGTAGTAGTATTTACCTTAGTGTAAAAACCATATAAACTTATTAAGGTTGGCATAATCCATCATAAACTTCTTCTTGATTGCATCCCTACTTACATTTGTTCAACATTTCAACACTTGAAATGTTGGATGGATGTAGGCAGTGACACAATTTGCTTCTAAGTGGATCAATATGGGTATATCTATGTTATAGTGTAGAGATGACAAATGCTTTAAGTAGTCCACTTCTTTGATTTGTCCTATTAGAATGTGTGACACTAATGCATCACATTCACAATATATAGAAAAAAATTAAATTAGTGCAAACTAAAATATTAAAATTTTGTAATTATTTCCATTAATTCAAAATATTGAAGCGACACTTGTTTTATTTGTGACTCGATCTATTATGCTACATAATTATACACTTATAAATAGAAATTATTAGTGTAATTTAAGGGGGTGACTGAAAACTAGTCACATGCCATCGATAATTCTTAATGCTTTAGAATGCTTTTGATTCATTTTTAGATTTGAAAAGCTTCTAAAGTACTTTTCATTGTTTATTATCGTGGAATATTGATAAGTTTCTTGCAAGCCTTTCAATGCTCAAAAATTGAAGACACTTATAAGAAACGATTCTACCAAGACGCCTTAATGATTACAAATAAGGAAGACTACTATAAATATTGATATCTGATATATCTATTGTTGATTAATCCCTGAATGCCAAGCATGTGTTTATTAAAATCCAGGCCCTTTTCAATTCATTTTGATCAAACTAAGATCTAAAAAGAGATTCATATAAATTGACCATACCAATTGATAGTACAGATATGTCCTGAGGTATAGGGGAAAGGACACATTTTTGACCATACCATTGAAAAGATTATAATAGTAGTTATTGCCTCTTTTGAGGTGATAGTGTAAAACCATGTACAAGCCTAATAGTAGGGTAGTCAAGGAATAACTTTTGTACACGTGGCATGTAGTCATTGAACAAAAATCATTTCCAATTCCCTACACTGAAACACTAAATCTCCAAATTCACTTCCTTCTTACTTAATTGCTTTCTTCGCAAAACAAACCCTAAATTACATTGAAAAATTCAATTTTTCATTTTTTCATTTCATATAAAACTCTTACATTCAATCCTAAACCCTAATCTTTTCAACATTTTTTTCTTCAATCTCATGCTACTAAAATTTATCTTTTTCATGTTGCTAAAATTTTGTCAAATGAATTAATTTGAATTCATTCTCTCAATTGAATTCATTTGAATCCATTCTATGAAATGAGTTGTACAAAAATTTAATTATATCCTTCAATGAATTTAGTTTCAGTTATTTTTCTATAACCAATTACATTTTTCAAAGTCAATCATAATTCATAAATCAACGACATTAATTTATTTGATTATTTGATTTATATATTACATGTTTATATGAGAAAGCATAAAGGAAGTCCTATCGTCACTACCACGTACATATATTACACACAATCACACCATTGTTTTCTTTTTGAATCATGCGGCTAGTGAGATTTTAACGACATTTTTTTTATTGATTCACATTGTATGGTAGTGGAGGGTGGTCTTAGGTTTTTTTTAATCTCATTTGACGGTTGCTATTTTTCCACTTTGAGGAGGGAGGATTAAAATAGGTTGCCTGACAATTCTTAGGAGATAGTCAAACAAATAAATCTTTCAGTTTTGAGAGGCCATATTTGAGGTGTTGAAATGCTTAGAGGTTAACTTAACTAAAACTAATTACCAATCAATTGATTGTTCTCAGTATCTATAAATCAAGGCATTTTGAATGTTTGGGGGGGGTGCAGGGGTATTCTTTAGTGACATGACTTTATAATGTATTTATCCCGAGAACCTTTCAGTGCCAATTTTGGAGATTAAGATATTTTTTTTAAATGCCATGAAATAAGATTATGCAATTTGATTTCAACTTGTCCATATTGGACATTACTCTTGGAACTCTTGAAAGTGCTTTTCCTAACACTTTTAGTGGTAAATAATTTTCCAAGAAACCTTTCATTTTAATATTTTCATGGAACAATGGGAAGTTCTTCATAAACCTTTCTACAATCAAATGTACAAAATAAATATTGTAATGAATGATTTCACATAGAGTCATAGCTACAATCTAAACTTTTTATGGTCTATTTTTCCTAATTTTTTTCTTGATGAAGATGAAAATGCTTACAAGCTTTTCAAACATTTCAATTTGAGAATTGTAAACGTACATTATACAGAAGTAAAGGGAAAAAACAACTTCAAAACCTTATAAGGTACATACACCAATAATCAAAATTTCTTAAATTGCAACATCTACATTTGAACCCAAAGCATCACTGCTTTTTCTTAGACATTGATTATATAAGATGAATACAATTAAAACGTGAAAGTCTACGGGACCTTTGAAAATTTGAAAACATATGAATACAATGTCCAAGTATTGTATGTTAAAGTGCATTGGAATCCTCTTTCACTTGCCATTAGTCAAAATAATTTATGTTTAAGAGATACTATGCTCAATTGTAATTAGTGATAAAAATAGATGTACATACTTTATGTCAACTTCCAATCTCCACTATTTTAGTGGATTGATGAAAAATTGAGTTTGTAGAAGTTTAATTCTAAGCATTAATGATGAAGTTTTAGGAACCTATTTTTTCAAAAGAAAATAGTATGAGAAAAAAAGACATTCTAAGGTAAAATTATGACCTTTTTCTAACTAGGGCCCCATTTGCGTAAGATAAAATGAGCTGTTTTCACGAATGAAGGGAATATGATGTCAATCTAGGCCTTTCTTGTTGTGTAACAAATGACACATTGACACCTAATGAAGTTGCTAAGACCATTCTTTAGTTTTGAGCTTTTCATAAATAGGTTCACTTATAGATTGAGAATAAGTCAAATCGTAATCTACACCTCCTTAATTTCAACTAATCCTAAACTTGGTGGAAAATTAGGAAAAAAAAATAGTACAATCTTCAATATTTCTATTCCCTAACTAGGAAAAATTAACACCCACTATCATCACTCAATCAGACAATATGCTAAAACACTTTAACATTGTCAGAAATAGGTCATATACCTTATAAGAATGTGCATTTCACAGTGAAGAGGAATGTAACTACCCCCATCATTTTAGTGTACTTGTTGTTTACCAATCCTACACTCCAAGTAAAATAGAGATGGCTAGAATGAACCGACCCTCTCATTCTAGGGGTGCACATAAAAAAAAAAACAGCCCCTTTATCTTGTGCTTGATTAATTTATCTTCTACACCTCTCTTTGCTAAGTTGGGGCCTTTGAATGCAAATATGAATTCAAAATTTGCACGTTTTATGAAATGTGGCAAATTGAAAAAAATTCAGCATTAGATGTTTTTTGAGGCTTCAACAAGGTTGCGGGTTCCCCAACCTTGAAAACGTTGGGAATGCAACCAGCAATGCAGTCTGCCATGGCCAGGAGAGTACCACATCATTTCTCAATTTTTTATTTTATTTTTAAATTTAGTTTTTTTTTGCTTTTTTATGAATTTCATTTCATTTTTTCATTGTTTCATTTTTTTTAATAACCAGCCGTTCTCTTTGCAGCTGGGGAACAGCAAAGAGAACAGGCTTGAAATGGGCTGTTGTTGCCCTCAAAAATCCTCTAATGCATTTTCGGATCCCTCCTAGGGGAGGACAAGTGAGAAGATCAGATCACAGAGATGGGGATAGAGATGGAGATAAAAAGGATATCTTCAATAGATTGCCCATCCATTTGGCAGCAAGGAATTATTGCTCGAGTCATAAGTTTGCCACTTTTGTGGACAGCACACACTGAGAATTGAGAAGAGGTAAAAGGTACAGGCAGGGGGGTTCATCAGGGGCCTGTATTGATTTTTTTTCCCCGAGGTTCACCATTTGGACAGGGCGGCATGTGGAAACATCATCAGGTCATATTCACACACCGGTCCGCGACATAAGTCAGCTCGCACAGCAATTGTGTAAGGTGTGCGTGACACACCCCAAAGGGTCAATAGCGTCATGTTTTCTCCATTAGGAAAAAAAAAATAAGAAAATAAAACAAGGACATCAATTGTTTTCTCCATTAGAAAAAATGAAAACAAGAAAAAAAAACACCCCAAAAAAACAGTGTGACCGTGAGGCTCTGTCCTAACTTACATAAACAACAATATTCAAACTCCGGCCAGGGAGGATTGATCCCTCTAGTGCCTTGTGTTTTACCCTTGTAGAAAACACTGAAATTTTTTATTTGTCAAATTAAATTAAATTTGCAAATTTTGAATTCATATTTGCAATCAAAGACCCTGAATTAGCTAGGGAACAGGATGTAATCCAAAATTTTAGCGGCACAAAATAGGGGGCAATTTTGACACTTACCCTCTGGTAGAGCAATAGAAGGATCAATCTTCCTTGGCCTCAAACTTCACATCTCCACTCCAAGTAAACCCTTATTGTGTTATGCAATGTGAATGCAGTTGTAGATAGGATTTAGAATCTTAGATTAAAAACAAACAAAGTGGATGGCAGAGTTGATGCCATCTGGTAAGTATTCTTTGTCGTGAAGATGGAGCCAATGAATCACATCTATCAATAAGTATTCCCTTTGTCTCAAAATAAATTCATGATTTCTAAATTAGTAGAAAACTATAGGATTATTGCAGATTCATTTTCAGATAGATGGAGAATCTTATGTTTTAGGACATGCTTCATGTCTAGTTGGACAACCAAGAACATGGCAAATACAAATACAGATCAATTCATAATATGGTAATTACACCTAAAATAGACCATATAAGCTTAAGCTATGTGGCATAACCAATGTGTTGTAGAAAATGAATGACATTTTTTGCACATTGCTAAAGACTATGAATCAAATTGCAAGTGGCTCCATAATTTTTGGATGAATTGTGAATTAGTTATAATTTTTTAGATATTTGAGATGTAGGGTGCTAAAAGTGTCATATAGGTGATGCCAAAATGAATTTGGTACACGTGACGAAATGACAGTAAAGAAAAGTTAAAACAAGACAAAGTGCACCTAAAATTAACCACTTGTAGAGTTGCCACCTCCATAGTTCTATTAATAAAGCTTCATGCTACTCAAGATTCATTTAACATTTGTCCTTGTTATACACACCGTTTTGGAATCTTCCTTGTTTATTTTCCCTTCAAAAATAGGGGGCAATTTTGAAAAGGAGTCCATTTTAGGTGTAGTTACTTTAGACTAAGTAGAATTGTTTTGTAGCATCTCCATCTCCATTTACAAGTGATTTGGTGGATATTTTAGATGATTTCTATCATTGATTCCTGTAAATAATACCAATCAATGGAAGGAATAATGTTGTGGGGCACTACCTTAAACTTGCATTTATTGAAATAGAACTTTTATTGGCTATGAGCATCTCCAATGGTCTAGCTTTTAAGCCCATTTTAGGTGGTTTGGGGGTAAGAAATGAGAAATAAATGTGTGGTCTTGTCAAAATAGTCTCTTTGGCATTGTAAAAATTATATTTTTTCCATTATTTTGCATATTTGATAAATGTTATTGTTCATCTTTGGAATAACTAAGACATTGACATCATTAATGTTGAGACTTTTTTGCATTTTGAATTTAGCAAACTTGCCATTTGTTGGAAGCTAAAAGAGCCACTTATATAGGTAGGGGACACAAGTGATCAAATCTCCAAATCTTGGAGATAGTGTCTTGCCTAGATGAGCTTCTTACTCATCAGCAGAAATACACAAATTGCACCTAATTGTGTTGTATCTAATACCATCTCATCTAGATTCTTGCCAAAATTGTACAGCCTCCATATATGAGATTCGAGAGTTAATTTTGGATACATTTGTTATGAACACTTCAAAAATTCATAGCCTATTTAAATGGAGTCTGAAAAATGCATTCTAAGAGACTCTAATATCTCCTTTTGATTGACAACAAAATTTATCAAAAAAAATTATAGTTCAAAAATAGAGACAATCTTTAAATTTTTGATCTTTTTATCATGCATTGTAGTGAATGTGAATAGTGAAGTTAGTGGATGAACAAAAATTTGACTAGGCATTTATTCAAAAAGAGCTAGAATTACAAAGATAGAGATTCTCTAACTTAGGACTAGATTCCATATGGAGTGGGAGCTAGTGAAGTCTACTAATTGACAGTGGAATGGGAATTCCAAAACATACTAGATTCCTATTCCATTGTTGATTAGTGGACATTTTCACAGGATCCAACTCCACATAGAAGCCAACCTTTATAGTTTATAGTGTAGCTATTTGTTACTATTAACCTTGTTGTATTTGAACTACAAACTAAAATAAAGGCTTCATCCCTAATATTCACCAAAAAGAAAGAATATATCTTATTGCAATTCTGTATTGTACAATTATCTTTTGATGTGAAATATATGGAGTTTGTGATATTTATCAAAAAATTGCAAAATTATTATCCTAGCATTTGCAATATGTACACAATGAAATTCACACATTAGAAATCCACATGAAAGTGGTTTGGCAATTTCTTTTAGAATCACTTTATTTACAGTAGTATTAGCTATCAAATGAGTCTCCCTATAATGACTGCATCCAAAAGGAAAATGCCAATCCAAAGTCTTTTGTAGAAGTTCAAAGCCAATTACAATAGTTAAAAAAAAAATTAATTTTTTGGACCAATTTAAACTTGTATTAAAAGGTAGTGCTCCTACAAAAAATTGTTTTCTACTTGTTTTTTAGAATCTATTAACTCAAAAGTTTCAATCTATACCTAATTCTTATAAATTTTCAAATATCCTTTATTCTTGTCTTTTGTATATTTTAAAAACAACCAAAAATTCATATAGACTCTAGGTAATTGGGCTTACTTGACTAGTTATTGTTAAGAGAATTAGGACATGTTTCTTCTTTCTTTAATGAGATATTACAATCTTTCATTTGCATCTTAAACTTCCTAAATGATTCACTTTATTTTTCATAAATACATATTTAAACACTTTTGATTGTTATGGCATAGTAGAAGTTGAATGTCTCTAAAGCTATTTGATAGTAAAATATCTAATTTTGAGAATGCAAGATTAGGTTGAGAAGGAATCCATCTAACCTTCTTTTAAGGTTACAACTTAGGCACCTAAAATGCACTTAATTATATAGAAAATAATGCAATATAGTGACAATCGATGTTTTTACACTAGGAGTATTCAATCTTAAATGTGCATTCAAAAAAATGCACAAGATGCACAAATTTTCTAATTTCAAGTTCCAATTGGTACATTAGAATTAGAGGTGGCTGTGGTGTTGTTGGTATGCTAAACTTAGAAAATATGGTAAAGTTTAGATTTTTTGCAAGAAAAAATAAGGCATAAAGCCCATAAGAGTACTCTCACTATGCAAATTTTCTTTCACCTATCCCTCCAAATCCTACCTATCGAATACAATCATTGCTTAAAATTTTTTCACTCTATTAATTGCTTAGAAAAAAGAATCAACTAATTTTAAAGTACTTGTTTTGGAATAAGGTAGTTCTAAATCTAGAGCATGTACTTTAAAATTGACAACCTCTAAATCTTAGTATAGCATTGTCTATTTTGTCTTTAGTGCATTGTAACATATTGAAGAAATGCACTAGTTTTAGACATTAAACTCCCCAAATAGTGTGCAATATTTTTGAGGAGTAAAGTATTAGTATAGACATGTTTTTTTTTGGGAAAGGCTCAAGAAAAAAGTAGATCTAAAAAATGGAGGAAAATATCAAAGTTAGAAATTTTGCAAAATTGTCAATTTGTGACTACGTTTATGGAATGTTTATAGTTTGAAAATACCTCAATATATTGTAGCATGTAAAATTGATGTAAAATTGATGTTGAAAGTTTGTATGTGTATGTTAAAATAAGTTATGTATCAATGGAAAGAAGAATGCTTTATTGGATCAAATGGTATAATATATAATATTTTAAAAAGGTGATATTATTATCTTCAAGTCAAGTACATATAGGTAAACTTGGTAACAATACCAAAACTAAAAGTAACAATTGAATGAAACTTAGGGAATTGTAGAAATGAAGAAAGCACCTACTCATTTTGCAATTTGATCATTTCTTGACAAACTAAATTTGATATGATAATGAGTTTGAACATTCTAACCTATGGCCAAAATGCCTCATGGAATAAGTGAATGGTCACAACAAATTGACAAAAAAGAGTACAATTAAATGTAAATTCCATTGTCACTTCAAGTAGTCCATTTTGAAGTTGATGAATTTGAGCCTAAATCTTACTCTAATTTTGCTCTAATTCCCTTAATACTCGAAGAAACGGGTGAAAAATTGAATGAAAATAATCACCAAATCCCTCTACAAAAATAAATAGAGTCGCTAGTGTTTGAATGGAACTTACAAATGAGAGATGATTTTGTAGATGAAAGTACATTTATGGATGATAATGCATAATTCTATCTATTTTTTTTTCTTATCTCCATATATTCCATGGAGCATGTCGCTCTATCAACATAAAAAACCAAATAGAAAGGCCGACTGCAAGGCCTGCCTTCATAAGAAAAAAATCACAAGTTCTTTCTTTTTGCAAAGGCTCGGGTAAATGCTGATATTTTTTATTTGCCATGCATGATAAAATTTGCAAATTCTGAATTCATGTTTGCAATCCAAGACTCCAAATTTGTTCAGAGAGATGTCAAGAGGGAGAATGAATTAGGCACAAAATAAGGGGTCTTTGTTTTTACATGCACTCCTGAAATGACTTCGGCGGTCGAGCGAGGGGGTCGGTTCAGTTCACCCCGGCCTTCGCAAAGATCTGTGGCATCCGAGCCTGGGCATTCCATTGGGGAGACCGGAAGATTCCAGAACCCCGCCTGCATTTCCGAAAGCGCGCTGCCTTTGACCTGTTTCTGGAAAGAGCTTCAGTCGCGGCCGCAGGTTTTGGGAGCCTTGGAGGCCAGCCGGCGATGGTCGGCTTCCAGTCCAAAACAGAGGCGCCAGAGGCACTTGCGGAAGTAACGTGGTCCGCTCTAATACTACTGTCCAGGCCCTGTCGCTCTTGCATTTATCAGTCGCAGGAAGGTAGCGCGACCAGCTTTGGACGGAGTTTAATAACGTCCTCACTGCTACTGTAGGTCTTTGTAGTGTAGGAGGTAAGGGAGGCCGAGCGGCAGGGTCGGCAGCAGTTAGAAGCTGCGAAGTTCAATTAAGTTAGCCACCTGGTTGGAGTGTGTTTTCGATGTGCTCAACTGCTTTGCTTCCATCGAAAACGTAAGTTAAGCGGAAATTGTAATCTACTGGCCACAAGTGCCTCGCGTGAAGTGCGTGGCAAGCGGAGATTACAAGTTGGGCCAGTGCCAGCGATTCCGGAGTCGGAAGTAGTGGTATTCTCCGCCTTCGGTTTTGCCGCCACCTCTGTTTTTTCTTTGGCGGATTTTTTGGACTCGGGCCTCGACTGCATCGTCGTACTGCTTTTTGGCTGCATTGAGAAAGTTTGGTAGACTTAGTAAGCGTTCGCGAGGGTGCTTGTGTTGGCATTCTGTGTGCTTGGGATCACATTGTGCGGCTGGTCCTATTGCGAGTGTGTTGGTCTGACAGTCTCAAGCACGAGCGGTTCCACTATGGCCGCGGGGAATGCGCTGATTCAGCAGCGAGTGTGTGGTGTGATTCCCGGGTTCGTCGAGAGAGGTTGTTGGAAGAAGACGGAGCGGTTGGTCGGTGAGCAGCTCAAGCTAGGGTTGCAATGGGGGGCGAGCTCGCAATGTCGGCCTCTGCGGCGGGTGTTGGTGAAAGGGAGGAGTAGCAAGGCGCGCGCCGAAATGCAGACGGAGAGTGCTGTGGCAGAATCGCAGAATGGCGCTTATACAATGCCGACGTTTCCTAGTTTTAGCAACTCTCCTATGAATGAGCACATTGGCTATGGCAAATTAGATGATGGAAACTTTTACCGGGAGCGCTTTGTTGTGCGGTTCTCGGAAGTAGGCGATCGGAGGACGATGTCGTTGGAGATGCTGTCTTCGTTGCTGCAGGTGCCTTTTCTTACGGAGCCTTTGGACAAAGCTGTGGTGCTATAAGAAGAGGATGAATGTCTTTCTTGTTCGGAGGAGGGCCAGTTGCGTTGTCGAGCGATGCAGAATTTAGTTCTTTTTACTTGCGCATCTGATCGCTCGTCGTCTGGATCGGTTCTCCTTTCTTGAAATTTGATCTAGTGGTTATTCTCAATCACAGGAAGCTGCGTGTAATCACGTCGTGAAGATTGGCTATGGAGCCTTTGCAGGAACGAATGAGCGACTGATTACGGTCACAACGCGAATGCATATCGAAGTTGACCGATATCCTAGGTGGTAAGTATGCTTGCTGGTGAAGTTTTCTTCGAATGATACTCTCACAGGCTTCTTGAAATCTGTCTCGAGGTCTGTTGGTCAGGCACTTGTTGGAGCTCGGACTTTCTTCAATGTTCCTTGAATGGTTCTCACGAGAATCTTGACTGTGCAGGAGGGACCTTTTGGAAGTCGACACCTGGTATTGCACGGAGGGAAGGAACGCTGTGAGAAGGGACTGGACGGTGAAGGATGTGAATACGGGTGAAATAATTGCAGTTGCCACGAGGTTAGTAGTGTTTCCTTCTCCTACTGTCTTGGAGTATCTGAGCAGGAACTACTGTCCTTGATGAAGGCAATGAGAGTCTGAGGAGTCTATTGATTCCGAGTGCCAGTCGTTGGTATGAGCGGGTGCATTCGAAAAGTTATGGAATGTTTCGAGTTGCAACGAGTGTGCGTCTAAATGGAAGACGCTTCAACTGCCTCCAGCGTTCTATTGAAACAGCGGCTCGTCCAGTGCCTTGGAAGGAGCTTCTCGCTTTTTGGACTGATTGCAATTGTTTTGTTTCCAGTACTTGGGTTATCATGAACATGGACACCAAAGTTATTCAGCGTGTTTCGGACTCAATAAGATCCGAATTTGCGCCGTGGGCGAGGGAACCTCCGACGTAAGTAATCAAGTGCAGATTTGTTATTTTATATTGCTTCTGAAGTGCAGATTGCGTACATTTCGTAGAGAGAGGTAACGCTTCCCATGTACATGTAGCTTATTTCCCGAGTATTGTGCTTTCAGGTGGGCTCTATCAGAAGATCGGATTAAAGCAAGCTCAGGGCGGATTCCAAAAATTAATGGAGATGCAGAGTTTCATACAACTGGACTTTCTGTAAGAACTTTGAAATTTATTGTTAATAATTTGATTGTTTTTATCACCTGAAAATCCGATATATTTTGCGTGCCGAGTTCGTCAATAAAAGTGATGGCTTGCGTTTGTGGTTATAGTCTATAAATATTGTTTTGACTTGTTGATCTTCTTGTTGTACAGCCGACAGAAAGAGACCTTGATATGAACCAGCACGTCAACAATGTGAAGTATATAAGCTGGACAATGGAGGTGCGTAGTTCAATATCTGCATTATTATTCCGTAATTACTTTAAAAAAATTCATTAACTTCTTTGCGAAGAATATCAATGTTTGAAGTTAATATTTCTCTGTATGGCAGTGTTAGAAAATGTAGATGAAGCTGTTGGTATTGTGAATTTGGTTGAGCGATAGTTGTAAACTTTCGTGATGGTTTGGTTGATATTTATGCTCTTCATGCAGAGTTTACCTAAAGAGTTTAGAGAAAGCCACGAAATACGCAAGATCACACTCGAATACCGTCGAGAGGTGCAGAAAGGCGATTCTGTGGAATCCAGGGCGAAGACAGAGCCTTCCAAGGATAATGATACCTCAGTAGCTGGTATGTCGGAGGAGTTGACAGAAGAACGGTTTGTTCATGTCATCAGAAATCAGGATGGTCAGGAAATCAACAAGGGACGTACTGTTTGGACTCGTTTATAAAATTGATGAGTGTAATCGTGGTCCCCTTTGAGTGACAATGATCTGCGGCTGATAAGCAAGCCATTCAATCCCTCTGCTGTATACTTGCGAAAGCAAGATTTAGCTTTAGATACTGTTTTCATGGGAAGTTACTGAAACATTGTACTTTTAGAAGTTACCGGCATGCCTATTCTGGCAGTCTTTGTAACGTATTTTGAGTTTCCCACCATTGTTGTCATTTTGTCATTTCGAGAGATCATCCCTCTGCCAACATGAAGAGATTGTACCTTTCAGCTCGTAACATGTTCACGTGTATCATGCCGGGGCTTCTCACCTGGAAAAGCCTTGAGTAGGTTAATATAGTACTCGATATTCTCCATGCGAAAAGAGAAAAGCTTGGATCTCGGTGCTGGCAGATATCAAATTTGTGTTATATTGTGGTTGTGTGTGCAACGATGACATCTGTAATGGATTTTTGAACCTTTTGTATTTGCTGACGGTTCATTAGGTCCACAGCCTGAATTGTATTTCCAGCATTGCTTCTACTTAATTGTGACTATGGAAAGGAATTTTCATTTTTATACTTGATGGATGTAGTAAGGTATAACTGCCCATTACCATACAGATTTGCAATCTAGGTACTTTGGAGAAGCTATTTATGAGCTCTTGTATTTTTCAGAGATTGAATTGTTTGAGAGAATTCAATTGCAAAAAGAATGAAGACATTATGACAAGAATTGAATTTTTTGTGATTTTTCAAAGACCCTTATTGAAGCATGATCAAGCCATTGTTGAAGTGTGGGTTGATGTGTCCACTTTCCTGTGGGCTTATTACTGATGTGAAACTATAGTGGGAGTTTTTATCAATGTACATACTTTTAATCTGAGAATGGAAAGTAGAATAGGAATTTAATAGAGAATCTTGTGATGATATAGGGAATTTTGTGATGATTTGTTATTGACATGTGCCAACAAATGTGGTTGTATGGAGTATCTTTCTAGACCTCGATCCCTAAATCCTTGTTCAGTAGAGTGCCCTTAAAGTGTCCTTCCATTTACATGAATGTGTCCTCTAAATGTTTGATTCTTATTGGCTGAGTTATTATTTGTTATGAGTTGATTTATGTAGGGTTCAGATTTGGATGCACCTACAAGATAGATTCAGTAGTCTAGAGACCCGCAACTTTGAAAATCATAGAAATTACATACCATATCAAAAAAATCTAATATTTTTTTAATATTCATGATTTTCACTTGTTATACTACAAAAATATTATTTTAAAGAAAAAATTCCTCCAAATATGCTGAATTCCTTAAATGGACGGTTTTGGGTGTTTTTATTTTATGTACTATTCTTATCTAGGCCCTTTGTTGTGCATTTTGGTCCCTTTGTTGTCTACTATCATGTTGCTAGTTCCTGAACCATTGAGTATTGAGCAAAATTACAACAACCATCTATTAATCAAAGCCTTCCAATTTCTTCTTGTAGTATAAAATGTAGTACTACATGTTGTATTATAAATGATAATATTATTCCTCTTTCTTTTCTCTTGTTTTTCTTAAGTAGGTATATAGTAGAATCTAGGTTTCTTAGGCACAATGATTTGGGTGGAGTTTCTTCCTCTTCTTCCTCCTAATCAAATAGTGCTACCTTCCTTCCTCTAGAAAGTTTTCAAAATTGTTATCTGTACTTTGCTACAATTGTTGAAGATGAGGATTGAGAGTTCTAGAACACTATTTTCCAATAAAATCACTGGATTAGGATTAGAGAACAAATGTTGAAGGACTTCCTAACAAGGTTTTGAAGACTTTGTTAGAAGCGAGTGATATATACCTTGGACAAGATGAAAAGGTATTATTGTAAGGAAAAAAATATTTACAATATCATAGAGAATATGAAGGACCTCAATGGACATGGATTAGTGCAATGGATGAGATTTTTTATGGCATGGCCAAAGCTAATGACATATCAAGGCAAGTTGTTTGGACAATGAAGGGATCTTTGAGAGAAGTCAAAGAATTAAGGAATTGAAGATGGAGGCAATAATAAAGATGCACAAAGACAAGCACCCCAAGAGTGCATGGCTACAATTTTTGTTGATGCCATATGAGCTATAAGACCTTCTACTCAAGATTGAGCAATGTAGTAATCCAAAAAATAACTTGATTGACTTTTGGATTTTGACTATTTCATACATTTAATCCTTATATTCTATAAAATATGACTCTTTGCATATTTGCATTGACCACTCATTAGCCTCTATTATAATTGTGCGAATTCAACTACAATATGTGCTTTGTATGCTCTATTTTACCTCTAAATATAAATTAAATATTTTTACTTTATTTTTTAAGAATGTATTCACATATTTCCTATAAGTTATAGAGATTTCAAAAATTTTAGTGAAAATTTTTTATTACTAATAATTTTTAAAGTTGGAGCAAAAACATTCATATCAAATGCAATGTATGCTTAAAAGTTTTGAAAAATCTAATACACATGTATATTATATTTTAGAATATGATGGGATAACCAATTCTTTTTATTGTTCATGGAAATAAACATCAAATGGCCATTATAATTTAGCTAAGGTTCAAATTGTCGTGAATAGTTTTTAGGATTTCAACTCCTCCTAATAAGTAATACTATACCTAGCTATCAAAATCGACATTGAGGTTGGTATTTCATGTAGAATATTTAATTAGAGTTCAAAAACCAAATTTGAAAGATGCTAAAAATAGGAACATTTCTACAAATTTAGTACTTTTGTCTATGTAAATTCTTTTTCATAACATTCTAGCATTTATTTTTTGAATTATCTTTTGCTAATCTTGATAGGTAAGTACAGTACACCAATATTCATTATATATTGGAAAGCCTAAATACCAATAATTCTATAGTTTGATTTTTTTTCCACACAATTGCAATCCAACTGTCCAACTTATTTTACTTTTTGCTCAATTTAAGAATTACATGCATATTTTCTTATAAACATAAAAGACAAATTTGTACAAGCTTCTAGAATGTAATATTGAAATTAGAGGTTTATATTAATGCATTACCATTTCACAATTGATTCAATGCTTTCATTTAAAAATAAAAATATTATATATTTCAATAATTTTGTTAAAAAATAGAATAATTTAATAATTAAAAAAAATTGTGCCATTTATAGATTGTGTTTTAGTTAAATCATTCCTAAAATATCATTTGCCATGAAAAAGAGCTACGATGAAATAACTAAACAATTTTGGCATATATAAACAACTTTTTTTGAATTAGATGTGTATGAAATTATTGAAATTTATTTGACCTACTAACTTTTAAGATATTAGTCTTCAAAGAAGATAAAATAAAACAAAATCTTGAGGTACTTCATTTTTAGACTTTGAATTCTTTTCATTTAAAATTTGTACATTATAGATTTTTGAGGTTTAAAATCTTTATGCTTTACAATTGAACTGAAAATTGAAACTCTAAAAAAAGCACTTTATTAAAAATGCAAAGAAATTTTTAATCTTAAAAAAATAAAAAAATAAAAATATATATATATATATATATAGGTACTACATGGGAAGAAAAATTAAATTCTTAATAGTTTCAAAATATAGTCAAAGCATGTAAATCTTGATGACTAGGTTTTCTTCACATATAATGTACACCTTCTAGATTTTTTTTCTGTTTTATTGAAAATGTTACAAAATTCAATTTGAAACTTTTATATTACTAATCCTTATGAAATGATCAAAGTTTTTCTTATGAATGAAAATATATTCTATGAGAGATATTTTTTTCAATTTTCAGTCAAATTTTTTTGTTTTATTATCTAGACTTGACCATTTCTTATTTACATAAACATAAATATTTTTGTTACTTGCCAATTGAAATAAATATAATTCCTCTAAAGAAGTGATATATTCCTTTAGCTTAGAATTTAAAAGTATGATAATAAAATTTAACATTGTAGAGTTTGCCTAGCATCCTTAAAAATTCATTTTAAGACTTTGAACTTTTAGGGGTTAACCTCCAAAACACTAGTAACCGTTAAAGTATTGGATTTTCAAAATTTGTCTATGAATTCAAATTTAGCCTTTCCATTCATTTTCAAATTTCAAAGTACAATTTTTGTTACATGCCCACTCTGTATAGTTTATAAATCTGAAAACCTCAATTTTTTTTAATATATAATATTTGTTATAATTTTAAATGAAAAAAATGATAAATGTAAGAAATCAGTAGAATCCATTTGTAGCTATGGCAAATTTTATTAAAATGGCAGTATTCCATATGCCATTTTCACACCTTGACATTTAGGACAAGTGTACATTACTAACATCTAGGTCACTTTTAGATTTCAAAATTCTATGACCATTATAGATATCAGACCAAACAATTTGAAAAATCTAGGATTTGTATAGATTTCAAATATCTAGGAGACATATAGATTTTGAAAATCTGGTATTGGTATAGATTCTAGTGCAGAAAAAACGGTTCAGACTATGTAGTTTGAATTGCCAAAAGTACCAAATTAATGGAATACTGCCACTTTAACGAAATTTGCCATAGCTTTTTAAGTATGTAAAAGTTAATATGAACAATAGTGTGAGGGTTTTTAGAGAAGTATATGTGTTTTTTCATAAAAAAAACACCTTAGTTTAGTCAATTAGATGATTTTTAGTACATCTCCACTATTACTATCAAGCTAAATTTGGCATACATAAATCAATTTTGAAAATTTTCATGTTGTATAAAACATTTTTGATATTTGTGCTGATTTTTTCAGAAATATTTTAGAAATGTTTGTGGAAAAATCAAACTTGTATGATTTTTAAAATTGTAACATGTATGTAAAATTATACTAACCCCTAAAGAACCAAAAGACATTTTTTTCACACAACATAGAAATTTTGGGCTACTCACTAAGAATGAAATTTTCATTTTCTCTTTGAAATGTTCACACAACATGTACCCAAGGAATAGCTTTAAGACGCAACAATTTTTCATAATTTTGGACTATATAGTTAAAAAGTTTTTGTATGTTAAATTTTTTTTTTCCAACTTGAGTAGCTCAAAATAATTCACTTTAAAAAGAAATAAAACTTGAGAAAATTGATTTTCCAAATTTATATATACATGGAAAGTTTTGAATCATTCTATTTTGATTAATGAGATGAAAGTTATAAGGAGTTTTCTTTTGCAGGCCGCAGTTATAGAATCTCTATCCTAAAACAATACTTTGAAGTCCTTCATTGTACTCAAATGTTAACATTTTTTGAAAAAATAAAATAAAAATCATAGGATGTATTTTGTTGTAATTTAAATTTTAAAAGTGAATTTCAAAATATAATATACATACATACATTATAATTGTCTTCTTTGAATAATAGCACTTGGAACTAACTAACATTAATTGCAAACTATGCAAGTAATCACAGCAGCAGTGCAGAGCCCAGGTTGGACAAAATTATCCTTGTCGGATCTCCAAGTCCTAAATGAAAGACGTACTCTAGATTCATAGTCTTCATGTTAACGTTAGTGTGTAACATAAATAGACCTACAATCATCAACTTAACAACAATTCGGCAGGAACTTGACAATAACATATGTAAGTGAGCCCTATCCTATTCTTCATTTTAAGTTATAGTCTAAGACTAGTTTGTGATCGTAGAATGATCAGAATGATATGAAGATATGTTAGGTTATAAAGAATTTTGCACATGGTTTCCAATCAATACATTCTCTTGAAGGTACATTTGAATTGCTTTGATTTCTTCACAGGATCATTGATTTAAAAATCTACCCATTCTAGTAACAGAAACATTGCTCAACCCTTACAATTAAGTGTCGCAACTAATTGGTTTTACTTGTATTACCTGTATGAGCTGGTCGATCGACTTGGATGAATCTTTTGCAGGGAGAATTTCTGGGCTTGGGAAGAATACCGCTCAGCACAATATATAGAGCGTCGGATTCACGGCGAACCAGTGCCCTCTAGCTAGGTCAGTGTCCTTAATTTTGGCTTCACCTCACGTGAAACCGAAAACTCTTCTGGAGAGGAGAACGTTTTGGACATCGCAAGTTATCCGATTTTCAGTGCATAAAGTCACCTAATTTTTGTGAAATAGAACATGAAATGTATGGATTTGTTTGTGTAAAATTCCTTTTCAATTACATGAAATTCTGAAACATAATTATTAATTATTGCATCTGTAAGAACTTTTTCGTGTTGTACAGGGCATTCTGATTGAGATCTTCATTATAAATAACGGCAATAATACTCCAGCAAGGTGGTACATTTTGGAGAGGGATCGAGTCAGGAAAGGGTGGTCCATTTCTGGGACGAATCCGCCTGAGGCTCTGCTTCGATCGACGGCGGGTACCCGAACTACATCGATCAGCAACACTCGGTCACTGCTGCGGGTGCTCGAACTGGGCATTCACGGCGCCAACAATCTGCTTCCCATGAAGACCGGGACTACGAAGGACAACCGCGGCAGCACGGACGCTCACTGCGCGGCCAAGTATGGTCCCAAGTGGATGCGCACCCGCACCATCTTCGAAAGCTTCGAAAGCTTCAACCCTCGCTGGCACGTGCAGTACACGGGGGCGGTTTACGATCCCTGCACGGTCGTCATCATCAGTGTGCTGGACAATCGGTATGCTCGACCTCTTAATTTCCTTCCCTGCAAAGTGCAAACTGACAAACTGGGACCAAGTCACAATTTCAGGAAAACAGACAACTAAACCGGCCGTACAGGCCTAAATCAGGCATGAAATCAGGTCTGTTGTTTAGTAATGCAGTTTGGAGTACTAGTCCTTAGGGGATATTATCAAGTTTGTGTTTAGATCAACACGTACACAGGATGTACGTCACTCATTCCGGTGATATATATAATTGCTGACTTGAGTGATGTCATAATTTTAACAGTACAAGCAATCGAATACGCCATTTTTGAAACCATAAAGCCTTGGTACGTATAGGAAGTCCAAAACAAGAGCATTGTGAAACTAACTTAAATTCAATCGGACATTGAGGGTCTCAGAGGCATACCGGCTCGATCAGGGGGGCGTCCTTTATCGATTCCAACCAGATCTTGAGCTTCGATGACATTCACCTGCAAATACCACAACTTCGGTAAAAGATACACCTTGGACCGGAAAATAGGATGTCCACCAGTGTCCGATTGCCATGCCTCCGTGAAGACGTCATCGGCTTGGGTTCTCCACCAGATGGCAACCATAATCTCTCCTGAAAACGATTCGTCATTCATATACCAAGTCAAAAGATTTGTGGCAAGGTGAAATTCCTAACATTTGTGTACGGGCAGAGTACCCAAACATAGATGCATCAGCTCCTAAGCCTTGCACTAAATATTCATCACTTCGTAAGTTTAGTAACCCCTACTGGACCGATTCGTGCCTCAGTAACTATTAGCTCTTTTGAGTAGGCAACAATAAGGCTTTAATTGCTTAATTTTATTTAAGTTACAACCAACCACCTAAACTGTTCTGCCCTAATTCTGATGATATAAAATTTGACCCAACCTGAATTCAATTATTCACAATATGATCAATCAAATCTGCCATTAATAAGCCACGGTAAAGATGCCAAATTCTTTTTAAGTACCTCGGACACGACCTGGTCCAGCTGGTACCACTGGGGAGCACGAAGACTTTCAGGAGGCTTTTGGACCGGCATTTCAGTCAGATCAATCATGATCCACCCAAGAAATTATCCTTAGAGAGCTTGTCCTGTTCAAGCAGAAACACTAGCCAGGAGTCAGGACGGTACAGTGGTCCGTCTCTATTAATTGCCAGCTTCCCGAGTTCCCGTTGCGAAGAATGCCGAATTTCAGTGGAGAATTTGTTATGACAACGTACCGAGAATACCAGACATGATGAGCTGTATTAGAACGCGAGCTTCCCAAGCTGGAAGAGAGCGTAGCATGCGTTACTATTTTAGCAACGTCTACTCGTAGACCACACCCCGTATTCTCGATATCGTCCCACAGGCACTCCCAGTGTAACTTGTCATGCAACGTTTCGATCGGGGGTTGCTCCGTGACCAAGAGCCTACTAGAATAGTGAATCCCGGGGCAGCAAGTACAGGTGCGCTAGGTGCTAACTCACTTCATGCCAGTCATGAGGAGTTCTGGAATGCTTTGGGCAGTTCTGTCCATGACCCTCGTGGTCTGGACATCTGAAGCGCACTTGCACACCGGAGGTCCGATCCCCGCCGCAAACATCCCCACACAGTGCAACAGCGTCGAGCGCTGCTGCATGCCCACCCCTTACACAGGCACCCCAGGCATCCGAGAATTCAAGCTTGACACGGTTAACACCCAGCCATGGCGCATCCGCCGCCCAGTGCACCTGCTCACTCCATTCGAAGTCTCGCGTCTGGAGCGCGCGTACGCCTTAATCCGAGCTCTCCCCGACTCCGACCCACGCTCACTTCTCAACCAGAGGAAACTACACTGCCTTTACTGTGACAACGCGCTCTACTTCCCTGGACAGCAGTATCCCTTAGCGATTCACTCCTGCTGGTTCTTCCTCCCCTGGCACCGTATGTTCTTGTTTTGGCACGAACGCATCCTCGCCACCTTGCTCGATGACGACAGTTTCGCCTTGCCGTTCTGGGCGTGGGACAACTCCCAGGAACTTGACCCTCTTCCGAATTCCTTCCCTGCGATTTTCTACAACCGAAGCTCACCACTCTGGAACCCCACCCGCAACAACTGCACCACTCCTGAGATTTTGGTTGATCTCGACACGCGTGGTGGTGTGTGTACCAACAAGACGGCATCGTTTCTGAGACAGCAGAATGATCGACTGCAATACTCGCAGTTGGTGACTGGGGCGCCCACGCCGCGGTTGTTTTATGGGTTGCCGTACTACTTTGGGGATCTTGCGGGAGCAGGGCTCGGGACTTTTGAAGTTACCCCGCATGGGCCTGTTCATGTGTGGGTGGGGGGTAATATGGCGAATTTTGAAACAAGTGCGATTGATCCAGTGTTTTATGCACATCACGGAAATATCGATCGGATGTGGACTTTGTGGCAAGGACTCCCAGGGGGGGTGAGAACCATCCCAATGGACCGAGCGTTTAATGACTCGATGTTCACGTTCTACGATGAGAACGGGAATCTGGTGAAGATGAGCGTCCAGCAGAGCCTCGACTTGGATCTTCTCAGGTAGGGACGGAAGTTTAATGCAATCTATCAATCACTTCCTCGCCTGGTCGAATTTATTTCTGGATCGGAATCTAATGTACATTGATTTTAAGGTCGGTGTATTGAAATGTCTGAGAGTGTACATGATAACGAACTCTTGGTTTCATCTTCCGTACGTACGTGCTATCAATATTCTATGAACTTACCATGGTTTCAAACTCCCTCCATTCCATAGAATTCTTTGTAATTCAGGATTCAGTAGGCTTCTTCTGCGGCTAACACCTATCTGCGGTTTAGCGCTTTGATTAGAACATGGAAGAGATTAAACAGGTATAGTGTGCCACTAGCTCCATTACTTTAGCCCTTTTGTGGTCACAATCACGCACGGCAATTACTGAATGTGAGCAGTTGAGCCATAGATCTAACATCCATTATAATTATGAAATTAGACACAAACGCATGAAAACTGTTGATCAATGTCACGGGATTCAAAGTGTCAGAACCATCATCTAATTTTCACGGGATTAATTATGTCAAATGCGAACCCTTGGAATCTAGCTAGGTTACATCAAAGAAGGGTTCTTTGAAGGAATTCAAACCACCTAAATTGCATGGGTGTATGTCAAATTTTTTATGTTGGCTTCTAGCTTTGTAACTAAGCAGCAAAGTTCGACTCCTTGCATCTGCAGCAACCAGTGCTGTACGCCTTAACTCTTACAATCACGACAGGGAGTCCTGTTGTGTTTGGACTTTAGACTCTGTCATCTCACAGTTGCGATGAGCTTCCTTCAAGTGGACTTCCATCGTCAACGTAAGTTCCACAATTCGTTTCCATCCTTGCTTTCTCCGCGTGCAGGTACAGTTACGAAGACATACCGACACCGTGGGCGACGAACGGCGTGTCCTCTGGGCAAGAGAACACCATCCCCCTCTGCAACCCCCTCAACCAAGCCGCCACCGAAGCCCTGATTAACAGCACGACCACGCACCAAACTTCCCAAGTCTTGGACCAGACCCCGATCACGTTCCGTGTCAAACGCCCAAAGGTTCGTCTCACCAACGGCACGGAGATCTTGGAGCTGTCCGGCATCCGCATCCCTAACATCGAGGGGTTGGTTTTCTGGAAGGCTTATTTATTTTTCCCACAAGCAGTCTTCGTCAACGGACCCGCGTGTCACGAGTTCACAGCGGAATTCAATTACCTGCCGACCGCCGGCCAGGCCAGTTTCAACCCGAAGCGTGTGTGGCGCATGGCTATCGGACCCAAGCTGGTGCAGATCGGAAAGGACGATGTGAAGGATGTTGTGGTGACTATGGTGCAAACATCGCCGCCGCCTGGGCAGAACATCACTTTCAGTCGAGCAAGAATCCTCTACGACTTCGGACCCAGCGTGCCGCTCTAGCAGAATGCATGATCCTGCTGTTACTGCGTAACATTCTTAAGCAATTGGATTACTGCAGGGCAATCTTTACTCTTCTCCAGAATTTTTTCCTTCGTTGTTCCGCCCAGGGATATGATGAATCCAATAGGCTAGAGTATGTATTGAGTAATAGTTACTTACGTACTCTGTATACAGGCACCGGATTTTTTATTTTATGTGAAATATTGTGATTGATCTTCTTTTTGTGGGTAATTGCTGCGCGCGTGCACAAGGTATGGTTGTCAATTTCGTACGATCTTTCGGATTCCTGCTTGTCTCAGATCACGAAATCGGGCGGGCCGAGAGATCCTCCGCTTGTATCATCAGATTCCAGATATACGTATGCATGAGTGCATGACCGACCGCAAGTGGGCCTTCTTGATTATCATCGCTGCACACATCGATCATAACCTATCTATATACTGTATATGTGGAGCAAATGTTGGCCGGGTTTGCAAGCTAGGAGTCTGGTCTCTAGCTTGTGATTCCCCTTGGGCCTGTAAACGATTGAAGAGGGAGAATCCGCAACTGACCGTGTGCACATCAACTGTCCCACCGGCCGCCTCCATGCATTAATTTACAGTATTACGAGTCACGCGGACCATGTGAGTGAGGTGAAGGACAGGTAATCAGACGAATTTTGTACTCTATTTTTTTTTCTCCTCGCAAAGAGCCAATCATCGAGGAACCACGTGAATTGTCACAAGTCACTTGAGAATGGCTTAACATCAATTGTTCAACCTAGTTTGTAGTCTGTCCTTAGGATGACGAATCCCGTTCCAGAGATGCATCATACATGGGGTCCAGTTTAGTTGTATTGGAGAGTCAAGTTTTGACATTG
Organism: Pseudoscleropodium purum; assembly: GCA_963969395.1. Taxonomy (NCBI): domain Eukaryota; kingdom Viridiplantae; phylum Streptophyta; class Bryopsida; order Hypnales; family Brachytheciaceae; genus Pseudoscleropodium; species Pseudoscleropodium purum. The sequence continues at coordinate 4,360,201 of OZ017799.1, forward strand.
TAGAAGGTATTGAATTCTACTTGAAAACAAAAGAAAGTGGCAAACTAGAGCAAAAAAGCAGTAATGCAAGTACATTATCGCTTTTTTTTGCTTTGGAGGAGCAAAACGCCTCCTTTTGCAATGTGACACCTGAGTCAAGTAACGTTACTCCATACTCCCTTTCTTTCTGACTTAGACGTGAAGTTTAATATTAATTCAGTGAACATTGTGAATGTCCTCTCCATTCTTGTCACTCGTAGTTCATAACTTCATATATATATATATATGTGCCTCTATGCTTTTGGAGCAACACGTGCATATGAAAATGCCACCAAATCTGAGCCATTAGTGCAAATAATTAAATGATATTTTTTTTGAAAAAAATATTATTTTTGTTTTTTCAGAATCGCTGTTAAAAATCGCAGCCATGTCGAGTGCTATAGATATGGAAGCGGCATCCTTGTCCATATATTGGAGTACTTACAGGTTAAATTCTTGTTAATCTGCCAATAAATCCTCCAATACAAAAATAAGGAAGGAAACTATTCACCTTCTTAGTCATTTTACTACCTGTCAGACTTCCATATGCCAATATTCTGGAGAAAATGACTTGAAACTTGAAAGTTTTGGGCAGTTTTTATGACTGCAGGTGTGAATTAATGAGGAGTCCGTAGAGGTTCTTTACTGAACGTGTCTTTTTATTTGTATGTGCAGAGTCAATTTAAAAAGGAGGAAGGAAAGCATTAAACCTTCTTAATCATTCTACTATTTGCTCGACATGATACTCTTCTGAAACTAAGTTTTTTGCAGTTATTATGATCGATTCGCAGGTGTGTATGAGAACTCAATAGAGGTTGTTTATTGAATCAATGCGTGTTTTCATTTCTGCAGAGTGAACCACAGACTGGCGAGGACAAAGGAAGAGCTCAAGGAAACTCTTGAATGGGTTGGAACTTGGAAGAAGGCCGTTGCTAATTGGGTTGTGGAAGTCGACCGCAACGCAGAGTTTCACCGTTTTCTGCAGAACTCCATTATGCAAGCTGCTAATCAGGCTTTTCAAGTAGTTTCCAAGTTTGCAATTGCAAACGGAGAAGGGAGTGACAACAACCTTGGAATACGTGCCTTAGAGCTCTTTCGTTAGAAGTGAGTTTAGCTCAAGTTGTTGAGCATATATATATTAGGAGGATAGTAATATGCAATAATGAATAATTATATTATAACAATAAGTGTTTATATATACAAGGAAGGGTCATGTCCATAGATAAAAGGTCACAACCTTCTATCACATTTAAATACTAAACTATACAGTATACTATATACTAGTATATGTCTAACACTCCCACTAGTTGAGTATTTAAATAATTTTTGTTGAAAATATTTCTGAAACTATATTTCTACAAAATTGTGAAGTTTTAAAACTATTTCTAGATTTATTCATATTTCTATAATATTGTTTGTATCTTTGTTTATTGTGTTGTCGTTGGGAATTATGAGCATTGAATCTTCTTTGTGAGTCATATTGTGCTTGAAGTATTTGTAAATTATAAATGTACATATCATAAAGTTGTTTGTATTTTGCTTGAAGTTGATAAAACTGAGTTTCAAGAATTTGATATTTAATTCGTAAAGGTGGACAATAATATAATGGTGGAATTTGATCTCCCACATAAAATCTAGTCATTAATGCTTGACATGGACTTGAGTTTGAAATTTCCTTCATTCCAAGGCCATTCATTAATTTTTGGTGTTTTGTTCGTGGAAGGCTTTTTGTAAAGATATCTGCTATCATTTCATTTGTAGCAATGTATTCTAATTTAACTTGATTAGATTGTACAACTTCTCTAGTGAAGTGATATTGTGTTTCTATATGTTTAGTTCTAGAATGAAATTTAGGATTTGCACTAAGTGCTATTGCACTTTGGTTATCAACGTATATAGTTGTTGGATTTTCTTGGGGAAATCCTAAATCTTTTAATAATCTTCGAAGCCAAATAGCTTCAGCACAAGCAGGGTTGACGAATGTCAACGTCCGCCCCAAAATAGCGTCCGTTTTCTGGACGTCCGGACGCAGTGTCCCGACCGCCGTCGGAAAGCGGACGGGCGGGGCGGGGCAGACAGACGGGGCGGACGCCCAAATCGTGCGGACCAGATCAGCCCGCGCGTTGATCGGACGGCCGTAATCGGGCGGACGGGGCGGACGGGCGGACGGACGGGGGACAGGCGAACGCTGCGTCCGCCAGGACGTGAATGTTAGCAGACGCTGCAGACACAGCGTCCGCGTCCGGACGTCCTGACAACCCTGAGCACAAGCTTTTGATAAAGCCATATATTCAGATTCGGTACTTGAAAGAGCTACAGAGGTTTGTTTCTTACTTGACCATGTGACAACTCCGCCGGCAAGAAAGAAACAATAGCCGGTTGTAGAACGACGAGTATCTTGATCGCCTGCCCAATCCGCATCGGAATATCCATATAAAATATGGCTAGTAGAAGAGTGTTGGTAAACTATATTTTGCATAAGAGTGCCTTTAATATAACGCAAGACTCTTTTAGTAGCTTGCCAATGTAAAAGTCCAGGATTTGAAAGATATTGTGATAAACTATTAACACTATATGCAATATCTGGTCGTGTAAATACTTGAGCATGTATTAAAGAACCAATTGCTTGAGAATAAGGGATATCTTTAGTAGCTTCCTTTTCTTCAAGTGTAGAGGGGCATTGTTCTTTAGATAGTTTATATCTTGCTTCTAATGGGGTAGAAACGGAATGAGATTCAGGGTTGACAGGACGGTCGGACGTCCGGGACGTCCGGACGCGGACGATGTGTCCGCAACGTCCGTTGACATTCGCGGACGCCGTCCGCCCCGTCCGCATGTCCCCCCGTCCGCCTATCCGCCCCGATACCCGTCCGCTCGGTTACGGCCGTCCGATCGACACGCGGACTGATCTGATTCGCATGATCTGAGCGTTCGCCCCGCCCGTCCGCCTTCCGACGGCGGGGCAGACGCTGCGTCTCCTGGCATCCGTGAGGACGGACGTCCGGGTTACGGACGCCTTTTTCAGGCGGACGTAGAGATTCGTCAACCCTGATGAGATTCATCCATTTGAAAGCGTTCAAGTATAGTAGTTAAATATGGAGTTTGATTAAGCATGACTGAGGAGTCTGGACGATTGCGCGAAATGTGTATGCCAATATGAGATTGGAGTTCACCATCATCAGTCATGTCAAAGGCTTGGCTTAAAAGTCTTTTTAAATTGGAAATTACTTGGAGACTATTGCTTAAAAGAATACAGTCATCTACATAGATGGTGATAATTATAAAGTCGAAGGTAGTACGTTTAATATAAATATTTGAATCAACGTCAGTGGTGAGGAAACCATTGTCAATAAGAAATTGATGTAAGCGGTAATACCACGCACGAGAAGATTGTTTTAAGCCATATAAGGCTTTAAGTAATTTGCAAACTAAAGGAGATGTACTTACATTAGGAGGGAGCGGAACACCATCTGGGATGAGCATATAAATATCTTCAAGAAGTAAGCCATTAAGAAAAGCCGTAATCACGTCCATCTGATGGGCGTGAAGATTACACTGAGCCATTAATGCAAAAAGAACGCTAGCAGAATTGAGTTTTAAAACAGGAGAATATGTTTCTATATAATCAACTCTAGTTTGTTGAGTATAGCCTTTAGCCACAAGACGCGCTTTATATTTCTTGATAGAACCGTCACGATTATATTTAATTTTAAAAATCCATTTGGAACTTATAGGTTTCCGATCAAGAGGACATCGAGTGAATATCCATGTTTGATTTTTTAATAAGGAATCAACTTCAGCTTTTATTGCTTTGTCCCACTCAGTGGCATTTGGACCTTCTAGAGCCTCTTTAATTGTATTAGGTTCAAGATTGGCACGAATAATTAAAGCTCGTTTTTTGGGTTTAGATTTAGGAGGTTTTCTTCCTTCTATGAGTTCTAAAAATCTTTTTCAAGGATTAATTATTCGTTTAGGCCAAACATTGGGTGGAGATTGAGATTCTCGTGGTGAAAGAGGCAAATCATGTAATGGTGGTGGGACATTTGGATTTGAGGAGTCAATGGATAAGCGTGAAAACTGAGTATTTAACTCACTTGGTGAAATTTGTAATTATGGATCATCATAGAGATGATTAGGTAGCCAATTAATAGGATTGTCATCATGTATAGAAATTGGACTGAAAGAAGAATTACTTGAAGTTGGTGGTATATTGTAAGTATTTATTGAGGAACTAGGGGCATTTATTTGTTCTTCTTCTTGGAAATGTAATTGGAAGGTTTCATTGTGTAGATTAGAAATTGATGTAGGAATATTGGGTATGGTTATTGGTTTTAAAAAGGACATAGGATAGAAAAGATCGACTTCATTAGGATCTTCACTATACCAAGGGGATTGAATAGTAGTGGAATTAGATAATTGTTCATCAAAAATAACGTCACGAGAAATTATGATTTTTCTATTTGCTTTTTGCATAAGGCGATAAGCCTTAGCTTCATGGCTATAACCAAGAAATATACAAGGAATTGTATGATCATCTAGCTTTTTTCGATTATCTTTTTGAATTAAAACATATGCATTTGAACCAAATATTTTTAAATATGAAAGATTTGGTCAAAGTCCCGTCCATATTTCAAATGGTGAAAGCCCTTTTAAAGCTTTAATAGGAGAACGATTTTGCAAATAGTTTGCAGTGACTATAGCTTCCCCCAAAAAAGATTTTGATAAGCCACTATGAGATAACATTGCTATAGTAGCACCAATTAATGTACGATTTTTTCGTTCACTTACCCCATTTTGTTGAAGTGAATCTGGTGCTGAATATTGACGTTTAATTCCATGTTGTTGACAAAAAAAGGTCAAATTTATTAGATCTATATTCTCCGCCGTTGTTAGAGTGGAGAATAAAAATTTTCTTTGCTATTTCATTTTCAACTTGTTTTTTATATATTTGAAATTTGTCAAAGACTTCTGATTTATGTTTTAACAAATATAAAATAGTATATCTTGATTTATCATCAATAAATATTAAAAAATATAATGTATTAGAATGTGTAGGTGGATTAATGGGTCCACATACATCACTATGAATTAAAGCTAGAAGTTCAATTGCTCGATTGGATGTTGATTTTGGAAAAGGGAGTCGATGTTGTTTTCCCTTTAAACATGAATGACACAAAGGTAACATATTAACGTCATAGTTGTCTAGTCCAATAGAGTGAAGCTTTAATTGTTGTAATCTTTGTTTATTTATATGGCCCATTCTATGATGCCATAAAAGGGCTTGATTATTGTTTACTATTGCTGGAAGTGCTGCAATCTTATTGTGTGATTTGCTTGTTAAACCAAGTTTATATAAATCATTTTCTAAATGACATTGAGTTAGGATTGTACCTAAATGATTTTTTAAAGTACAAGTACCATTTGTAATTATAAGAATTCCACCAGCTTTATCAAACTGGGTTGTTGAAAATAAGTTTTTAGTAAGTTTTGGAATATGTAGAACATTTGGAATTTCTTTAATGTCATTATTTAATAATTGGATGGCTACATTACCTTGTCCAGAAATAGTATAGGTTGTATTATCACCCAAATATACTAGAGGGCCATTGTCCCATTTTTCATAAGTAATAAATGCGTTGATATCATAACACATGTGCTGTGTAGCACCAGTGTCTACATACCAATGATTGTCAACTTGTTCAATAATATTAGATGAATTATATAAGGATGCAATATATAATCTTTGATTAGTTGTAGTAAAATTAGATTGCCGCTTATTGGCGTCATTGGATTTTAAAAATCGACAATCTTTAATATGATGCCCTAATTTCTTACAATTAAAACATCTAATTATTTTTTGATTATATGAAGGTTTGTTACTTGAAGACTCTCCATATTTGTTAGTACTTTGGTTTTTCTTCTAATTTTTCCTAAAATTTGGATGTCGTTTACCAATATAAAGTGCTGATTGACTATCAAGTGTAGAATTTTGGGAATTAAGATCTTGTAAAAAGGTTTCTTCTTGAATTAAATCAAGAATTAAAGATTGTAGAGTTAAATTTGGTTGTCTCCGTAAGGAGCTAACAAAAGTATGATATTTAGCGGAAACACTTTCCATTAATGCATGAATGGCATCTTCATCAGAAAGTGGAGCACCAGCAGCAGCAAGTTGCTGGATTAATAATCGAAACTTATGTATATGTTTTGTCATATTGTCATTATTATTCATTTTTAATGAATGTAATTTACTTTTAAATGCATTCTAGTAACAGCATCTTGAGATTCAAATATCTTTGAAAGTTCCTACCAGGCATGTTGTGATGTTGTACTACTTTGTACATGAGAAGCAATTGAAAGATCTAAACAATTATTAATTACTGCAAGAGTAATTACATCCCTTTCTTCCCAATCAGCAATACTGCCTTCTCCAGTTATGGGTAGGATAGCAGCGCCAGCTGCAATTTTAGTAGCCGTGGGATTTATGGGTTTGACCTCTGTTCCATGAACGAGTGGCCATAATTTTTGAGCTTTCAAAAACAATGTTAATTTATGCTTCCAGATATTAAAGTAAGTACCATCAAATTTCCCAATATCTCTTGTCTCAGGAACTTTTGAAAGAGAAATTATTTAATAATTTATATATATTATGTTGATTTGTTTTAAAATACTATGCATCATAGAATGAATTCAAGCATTCTAATTATGTGCATAATTTTTCTAAAAAAATGAATGAGTATCCTCTCGCTCTGATACCATATTAGGAGGATAGTAATATGCAATAATGAATAATTATATTATAACAATAAGTGTTTATATATACAAGGAAGGGTCGTGTCCATAGATAAAATGTCACAACCTTCTATCACATTTAAATACTAAACTATACACTATACTATATACTAGTATATGTCTAACAATATATACACTTTGCAAACCGAATGAATGTGTTAGCTATTCTAGCATCTTTTCTTGGCTTGAAAAGAGAGGGTACTCAACTCATTCACACAAGTAAAGGTCAGTCGTCATATGATTAAGAATGATAATGAGTTGCTCAGAGTAGCACATTTTGCTCTGAGTAGTACATAATTTTGCTTTGTCTTCTCTTCTGTATGCCTTGATCGATTCCATTGCAAAATCTCAGCGTGGAGGGTTTTATTAAGGTAGAGATGACAATTTCATTACTTTATGATGGTTCGCTTATTGGCAATCAAAATTATAATTGGAGATTATATTTCCTTCTAAATCATAAATTTCCAAAAATATATATTAACACATGTGCCTTTAAATTCATTTCCACTAGTTTTCTTAATTCCCCGATTTTGGACAAGTAAACTAACTTTGCCTATACCGAGGCTTTGTAGTGCTAAGCCTGCTTTGCACCAAATATCTGTGCTGACTTGAAAAGCTAGTACCTCCCCAGGACTAACGAAGTAGCAAAAACTTCTTCCGTAAGTTATCAACTTGGTAATGGACCTTTGGAACACCCCCCTAGTCAGCTAATTTTTGCTACTTCATTAGTCCTGTCCGGAAATGTTTCGTGTCACCAAGGAGCTTGTTTGTTAGTGTGCTTGTTTGTTTGCTTGATTGAATGTTCTTTTCTAGATTTTCCAGCATTAACGAGCTGAGATTAATTCCTTCTGGCTCTTGTTGGATTTCAGGTGGACCGGAAGAACTCTCACCGACTCTCTTCTCTTCTTGCATTGCACGACTTCGTTCCGATGCTGATTGCTGTTGACCTTCCTGGCTATGGACTAACCGATGTGCTCAATCAGCAACAGCAGAAGACTGGAAACACTGTCTCAATGGAGGAAGTTTCAGATGCTCTGTTGAAATTGCTTGACAAGCTTGTGATCAGCCCTTTTTTTTCTTCACCATGGGGGCAGATTGCACCATTTCAAAATAAAATTTCTAATTTTTCAAAAAATTAAAGTAACCTTTCTTTGTCAAAATTTTTTCCATTTCTATTCAAAAGGTGGGTGACATTGCCAAATTTGGATGAAAAAGTGCATGGATATGATTAAAAAGTATTTATTGGTTCAAAAGATGGATGAACGTAGAAATACAATGCTTCACCAAATTTTAGGTGATCAAAATCATGGCACTTTCTTAGAAAGTAAGAAAAAAGGTCTTGCTCATGATCACTTCTTTGATGCCCGTTGGATACTCAATGGGTGCGTGTATTGCTCTCTATATTTCTATGATCCTCATTGACACGGTAAGTCTTTTAACCCTAAATGCCCAAGGCAAAAAAATTTGGTGTCTTAACATGTTGAAGTTAAGTAACACCTAACCAAGCTACTATTTTTAGTAGTTGTTATTGTTGAAAAATTAGATTTTTTGAAGTCTAGTTTTAGCATCAAAAATTTGATTTTGAAAATGATTGATTATGATTTTTCTATTCAAGATTTTGTGCAAGAGTGTTCATTATAGTGTTGAGAGCTCTTGAAAATGAGGCTCAAATACACTAGATCTTGGAGAAAAATTCACATTAGAAATTCATTTTAAAAAATTGTAGAAGAGATTTTTAAATGATTGGGATTATGCATGTTATGTCCTTTAATTTTGGAGTATTTTCTTGGTGACCAATTTTTTAGATTTGACATCTTGAAAAGATGCAGGATTGAAAGACTTCAAATCACTTTCATAGTTTTAACACCCTCATGGTTAAACATCATAATATTTCAATTTATTAGTGCTATTGTTGTACTTTTCTTTTCCTATGTGATCTCTAACAAATCTAGTTTGAATTTGTATGGTTAAATTTTTTTAAATTGATACAACTTATCAAAATGTTGACTTTTTGTTCAATTTAGAGCAATTTCATAGAAGCTCAAAAAAGGCTTTGGACATTTAGGGGTTAGTATAGCTCTTTGACTCCTCTGTGCTGCTTAGACTCCAAGAGAAACTTTACTACACTTCAAAGTATCAACGCCTAAGTTTACAAATGGCCTAGAGTGGCTGCTTTTATTCATGTATACAAGTTGAAATGCATCATTTTAAAAGTTTTAAGGAATGTAATAAAATGTACCAATAGGAAGGAAAATTATTTAATTTAGTTTGAACAATGTTCTTGGATGTTATTGTAATTAACTTATTTAATTTCTAAAGTGGTCTTTTTATTTAAGTTTGGACACTTGGAGGTTAACTAGTTAAATCATGAAGTTCTAGAAAGTTGTCATACATCCTTCTAAACAAGGATACAATACATGTGAGACTATGTCCAAAATCTTAGGAAAAAAAATATTTAAATAATTTTATTTCCTTTTGAAATTTAAAATACCATAACTAATAAATTTACCATAATTTTAATACTAAAGAGCTAATATTGTATGCATTATATACCAAAATAAAATTATTATAAAACTTACATGGCAAAACTAACCTTGATCTTAAATGACCACTAATTGTCAAAGAGCAAAAAAGTCGTCTCTGGATGGTTAAACAATCCTTGTTCTTCCATTAATCCCTACAATGACTCTCATAAGTATTCATATATTTCAACAATTGCAATTACTAATCAAGAAATTAGATATATGCGGACTACTTTGACCCATTGCATTTTGATCAATAAATCAAAAGTTACGAGTTTTTTTTGGGGGTGTGAGTGGTTATAGATTCCGTTCTCTAAAATAAACTTTGAAATCGTTTCTCTTATTCAATTTTAAATATTTTTGGAATAAAATAAAATCATAGGATGTACATTGTTTATTACAATAGTTTAACCATTGAGATAGGCATTTTTCAATTCTATAATTAAATTCTTAACAATTTATCATTTTGAATCATTTTCTACTCATGTCTACTTACTATTTTTTCCTATATATTGTACAATTCCAAATGATATGAAAATTTTCAAACATGTGACCAACTTGTTTAGAAAATAGAATCCAAAGAAACACCACCATTTTGATCATTGTTTTATAGAAAAGTGAGCTTGGGAAGTGTAGCTACCCTATTTTTTGTAGGGCCCCAAAAAATGATCTCATTGAACTTAAATGCTTATATCTTATAATCTACACGGTGGAAGTTTCTCAAATTCTTACCACATGTTTTAAAGATAGCATACTACAAGTTCCTATGGTTACATGTGTCAAAAATAGTTTTTTTCAAAAATTTGGTACTTGTATTAAAAATGGCAATTCTCAAATCATTTCCAATGAAAACACAGTCATAGAACTTTAGGGGTTAAAAAGACACAAAAATTTCAAAAAATCACTATCCACTAAAAAGAAGTTTCTCCCTTGGTTTGCATTAGTTGCCCCCCCCCCCTCTCTCAAAAAATTTACAAGCCATTGATTTTTTAAAAAAATGCTTATCTTTGAAATTGCCATTGATTTTTCAAAAAATCACAAGCTGTTAATCTTGTGAGATTTAATTTGAGTTGTCTAAATATGAAATGGATATAGATATAGTACTGCATATATATATGTATTGAATATGGATATGGGATGAATTACCCCATATTGATTGTCAAATAAGTTGGTTTCTAAAAGTTACAAGAGGGGGAGGGGGAGAATGAAAATTTTAAAATCCTAAATTTAAAATCTCAATGTATAATGACACAAAATGCATATGTAAAGTAGTAATAATTGTCATCCTATGTCACTATATAAAGAGAACCTCATTTCAAATCCATTCCAACAAATTTTACTCAAAAAATGACAATATTTTGCTTGTAATTGAATTTAGAAATTTTTTTGCAATTTCTCTTTCAAAATTTCTAAAAAAAAATATTGGTGATAACAATGGTGAATCTAACCGTACAAATGGAATCTAAAACTCAAAATTTACAACTTTTATTTATATATCAATTCCAAAATATGCTTCCAAATATTACTTTATAACGATTTTTCCCTAATCGTTACTTCTAAAGAAGGATCTGGACTTTTTAGTGGTTAAGGGTGAAATTTGTAAAGAAAGCTAAAATCAGATGAAACTGAAATCATCCGTGTTTCAGTATGAATACTAGCGACGTAACCCTAACCCTAACTTAGACAGACTTCTGCTTCTCTCCGAAGTGGTCGCTGGCTGGAAGAAGCTCGACTGCGAAGTCAGCATCGCAGAGGAACTGCTGCAGCGGTGCTCTACCTCGTCGCTTGACTCTTGCCACGGTCAGTGACTTCTCCTCCTTTTTATCATGCTTCCCTTTCCTCTGTGCCATTTCCTCGAATTCGGTTTAGGGTTCGAGGGCCTCACAAGGTACCAAATTGGTCTGCTCGTGACTTCCAGCTGCATGCGGTTTTGAAAATTGCCTGGAAAGATAATCGATTCGTGCAATTAGACGATTTCCCTCTGTCTACGGAACTTATTACGACAAATATGTAATTTAGACTCTTACGACGTCAATCTTTGCTTTCATTACTTTCCGCCATTCTGCAATGATAATGACGTCGTTGCTCAACTTTTCTATTTTCTCTCTGCCCTTCCTTGTGTCTAAGGCAGAGGAACTGATTGAGCCTGATAATTCAGTAAACTGCATTATTATGACATCACGATTGCTACCGAAACGAGCAAGTGTTTGGACTTGTAATGCCTGATTTACAAGAGAATTTGATTCATTTAAGTATAATTCTCAAATTTGGTTCTACAGTGGCGGTTCCTTCACTAATTTCTTAGGGTAATGCTCGGGTGGAAGGTTTTACGTGCTCGTTTGGGAAAGCATTTTGATCCGCTGGGTTATGCTTCGTGTCGTCTCCATTGCAATTTTTGGTATTCGATTGGAACTCCCATCTTTCACATGTCTGTTTGGGGACTTGACCTAATTCTCTGCAGATCTGTTCCAATGTAGATCCGTTCCAAAGTGGCTTCCCAGAATTGATAGAAGAGTACTTGGAGCACGGATTCTCTAAGTGCGTTTCATTCAATCGTCGACAAACACTCCTTGCAGGTACTGCTGATTATGAATTTTTCAATGCTGCAATATCAATTGGCATGGAATAAGATACTAGCAGGAAACTCTGTATCGATCAAAATTATTTATGCATTATTTAGGGTTTAGGGTTTAGGGTCTTTGACTTAAACGAGCGGATTTGGCGCAGCATCTGTATCCTGTTTCCGTGAGATGAAATATCTTCCCTCAGCTCTCCACCTTATGATTATCAGTGCCTGAATTAGGAGCTCTTCTTTTTAGGGTTTCCACTTTTTATGCAACTGTCATCGTCAGGGGAAGCCTACGTTAAACTCTATTTTGTAATTGCTGTGAAGGAAACGAGTACTGATGCAATGTGCCTCTGTGGTGATAGATGAAGCGTACAAAGAAAGCCGGAATCTTCGGCAAGTACGGCGCGTCACTTTCCCAGCTCTTTTCGACTATCTTCTTGTTATACTAAGGTGCTCTCATATTTCCTGATTGTGTTTTCGATTCAGTTCACTTTCTTGGTTGTTCTTTGCAATGGGACGCTGAGCTGATGATTTGTTCATGATGCGTGCCGGCCGTTGCAGTGACGCTTTTGTAGGTGCTTTGGATCACTAGGGCGTCGTTTGCAATGCCCGGGGTTCCTGCTAAATCTGGAGCCATGTCGTCCGACAAAAAGCGCAAGCGGAAACAGGTGCTCTTCCCTAATTCAGTTGCTACACTGCGATAGTCTGAATTGTTAGATTCCGATTAACTAGTCGATCACGCCTTCATTTCTATGAGTTTGGTTGATTGAGTGTGTCTTAGAAGTGTATTGAGAGCATTCAACTGTAAAATTGGTTTCGGAAACCTCGTCGAGCTGGTCTTGAAAGTTATGTTCGAGAGAGATTAATTCGATCCTTGGTTTATGAGTACAGAAAGGAGCTCCGGGTGTTACCGCGCTTCCTCCTGAAGTCAATGAGGACGACTTGTATGTCTCCGATGAGGATTTGCAGTTTGTTAAGAAGCATGCCCAGTATGCTGGGTTTATGGCTTCCTTGGACACGACCAGCATCAACAAGTGAGTTCTGTTTTCGTCATTGGAATATTTGACAGCGCTTTTGTTCATTCTGTGCTCAATGTGCGTGCGCAAACGTATATGCAGACAGTTTGGTCCTCAATCACAAGCAGAATTGATTTTAGTCCTGGCTCTGTGTGATATTTCTAGATGCACATGATACTAAACTAGTGAGAGTCTCTTTTCATTTTTTACCTGTTTCCTCTCAGATAGATAGCAATCACAGTCAAAACCGTACGCAAATTTCGTAATTTTGTAGTTGAGAACCTGATCTTTAAATAGGTAGACCTCACGAAACCCTAAATATACTTAGATGGATGTTCCATGTTGTAAACAGGGCTTTTGAGGGACCTAAGAAACCTAAGCAGCCAGCGAAGAAGATTGAGAGACCGGTGGACGATATTGAGGGCCGGTATGAGGAAAGAGCAGAACGCAATGCGGGCAAGGTCGACGAGAAGGAAGAGGATAATATGGGCGTGGAGTATCTGGATGCTTTGCCTGTGAAGTCACTTACGGGAGAGCTTCGTTATCTCACCGTACCTAAGAAACCTGGTAGGGAGCGCGTCCTTTATCTTGTATCGTTCTAATTCAGTACATGATAGGGTTAAGTGTCATTTCAAATACCTAATCATATGTGGTGGAATTTTGAGAGAAGTCTCTTTGAAATTTTTATGGGGGACTTTCTGATTTTGTAGATGCCAAGCTTGAGGAGCGCAAGGCAAAAGCAAATGGTACTTTCTCAGAGTCTCCAAGTGAAGTCAATGAAGAGGTTCCCACGGTCGAAGCGGTGCCAGAAGAGAAGAAGGAAAAGAAGGTCAAACTTACGAAGCAAGAACGCAAGAAACTCAGGAAGGAAGAAAAGAAAAAAACAATTGAAGAGAAGAAAAAAGCATCAGAAGAAGCCGCGTCCAGTGAACGAATTGATGTGGAAAAGGTTTGTTTTATACTTCCTTGAACTTTGACAAGTAGTTCACAATGTATGGCAAGGGTATATATTACAAGGTGAGCCCTGTAACTTGATTATCTTGAGATGACGTCTTTCCAGTGTATGACTTCTCTTGGATTGATGAGTGGTATCTTTCCGTGTGACATATGTCTAGCAGGAAGAGGTGAATTACATATCTGTGCAACAAAGACGTGTGGAACTGAAGGCGCATATGGCAGAGCTGGGAATGGGGCTGCTTGCAAATCCAGAATCCAACGTTGGATCTTTGAAAGAACTCCAAGAGATGTGTGAAGACCGTGATGACCCTGTAGCCCGTTTGGCGCTCCTTTCCTCTATGGCTGTTTTCAAAGATATTTTACCTGGGTAACTTGATTCTGTCAACATTTCTATTCTTATTCTTTTGCTGCATGGAAATGCGTGTTTGTACTGCTATGGGTTCATCACAAGTTAATTTTGATATTCCTCGTGTATTGTAATTCAATTCTATAGTGCTCTCTTAGGGTCCATCAAAAGCGCTTTCTCCTGTTAAGGCCTGAGATGCTGGTTTCCATGAGTCGGGCCTCGTAGCACCGTGGTTTTGATTTTTCTCGATGATTTTCAACAGATATCGCATAAGGTTGCCTACAGCGAAAGAGTTAGAGATGGTTGTGTCCAAGGAAGTTCGCCAATTACGAGACTTCGAGACCGCTCTTCTGAAATATTACCAGGTAAATGATTTGCAAATTCTACTTTCTTTGGCAGGTTGCGTTTAGATGTTGTCGTTTGCGTTCATTGTTCACTGTTGTATTTTGATGTTGATGTACAAATCCTACAAGTGCTGTACGAATTCTTTAGCTTTGGTGTACGAGGAGGAACATCAGTTTCATGGCCGCTGATCTAGGAAAGGGATATATTCGCTTCCTAAGCGCAGGTCCAACTGGCTGGCTGGCTTAGAAAATGCCGATTTGGGACCTAATTTTGTTTCACCTGATACAGAAATATGTTCAAACTTTAATCCGAGCAGCCAAGTCACCGGCTCGGCGCCTCACGGCACTCAAGTGTATGTGTGGGCTACTAGAAGCAGCACCGCATTTCAACTATCGTGATAGCATGCTTAAGTCTATGGTTCCACGCATGATGTCATTCGATGATGAAATAAGGTTGGTACGGACAATTACACCGTTTGAAATTCTTAGAACGATTGGCCAATTTCAGATGACGGACTTTCTGACTTGGATCTGTGTTCAGCAAATTGGCTTGTGATGCTGTCAAGTTTTTGTTCAATAACGAGGCCAAGCATGGAGGAGAGGCTACTGTTGAGGCTGTTCAGTTGATAGCTGAGCTCGTGAAGTCGCGCCGCTACCGAGTGCGTCCATCTGTTGTGGAGGTATGTAATCACTGTCAAGCGCCATCCCAGTGAATGTTTACCTACTTCGTTGTCTATTTTTCTTGACCCCTTTGGACTGTTGAATAGTCTTTTAAGATTGCCCTTCTACTTGATTGACTATTTCAGGTTTTCTTGGAGCTATCATTTGATGAGAACATTGAAAAGTCAAGCACTACTCAGAAGATGGCTGAGAAGGCCAACGTTAAGAAATCGAAGCGTGTAGAGAAAAAAGAGAAGAAGGAAAAGAAAAGAGAACTTGCGAAGCAGTTGCGAAAGGAGGTGAGTGTCATATTTGTTTGAAGAGTTTTTATTAATCAAGATGCACTCTTTGGATTGAAATTTCTGATATGGAGGTTTGCGACCACAGGTGAAAGATGACTTCAAAGAAGCATCGAGTGCACCTGATGTAATTCTGCGCAAGAAGCTTCAGACACAGACGTTGGCTGCCATGTTTGAAACATACTTTGGCGTACTGAAATCAAGTTTGGAGCCTCCTGATGAGAAGTAAGAACCTCTCATAGTTGCTCCTTTGTTGTTGTTGTTGTTGTTGTTGTATTCAACTGAGGGGCACAAGTCATATTGTTGAGTGTGATGGTAACTGACTATGATGGTTGTGCAGGGTACTTGCTGCAGTCTCACGAGAAATCGATGAAGGTTTCGATTCACTTGGCTTGCGACCACTGCTGGGTCCTTCCCTCGATGGTCTTGGCAAATATTCTTATTTGATAAACGTTGATTTCATGGCTGACCTCCTGAGCACACTTGGTGTAGCAGCAGCTGGAGGCAACAACGCGGAGGCAAGGCCTTCTGAGGATATGCTAACAGTTGGAGAGAGGTTGCAGTGTTGTATGGTCGCATTCAAGATTGTGCGAAGCAATTTGGACGCTCTTACCATTGATTTGAGAGATTTTTACGTTCAGCTTTACAATCTGCTATTCGAATTCAATTCTGTAAGGTGAAGAATCGACCAATACCGTGATACTTGCAATGCTTTTCTTTAAGATGAAAGTAAAGTGCGTTGTGCTGGAGCTTAATACAGTAATGCCCAACAGCGTTTCAAGAATATTTGGAACTTTATTGCGACTTTGATTCAAGGACCTGGTGGGTCATACACTTTTTTTCTCAATGCTGTTATCGAAGATTATCTCCTTGAC
This sequence comes from Pseudoscleropodium purum, assembly GCA_963969395.1. Taxonomy (NCBI): domain Eukaryota; kingdom Viridiplantae; phylum Streptophyta; class Bryopsida; order Hypnales; family Brachytheciaceae; genus Pseudoscleropodium; species Pseudoscleropodium purum. The sequence goes on from OZ017799.1 coordinate 4,376,596, forward strand.
AGACCCTTCATCTGTTTGTTCTTTCAGGCACGATATAAAGTACTCGAAGGTGTTTGCAGAAGCGCTTCAAGTGATGCTCTGGGACAATCGGCAACACGACATGCAACGGGCAGCTGGGTTTCTTAAGCGCCTCTCTACTCTTGCCCTTCACCTCGCGCCTGCTGAAGCTATGGCTGGTAAGAAATTTCGATGTTATTTTCCAGTCAGAAGTGTCTGATCTCTACCTGGATAAACGGCCATGCATTAGCTATGTTCAAGTAATGAGTGCATTTTAATCAACGTCCTAGCACAAGCAGTTTCTTTTTAATCTCAGTTATATTCTTACCGATAAATGTCTCTTAGTTTGGATGCTGCTTAGCTCTTTTAGTTGGTACGGAATTGCCATTAGAAGCTCCTAGTCATCCCGAAGGATGTTTGCGAAACATATATATTGTTTTAATTTAATCTTTGCTTTGCAGCCCTTGTGACTGTACGATTCTTACTGCAACGCTATAAGAAATGTCGAAATTTGCTTGAGAATGACGGGGGTGGTGGTGCTGTTGGCGGCAACTTGGCTGTAAGTTTTTCTGTGGAAACGTCCATGCTTATTCCATGTAGTAGTCTGTTTTCAATACGAAGGAAATGAGACCTGCGGAGCTTAGGTTTCGAAATGATTTATGAACCAACATGGTCATTTGCGATCAGTGCCGAGGGAAACTACACAGTTTAGTCTATTTATTGTCGCTGCCTAAACAGTTATTGTAGGCTACATCTTTTTACTGGAGACGTGTTTTTTACTGTTCTAGCTTGTAGAAGCCCTTCAACATGGAGAATTATCATCAAATGGAAAAATAGTTCCTAGTTAAAAGCTACGGCCTAATCTAATTTACTTTAGGTTGCGACTCTCAATAGAATAAACGGTGTAACGGTGTTTCATGTGATTGCAACGTATTACTGGGTTTTTTCAACGAGGTACTGTGGATTTGTTTGGACAAGATTGTTTTTGCTCGTCTTTTTGTTTAATAGAATACAAGCAGAAGGCTCCTCACTCAGTTTTTGGATCATGCGCCTGTTTTTAATCATTTGTATGGAATCTAAGCAACTTGTGTCATGTGCAGAAATATACACCGGATGGGGATGATCCAGATGTAAGTGGAGCGCTATCATCAGTGCTTTGGGATGTGACTCTTCTGCGACGGCATGCTCACCCGGGAGTGGTGAAGATTGCCTCTGACATTGCCAGCATGTCAGTGATGACCGAAAACTCCATGTTGTTGTCCTTGTCACCCTCAGATGCGATCGACTTGTATTCAACCAGGGAAGGTGGCTTCAGGCCTGCAGTTCAGGCTCCTCCAAAGGTAGGGACGAGAAAGGCATTCAGGAGTGCTGGACCCATGTCTGTGTCTTCCTTTGATGATCTAGCTATGCCCGGAGGGCATATGAATCTGGAAGAGGCCGAAATCAGTGTGGTACCTGAACCAGAAACAGCTGAAGTTGGCAAGAATCTGCGTAAAGAGTTTCGGGCGTTGAGGAACTTTCGGGAGAATGAGATGTTGAGGAAAGAGCTTAGGAGGGTTACTGCTCGTCTTGAGCTTCATAAGTCTTATTTGGCGAGGAAGCCTAGAAAGAGTAGCAAAGCTAGCAACGCTTTGAAGCCCGTACCCATAATCTCCAAGAAACGAAAGCCCAGGAAGTAGGCTATTAGTCATTATTACTTGAAATTCCTTCACAGCTTGAGTGTTGCGTGTGAAATTTTTTTGACTCTTTAGAATATTGAAAATCCAAAAGCCTTGCGGACTGCTTGCAAAAGGATGCTGGTTGTTTGAGACTCACCAACTTAACTCAATGATATTGACTGCAGTTCTTACATAAACTTACCCCCACGTTTCTTCACACTTTACAGTGCTGTACTGGGCAGTTGGGTCTGAAAAAGTGCAAGTCTCTTTTGGAGTTCTTTTACAAATTGCTAACCGTCTTTTCAGAAATCATGTATCACGTTATCACAATAAATAGGACGCAAGTGACTAAAGTGTCCTGTGGATGGTCAAAAAGTCTCTCTTTTCAATCAAAGGTTGGATGATTTTCGTCCAGTTCTTTGTGAGCAACTTTATTAATTCTAGTGATGATTTTTAGATCAGAATTGGGTTAGTGGATATTTGGTAATATATGTTTTTGAATTGATGAATATAAGGTGCATTAGGTGTGAATAGTCACATAGATATGATTTGGTTATAGAATTTTGAAGCCACATGACTAAAGTTATGAAATGAAGCTACAACATGATCATAGAATTTTAAAGCCCCGAGTATAAAGTCATGAAATAAAGCCATACGAGTGGAGTCATGACTATTGCTTCAAACAATTTGTATATATCTTCACCCACCATTGCATTTTTTTCATAAAAATAAAATTTTGACATTTGAGAGTTGAAGAGTTGAAGATTTTTTTCAAATGCAAATTTATTTATTGAAAGAAATTGTATTTAATTTTATTGCCAAAGGTATGAATAAAAAATTTTAGTTTATTTACAAGATGCCCAAAATGCATAAAGAATTTAGAATACTCTTTTACTTCCAACAAGACTAGGAAAACATAGGATGCACCTAAGGCTCTAGAATGTCCCTAAATGATTATAGTTTTCTATACTTCTCACCTCTATAGCATACTACCTCCATTCCAAAATGATCTTCCTATTGGACAAAATGTTCCAGATTAAGGCTAAAAATAACATTTAAAAGATCTATTTTGCAATGTAGGAAGGGTTTTATGCACTTCTACTATCCTACAAACTTTGAGCTTCAAATTCCTTTGCAAAGCGTAATTTTGGAGTATTGAAAGTGGAATTTTTGGGGCATTTTCGAAGAGTACCATTTGGGCATTCATTGTTGAGTGTGAAGTTGTCATTATGTGGGAATTTTGTATAAGCCTAAGACCATGTGTGAACTTTTGTTTCACCTCCCAAATCTTCATCTCCTTCAATTGAGAAATAATCAAAAAGAAGCAAAAAAATAAGAACATACAATGTTGTCATGTTGATTGATTCTTTCAATCATTTCATTTGTTTTTCAATATATTATTGCATTGATGGAAGGAGAAATATTGCTTGGAATTGTTTTGTTGAAAATTGAAAGCCAAATCTGATCAATTTGCAACATTGCAAGTGCAATAAGAAGATCAATTTGGGACCAAAAAAATTAAGGTCAACAAGAAGATCATTATGGGATGGAGGGAGTAATACAAATTGTATTTTGTATTTTATAGTCCTCTGTAAGTCTATCTCGAGAAGAACCATGGTTTGGCAACCTTTTGAATGTGTTTGGTATAAAATTGAGAAGAATCTATTGCTCACAATTGTAAACGCTTTGTCTTCATCTTTGAAATGAATTAGGTACAACCATATTCTAATTTTTAGTTAAGTGCAAATTCCTAAGTTTAGGCATCCAAGAATTGTCTAATTGACTTTTGAAGAAATGAACAATTTTTGGTTATTATTAACTACTAAGTATTTCAGATTTCATTTAAAATGAATTAAAACTATAGAAATTAGTTTTTCATGATTTTATCTTACTATGAAGGTAAAAACTTTGGTCCTCAAACTTCAATTAACCTTTGTGCTAATTTTTATTGAAGAAATGGTGTTACACTTAAAACTACAAATTTGTATGAGAAAGTTAAAAGAATCTAAAGTTTTCAGTGATTTTATTTGTTTAGACTTTATCCAACTATTGCTCTATGAATAACAACTTGTTTTAGTACTTTTAAGTACATTTCAAATTCTAATTTATTTCTCTATATAATTCCTAAGTCTATTCTTTTTTTTTAATTTTTAATTGATTTTTCATCCAAGATTTGACTAATTAATGGTCTAACTTCAATTGCACATATCTCCTTCAATATTCACTTTGGAGAAGGAGTTCTTTATGGTTTTCAAATTTTTTTCTACCTCTTTTCATATGGAATCCTATACTTTAATGTTCATGTGCAATTGATTATTTTTCCTTTCAGACTTTAGTACTTTGTATGATTTTTTTATTTCAAATGATTAGAATACTTTGTGCAAATTCTATAATGGTATCACACTTGCTAATTAGATTTTCCTATCATGAGTTAGAGGATTTCAAAGTTTGGGATGACTTTTTGATCATCAAAACTTCATCCAAATTATTCTCCTAGGTTTGTCATTCTTTTTTAAATTCTTTCATAGATCTGAATATCCCATGACTATTTCTATGTGAAAGTAGGATTGCTTCTTGAATTCAATCTACCTTTAGGTTTTTAATCCATTGTTAGCTTGATGTAAGTCCAAAATTCATCTTACTTTATCTTTATATTTATCTTTATATTTCACTTGTTTTGGAAGTTATTCTTTAGAGAAGGGATTTTACTTTTTGTAGTTATGTAGTGTACTTTATTTAATCTATCTTAGATTACTTAAAGTCCTCATATTTCTAACTAGATACATTATGAGGTGGCATAATTCATTGAATATGGACAACTTGATTGGGATGGAATTTCTATTGACTATTTCTTCAAAAATGTATTAGCTTCCAATTGATACACTAGCTATAGTTCTAAAGTTTTGTAGACTTGTAATTCAAAATCTATATTTCAGTAGTTCTTTCAATTTTTGAAGTACAATTATATATTGACCTTATCTTTAATGAAAAGCACTACATTACAACTTTTCTGCAATGTCTTTCCTATCAATCTCATTTATGAATGTTTGTTGATTTGGGTGGAAAATGCTTCTATCAACCACTGCTTGTTTTATTTATGGACTATCCAATTATCTATAATTAATTAAATTTTAGTTAAATTTATTCAATAGGAAATAATGATTTTTGAAAATGTATCACATTTGCAAAGTTAGCAAGGTTTTGACTTTTAAGTACTATTGATTGCCCATTTATAGAATTAAGAGTAAATTTTAAGCATAAGCATTAACCTCTAAAATCCCAAGGTGTTTTTTCATCAAATTTGACTCCAAATTTCAATTTTTATTTCAAAGTGAAAAAAAATTCGAATTTTCTTTTACACATCTAATTGTAGGTTCTTACACAAAACTAGTATGGAGTATAGTAATGTCTAGAAGAAATTTCAAGAGCTTTGACGATGTGGATTGCAAATTATTTAAGTTTGAATTGAAGAAAATTTGACAACTTTTGAGACTAGATTTTAAAGCTTTGAATATATTCAATTCAAAAAAATTGCACTACCAATATACAATATAAAGGTTTTTTTTGTTGAAAAGTTGAGCAAGAGTTTAGGAAAAAAATTCAAAAAATCCATTGGATTTTCATTGTTTAAAAATTGATGGAATTGAAACACTAATATCCAAATGGAAAGATTGTTCTATCAAGTAAACTAAACCTTGTCAAACTTTTTTTGAAAAAATTTGCAAATTGCATTGTAAAATGAGCACTATAAGTTATTTTTTTAAGATATTTACATTGCTGAAGAAACAAAATTGTCCATAACTTTCTCATTGCTAGTCCAAATAGAATGAATCAAATCTTCCCATGTAGACATAAACACTTTCTATGCGTAAAAGAAATTAACAATATTACTATGACTTTTTGTGATTTTTTTGTGTTGCCCATCAAATCTTGTTTGGGGAGTATTTTGCTCTTGGCCACAGATTCAAGTAAAAATTATATTCCCCAAAAGAAAATGTGCTTTCCTATCTTAAAAAAAAATTCAAAAAGTACAATAAAAATTTGAGATTATAGGAGCCTATCCAAAATCCATTTGGTACCATGAGAGGACACTAAGACTTTAGGAGTTAAACTATGATCCATGAATACATCTATGAGATCTTATCTATTAACTAAGATCTATCATCCCAATCACTAGTATTTATCTATAAATCATGAGGGAAAAATTTCTAAAAATTTCTAAACTTCATTGTCAATTCAATATCAACAATTTCTTATACATCATTTTGCAATGATTGAAAGAACAAATTTTTATAAATACTAAGTATTCTTGAGGTTTATCTTCAAAGGTTACTTTTTGAATTGGAAAAGTTTTTTTTTTTTAAATAGATATTTAAATACTTCAAAACTATTGAATACCATAATAGATCTTATTGCATTCAATAACACCAAAATTGTTTCATTAAGCTACAAGGTCTCATTGACAAGATGTTTGGATGTCATTAGGGTTTAGCAACAAAAAATTCATGAATGAACTACTCTATTGATGAAATCATGACATACCTTATATATAATAAAAAAGATTAGCAAATACTAATTTAAAAAATAACAAGTCCTTGTATATAAAGGACATGATTTAATTTATTCTTCAATCCAAATATTATTATTACTACTACTTAAGTGATTAAGTTTTGAAATTTGAATGAAACTTGACTGTGAGATATTCATCAAAATGCATTTATTTAATATCAAAGAAGACTGGCATTTAGATCATCTATCAATGAAGTTTTGACTCTTTAATCCTTAATTGACAAGTTCCATTGTTATATAGTCAAACTTTGTTTTCAAGCTCAATTTAGCCTTTCAAATGATATTATAGTAAAGTAATATTTTCAATATATGAGACTATTTTTTATCTATCAATGTGAAAAATCTTTATTAATTTTGGCAAAATTTATATGTTTTTAATTTGTAATTAATGAATGAAAAAAAATTGGTTAAATATAACATAAAAAATTCCATTAATTTGGAATTTTTCCAAGAGGTAATTAGGTAAATGTATCTATGAGAATAGTGTGAAAACTTTTCAAGTAATTTATTTTTTTTACATCCAAATCATCTTTGGTAATGACCTTCAAGTCAACACTATTAAGTTAAATTTAGCCTTCATATAAATGAATGATATTGTTTGATCATTTTCATTTTTCATTAAACAATTTTTCTATAGACTTTGATTTTTTTTTTAAATTTTGTTAGAAAAATTAAATTATTGTAATTTTTGGAAGTACAAAATATACATAAAGTTATATCAATAATATATATATATATATATATATATATATATATATATATATATATACATACATATACACACACAAATATAGTTTGTAATTTTGACCAAAAATAAAGTTATGGAGGGCACAAAATATTTATAATTTAAACTTGAGAATCAATTTTTTTTAAATGTAGATGATTATATTGAGTTATTTAGATTTTCACTAGCATAGAGCTTCTAATTGCAATAACTCATTGAATTTTTGGAGTTTTTTCAATTTTTTGGCATCAAATATATGAATTATTAGATTTATGTTCAAAATTGAACCCCTAAAGTATGATGGCCTTGGCTTGTCCTCAAAAAACACTCAAAAGTGCCATTTCTATCGCATTGACCCTCCAAAGGTAAAAATGCATGCTTTTATAAATTTAATTGTAGGATTTTATACTCAACTAGTATTAGGTCATGTGCTAAAAATTTTGTGAACTTTGACCATAGTCATTGAATGATATTAATATTTGAAGTTAAAACTAAAGTCTTTTTAGATCTTATCTAAAAATTTCATATGGCTTTGATTGTCATTTGTGATTGTTATTTGCACTATAGGATTTGAATTTTTTTTTCATATTGCAAATTGTAGTATTGCTAATTAATTGAGTTTCTTTTTAAGATTTTCAGCCCTAGTTGGATTATAGAGTACTAATGAGGTAGTGTTGAGAAGGAACAAGTAATTCAATTGGATATGAATAGGATTGTAGGCAATTTTGAATCAATATAAGATATTGAAAATTTGAATCATAAAGTCATAAAAATTTAGATAGGAAGGGATATCCAGATATGAGTGTATGACTAGGTGGTTGAAATGTCAACTTGGAGGAATTATAAATGGGGAAGACTAGAAGAGGAAGCAAATTGGAGGGCGCCACCAAGAAAATGGGAGTGGCCCTACAAAAATGTAGTCTAGTGTTTTTGCTTAAAGTGGAGGAATTTGTAATTTGCAACATTCCAATTAATATAAGTTGGTGATCTAGTCCATGTATAATGGTGTGAAGTTATTTGTAAGTGGTGATTGAACTAAATGTTGGGAGTAAATGGATGTCATAAAGAGAGACTTTGTTTAAAAGGTGCTACTTAAGGAATAATTAGAAGCAAAAAATTGATTGTTTGAAATTGAAAGTGTATAAGTGAATGAGCAGAGATTGAAACATTGATAAAAAAGAATTTAATTTAAAATCTAAATCTAAATTTAAAATATTTAAAATACATGTGAAATGTAAAATGTAAAATTGAAGCAAATTGGAGGAAGAGATTTGAAGAATAACCTTACTAGAGTAATGAAAGTTGTTAGATCCAAATCAAACCTATTATGTATTGAAATAAATTTGCAAATATATCCAAGATAAAATATATATCATTGAGGGATTGGATGAGCCTTAGGTGTTTTTATAATATAAACTAGAAAATTAGTGACAACTTAATTCACAAAACCAAGATTCCACTTCCCTAGCGTTTGAACTTTAGCTAATAGGAATTTCTATAATCCTAAGCTAACATAAACTACATCTATACGAATCAAGTAAGAAATATGACCACCAATTTTTAGAATTAATTAGAGAAGATGTAGACTCAATCCCATGCTCAACGATGCCAAGTCCCTAGGATTGGATAAACCCTACAATGTCCCAATTCTCTAGTAGAAAATGAACAAGTGAGTAGTTTCATTGAAGAATCATTTTTTCAATGACAAAGAGAAGGGAACTCCACATATAGTGACAAGAATGATTGATATCAACCCTCGTAATTCTTGAACTTGTCTCTTAACATGGGAGTCTGTCCCCAAAATTGCATCATACAACCAAAATACACACCAAATCAATGACAAGCACACAATAGGTGGCTCACCTATTTAGTAAGAAGGTCGGTGGAGCATGCCGCTAGCTCGATCCTCCTTGAAAAAAAAGAAAAGAAAAAAATTGGCATTGGAACCCAACTAAGCTTGCTCATTCTAAATTCGCACCATCTTCAATCTCTCAACATTGATAATGTTTCATGAGACAAATTAAGATTTATGATTCATCTACCTTGCACTTGGATTGCTTAGATGAGCGAGATTGTGCTACTAGATATGGAATCATAAATTGTTCGGGAAATTGTTTGACATCATAAGCAAAGATACTACATAGCCGTGATGAGGTCAAACAAGATTGTGCTGCAAGAAGGGAGGGTTTTGTTCACACTAGCAAGACTCCATTTATTGCCTCTATGTGCAGATGAAGCCTCTTCTTGCATACCTAGGGCTTTTGTTTGATTTTGTGTAGAATGAAAGTTGGAATTAATTGTCTAGCTTGAAATTGGTTGTAAGAGACTAAATGCTTCTAATTTAGTCAAGTTCATGATTTTAGTCATTCATCAACCACTTTGTTCTTGTGGATTAGGATTTTCAATGTCATGTCAAGTCATATTTGCACTAACGCCTAACCAACAAAACATCAAGATGTAATCCCTAAAGGACCAAAGTGCATTTTTTGGCAACATAACTTTTTTGGGTAGGTGCATGTGAGCAGATATTTTTATATTTTGGGCCCAAATTTTAATAGAAGGTGTACAAAAGGAATATCTTTCATGTGCACAAATTTCAAGACATTTGAAAATATGAGTCAAAAGTTATGGCCTAATATGTAGTTTGTTTCTCAATTCAGGCAATCCGAGCGGATCTGAAAAAATTATTTTTTTCAAAAATAAAAATTTGAAATTAACTTTCTAGATTCATATATACATAGAAAGCTTTAAATCATTCCATTTTGAATAATGAGTCAAAAGTTATGAGGTGTTTTAGTTTGTGGGCGGTCATGGATTTTCTACTCTAAAATAAACTTTGAAGTCCTTTATTTAACTCAATTTTCAAAAATTTTGGAAAAAGATAAAAGTATTAGGTGAAGATTTTTTATTAAAACAATACAACCATTGATATTGGAATTTTTCAATTCCATAGCTAAATTATTAACAATTTAATATTTTGATTCATTCTCTACTTCTTACTATTTACTATTTTTTTCCTATATGTTTTACAATTCCAAATGATTTGAATTTTTTCAAGAACGCAGCCAACTTGCCTTGAAAAACGAATCCAAAGAGTTGCAACCATTTGGGACATTTTTTCATATAAATATGACCTTGTGAAGTGCAATTGTCCAGGGTTTTCTAAGGCCAAAAGAAGGCATTTTGTGAATTGAAACACTAATATCATGCAATCTACACGATGAAAATTTCTGAAATTTTTTCCACATCTGCTCAAATTATCATAATACAAGATCCTATGGTTGGATGTGTCCAAAAATGTTTAAAATTTTTTTGGATACTTGTCCTAAAAATAGCAGTTTGGGAGAGTTTTTGGTGAAAACATAGTCAAGGAACTTTAGGGGTTAATCTCAATGTCCTTTAGGATCCTTTAAAAAAAATTGGATAGTTTTTCTGTCAACTTGGACAGCCAATCTCTCTTATGTCAGCAAATAGGTTGTTGAAAAAAAAATTTAATTGGGTGATGTGAATCTAAATGCATCAAGATGCATCTTGACAAATAATGGTAGACATCTCAATATGTAAAGATAGCATCAGCATTAGTACAAAAAAACTTGTTGCAGATTCTTTACATGAAAGGTATGATATGTAATTAGAATGCATGCTACACTCAGGCATGCACTATTTGGGCATTGTGGATGGTCAACTTGCCTAGCTTAGGAAACAAACGCACTATAGTCAATCATCTACTTACTAGTGGAGGTCATGGACGTTGCTGTAACATTCCTCCTAATTAGCAACAATATTGTTGTGAAGACAATGAGCTCAAAAGAGGAAATTAGAGTAATATGCAGAAATCAAGATAGATAATGTTATAACAATATAGTTTTGACTCCATTAGCTCCTACACTACCAATTCCTATATCATCGGCAAACCTTAGCTTGCCAGTTGCATGTATGTTGGGGAACCAAATTCTTAATCTAAATGTTTGTTGTACAACTAGTGGCTAGATTGTACATATATGATAATTTTTCTAAATTCACAAAATAAAAGTGGATGATATGACTATGCCCAAAATTCCAAAGTGCAATTTGCACATATATGGTAATTCCCCTAAATTCACAAAATAAAGGTGGATGATATGACTATGCCCAAAGTGCAATTTGCACATACATGGTAATTCCCCTATATTAAAAAAAGGGATGATAAACTTTATATTTTTTTTATAAAATATTAATAAATGCCTACACCTCTTTTGATTTGATGGATGGATTATTTTTGTATACATTGAACATTTTAAAGCTAATAAATTGAAAAGATGTATCCTTCACAAAGAAATCCAAATATGCACAAGTCTTTTAATTAAAGGAGAATTTTATAAATCACTAGAAAATTTGTATTTTAGGTGACAAATTTTAGGTGACATTCATTATAACAACCCATGTTTTTATAACAACAATAATGTCCACCATAAAATTATGATGTTATGGCGGACGTTGTTGTTGACATAAAACATAGGTTGTTATATTGAATGTCATTTTAAATTTGACAACTTAAATATGAATTTTTATTATTGAATAGCATTGTGCAGTGCATAGATCAATATTAAAAAGATCAAACAAGACTCTTTATAATTTTTTTAAGACATTATGTATGCAATTCAAAGGAAAATTAGGCCCATAATCACTTTTTCAAACTTCAAGTACCTCTTTCTATATGATCCAGTTTGCAACTATCAATGAATGAAGTTTTTATATTTATTTTTTAAAGATGAGATTACAAGTCTTTTGAGAGTCATAAAAATCTCAAAAATTTTGGTGAAATTTGAATTTATTATAAATGTTTGGATAAACAATGAAAAAATTCATACAAAATATTTGGACCTACAATGTGAAAATTATTGAAATTTGAAGTTTTTATGAATTAAAAATTAGAAAATTACTTTGACTTTTGTTTTGGTTGTGGCAACAATACAGGGCACACTAGTATACCTCAAGTTAGTCTATTTGTTTGTTTGTTATGGTGAGTTCTCTTGTATTGCTCGTATCTTTTGGTTGTGTTCTTAATACCATAAGAAAGCTCTCTACAAGGAAGGGTGCATGGGCTTTGTTTCATGGCATTTGAACCTACAATATGAAAGTTATTGAATTTCAAAGTTTTCATGAATTAAAAAATTACTTTTGCTTTCATTATGGTTGTGGCAACAATACAAGGCACACTAGTATTGATGGAAGTAATTAGATCAACTCTTGAAATGAGTTCCTTAGATGTAGGATAGATGCATGGGGATAGATAAGGTAGTCTGCTCTAAAAGCAACCTTTCAAAAGTTGACTTGCATTTTTTATAAATTTCCATGGATGGAAAGATTTTTAGCTCATTCTCCAAAAAAAATAGATGAGGAGTATAATACAAATCATTTCGTGCTTTTCAAAACATCATTGAATTACATATAAATTTTCAAAAAAAATTCTTATAGGCACCTATCTGTGACTACAAGTCTCTCAAAATCCATCCACTTGTAATTTGTAAAGAGATTTAAGGAAATCAAAGAAATTGATTAGTTCTTGCAATAAATAACACTTTTTCCTTGATATACTCAATAGATAAAGAGGTCAATTTGAGGACCACCTTATATCCATTTTAGAACTAATTATAGATTCAATTAGAAGAAGATGGTCACTTTTAGAGCAAATTACCTTAAGTAGATTTTGTACCCCAAATTGTATAGGAAACTAACTTATTAGAGTGCAAGCAATTTTGATTTATTTCAATTTTTTGGGTTGTATCTCCTAGGCAAGTTACTTCAAATCTTCATATTATTTTTTCAAAACCTCAAGATGATCTAAAAAAATTTACACATCAAAAGCATGATGATCTGTACTTGTGGAAAAAAGTAGAAAAAATATGATCATTTTTGAGCATTCCAATTTCAAAACATGTACAAGTATTGCCTACCCAAACATGTTTCATCAATCTTGCCAATGTGGCATTTTCTCAAAAATTGTGTGAATTCTACAATCTTTTTTTCATAGGAAAGCTAAATAAGTCTTCTTTCATTTAAATAGTAAAGACCATTGAAATCCTTCCACAAGAATGAAGAATTATGCTTGTTACAAGAGCTAGTCAAGAAAACAAAGACTATGCTCCCCCGTGCTTTAGGGATTAATTTCCTCCAAGTGTGTATTCTTACACTTTTTTCCAATTTTTCCAAAGCAAAGGGGATGGGCCCAATTCAACTTTCTAGTATTGTAAAAATTGTAGAATGTTTACCATTATACATTATAGTTATTCATATATTTGCAAGTTTGTTTGTATTGTAAGATCCACAGGCTATCAACTATGAACTCTTATTTTTTATTGCTCTTAACCTTGAAAGAATGTGTCCATGACCATTGATTCAAGCCTTACAATCCTTCGCTTTGTTTGTTTCCATCTTGCATTTATATCAATAACATTTCTTATATTTATTTTTTAAAGATGCAAATTACATTTCTTTTGTGAGTCATCAAATTTTCAATTTTTTTGGTATAAGTTTGAAATCATTGTGAATTATTTAAAGAAAATATAAAGAATTTATATCAAATACAAAAGATGCTCAAAACATCTAAAATTTTCACCATAGGTATATATTATAGTTTGTAACCTTATTGTAAGAATCAAAGTTATTGTATCATTCCAAAAATTAGAAAATCAACCAACCTTGGTCATCAGCCCAAAGTTCAAATTACAAGAAAATATGGAATTTTCAAATTTTCAAATGGAGTAGATATAGAATTTGATAAACTTCATTTTGTTAGTTGGTCTCTAATTCAAAAAATGTCATCTATATGGCTAAACTTCACATCAAGAGAGAAAAGCAAGAAGTGGCCAAAATATGCTACAAAAGGGATATGTGGATTAAATGTCTTCTTCTTTAGAAAAATCAATAATATAATAGTGAGAGAATGCTAATATACTCAAGCAATTTCTCTTCAAACAATTGGATGAAAAAATGTTTTTTTCCATCCTCAAAACTCTCTTAAAGTCATCCAAGAATACATAATGGTATAAACATTGTTTCATGGATAATATCTTTGAGCTTATTGAGCCACATTTCCTTTTATCCACTAAGCTAATGTAATCCATCCTATTTCGAACATGAGACTACTTCTGCCACTAAATATTTATAAGCATTGTGACGAAAATTTTACTCCAATGTAAATAACCTTGCTCATTTTGCCCCCCACCCATAAAAAATACATTTTCCCCCATAACTCTTTGTGAACAAATTGAAGTGTCAAAAAACATTGGTGGAATAGCAAAAAGCTCCTCATTCCCACATCCAACAAAATTTTAAAAATGTAGTGAATATTTTCAATCTTAGTGAGCTACCCAAAATTGCTATCCTGCTAAAGAAATGTTGTTTGGTCCTTTGTGGATTGACTAGAAGGGGGTCCTAAAGTTGATTCTACTATGACCATGATTCTATTAACATACACGGATAGCATGTTTGACACTTCAATGCCAAATATTTAATATAAGTCTAAAACAAGCTTGGCATTTTATAATATTACTTTCTGAAAAATTTGGCAAAAAATTCAAAAGTATAAAGTGTATTCAACAATAGTCTCACATGACTTCAAGCGCCATTTGCATGGATGGCTTGCCTCCTCTTTTATGACATTTTCAAACATGGCCTCTCTCAAAAATTTTCCATAATTTTTTTAGAGGCTCAAAATCACAAATAGGTTTCTACAAATGGAAGTTAGCTTGATTACACAACTTTTCTCAGTTCAAATTTTCTTGAAAAAAGTTATTCTACTATGCCTAAATGAGGTCTGAAGTTTTGCTTCGAACATAGTTCCTTCAATTTATCATTGTAAAAATGTTCCATCTTCTCTGAGGGTTCATAATGAATGATAGATTTCATTATAAAAATGACCTCTCCACTCTTCATTCTCACAAAATGTCAATGAAGTAATCTTGTCGATGTACCATCAAAAACTTCTAGGTGGTAGATGGTCAAATGATAGATTGGTATTTGGCTCAACAAATTAGTGTTATTGGATTCTAAGAATTTCAAGAATGAAGGAAATCTTTCAATGGTTGAGTTTGGGAAGTCATGGCCTTTAAACGTAGTGTAAAAATAAGTAAAGGGACTACAAAAGTATTCAATTTATAATTTTTATATATTTATATATTTTCTAAACTAGGGCAATTTACAAGTTTGAGTTTCTTTTTAAATGATTTACTATGATCCTTTTGGTTCAAGATCCCCCCAAATTGTCATGAAGCCCACCTTCTCTAGATGGAATGCTCAACATTTGTACATTCTTTTGCTACCAAATGGGTAGTAATATTGTTTACATCATTCTTTCCTTTGGCCTTGCATTCATGACTTCAAGCTTCTACATTGATTTGACCTATTGGTGAGGGGGGATTTAACATCATCTAAGAAATAAGTGTCACCCCAAAATATATTTTTTTCAAAAATTGGTACAATACAATAATCCTTCTATTTGAAAATAGTACGACTTGGTAAATTAATGTCACCCACACTATTAGGACTAGTTAGTGCACACTAATTTGTCCTATTAGTGGGTGGGGTGGGGTGGGGTGGGGGGGAGATTGATTAGCATCACTTAGAAAATTATTGTCAACACTACTTCTTTTTTAATTGATACAACACAATATTTTTTCTCCCTACAGTAATAAACAATAGTGTAATTTTGGTAATATAGTGTTAGTCACACTATCAAGACTAATCCATATACTAATTTGTTCTACTAATGCATATTATCAAATGAATTTACATATGATTATGACATTTTACAAGGGAAGAATTAAAAATATTTTAATTGCAAAAAGTACAAATATGGATGTTTGTGATGAACTATTGGCCTTGGCAATATGTCCCATAATCCTCTTGAGCCTCTTGACTCTCAAGAGTTATGTAATCTACAACACTAAATTTCATTATTAGTGTAATATAGATAGAATAGGTAAGAATATTCTTCCCTAACTTGTAGAAATTTATATCCATAAATTGGTTACTTCATTTTGTAACAAGCACTAATGAAGGTAGGAGGTCCATAAAGTGCCCATTTAAAAGCTAAAAATTAACTTGGATAGGTTAGGCTTCCTAAAAAATTTTTGAGTAAGTTTTTTCTTGAAAGACAAGTGGAATTGACATCTAATCCAAGTGTTTTTATTTTTATTTTTTGGAGATTTGTAAAATTCGTTATGAGTTTTTGAAGTTGAAATGTAGTGTTTACTTGAAGTGTCTACCTCTTGAAATGTACATTGTTTACATATTGTTGGTGCAAAGAGAGAAAGAAGAATGTAATATTGTACTAGAGGACACTTTTTAGAGCCCCAACACTTTATGGATCTCCTACCAACTTAAATAGGATGAAATGATCAATGTAATCTAAAGGTAGGCTTGTTCTTAAAGCGACCTTTTCAAAGTTGATTTGTATTTTGAGAGAAGCTAAACTCCTTGAAACAATTTTCAGTAAATTTTTATAGGAAGGAGGATGAAATTGGCATCTAAGGTAGGAGGTCCATAAATGGACCATTTAAGAGCTAAAACTAATTTCTGGAGAGGTGAAACTTCTTGTAATATTGTTCAGTAATTTTTCCTTGAAAGACAAGTAGAATTGGCATCTAATCTAAATCATTTATTTTTATTTTTTTAAAGCTTTGTGGAATTAGTTATAAAATTTTGAAGTTAAAATGGCATAGGGCTCTAAAAGAGTCCACCACCTACAATGTACATTGTTTGTACATTGCTCAAGGCTACAAAAAAGCAACAAGTACATATAGTGTACATTTGAGGAGGTGAGCACTTTTAGAGCCTCTGCACTTTTAGAACCTCCTACCTTAACCTAAGTTGTTTCATATCTTCTAAACCTTTGTACAATTGATTACAATTTTACATTTAAGTGGAAACACAGTGGTCATGAAAAGCGCCCCCCTTTCCTGAAATGTATAGCTCTGGTACATTGAGAAAAACAAAATGTACCTCTGTGTGAGTGGTCGCTTTTGGAGCAGGGTCGCTTTTGGAACCACCTTCCTTTACCTTTTAATCTCTACGAGCGCCTTCGTGGTGAATGGCTTCCGCGACAAGAGTACAGTCAGTACCCTGCGTACCAAAAGCCTCCCTCCATTATGCGCAGGCAGGCAGACAGGCAGGCAATCTGGGATCTCGTACAGTCATCGCCACGTTTCCCAGGCGCAATGAATCCCCTGAAGACATCCCAGACGGACGGCCTCGCTCCTCACTGCAGGCCGCGAGCCAACCCAAGCGCAGCTCGCCAGGGCATTTATTTGGTAAAGCGAAAGGCAGCATCTTCTGACGCTGGCGACAAAAGCTTCGGATATTCGCAGGAGCTCCTTTTGGCAGGGGAATCCCAGCAACAGACGGAGAGGGGGGAGAGGGACCCATTCCCAAGAATGTAGTAATGAGCGGACGCGCGCTTTCCGGGGACTCCACTCCACTCGTAGACTAAACTTCACGGTGGCACTGTAGGAGGAGGGGCGGCCCCGCAGAGGGAGCAAATGGGATGCGTCCCCTGCTTGGTATAATAACCCCAGCGCCAGCTGCGTTTCCTCATCAGCAACTGAAGGTCCACCAGCACTCAAGCACTCAGCATCTTAAGCCGCACCAGCACCAACGCAGCAAAGCGACCAAAGCAAGCGAAGCGTTGATGATGTTGGGATCACGTTGAGGAGGAAACGAGGGGCTTTTGGATCACGCTCCCGTTGATCAGAAGGTGGGAGAGCCGTCCATTCGCTTGGTGGGGACTTCCTAGCTTGGGGCAACCCTACTGCCAGTTCCAGCATGTGAACTCGTGGTTCACGGGTCACTACTGGGGAGAGTGTGTGTGGGGGAATGTTGGAAGAATGCGTCTCCAGAATTCGTTGAAATTGTGCGTGGTGTGAGAAAGCACTCATTGTGGGGGGGACGGGGAGGAAGCGCTCTGTGTTGGTGGTGTTGAAGCTCTTTGGAGCAAATTTGGGATACATTGGGAGCTCTAGATGTGGGGGTGACAGAGAGAAAGCGCTAGCTTGGGTTGGTGGTGTTGGGTCTCTCTAGAGCAAATTGAGGATACAGTGGAAGTATTGGAAGCGTTTTAATTTGGGTTGTTGGGAGAATTTTGTTTAGTGTGAATTTGTGAGTGAGGGTGGGTGTGGGGGTTGATTTGAGGAGCAGGGGTTGATGGATTGGAGTCACGGTAGAACGCGAGCACCTCACAGGCAGTCGCGCGAGGAGGATCAGTACCGCTCAATGGACCCAACCTCGGAGCTCCCGAAGTCGGACTCAGAACCAGAGACGACGTCAACCACCGTGTTGCAGAAATCCTTGAGCGACGTCTCCGTCAAGTCGGGCCGTCTCCGCACAGTAGCTAACAAGTATGCCGTAGAAGGCATGGTGGGCAGCGGCGCCTTCTGCAAAGTCTATCAAGGCTCTGACCTCACAACCCACGACGTTGTGGGCATCAAACTCGAGGACACGCAGACCGAGCACGCGCAGCTCATGCACGAGTCTCGCGTCTACACCCTCCTCCGCGGCGGCAAAGGCGTGCCCAATATGCGCTGGTTCGGCAAGGAGCAGGACTACAATGTGATGGTGCTCGACCTTCTCGGCCCCAGCTTGTTACACCTCTTCAAACTCTGCGGGCAACGCTTCTCACTCAAAACCGTCATCATGCTGGGCTACCAAATGATCGACCGCGTGGAGTATGTCCACTCGCGGGGGCTCGTCCACCGTGACTTGAAACCCGATAACTTCCTAATGGGCTGCGGATGGCAAGGGAACCAGGTGTTCATAATCGACTTCGGCTTGGCTAAAGAGTACATCGACCCCGTCACGCGACGACACATTCCGTGTCGAGACAGAAAAAGCTTCACGGGCACTGCAAGATACGCGAGCAGGAACCAGCATCGCGGGATTGAACACAGCCGACGAGATGACATTGAGTCGCTGGGGTACATTTTGATGTATTTCTTGCGTGGGAATTTGCCATGGCAAGGGCAGACTGGGCACGGAGTGGACCAGAAGTACATGCACAACAAAGTGAAGATGGACACCACGGTTGATGAGCTTTGTTCTGGATTTCCGAACCAATTTTCCGAGTTTTTGCACCACGCTAGGGGGCTTGGATTCTACGAGCAACCGGATTACTCCTTTCTACGGAGCTTGTTCCGGGATCTCTTCATTCAGCAGAAGTTTCAGCTGGACCATGTGTACGACTGGACGGTGTGCACGCAACAGCGGCGAGGGGAGGTTCATCGTCCTGCGAATGTTGCCTATTGTCCGCCGTTGACGACGCCCGAGTATAGGCGGGAGGTGGTGGCAGCGAATTAGGATTTCGCATCCTCTGTCTTGCTCGCGGCCGCAGGAAGACAGAGGATGCTAAACCAGGAATGTTGCAGCGGGTGGTGCCCCAATGGCCCAAGAATTGGAGGTATCTCGCACTTTTGCTTTCTTTCGTCTAAGTTTGCAATTGAAGATTTGGAGTTTTGTGGTCTTATATTTTCGTGTTAGCTCCAGCCTTGAAATTGTTTCCATTCCTGTCTTTTGAGCTGCGAGTGTTTCGAATCTAAGGAACTCCCTCTTTCGTTTCTTTCGCTTCAGATTGCAATTGCATATACATCCATTACTTGAAATTGTTCGTGCTAGTTTACTATCAGTGTTAGCTTTAGCTTTGAAATTGTTTGCCTTCGTATCTGTTGAGTTGTGAATGTTTCGAATCTAAGGAACTCCCTCTTTCGTTTCTTTCGCTTCAGGTTGCGATTGCATATTCGTCATATTCTTGAAAGTTCCTATCTTCCTTGAAATTGTTTGCCTTTTTATCTGTCAGAAGCTGGGAATGTTGTTTGAATCTAACCAACATGTGTCACATGCAGAAATCAAGACGGCGAATGGGGATGATTCGGATGTGAGTGAAGCGCTGTGAATGTGACTCTTTTGCGGCGGCATGTACATCCGAGAGTGGTGAACAATGCTTCTGAGATGTCAGTGACGACCGAAAGTTCCATGTGATTGTTCCCTCAGATGCCATCGATGTATATTCAAGTGGCTTCAGGTCTGCTGAGTTAGACTCCTCTAAAGTGGGCGAAGAGAAAGGCGTCCAAGAGGCTGGACTTATTTGAAACCAGTTGTGGTGCCTAAATCCGAAAACAGACCACAATTTGGGCATTGGGGAGGTTGTTGAGCTTCTCATCTTGAGGATACCCAGAAACAGTAGCAAAAGCTTTGAAGAAGCTCGTGCTCATAACATCCGAGAAATTAAGTGAAGGTAGTAGTCTTGTAGTCTGTACCATGCTATTTTTTAGAAATTCTTACAGGTGCGTTGTGTATATGAAAACTTTTGGCATGATAGAATATTGTAAAAATCCTGTGACCTTGCACCCAAGGAGATTCTGGCTAGTTTTCAGACTCCAGTAATGAATGACCACCACTACAATTCTTACCACAATCTACACAATCTCTGTTGTTGACGCTTACCAGTGCGCATGAACACGGTAAATATCTTATTGATTTTTAGCTTTGTTTTAATAACATCATCTCCAGAGGGTGTCCATCCAGTCCATAATTCTACAAATTCGGTACCGCAAACTTTCACTACTACCAAAAAAATTCTAGAAAAACAGCGGCAGCATGACGTTTACAAACAGTAGAATGCAAAAGTATCTCAGCATCAGTCGAAATTAAATATGAAACACTTGCACATGGAGTCCCTTCAAAGACAGGAGCACCATCCTTTTTCGAATAGATTCCCAGCGAAGAGACCGCTGCATGTTCAAATCACTCTGCTCCAACGTTTGTTTGCGTGTGAATGCAACTACATATATAAAATGACCATGGACAAAAGAAAGTGCAGCTACTGCATAGGCACTTCCATTGCTGCACTACTCTTTCGTCATTCACTAAAAGAGTCATTGATACTATCTGGAAATCTGCACCACGAGTGAGGCGAAGGGCGTGGATCTTTCGAATTCATTTACAAATGCACTCAGAATCATTCTCTCATGGGAGTTTATTACGCATAATCATGGACGGCATGCCGCAGTTATGGTGGTCTGGTTGAATTTCTTGCCCAATTTGGAGGACTCGGAATAATGGTAACTATGAGACTGCATTTGCATTTGCATTCTTAAGAAGGATGATCGAATATTCCAGATTCGCGTTTTTTAGGGTTTAGGGTCTTGGACTAATTTTGCGTTCTTGCCTCTATTTTTTCAACATCCTGTGTTCTTGAGCACTACTTTCTCAGAAGTAATTGAATAGAGACAATTGAATAGCGTCAGAAACTATTTTGATTGTCGCTGAGATTAACAGCGAGAGAGAACATTCTTCGTAATTATGTCTGCTGGTCATCACGAATTCGTTGGATTCTTAACTGTGGCTGCTGATTTGATTCCTGTGCTCTGCTTTAACACTCCGGTTCTCTCTTCTCTAACTAACTTCCAGCTTCGGTGATGACAGCTTATCATGTCATCCATGCGATGCAAGCTGCTTCAGGTTGGTCTTTGGGATACTAATTGCCGAGAAATTTTGGGGTCGTTGACCTAGAGATTTGATCGCATGGGGTCACTGCAATGACTTCATTGTTGTTAGTAGTTTCGTTTGGGGAACGACGGTTCAGTGCGAGTTTTTGGGTTATTCGATTGTGTGGGTTTTACATCGTTTGAATGAATTGGAGTGTGGGTATTGTGTGAGTCGCAGACTGGGCAGAATGATTATACCTTTTCAATGAAACGGGATTCGTAGAGATCTTTTTGCAGATTGTAGGACAAAGTATGCGCCGTGTTTTGAAATTTGAATGGGAAATTAGTCTGTCAGACAACACTAGCAAAGGGACTAGGGTTTTTGTTAGCGGCTCCTCTGTGTCCAGACTTAGAGCAAGAGAAGAAGCGTTACTTAGAGCTCAATGCATATAGGAAGATAGCTTTTAGTGTTTCACAAAGACGAAGCATTTGCCCTAAAACGGACCGACGGGAGCGACTACTCTTCGCTTCTCTGTCCTTCTACCTTGGGTTAGTACATATTCGAACTTGGAAACCCTAATGAAGCATTGCATAACGGATTGGTAGCGTTACATAGGTTTTCGCGCCGACTCAACTCTAACTGCTGTGGACATGATGTTGGACCATCTCATCCACAGCTTTACGTCCACATTTTGTTTTTCCTATGAAAATGCTAATTCTCTGCGCCTTAATTGCATTGCGGAGTCTGTAAATCCCTAAGATTTATGCAAGAAGTATATTCTATCGAGTAATTGTGTTTATGGTGGGTTGTTTTCAAAGCACAAGGTAATTTGTTGTTGCCGGGTGTGCTCCAGGCCATGTCGTGCTGATTATTCGTATATAATGTCTGTTTCAATTCACCTTTATATATTTAAGATTCCTATGCTGAGAGATATTATAGAATGCATCGTTTCTGGTATGAAGAATTGCATTAGTGTCTCGGCTTATTGTATCGTTTTATGCACAGGCGGAAGAAGAGGGAACAAACGGTGCAGCGGATGCTAGCCTTTCAACTTGGCATAAAGGAGAAGAGTACACTCGAGATGGGACTGTGGATTTTCGTGGACGACCTGCCCTCAAGGCCAAGACCGGAGGCTGGAGAACATCCTGGTTTATCTACTGTAAGTCCTGAAACATGAAGATTTAGGGTTTGGTGCTTCGCGTATTTTTTTTTTGCAAACTTTCAAAACACAAATGCGAGCAAGCCTGCTGAGGGTTGCTGCATGTCTCACGTGGCAGAAATCCTGTACAATCTGCTTAATTCCGACACCTTGACCTTCACTCTTTCGTGCCAAGAGTGTGCAAGGAAAAAAGTCCGTAGTGGTGTGCAGAGTGCATCAATTTTTATGCGCATAGACTGAACCTTGGAAGGTGGTCGTTGTAATAAAACAGCAAACCAGGTGTTCGCCAATTTGGGGTTTTATGGGTGCGCCGCCAATCTGGTCGTGTACCTGACGTCCGTGATGCATCAGAGCAACTCGGTAGCATCAACGAATGTGAGCAATTGGAATGGCGCGGGTTACATCACTCCCTTGATTGGAGCCTTTCTAGCAGATGCTTATTGGGGCCGATATTGGGCCTCATTCGTCTCGACCTTCATTTATATCATTGTAAGCTTTCCAAACTACACACATTCTGCTTAAGCCAAAAGCTGTTTTTGAAAATACGTAGGAGTGATTTTTCGGAGGTCAGTGTGGATCTGTGGAGAGATCCTTGGGTACAACAGTCAAGATCAATTTTTTTATCACGATGTTTTTCTTTTGCAATTTCAAAGTGACAGGTTGTAGACCAATATAAGGAACAGTGGACAACCCCCATCACCATTCACAGATCAGTGACCTTAGATATTTAGTCAAGTCATGCTTACACTACTTGCTAATTAGTCCAACCAGGTGTATTAGTAGAGATGAATTTCTGTCCGTAATAGGGTTCAGTCAATAGGAGACGGGATCAGGTCCCTCACTGTTTTAGTATCCTCTACTTCAATGCTTGATGTTCCCAGCTTTAGCAGAGCACTGAATGACAAGAGCTATTGTGACCACTGACCATTTGCTGCGACAATTTCTGGAGATCATTTGACCCATTCCTGTTTTCCTTGTTTGTGATGTTTCTTGAAGGGCATGATCTTGCTCACTGTTTCGACGTCGTTAACATCGCTAAGACCCCAGCAGTGCTCCACGGAAGACTCGCTGTGCCCTCACGCATCCCTGAGTCAAGGAGCCTTCTTGTTTATCGCGCTTTACGTTGTGGACCTTGGAGCGGGCGCTTTCCAAGCTGTGGTGACATCCTTGGGTGCCGATCAATTCGATGAAGAAGATCCGCTTGAAAAAGTGCAGAAAACCTCCTTTTTTAATTGGTATTACCAATCTATCAACTTTGGAGGGCTTATAGCTTCGACATTTTTCGTATACATCCAGGACAATGTCAACTGGGGTTTGGGATTTGGAGCAGCGCTGATCGCTGTGGTGGTGGGGACGGTTTGCTTTCTTGCGGGCACTCCGTTCTACCGACACCATAAACCTGGTGGGAACCCTCTCACTCGAATTGGACAAGTGGTGGTTGCTTCGGT
Source organism: Pseudoscleropodium purum (assembly GCA_963969395.1). NCBI lineage: Eukaryota > Viridiplantae > Streptophyta > Bryopsida > Hypnales > Brachytheciaceae > Pseudoscleropodium > Pseudoscleropodium purum. The sequence goes on from OZ017799.1 coordinate 4,400,608, forward strand.
TCGGAAATGGCGCCTGAAAACTCCGGGCAGCAGTGATGATCTCTATGAGGTTCCAGAAGAAAAGGACTCTATCATTCAAGGAAGTCGTAAAATACGGCATACAAATCAGTTCAGGTATGAATGATGCTGTTTTGTGTCGTGGGTCTAGAGGTGTGCAGTTCTTCTCAATTGCACATTCAATGAAACTATCGATGCTTTGTACTGCAGTATCTCGGAAGACTGGGGTTGTGTCTAGTCACTGATATAGAAACCTGAGATGACATTCGTTATCGTTTTCAGCGTACGCACATTCTGACGGGGTTTTGTTACTATGCTGCCAGATTTCTTGACAAGGCCGCTGTGAAGGTGGACGCGGACAATAATAATGAGAGCTTTGCGAATCGATGGAGGCTTTGTACTATAACCCAAGTTGAAGAGGTAAAGGCTTGAATTCTGTCACATAAATATAATGCAATGAGGAATATATTTTACGTGCATGTCGAGGTTTGGCCTTTCAGGTTATCACCCTTTTGTTTTGTACGCCCTTTGCTGCAGGTGAAGGTTCTCTTGCGGATGATCCCCATCATGATTACCAGTGCTATGTTTTCCACGGTGTACAACCAGCTGTCGACCCTCTTCATCATTCAAGGATCTTCGATGGATCTCCGAATGGGTCACTTCAAGATTCCTCCCGCATCCCTCACTGTGATTGAGCTTCTGAGCGTTGCTGTATGGGTTCCAATCTACGATTTTCTCCTGGTCCCATTCGTCGCCAAATTCACGAAGAATCCTCGGGGGTTCACAGAGCTTCAACGCATAGGAATTGGGCTCTTCATCTCAATCTTCGGCATGATAGCAGCTTCTTTGGTTGAAATCGAGCGCTTGAAGGTGGCTCGCCAGCATGGGCTCTTGGACGACCCTTCAGTTGCGGTCCCGCTCAGCGTGTTTTGGCAGGTCCCCCAGTTCTTCTTGGTTGGGGCTGCGGAAGTGTTTGCCTACGTGGGGATTTATGAGTTTTTTTATGGGGAGAGTCCAGATGCCATGCGAGGATTGGGGACGGCTTTCGCCTTGCTGACAATTGCCTTGGGAAGCTTCCTGAGCAGTGTGCTGCTCACCCTTGTCACTCGAATTACAACAAAGAATGGCGCTCCGGGATGGATTGCAGACAACCTCAACAGAGGTCACATTGATTATTTCTTCTGGTTGTTGGCAGCCATGAGTACTGTGAACCTTTTGTTGTTTGTCGTGTGCGCCAGATGGTACACAACAATGCAAACTTGGCGACCAACTTCGAAACCAGTCTCTAGGTCATCTCTCTAATGTCTCAGACTTCAGATTGAGATTTAATTTTTTCTTAACTCTTCAGCCCCTATTAGTGCTTTAGTTTTGGGCCGTGTTTAGAATTGAGAATCGATTTGTTAGCCTCGCATAATTTCTATATGACATAGTGCTGTGAATTTACAGTTCAGGAACTGTTGTGCAGTCCTGAGGATTTATAACACAGGATGCAGATTCGAGGTCGGAGTTGTTCAATCGATACTGATAGTTGTGACCGCTCTTGGTAAAATTCCGATTATCAAATTTGTGGTGGAAGCACCACTTTTGAAGTCATGCTAGAGATTACACCCAGAAGGTACGTTAGAAAATATCAAGGAGAACGGCACTTGAAGTGGACTGCCAGTGTCAATAGGACACAGTAGCCTCGTTGTGCAGGAGGTCAGCTGATCTCTGACCCCAAGCGATAATTTCGCATCTATAAAGCCAGTACTATTTGATTTCTTGTTCCATTCATTGCTTACTGTATGACAACGAGAATCATCTCTTTCAGGAGTACTCACCAGGACAGTACTCTTCTGCCACTGACTTGCTCTTTTCGTAGACAGTATTGTTTGTTGCAATTCGTTCAGGACATTAGTCTCGTGAATCCCGTCACGTGGAGCAAATGCAGGTACCAGAATCTCGAGCTGTTCTTTCCATTGGTAGCAATGAATTTGTTGGTGGCGAGACGACGTGTCATTTGGCTGTGGTTGCAGTAGAATGTCCCAGAGAAGGCCTTTTCGTACTGTACTTGTACGAAGCAACGCGTCACTGGCCAGGAATTTTGAACTCTCACCAAGGTCTTCAAAGTCATAGTTTGCTCGGAGTTCTTTCAGTGCAATTATTAATGGAAGGAAGGTAGCGGGTTTCCAGAATCAGAACTCCATGCACCAACCGAGTGATTGGCCAGCAATTATACAGTGCCCTTGCCCTTATAACTTACAGTAGGAAAATGGAAAACTAAGTTACCGCTGGACATTTGCACATCCACCGACACTCCACACCCAAACTGTCACATTCCAATCCCATCTAGCATTGAACGCTTTCATCTCATGAGTTCTGAGACTCACTAAGGGAGCCAACCCATTTCTGACCACTTAACCCCTACAGGGTCATAGCAATTTTGGGCAGCTCACTATAAATGGAGTTTTTACTTCTTTTTTTTGAAATTTTCACACAACATGTGCCCAAAGAGTAGCTTTAAGGCCCAACAATTTTCATAGCTTTTGACTACATGGTTTAAAAGTTATTGCATGATATGTAATTTTCAATACTTGGCGGGCAGCCCAAAAATTTCTTAAAAAATCACTTTTTTCAAAAAAAAAATTTTGAAATTGGTTTTCTAGATTTATATATACATGAGAAGCTTTGAATCATTCCATTTTGATTTATGAGATGAAAGTTATAAGGTGTTTTAGTTTATGGGTAGTTATGGATTCCCTACTTGAAAATAAACTTTGGAGTCCTTTATTTAACTTCATTTTTTATAATTTTTTGAAAAAAATAAAAATATAGGATGTAGATTGTTTATTATTACATTACCACCATTGGGATTGGAATTTTTCAATTCCATAATTAAATTCTTAATGATTTAGTGTTTTGAATCACTTTGTAATTCTTTCTACATACTATTTTTTTCCTATATGTTGTGAAATTTCAAATGATCTAAAAAACTTCAAGCATATAGTCAACTTGCCTTGAAGAATGAATCCAAAGAGTAACCACCATTTTGGACATTTTTTCATACAAATATGACCTTGTGAAGTGTAGCTGCCCATATTTTCACAGGGGCAAAAAAAGGATTATTGTAACTTCAAACATTAATATCTTGCAATCTACACGGTGGAAAATTCTGAAATTTTTTCCACATCTTTTCAAACTAGTTTATTACAAAATCCTATGGTTACATGTGTCCAAAAAAAATTTCATCTAAAATTTGGTGCTTGAATTAAAAATGACAGTTTTGTAGCAATTTTGGTGGAGACATAGTCTCCGACCTTTAGGAATTACATCCGGATAGGGAAGAACCACCACCCCCCACCCCCACCCCCACTAGCATGCTGCATTCCTAAAATTTTAGGAAGGAAGGTTCCCAATCTTGCATATGAGCTGCTAGATACAAAACTGAAATCCAATCAATCCTATTTGCATTTTTACCTAAATCAGTGACATGTGCTTCTCTAATACGTCATGGCTTTGTTGACTTTACCTCTTGACTATTTGCTTTGTCACTCCGCCCTACTTGCTTAGTTATTTGCTTTATTAATTACTAAGATTTGAAGCATATAGGGCCATAGGGGAGAACTAGTGGGGCTTGGCATTCCCTATTCCCATCTTTACTCCCTCTTCATCCAAATGGGAATAGTGACACATTAGTGGAGATGTTCTAAGCAATTTGTGGTATCATTTACAGTGCTGAATTTTTCACAAGGTAAATTTCCACATGTGAAGAAATATAGTAGCCAACCCATTTCTAATCACCTCCCTTTCTTGTGATATAGACTATTTTCTTTTTTATCACCTCCCATTCTCATGATATAGACTATTCTCTTTCTAATTAGTAGTAGATAACCAATGATTAATTATGGCACAATTTCCAACACAATTGTGTGGTGTAGTACTATTGGTTGTAAGACTTACAATATTACAACCAGCCTTTGGTTGATTTTGCAATCAGATTATTTTCAGAAATAGAAAGGTCTATATCACCATTATACATCAAAGAGAATCTTTCACTAAAAAATTTATAGTAATTACAATTCGTGTAATAAAATTTCTAAAAAAATACAAAATCTTTCTAAACTTTATTTTTGTACATGGAAAACATTACAAATTCAAAAAACCCACACTCCAAATTTGTGTAATTGCTTAAGTGGTTGGAAATGGATTGACTACCCTAGGCATCCAAAAGTATGCATAATTTTGCAGATTTTTTTTCTAAAACAAAGAATTATTGTGAATTTTTTAGTGGAAGATGGGTTTGTTTCCATTCTAGTGATATAGACCATCTTCTTTTCAACCAAGGGCTAGTTGCATGACTGAGAGTCTTGTTAGCGAATCATAATGTACTACAACTACATTGTGAATTGTGCCATAATTAATTGTTGCTCATTCTTTTGCACGGAAAGAGAATAGCCTACTTAATCAGAATGGGGCTGATGGTCAGGAATGGGTTGCCTCCCATATTACAAAATAAAAAATTGTTGAAGGTTGAAGGTTCGTCTAAGGGTTTTCTTAGGGTTGTAGGGTTGTAGGGTTTAGGGACCGCCCTTCCGTTTCCCATTCTTTCCCATCGTCACTCTGTTGCATGAGCTCGTGTGACCCGAAATGATCCAAGTGGCAGGCAGTTGCGTCTGCCACAGGGGTGCCGTTGCTGAACAGCCAAGTCCATATCCAGTCTAAGGAAACCAGCTAATGCGAGTGCATGCGAATAAGCGTTTAACAATGCGAACATTACCAACGAGAGTTTTTGTTGTTCACCATTTTGGTTTGACAAAATCTTTCACCGAGGGTTGGAATTGATCAAAAATGCTTGCGAGAACGCGCTCTGCCATTGCTATTGCATCAAGTCGTCGTTCATTACCTAGATTGTGTGCATTGCGTGGGATTCATGGCGATTCGACCGCGGAAGCCACACCGTTGGCCTCCCAAGGCCCGTATGCTTCGAAGCTGTCCACGAGAAGCGTGCTTCGGTTTGATGGGCCGGACGTCTTCAATTTCTTGCAAGGTTTAGTCACCAACGACGTGAGTAAGTTCGAGAGGGCCTCTTCGGAGAAGACGTCCACTCCCACAGTGAATGCTGCCATGGTGTACCACGCGCCCTTGTATACCGCAATGCTGAATGCGCAAGGCCGGGTACTGTTTGATTTGTTTTTGTATAAACCGAGTAGAGAGGAGGAGAAGCTGGATCGCGAGGGGGCGGGGCCGGGGAAAGGCGGGGATGAACATGTTTTGTTGGCGGATGTGGACGCTGGCGTTGCGGACGAGGTCGTGGACTACTTGAAGAAGTACAGTAAACTCTCGCTTCAATTCTCGTGTTTTCCATTGTTTTGTGCATGCGCCTGCATGGTGGTTCGAAAACAGTCAATAGTAGGGTTTAGGGTTTTAAGGGCATCAAAGAATCTCTCACAGGAAAAGTGAGGGTGGAAATCAACAATGCAACACGGTTGTTACAGTTTGGAGTTTCACTGCATCTCGTGAGCTTCGTATCTTTCGTCGTGCAACTTGACACTCTAGATTTTATCAAAGATTTGAGCTTGTTGAGGTGCCATTGGATTATCAATTATAGTCATTTAGAGGAGGTCAGTGTGAAACACAAGGTGAAAGGCGGGGGTGAGACTTATCAATGACCTCAAATGAATCCTTGTCTGATCTCTTGCCAGTGAGTACTGACCTCTAGCTGTAAGAGTTTACAATTAGTTCATGATTGCTGTAAGGTATCAACAAACACACATTTTGTTGAATGTAGTTTCAATTTTCTCTGGACCGATCTGATGTGCTTAATGTGAAGCAATGGTGGGTGCAATGTGGCTGCACTGAAGAACATATACTTAACCACTGCTCATTACTACTTTGAACAATCCTTTTGATATTGTATTGATCTAGGATAACTCCCCTTGTATTGTAGAAGCCTCTCCTGATGGTTGTGTTTCTAATTTCTGCGACTTTTCGATTGGCAGGCACATTCTACGGAAGAAAGTTCAAGTTCGTGATATTTCAGAATCGCTTGCAGTGTGGCAGTATTTTGGAGGGAAATTAGCCGATCAGCCAGGTAGCACAACGGAATCGGAGGCTGGGTCGATTGGATGGGCGGGTGGAAAGGATGAGTCAGCCTTGAGTTCCGCTCAAACAAATGGAGGGCAGCGGCGCTGGTACAAGGATCCCAGACAAAGCACCCTTGGACTACGGGGCCTGTTCTCGAGCAGCACTCCACGTAAGAATCCACTTATCATTTGAAGTTCGCACTGGTAACCACTTGCTTAGAGGATTTTCGATATTCCTGTATTCGCCTCCCGGGCAATTCTTTCATAAAGTAGAAGTATTAAATGTGCTTGGGGTGAATGTATTTGTCCTTGTTTTTGTTATCTAGTGGAACCAAAGGTAGAAGATACTAAAATCGACACGGACCTAATTCTGTCTACTCTTGACGAAATTCTGTCATGGACATTTACTCATCTCTTCCAATACAAGTTGGGTATAAGCATGACTTGGGTAAATGTGTATGATCACTTGGAATGGAAATGGAGTTGTCTACTTTCACAGATAGTGGTCTACAACCTACGACTTTGAATGATTGCATAAGAAATTCTTACATAGTGATAAAAAAATTGATCTCAGTAGGTTAGGGTCTTGTTCCCACAACCTCCACAACTCTGTATATCTCCCAACAATCACACTCCCAAATGTGTTCCGAATGCTTGAAGTGATGCAAATAGTATCCTCTACCTTAGAAGTTTTAATATTGAAGTATTGCATTTGTTTGGGAAGGATGTGTTTGTCCTTCTCTTCGTAATCTATTGAAATCTATTGAAATTCGTTGGCCTTTGGGTTTGTAGCGCCTTTGATCGAAAGTAGCACGGAAGTGGAAGAGGACTACTACCTCTTGTGGAGATTGGAGCAAGGGGTTGCAGAAGGCTCCGTTGAGATTCCTAAAGGTTGGTTGCATATATCTCAGCTTCATGTCCTTCATGTCTTTTTATTAGAACCCCACAATTGTTTGATCGTCAAATTTAAACCCCAGTTTTCAATGCTTCTAGCTTCCTTGAAAGGTGACCTATGCAGGATTCCGTTCTGATATGACCGCCAAGTCACTACTTGTCAGAAATGCTGAGTCACTAGATGTCAGTTAGAAATAATGAGATGATTGATGTGAGTTTTCAGGGGAGGCTATACCATTGGAGTACAATCTGGCAGGATTGAATGCCATCAGTTTCGACAAAGGATGTTACGTAGGTCAGGAACTCGTTGCCCGCACTCATCATCGAGGGGTCATCCGCAAGCGACTCATGCCTCTCAACTTCGTACAGGCCAATGGCGAAGGTCTGTTCGTCTTTCCTTTGCTTTCTGACATGTAAGAAGTCGATTTTTGGCTAGGCAAACAATGTCAGAAGGACCACTAAATTTAATGCTTCTCCTGTGACTCTTCTGGTTACCAACTTATCCTCTCAAGAACCGTTTTAAAATGACTAGTTTGAGTGATCTCATGGTGAAGAAATATAAACCAGAGAGGACCAGATACTAACTTATATCAGCAGCACCAGTGAAGAACATTACATTACATGTGTTGGTTGGTCAATAAATATATATAACTTGAATGAAAGGAAGTTTCCATTTGACCCACTCCAAAGCTCTAAAAAGACACAAGACTTCTGATCATGAATTTTCGCATTACTGGTCCCAATGCAGAAGCACAACAATCAGTGACCCCAGGGGCGGAAGTGGTGAACAAGATAACGGGGAAGAAAGTTGGAAAAGTGACAACAGTGCTTGGCCCAAGAGGCTTGGGTTTGGTACGCCTGGACTCTGCCAAAGCCCAGCTGATCGTTGAGAAGCAAGACGATGTTCACGTTCAAACTGTGCGACCCAAGTGGTGGCCTAGCGAATGGGGCTGTGAAGAAGAGACTCAGACTGCCAGTAATGCATAGCTTTGATAGTTTAACCTCTAAAGTTCTTTCATGTTTAGAAGCCCTCAAATTGATTTAAAAATATTAGTCTCTAAAAGCAAGGCTAAAATCTTCAAGTATATTTATTTCTTAACAAAATCAATTGTGGGATCCTTTAGTTAATTTGTTAGAGTACTCACTTCTGAATTTTCAGAATAGGAAACCTTACCAATTACAAGATCATGATGCTTGAATTTCATTCTTGAAAAAAATAGTAAGTAAAATGGTTTAAAATACTAAATTGTGAAGAATTTAGTTATGGAATTGAAAAATGCCAATCCCAATGATTGTTGTGTTGTGATAAACAATTTTACATCCTATGATTTGGTTTTAATTTCAAAATATTCAAAATAGAGTTAAATAAGAGACTTCAAATTTTATTTTAGAGCAAAGAGATTCTACAATTGTTTGCAAACTAAAACTCCTCATAACTTTCATCTCATCATTCAAAACGGAATGATTTAAAGTTTTTCATATAATTATATGTAAATTCAAGAAATCAGCTTTAAATTTTTATTTAAAAAAAAAAAAAAATTGTGAGTGAGTTGCATGTGTTATATAGACTAAAAAAAATAATACATATTATACAATAATTTTTAATTATGTAGTCACAAATTATGAAAATTGTTGTACCTTAAAGCTATTCTTTGAGTACATGTGTGAATTTTAAAGGAAAAAACGAAAATTTAATTTATAAATGGATGATAGAAAATACTATGTTGCCAAAAAAATGCTACTTGGTCTTTTAGGGATTAGTTATACTTCCAATTTTTTGGAATGCGGGATAGTCTTGGCCTCTTGATGATTTTTTTTTTTTGTTGAGTTGTAAAAGTGTTGCACTTTTATTATTAATACAGATATTAGTATTGAAGAAGAGTAAAAAATATCAAAATATAGATATAGGTATTGGCTAATTTTGTAATTTAAATACCTACCATTTATCAATAATACATTCTTAGACCAAAGTACATAGGATTGGACTTAGGGCTAGATTATTGGTGCCATGTTAGTGCTATGTCAAATTTGAATATTTTTTGAATATTTTTTTATTTTTACTATATTTACATCGTAGGGGGTTGAGAAATGAAAGCTTAACGACCCTTTGTTAGATTGAGAATTTTTATAATGAATGAGTGCATTTCAAAGTGTTGCTTTATAGATGATACATTATAGTTCAAAAAATGATCAAATAAACTACCTTATTCCAATCCAAACTTCCATTTTAAATATCTAGAAAAAGTCTCATTTTAGACTACTTGCATTGGAAAATAGAAAAATAGAAAAAAAAATAATTAATTGCTTACTTTAGGGAGTTGATTGTACAAAATGAAGACAACAGGAATCTATGTCTTAGTATCATTCTCTAACCAATTCACTCTAAGTTAGCTTCATATCAATGCAAATCAATTCATTTAGGGAATAGAAATTAGTAGTTAGTATTGAGGTCAACACGGATTAAATTTGGCATGTGTTAAGTTGGCCATGAGTTAGTAGAAGCCCTATGAAGCCATTTTTTTGATGTGATAGGCACATCTATAGGTTGAAATGGAATGCCTAAAGTAGCACTCTTTTATAAATTTTTAGAAAATCACCTGAAATTTAAAAAATTTCACTTGTAATGTTGTTTCTTATTACTTATCTACCATTGAAATTTATTCCCACATTTTCTTGGATAGAAGTAACATAATGCACTAGTCATTCCGCCTAAAATAAGGTAGTTTATTTGACACCATATCTTTGTAATCTTGAGGTGCTTTTCAAGTTATATTATTCATAAATGCTACTCAATTATGCATCATAAATCTTTTCTATTTCAAGGAGGTAAGTATGCTCAAATCAACATTGTATACTAGACCAACACTATGTATCATTGTGATATATCTAGAGGTGTTAACCTTTAAATGACACACCTAAAATCTAGGGCTTGGAAAGTGTTTTTTACATGGTTTGGGAATGTCTCAACCTAATAGACCTACCTCTATAGTAAATATAGTTTGCAAAGCATCACATTTAGGTTGCAAGTTCAAATCACTATTCACGATTTTTTTGCATGCCTCAACATAACAAATTTTGAATAAGCAACAAGACTCATACTTTGCTTCAAGGAGATTTTTCATTCTCCCTTAGATTGCATGCCAAACAAGGGAATGTCATTTCAGGGTGAACTTCTAAATGAGTGTAGGATGCTTTATACCTAGAGGTTGGGTTGTTTCCCTTTAAGCCAACTATACAAATTTCAACTTTTTGTCTAATCACAAGTGAGGATTTCTAACTTTTTATACAACAAATTGGTCCAATCTATAGATGTATAGTTAGCATCCTTCATTGTGTGTCGAGTTTAAGGCAAAATTTAGATGTGTTATAAAATATGGCTTTTTCAATTTTTTTTCAATTTTCATAATAATGGAAGATGTTATGCATAATGTTCAAAAAATATCTTTTAAGAACAAACTTCAAAAAATATTTACAAGACTTCACCAAAATTACATATAATAATTAAGAAATTGTTATTTTTAATGATTGAAAAACGTTATTTTATTGTTAATTTTTTAGTGGAAAATTAAAAAATCGTTAATATTCTAAACCTTGTTACTTTCTACAAATTGTAAAATTATTTTTCTAGCTTCATATTTGATTCTTTGTAATTTTTTCCTCTTTAATTCCTAAAGTCCTAAGGCCTTTTTTTCATCAAAAAATCACTCAAAGTTGTCAATTCTAATGCAAAGAGCAATAAACCTTGAAAATTGTTGTTTTTTAAAATCTAAACCACAATATCTTGCACCAAACTAGTAAAAAATGTATGGAAGAAATTTCAAAAACTCTAACTACATAGATTACAAGATCTTTGAATTCAAAGTAAAAGAAACCATTTTTTTGCTCCTTACATGACTAAATAATAAGATTTATCATTCTTAAATTTTTTTTTTTAATTAAATAGAAGTAGGCATGAGATAGAATGAAAATTCTAATCCTTAATAACTTTAAGCCAAAATTGAAATATATTAATCCCAATGGTGAGATTCTTCTAACAAACAAACTCAACTAAGTGGAATTTTTTTATTTGTTTTAATCCCTAAATGACTGAGCTGCAATTTTTTGCCAACATAGCAATTTTACATAGGTCATTGTGAATGGAATTTTTATTTTTTTCTTTGAAATTTTCACACAACATGAGGAAAAGTTTTTCTTAGAGGTCTAACAATTTTTATAGCTTTTGAATACATGGTTAAAAAAATTATTGTATAATATGGAGTTTTTTTTCCTTAGTTGGGCAATCCAAGCAAATAAAAAAATTCATTTTTTTCAAAAATTTTAAATTTTAAATTCATTTTTTATATTTATATATATGTAGAAAGATTTGAGTCATCCTATTTTGATTAATGAGATGAAAGTAATAAGGAGTTTTTGTTTGTAGGTAGTAAGGGATTCTCTAAAATAAACTTTGGAGTCCTTTCTTGAACTCAATTTTCAATATTTTTTGAAAAAAATAAAATCATGGGATGCACATTGTCTATTACAACATTGCAACCATTGGGATAAGCATTTTTCAATTCAATAACTAAATTCTTAACAATTTAATATTTTGAATCATTCTCTACTTCTTTCTACTTACCATTTTTTTCCTATATGTTGTCCAATTCCAAATGATTTGAATTTTTTCAAGCATACAACTAACTTGCCTTGAAAAATGAATCCAAAAAAGCACCAACATTTGGGACATTTTTTCATACAAATCTAACCTTGTGAAGTGTAACTGCCATATTTTTCCCAAGTCCCCCAAAAGGATTTCTTTCAATTCAAATGCTAATATCTTGCATTTCACAAGGTGAAAATTTCTAAAAAGAAATCTACATCTTTTCAAATCTATAAACCACAAGATCCTATAGTTACATGTGTCAAAAAATGTTTTTTCTCTAAAATTTGGTACTTGTACTAGAAATGGCAATTTTAAAGGGTTTTCTTGGTGAAAATATAATCAAGGAACTTTAGGGGTTAATTGTGAAAATTCAGTTAAAAAAAGAATCCTATAAGTTATTTTTTCAAGATGATAATGATTGCTTACAAAACTAAAAGTTCTATAATTTTCACATCATTGGTCCCAATGGAATGAATCAAAGCTTTGTATGTAGACAAAAATATAATCTTTGAGGAACAAAAATTTTAATAAAAAATATTCAATTTCTTGTGACCAGTTTCTTTCTAACCAATGAACTACTTTGGGGGCTTAGGGTGGCATAATTTTTGTCCTATACACCAATTGTGATAAATGACATTATATTTTCCAAAAGCTTATGTGATTTTCTATCTTTAAATTTTTTTAAAGAAAATTATGTAAAAGATCAAGGTCACACAAGTCTCCCCAAAATTTGAAGGACCTGGGGACTATATGGGTTAAATTTGCAAAATCTACAAGCCTCTTGGATTATAAGATGGCTCTACATGCCTTAGGATATTAAACCATTAAATGACACCATGTTTGTTTTTTAGCCAATGAATGACAAAGAGTCTCTCAATGCAAGATAGAAGTGCAACTTTGAATATTCATCCTTTGAATATTGTATGAAAATGAGAGGTCTTTTACAATAGTTTGACTTCCAATGAATGTTTTTACATTTTTTTAATCTAATCATTCACATAGTACCAAAATAGATGATTTCCATGGTGACTAGTTCGTCCTTCAAGGGTTCATCTATAAATGACACCACTATTGTTTTGTGTCCAATGAATGATAGAGAATCCTCTTATGTTGAACAAAAGTACAACTATTCATCCTCAACATTTTGTATGTTGTGAAAAGGGAGGTCTTCTACAATAATTTGACTTCTAATAAGTGCAAAATTTGCATTTTTTTTAAACCAATGATTCCCATGGTATCCAAAAAGATGATTTCTACGGTTACCAATCCATCCTTTAGGAGTTAATCCTTGAAGGACATGGCCCCCATGATCAAAGTAATAATCAAAATGCTTTGATTTTAAGCCCATGGACGAATCAGTGCATTCTTTGTTTCTCTATTGAACATTCTTCAACCGCATTGTTGCTTGAGGCTGAAAAGTGGTTGATGAATGACTTCATTGTTCATTGTAGGAATAAAGAAAACATCTATTGATTCACCAATCAGAACAATGTTGGTGACTATTTTGGCATGGAGGGCCGTGTCCCCTCAAGGTTAAAAAATTGCACAAGTGTTCACAAATCCTGGCTTGTCAGTCAGTGCCTCCATCTTTTTGTTGCAAATTAGTTTTTATTTATTTACTGTTCATTCCATTTACCAATTTGCAACAGACAATACTTCCTTTTTTTATTTTTCAATAGCAATTCGCATGTAACCAATGCTAAACGTCCAGCTGCAAAATTCATGCAGTTCACTTCACAACTGATGTGTGTTTTTTCAGTTCTTTTTAAAATCAAAAAGGTACTGAAAGCCGGCAACATTCAAGTTATGCAAGTACAATTTCACATGGCTTATGGCAATCAATACATTAACAATGATATTTACTGTAAACCACACTACTGATTGATTTTTAAATGCTATAAGTTTTTTATTCTTGATAAATATTTTTTTCAAATATGTTACACATATAATATGGGATTTGTCGAGCTTGCTAGACTCATGTTTTAATTGCCTGAACCTAGTTGTTTGCAAGCCATGATGGGGTCGTACTAAATGTGTTGAATTAAAGATTTTTTTATAACTTATTTTGGACACCCCCTCACGATGGTTTCATAGGGTGCCCTATTGTGGATAACAGTTGAATGTACTATTTATTGAAAAAGATTTATTATTTGTACCTTCTTGTCTATTCATCTCTCTTCCCTTTCAGCTTATGAAAAAGTATCAAAAGTAATCAGAATAGGTGAATTTATGAGACTGGAATGGATACAAATGAAAAATTACAATTAATCCCTAAAGGACCGAGGCCTTTTTTCTGCCAAAAATACTGAAAACTGCCATTCCTATAACAAAGAGTTTTTATTTTTATTTTTTATTTTTTATTTTTTATTTTTTTTCACATCTAATCATAGGATCTTACACCTCACTAGTATAAAAAACAGGTGTGGAAAAAACTTCACAATTTTTCACCGCACAAATTGCAAAATATTTGCTATTAAAGAGGAAAAAACAAGTTTTTCAGCACATTGCAGGACTGGATTTTTTGACTTTGAACATTTTTAACTGAAATTTTTTGCACTATAGAGTTTTGAGCTTTAAATCTCTATAGTGGAGAATTGAGTTGAGAGTCTGTGGAAAAAAAAGAAATTCAAAAAATTTTAATTTTCATTCTTAAAAAAATTGTTAAGTAGAAGTAGGTACGAGATAGAAGGAAAATCTAAAATATTCATATATTTTAGATGGAATTAAAATGTACTAATTCCAATGGTGAGATTGTTATAGCAAATAAACTAAACCATGAAAAATAAAAAAATTTGAAAAATTTGAAAAATTTCATTCAGAAATGAATCGTACAAGTTATTTTTTTCAAGAAGATGCTATAACTACCCGAAAAACAAGAATGTCCATAACTTTTTCATAACAAATCTAAATGAAATGAATCAAAGCTTTTCAGATAGAAAAAAATATAATCTATGAGGGGGGGCAAAAAAAAAATTCAAGTTCAAATTTTTTCTTGAAAAAAAATTCTGCCTGGACTGCCTCCTATCCCTTCATTTGGGTTTATTTGGTCATAACTATTGTTCCTGGGCACCAATTGTGAAAAAAAATTATACTCTCACAAAGCTTATCAGTTTTCCTATCTTCAAAAAAAGTATTAAAAAATCACAGCAAAAATTCAGCCCGTAGGTACCTGCCCAAAATCCCATTTGTCCCTCGAAGGGACAATGGTCCTCTAGGGATTAAATTCAATAAAATATTCATCCTTTTTTCATTCTTCCTCATCCTTCTTTTTGCACATATTGAATTAAGTTTTTCCACGACTTCAACAAATCACACAAATTGAAATGTTTAAGTTATCCAAAAGAGGTACTTCTACTTTATACATTGCATTGATCACCCTTTTTCAAAGAATAAGTACTAAAATATCTTAAAATAAATTTTCTTTATTAAAGGCAAGAAAATTTGGAGTAAAAATCAAACCTTTTTATATATTTTGAACCTTTGTGAAATTAGTTATTAAAATTTTTAAATCAACAAATAACATTTTTTTTACATTCATTTGTACATTCTTCTTGACATTTACTTTGACATTATTTTCAACACATTTTTCAACACTCTTTTTGACACCCTTTTCAACCATTAAATGTTTTCAACACTAAAATGTCGAAAAAGCATTCATCATTTATTTTGACACTTTAGCCTTGCAAGGACAAGACCAGTAAGTTATCACCAAGTTACTTTCGACCAATTACACATCATCATCCTTTTCATTTGGATAGTACATCACCGGTATCAACCCCAGGTCTGCAACAAAACCGTTTCATCAGTTACAAGATAAGTTCTCCAGTTTTGATTGTGTACATCTCATGTCATCAATATCTAGGTTTCCATGCCACTTTTGATGCAAAATGTAAGGTATGCATCATGTCAATAGTAGCGACTAAGTTAGGGGGCAGGACTGCAATGCACAGCAGAATAAATGAGTGATATATGGGACTTCCAAGTTCCAACCCTCAAGTAAAGTTGTCACAGAAAACAAGATAAGTTTCCTTATTTCAAAGGACTGCAGTTCCCAACAGAGGAAGGCTTTCACAATTGACGTGTTCCATCCACTTGAGAAACTGACACTGGAATCGAGTGACGATATAATATGAACATCTTTGCAAGTTTTTTTAGTATGATGGATCCTCAGAAACTGGACCTGCTTGGGTCTCAGTCCCATAGTCTTCTCTTAAAGGGACTTTTTAAGAGCTGATTGCAATGGGGGGAGGTTAAACTCTTTGAAACAATTTTGAGTAAATTTTTGTAGGAAGAAAAATGGATTTGGAAGCTAACCCAAGTTGTTTCATATTGTTTGGACCTTTGTGGAATTAGTTATGAATTTTTGAAGTTGAAACACAGTGGTCACTAAAAGCAACCACCTCCACCGGACTGACTTGTATTGCTTTACTTTTAATTTATACAGTCTTTCCCCCCCAGAAAAAGTAATCACCTCCTTAGATGTTTAATTAGGTACAATAATCTTATAAACTACCAATTGTGCCATTCAATATTTATTTTCATAACATAGAATACAATTTGCATATTTTTGTCTTGCATAAATAACATTCACTTCTTACGCAATCCCAATGAAGGATACCCAATTTTAGTTTCAGAAAAGCAAAATTTCATTTTTGGTGAATTTTTTAATTTCATTATTATGGATTTGCATGATAATTCATTAGAAAACATTGGTGATGAATTTTCTTAATTCAATTGTAGAGATATGTAGAAAACATCCATATGTTGACATCTTTCTTTCAACAAACATATTTCTCCAAAAGCTTTATAATTTTTTCTATAGAAATTTCAAGGTTGGGAAACAATGCCCTAATTTAGACAATAGATATCTTTTTATTGTAATTAGATTTTGGTAGGGTAATTATACAATCATGCTCAGATGTACAAATTTGGTTATAGTGTGACGAAAAAATAGCAAAATCTAGTTAAATTATAAAGATATCTATTTTACAAAGTTTGGTCATATGACACCTCACATTAAACTCTCTCTAGATTATATTTTTGTTACTTAATGTGGATTTTTTAATATTCAAGGTGTGCATATTGATGTTCCCTACATATCTATATAGAACTTGAATTAAAAAAATCATGACCAATTGTTTTCAATAAAATATTATATAAAACTATAAAAAAAGACTTTAAAAATTCACCCCAAATGAATTTTTCCATTTTAGAAAGTAAAATGTCTTATGTTTGATTGGGATAGTATAAGAGTTGCCAATGTTAAAAATGCAAAATGCAAAATTCCAATTCTTTTTCTATACTATGCAAGAAAAATTGAATGGCAAAATAGGGAGTTCGTAAGATCATTGTATCCAATTGTACAACATTGTTATGACGAAGAAAATATAATGTACCTCTGTGTTAGTGGTTGCTTATTGAACATAGGTGTTTCTAGAGCATCCCACCCTTTTGGACATATCCAAGATCGATCCACTCCAATTACAAACATGTTTTCCCATATCTAATTTCATTGATGTAACTACATTTAATCCCTACAGTTCCAAGGTGGCTTTTTCCATCAAATTCCACTCAAAACTTCCATTTCTAGTGCAAAGTCCCCTAAAACTTAAAAGTTGGTTTTCTTTGCATATCTAAATGTAGGATCTCACACAAAATTGGTATAAGTATAGGGCAATGCCTGAGGAAGAGGGTGTTTTAAGAAATAATGAGCTGACAAGGAAGGCAGAGTCCAACAGGGAGGCCTATTATTTCCCAAAATGCCCGACGATGAGGAGTCATTGTCTAATGTAAATCACGAGTTGAAGGATGAGAAATTGAGGATGAGAAATCGAAGTCAAATGAGTAATCTGTAATGCCCGATTACACAAGAAAATCCACGCAATGTGGGGCATTACACTGCAAAAGCCTCCCAAGAAATGAATGGGGAATTTCTTGGGAGTGGTTTACAAATGTGTGAAAGCAATTTAAGAAACTTTAACCCTGTAGATTACAAGATATTTGCTTTCAAATTGCTTTCAAATTGCTTTTTTTCTCACCTGAGCCAATTTCAAACTGACGAAAGGATAGCCCACCGGCTGGCATCACGCACCCCTGCTGGGCTCTTGCTGTCGATGACATCTGTTCACAGCCCTCCGTCCTTTCCGAAATCCCAACCCACTCGATCCTACGTTGAGTTTAAAATAGTCACAGTACCGAACTGATTGACAAGTGATACTAACTGAACTTCGCTTATGAGTGAGCGCAGCAAGCGACGTCTGGTAACAGTGGTAAGGACATACAACGGAAAGCGTGGAAGCCCCCAACGGAACTGAACACACGTCGACGTGTGCACCACTGTGTCATCCCTTAGAGTTTTTAAATTCGGACGCACAGTTACAGTTACAGATACAACGCAGCTTGCAGCAACTTCAGTGAAGCATTCATCAATGAAAACGGCACCACCCCATCAATCCGTCCGTTTTGTCACATCCTGTCAGTCACCACTGCGCCATCCTTTTGATTTTAAAAATTCGAACGCACAGTTGCTTACAATTATTGAACCCAGCTTGCAACTTGCATTCATCAAAATGGCACCACCCTATCAATCCGTTCGTTTTGTCACATCCTGTTACCACTGCGCCATCCTTTTGATTTAAAAAATTCGAACGCACAGTTGCTTACAACTGAACCCAGCTTGCAACTTGCACTCGTCGAAACGGTAACACCCCATCCCGGCGTTTTGTCACATCCTGTCACCCCATACTCGGCAATCTCGATCGTTGAGCCAGAAGGATCTCTACAACTCTGGGCTTCGGCAGCTCCGGCTGTACGTCCGGCCTCGCTCTGATTGAGCGAGAAATCGGAGGTCAACGTGCAGAACCGACCGCTAGGGTAGCGTTTTTCCAAAGATGCTCAGTCCCAGAACGAAGCATCGCGAGAGGTGGATCTTCTCCTCGTAGGAGTTTTTTGGAAACATAGAATACTGGGAAGCAGAATCAGGGCTTCCGTCGGGAATCACGACTTGAGGAGAGGTGGATCTTTGACGCTGAATCTCAGGAGTTCTCGTACTTAATATATAGGCTTTTTGCTTATATTTGGGGAAGTCGCGTGTCGTGACTGACACGCGGCCAGCGCAGGGGCTCGTAGGATTTGGCCGGAGCGAGGAGCCACAGTGGAACCCACATGGTTGTCCGTATCATTATAGAGCAGTTGTAGCGGAAGGGTTGCTTTTCAACAGGTAACGTAGCCAAGTATCCAGGAAGGAATGTTCTCGCAAATGACGACAGAGGTGGCCTACATTTTGTTCTCTTGCAATTGGTGAGGTGGTTTACAATCATTTTCTTCCCTTGCAATTGGGGAGGTGGTCCATATTGTCTTATCGCAATTGGGGAGGTGGTATACAATCATTTTCTTCTCTTGCAATTGGGGAGGTGGTCCATATTGTCTTATCGCAATTGGGGAGGTGGTCTACAATTTCTCATTGGTATGGTCATTCCAACTTTCTGTGGCCAAAGTTCATCTTTGAAAGGTTTGATATGTTCAAGATGCACTTCTTTAATTGGGTTTGAAAAAGGTAACCCACTCTGTGACAACAGGGGTTGAAGAAAAGCCACTTCCAATCTTGTTGGCACAAGACATGCCTCAAAATGAGGAATAGAGTTATGTGGTGATTTTTTTAAAGTAGATTGACAAGATCCAACAGAGTGTGAAATTTTCCATCCACTACAAGCAAATGCCCTGTAATGCTAGGATACTAGGGAATCAAGGTGCATTCAAGAATCAATAAGGTTGGTCCTTCAAAAGGTATTGAAATCACAATATTTTAAGAATCCATCCAAGTTTGGGATGTTGAGTGTTGGCTAAAGTGGGCCTCTATTCTTTAAAGTAACGGCATATCCTATATTGAGTTGTTTTGAAGAATTGTCGTGGATATGCTTTCATTATTTACTATGAGTCTATATTCTTGGGTTTTTATAACCGTATTGTAAGAGCCTATGTAATGATAGACAACCCTCTGTTACTCTATGAGGGCATCCTAAAGCTCTTTGGTGTACTAAAATACAAAGTCAAATTACATATTCATAATCCGGGGACCTCAAAATGATTATTTTCTCAAGCATCTTTCTATTCTTGAAGTTATTTGGTGCATGAAAACTGTACTTTAATTTCAATTCTAGCTTGAATTCAAAATCCCAAATTGGATTCTAAAATTAAATTTCATGTTTCAAATCAATTTATTAATGAGAGGGTTCAAAAAGTTAAAACAAAAATTGTAGCTTTAAAAAAAAGTTATTTTGGCAATTTCAGATCACATGAAATTCGCATCTAGTGCCATTTTGCAGTGAAAGGCTGGAAGTCATACAAACGAGATACCATTAGCGAGGGGGCTATTTTGAGATGGAGATTTTGATGAACAGCAGGATGAGCTGGTGATTCTGTATCGTTCTTCCGTCATATGAAAAACACGAGAAATCCCATCCTTGGCCACTGACGAATATTCCCACGCGCCAGAGGTGGGGTGGCGAAGAAGAAGAAGAAGAAGAAGAAGCCAACGTGGCCACAACCATTGCAGTTGCGAGATGTCCAGGAAATGATCGAGGCGCTTGCGCAATCTCCTTCATCAGCAATCCAATTCCTACAATGGGCAGAAAGACAAGTCGCTTGCCTGGAAGCTCTGCTCGTACCACAACAACAACGACGGTTGAGAAGCTGACGAAGCCACAGCAACAGCAGTCCACCGACGTAACGAAGCCGCCCCTCAAGGTGTTGTTCAAGCTCTGGTGCCTCAAGAAATGCGTGCGCTCATCGACTCCTCTAACTCCTCGAGTTGGGTATGTTTTCTACTCGCATTTTGCTACCATTTTGGGTGGGAAATCAGGGGATTTGGGGAGGCAGTCTGAGGAGTGTAGACGTGGGCATTGAGCTCTTCTCGTACCGCTGGGCACCATTTCGTGATCGTTTGTAGTGGTGGAGAATCGTGTTTGGGACTCGCAGCTGCTGTCACGTGCCCTATTCTCTGCATGCTGAGTGAGACGAGAGAAAAAAGAGGCTGTGGGGAAGCCCTTTCTTTCGTTTCTTCCTACTTTGTCGTCTTGATGCTTTGGGGCGATTCTCTCTCCACTGCATTTAGGGTAGCGACGTCCGTTGCAGTCGGTTTTGCATGCACCTGAGTATTTCTTCCTTGCTAGACTAACGTATCTCCCTCCGCGCTTTTTTATCTTTGCTATCAGAAAGGGTTACGTCCATCTTACGCCTTGATGCAGTTCTAGCTTCGCTGCAGCTGCGGAAGTTTATCGAGGTGGGAGGTGAAAATTTGAGGGTGAGATGGGGAGTCTTTGAGATAGCTTTACCTTCATTTGCAATAGCAATCACAAATAGGTTTGTTGCGCAATAGTATCTCAATGAGCCTTTGGAGGTATTCGAAATTTTGATTAGAAGAACACATCGCGACCAGAGTGCAAATTTTTGTTGGTTAGTGAGAGATTCGGAGCCTTGATGAAGCGGTGGTCGTGATCGCGTCGGCTAAATGTGTGGAGTTGGAATTGCAGGTGTGAGGCAGTGACGGGGAATAATGAGACGACCACCAAGAAGCCAGCGTGGATGCGCGACGGCAATCTCGATGCTACACTCTGGAAGCAGCTCCCCGACGAGATTCTTGAGCACATTCTCGGCTTCCTCCCGTTCCCAAATGTTTTCCGTTGCGCCACGATGTGCCAGAAATGGCGAGCAATTTGCCAACGCCCGCGTCTCCACCTCAACGTCACGAATTCATGGCCATCGTACTGCCCAGTGCGCTACTGCCACACCGACACCGGGGGACTTCAATGGTGTGGATTCTCCATCGCCACCAATAAGTGGCAAGCCATGCCAGCTATTGACCTCCCCGACTCGCCTGCGAAGAGCCTGCTCACGGGCGCCGGCGGATTGCTCGCCATCTGCCGCCCCCGCGCGATCATCATCGTGGTGAACCCCGTCACTGGTGAGCGCCGGGCTCTTCCCGAACCCATTCAGAAGTGGTCACGCCCGGACGTCTTGCACATGATCGCGTATCCGCAGGGCGGCTACAAAATCATCCTCGCGGGCACGGAAGCGTACTCCGCGCGGAAGCCGCAACCGACGGAGGTTTACGATTCCGTCACGGGGAAGTGGAGCCTGACGGGGAGCTTGCCCGCGGATCTCTACTTGGACCCTCAAGACGGGGCACTCGACGGGCACGGCCGGCTCGTCTGCACCGCGCAGAAGGCGTTGGCCGCGGGTGCCACGCTCGCGGGCACCGACGCGCTCGTCGCTTACGACGTGCGACGCGGCGTCTGGTCGGAGGTCGCGTCCGACCTGCCGGACGAGTCCGCCCGGCAGACGCCGCTGGAGACCAACGGTCGCACACTCATGGCCGTGGCGCCTGTCGACGACGACGGTCCCGTCGGGCGTCTTTATGCGCTGAACTCCGGGTGCTGGGAGCTGCTGGCGTCCATGCCGGAGCCGCTGCACCGGCGCGTCCGCTCCTGGGGCGCGTGCGTCGTGAGTGGCCACCACGTCGTCGTGGTGAGCGACACTGCGCAGGGATGCGTCGTGTCCTACGACCTGTCGCAAGGAACGTGGAGCGAGCGCAGGTCGCCCATCAAGTTCAGCAGCAAGGCTAGCCCGCTTTCCTGCCAGATGCGTCTCTTGGCACCCATTTCCTTCCGCCCGGATGTGCTTGCCTCGCCTTGATTGTTCCACCATTTCCTTGCAAGGCCTAGGAGTCAAGAATGGATCCCTTCTTACATTTTTTAGGGTTTTACAGTTTCTTTTTTCTGCTTCGGTATTGTACTTTAGGCAAGGTACTTACAGAGGTAATTTGTACATGTAATTGTAGGTGCGCGTAGGTACCAATGAGAGTAGTTGTGAAGGCTTTTAGGTCCAAGACGTAGAAGTAAAAATAGAAAATAGAAAAGAAATCTTCTACCAAAATTTTGTCGTGGTTACAGTGACTGCATTATTATGAATTCGCCTCTGTCGCGAGTTCGGATACTTTTTCTTGGATTGTAATTGAATACACACATGTTCACTTTAACTGTTGGACTTCCAATTGTACGTTTTGTGGGATTTGGGTTTTGGTGTCAACTAAGGTAGAGTATTCTATTTGCGACACGTGAAGCATTTGAACTTACGTAGGACTGTTTTGCAGAATATCACCTTTGGGTATAAAACGAGCCAAATCTGTTGAGATCAAATTTGAATCACCATGTATGAATTCTTCCAAAGGGGGACGAGAGTAGAAAACGTCATTTCCAATTGGAGATCAGTGGCAATAAAGAATTTGTGGAATCATTTTTATACCACTTGCTAATTGAAGGCTAGTTCAGTGTATGAATAGCTGAGTTGCTGTTGGTGTGAAATCCGTTTGAGCTTTCAATTTGTGAAATCTGATGTGAAATCCGTTTCTGGGAGATGGGTTCCGTATCCTTAACCTAAGAATCAAGTTGTGCAAAATTTTAGCTATGAAATACGTTGTAGGAACAAATTTGGAAATAAAGACGAGCTTACTCCTCAAATCATATGTGCCAGTTTGCACAAAATTTGGAACTTGCACTCTGGTGGATGTGACGTTCTGGTAGTGTCTGCGAGAGAAAACTCGGTCCATTTGAGCTTTCAACTTGACATGTCTCAGAGCGCCTTCCTTTCTCAGCTTACTTTACTGAAGAGATTTGGGCTCAGGCAACAGGCTTGTTGCAACAGGAGCTTGCTTTGTGCATTTCCCAGTCTGTCATAGCTTGGATACCGTACTTGAAAACTTGTAGAGATTCATTTAAAAATGAAACTTGCAGGATAGTTTGGTGTTGATGTATGAAAAGAAGTTGTAGATTAAAAATTATAATCACTAAATGTACAATGCCTTGTTTGAGCTTCTTGGAGCATGTTTTGACAAATAAAGATAGAAATTAAGAGATTTGTTAAATTATACAACTCTCTTCAATTTGTATCATGAGGATTATATTGAGCTCTCAAAGTGTTAATCCTTTAAATTCCAAAGTTGTTTTGGTCAAAGTAAGAATATAGATATAATCTTTAGCAAATGTGGAATTGTTGAGGATAAAGGAACCTAGGTGAAAGAAGTAATTGTACTAAATTGGAGAATCGGTGATAGACAATGGGTGTGCAAATAATTATGATGATCCACCATTGGTATTGTGAGAATTTAGAGTTTCTCGATAGTGTATACATCATTGTTGACAAAGAAGTATGAAAAATGCACAAATACAGGATTGCAACACTAGCAACCATATAAAAAATTCACTTCAAGAACCTTTGGATTCAATAAACATTGCTTTCATGGTTCATACAAAACAATCAACATTGCAAAGTGTACCGTCAATGTGTAAACATACATGCTTAATATGAAAAAGACTTGACATTGAAGTATACAAAATCTTCTACTCAAATTTGATGCAAGTTTAGTTTAGTTTCTCTTGCAATTGATCAACACCTACATAGGGATAGTTGCAATCAACACCAATTGTAATGCTTTAGATATTTAGGGACTAATTTAAATATACTATATCTTCTATCACCAATATTTACAAATAATCTTTATAACTAGAGATTTCGGAAAATAATTTTTCAATCTTTGAAGGACATGTGAGCCTAGTTTGTTTTTTGTAGGACTCTAGTGACTTGATATTTTAGTTTCCTTATATGATTTATTTGGGATAGCTCCTAATCACAATGATTTACATTTGAAGATTTAATTCATGTCATTTTCATAAGTATTGCAAAAATTATATATATTTTTGATTTCAATGTCAAATGGGAATAAAATCATGTGTATATAAGAAGATTTGAATCATTAACAAATAAAAGAGTTTTGTTTGTAGTGGTGAGTATTGCAAAGTACTTAGTTCAGTCCATCAAAAAAAATCCTTACAAAGAATGATGCAAAGTGAATTTCATTTACATGTGGACAAATAGAGAGGAAACATGTGACTCTCTAAACTACAAAAAATCAAGGAGCAAATGAACAATCCAAATTTTCCTACTCAATTACAAAATAGTATTCAAATGTAGTAATAGTATTGATAGTATTGATTTCTACAAATAAAAAAATGCAATAATTAGTTTAAGTGTTCTTTTTATAGTTTTTGTCCTTAGAGGTGAAGGTTGTGGGATCAATGAGGGTAGTGGATGTAGACAATGTAAGATAGTGCTTGATGAGATATAAAAAACATTCCCATCAAACTTTATCAATTAATTATGTAAAGGTAAAATGTAGGTTGGAAGTGGTACTTGAACTTAAAGATAATAGTGATTGTTGCTAGAATTAGAAGTACCACTTGTACTACATCACTTAATGTCCTTCAAAAATATTTAATCTATCTAAACTCTGCAATAAAAACAACCTCACCAACTTAAATCAAATAGCTATCAAATACTTAACATATATACTTCTTCACAAACAATGATTCAAAAACAATCAACCTTAAGCAAAACCTTAACACAAACTACACACCATACATACAAATTAGTACATGCATATTCACCACTTCTTCAAAGTATTCCTAACTTTGCTCAAATTGTATGTTAATAAAGCACCACTTTAACCCCTAAATGCCCGAGGCACCAAAATTTGGTGTTTGTAAGACTTTGAAGTTAAATAAAACCTAACCAAGTTTCTATTTAAAAAAATTTCTGTAGTTTTAGCATCAAAAATCTGATCTTGAAAATAAATGACAGTGATTTTTCTATTTAAGATTTTGTGCAAGGGTGCCCATTGCTATCTTGACTTCCCGGAGTGTTGAGAGCTCTTGGAAATGAGCCTCCAATACACTAGATCTTGGAGAAAAAATCACATTCAAAATTCATTTAAAAAATCTATAGAATAGATTTTAAGAATCCATAATTGATTCAAATTATAAATGTTAGGCCCTTTAACCTCATATTTTTTTGCTCACAAACTTTTTAGATTTGACTTGTGAAAGAGGATTGAAAGACTTCACATCACTTTTTTAGTTTTATCACCCTCATAGTTAAACATTCTAATTTTTCACTCCTTAAGTGATATTGTTGTGTTTTCTTTTCCTATGAGATCTATGACATGTCTAGTTTGAATTTGTATAGTTACAATTCCAAAAAATTAATACAACTTATCAAAAAGTTGACATTTTGTTCAATTTAGAGCAAATTCTAAGGAGCTCAAAATGGGCCTTGAGCATTTAAGGATTAACAATTTTTATTAATGAATATACTAAAATTTTTTCATAAGTTATTTAGAGCCTTCTTTTTAATTGAGTTATGAATTTTTGGAATTGCTTTGTAATTATTAGTAATTACAAGTGGGACCTAACTTAGTAGGCCAGAAAGTATATTTTTCTTCAAACTTGAAGGTCATAGGTGGTAAACATAAAGTCATGACTTGAAAAATCTTCACAATATTCTTCATCACTACTTGTATCTTACAAAATTTCAATCTCTTAGGATTCTTTTTGTTATATGGTTGGTTGCAAGAAACACATTAGAAGAGTTTGGGGGGGTCCAGAAGCCTGTTTCGGGCCTGTTCCCCACAGCTGTTCCCCGCAGCTGTTCCCCGCAGTGAGGGAAACGGCCCACAATCAGAAATTTTTTTTCATAAAAAGAAAAAGAAAAGAAAAGAAATTTTAGTCTCTAAATGAAAAAAAAACTTTAAAAAAAAAACTTTTTTTTTGGTCAATGACGTGGCAAGGTCTCAGCCACGTCAAACCACTGCGCCGAACTTGTTTCCTGCGTTCGCAGGCTGTGATAACTCGCAGGCATTCAGAGGCCCCAAAAATCTTTTAATGCTTGTCATTTTTCGTGTCTCGTCAATCTCCATGGAGGTGTTTTTCCTCATAACTTTTGCGATTTATGTCCATTTTAGCTGAAATTTGGAGAAGAGGTGTCTGTTGTTGATCTAGACATTCAGTAATTTTTTCAATTTAAAAAAAAATAATTTACTATTTTTAAGGTAGTCCCAATTGGGTGTCTACCTTGTTTGTTTTGGGGGTTCTGAATCCTATTTGGGGACTAGAAATGTGATTTTGAAGCCAAGGTTTCAACTTATTGTAAGTGCATTAACATTCTAAAGATGTTTGATGAGATTTTTGGCAAAGAACCTGATGTATGGGCTACACATAGGTTGAAAGTGGACATTGTTTGCACAAGCACTATAAAGAGGGGAAATTTTTTTATGATGAGTTTTTTTTTCACATAGGACCAAAGAAAAGATTAGAAAAATGAGTTTTTTTTCTTTTAATTATATCAATTTTTTTACTATTTTTCAAAAATCAAATTCAAAAGTATCTATTTTCTTGCATTTTTCTAGGCCTCTTTTATTGGGCATAACTTTTAGAGATAAATTTTTTTAGGCTTGAATTTTTACACATATACTATTTTTAATGCTTTACAAATTATCCATATTTTATTTCATTTAAAAAAAAATTTATTCCAAAAGTTACAAAACTCTAATAATAAGGCCATTTTGAGCCAAAACTGGCAAGTGTTTCTTGCAACTACCCATATTTATCAATGGTATGGTTTTCTTGTTTGGCCAGGCATTATTGCAATGGTTTATGCAAGTAGTGCAGATGTGATCATAAGCTTAATTTACCAAAGCTATAGTATTTTAAATTTGTACAGGGGTGAAATGTTTGTTTCTACATTGGACTTGTTTTGGAGGTGATAGGAATTTTGTGACCTTGCTTGAAAGGTGTTTCTTTACGAATTAACTCATAATTGTTTAATGGTTAAATAGTTGACTGCTCCATTATCTTCAGTGACTTGTAGCATTGAACACGTTTGGATATCGTGCAATTTTCACCCTTAAATTTCCATGACTATGCTTTACCAGGAACCACTCCAAAAACTAACTGTCATTGTAAAATGAAAACAACAACACTACTCTCATTACCACACCCTACATCATGCTTGCACTACCACACTTCACATCATGCTTGCTTTTGGTGGCATTTGTGCCGTATATTTCTTTCCTGCAAACTGCACAAACTGCTTCAAACAAATAGTGAGTGCAGTGACATAAAGCAACAAAAAGCATACGTGTTGACAAAATGTGTGGAGTTCCTGACAGCGACGTTCAAGGCTTTGCAAATTCTCCACCACGTTATAGCAATAAGGTACTACAGTATAATTCATTGTGACTCTATTTCCACGCTATGTTACTATGCCACTGATGTGCATAACTTAGATTATCTAGTGAAGGATACACAGAAGCAAAGGCTCAATCTTAAGATTCTCTGGTTCTCCAAAAGCAGGTTATTTCACTTCCCCATTGCGTTAAAATCAGGGAAACATTTCCTAGACTCTCACGGGAGAAAAGTTAGACCAAAGGGGAAATTTATGAACTCCTGTCTCACTCTCCCCTGTGCATAACTTTCCTGAGAGAGAACGGGGGCTCCTATGAAGGAAGATGCCGACTTAAAATGCCTTCGAAAGTGCTGTACAGGTTCTTGTTTTCTGGACCAAAGAGGTCCTCCGCTTTGCCGAGAGCCTCCTGCAGTAAGTACCACCCAGGTGAATTACAAACTAATGTTAATGAGCAGTAAATTTTGAATAAAGAGACGGGTGTACGAAACTCCAACATTTGACAGAGACTCAGAGAGTACCTAGCAGCTTCATGTCCTAGGCCATATGGCACACTTCAATACTGAACTGAAATAAAATAACACAAAAGAATTGAAAGATTGAAGTTTAGAAGACAACCACCATTGAGTAAATCTTAACAATATATTTTAACATTTGCAAACTACGTACTCATGGCTACACTGATCTCGAAGTACATCGAAGGTGGACTTGCTTAGAGAAAAGCATGAGAGTCATATTACCTCTCGTATTTACCGGTGAGCATTCAGCTCCTTGATGTTGGCTAAAAATGCGCTAAATTGTTCATACGTCAACCGACTCCTGCACTCGAATGCAAAAAATCAGTACACCAATAATGAAATTGTGTTATGGTACCTACAGTGTTATTTATCCCTTCATGTAACTGACTCTAATTCTCAATTTAGCTGACAATTTGTGTTTATGTTGGATACTAATTTAGTGCAAAGTGAACCATCTCAGTTCTAATTTAATTTTTTGGTGGAAATTTAGTTTGACAATTAGTAACCATGTTGACATTTAGCGTTAGAGTTCGCAATTAGTGTTGTAAACACTAGATATCATTATTAGTGTAGTTCAACAAAATTACCCACAGTCAGGCTCTGGGGAGTTGGGCTTTCAAGTTAGCTAACTTCAAACCATTGGTATGGGTACAATTAGTTGAATTTTCGAATACAAGAAGAGATAACTTCCTCAGTGCAAATGAATGTAAATTCATTGCAAGTTATTTAGCTGGTGTACGCACCGATTTACTTACTGATACAACTTGGGCCATGCAGGCGGGCATTTCGTAGCTAATTCCAATTAAGCTACTTGGTTGAGTCAAAGATGTGAAGCAAACACAGCACCTATGAAGCTAGCGACAAGAGCCAGTCAAGGAAGATCTGGGAACAAATCCAAACCCACCTGGCTTGACGAAAAAACTCCTTGCCATCCAGTCGGATGGTGCGTGCTGCCATAAAAAGATTGGCACGAGCCATTAGGTGCATAGAACAGCTAGCAACTACAATGCCTCACACTCCCTCACAATATTCGCCTTTCTAAAGGAAGTAGACAGCGTGAATCCGTGATAAAACTGGGAGTTTGATCAGCTTCAAATACATTAAAACAATTGCTGCCCAAAGTAAAATATAACTGCTTAAGGTGCATAATTAAAAATAATGGAGAAGTAGAGTGATGAAAGCTTCTTTACATTGCCCAGAGCCACGATTTGGAGTACTTGACGGGGTGCCAGACCGGCTGGTTGGCAACGACGTTGGAATCTGAATATGCTGAAGCTCAAGCGGCGGATGCATTGAGGGCAACGGTGATCCCTTCTTGGACTGGGGTTTTGGTGACCCAGTGGGAGTCAGTCGCGGTGTCCCTCTTACAGGAGTTCTGGTACTTCGTAGATTTGGCGTAGCACGTCCACTGGTTGGCTTCGGCACTGTAACTGTAGTCCCAGAACAGATTATATAAACTATAAAGAGGAACATACAGCCAGAGAATGCATTTTATCAGAGAATATGTTGCTTATAGTTGTGAAAGAAGGAAACTAGGCTGCAGTCATAACATAGTCGTGCACATTATAATCTAGTGAGATTTGCTAAGACAGAAATGTGTCAGTCCCTTCTCGTAAATCAACCCTCAATCTTGTCATCAATTATTAAAATTACTCAAGCAGGCCAAAAGCTCGGCAGAGTAGACTTTATAGGCAACCAATGTGAACAGTATCAAGAGGACGTCACGTGATTTAATAACAACCTCACCGTTATTCTTGGTCGATTTTGCACTCAAGAAATTTGCATATTGACCATCATCCTCAAAAATTTGCGCTGTAGTCACAGTTGAATCCGCCAGCTCTGTGAACAGAAGGCATTAGAAAGCCAGCACAGAGCAAGTTCTTTCGAAGGATCTGGTTTGTCTTGCAACAAATGATATGATCTTCCATTCATACTGAATAATTACAAAGGACCAGACAAGATTCGATACCTACACTGAAGTGCAATAAGTAACAGGCGCCGCCAATAGATGCTTCTGCAAAGGAGTTGCGGACTACAGGCACAAAGTGAAAGCTCATGATCAGGCAAGAGAACTTTTTCATATTTGCAAATGGACAGAGGATTACAGATCATTGAATATAAGTGATGAGAAAAGTTGCTCGCAGCCTATATGATGCCTTCCATATCGCCAAATTTGGGGGATGTGCTCCCCGATTCCCTCCACCATCACCCTGAGACCATAGTCGGTTTCCGGTAGTTCATATACATTTTATGCATGTCAAAATTCCATTGCTGTAATTTTAGTCTTCATACTTAGTATCAGATCACAAGCTGCTGACTCTTATCAAAACCGTCGAAAGAATGATTTCAAAATAGACAAGAAAACATACGCTGGGTCTGTCATCGTCCTGAAGAGAGTGGACAAGTGTCCGCTTGGATGTCTCCAGCTGCAAAAATTGGCTACATTGTCACTCAGAATGTGTCGTCCAATTAGTCCATCCAAAGTCAACAGGTATTCACTATTGAGGAAGAAGTAAGCATGGAAATTTGTACAGCAGCTCCATCAAGAGAAACTCATACTAACCTTTGCAACATCCCGAAAAAGCTTTTTAACTTGAATTGCCAGAGCATTCTTCTCATTGACCAGCTTCGCCTGTAGGGAAAGAGAATCAATCAAGCTCAAAATGAATCCATGATTTTGAACCCCGTCTCTTCACAAAGGACCACAGGAAAACATTTAAAAGCCAACCATTTACAACGCCAGTGTCCTCTAAACGTATGAATTTAAAGTAATGAGATACTTCTAGTTTCTATCAGTCAAAGATGCTTCCATGAGATACATCGTAGATGCAATACTCATGGATCTAGGCTCGTGATTGTAACACTACTACTTCAATTCTTAACTAATACGGTATCTTAGTAATACGCATTCAGTGCGCTGGAATTCTCTCGAAAACAGAACAAGGCCCACCCCCACTCTAATAGTGAAATCCCGCTCAAAAGCTGAAAGTCACCGGAATGGTTACCCTGCGGTAAATGGATAAGTTGGACTGATGCAAGCAATGGAAGCAATCTCTCGCCAGATTTTCTTTATTGAAAATTGAAGCAACGATCCAAATCCCAGGTTGCAGAAACTACACAATGATTCATTACACTACAAACTGAGTTTAGTGGATAGGATATGAGCGGAGGCAATTCATATCCTCACCGTGACTAGATGAACGCCACACCAAGATTCATTGCACAAGATTTCTATACCTACACCCTGAATTAGAGGTAACGGTAACCATTTTGTTACAAGGCACAAGCTAGTTAAGTTACCTGCTCGTCCGTGGACAGCAAGATCTTGGCATTCGTTTCTTGTAAAGTAGTCTGGGCCTGGAACATTCGCTCCTGCAAACCCAGCATCACCTGCTCCTTCGCTGTGAGCTTCTGCCGCAGCTTCCAGTTTTCGCTTCCAGCTTCGACATGCGCATCGTCACCGCCCTGGCGGTGGTGCGACGCGCCATGTCCAGCTGCTCATGCGGATCCGAAGGCAGCACCGCCAACATTTCCTGCGACAGGTCCAATTCTGCACCTCCGTTCCCCATTCTTGCAACCGCTCAAACCCAAAACTCCCAATCTATATACTGCTCACACTAATTGCTCCATTCCATCACATCCCCTTCACCCCCCCCAAGAAAAAACAAACTCCAGAAAAGGAACAAAACTTCCGAGTCTATGGACCTTCCAGCAATTGCTGCAAGGCTATGTGCAAGAAGAAGTTCGTCAGGTAGCCGAGCCAGGCGAGCTCTCGACCTGCAAAGGGAAAGGAGGAATGAGAAGCAGGAGGACGAAGATAAGAACTTTGCCATTTCTGAGTCACAGTAAAGAAGTCGCGAGAAGTTTGTACTGGGCAGGATTCGGACCAAGTTAAGTGAGGGGTGTGTGCTTGCCAGTAAACGCGCAATCTTGTTGAGTGGAGGGCGCCGTCTTCAATGCTCGTCCTTCTTTGCATTGGGCTTTGTCCTTCACGATGCCATTGGCGCTCATCCAATTCGCAATCCAGGGCACACTCTTGCCTCTCGGTAATGGAACATAAATTATCGTCCTTGCGTTTTAATTTCTTAACCGATTGCAGTTGTTACAGAGTAAATCTCTACAGAATACCAATATATTACCGCAGCTCTAAACGAACCACTCAATTCATGAGCGCATATCCACGGCCATAATGAGCTCTCCGAAGCCGGCGGTAGTGGTCCTAACTTCTAATATCCTGAAATACCACGGTACAACTTCACACAAAATTCGCCGTTCAGTAACTGGTCAGAAAGAGAACATCCAATCCCTGTCAGGGTTGGATCGCTCAACTAACTCTTCAATGACATTGAAATGATGAGTTCTTATCTCTGAGATTCACACAACACTGGATCCAAACAACGGAAACAACGCAACCAAACTCGTCACGTCAGTATCAACATGTGTTCTCGGAATCCAGTACAATTGAAGCTTGATTTCGGATCCAGAAATAATGCAGTAGATGATTCGAACTCAAAACAAAAGGAAATTGTAGTACCTAAGAGCAGTACATACCACGCATATGAATTGCGCAATCCGTCTAGATAGGGTTCAATTCAACCGTAAAGAACTACCACCGTCTGCCTACGATCGACTAATAATCAAAGTAATTCCAGACACATACTTCACACTATCATCAAAAGTTTACAAACTCTTGAGAGAATCCAATCAACTCTTGTATACAATGGAGGCAGTTTCATTTCTCTACCTCGAGATACACTACTCCAGTGAAAACTTTCAACTTGACGTGACCTTGAAAGCAGAAAGGTTGGCATGGGTGTGTAGATTCAAGGTTTCAGATGAAAGCTCGAGAATTCATGTTTGCCGTGTGAAGGGCACACTGCAAGCATAGAATATATGTCCCACTTCAGATCTTACGAACTCTTGATGGATGGGTTCAGGTCAGTGAGATTTGGTGCTTAAAGCTTGAATGGGATCTTCTTGTACCAATTTCTGTTTTCTGTGTTCTCAATTGCCAGTACTAATTTCTTTGTCCTTTAACCTTCGAGCGTTGAGTGGCAGTGGTCATAATGTACAGCTCAAGAGCGAGCGAGAGGATGTCGTAATCCAAACAGAGATATATATATCAATGCGTCCCCACGAAAGTTGCTTCACTTTGCAGCATACCAATTCTCAGCGTAATCACCATCAACGACCAATTCAACATCCAAAAAGTTGTCGCCGTCAAAGGGATACATCATGGATTGTATCACCAAGTCTTTGGCTTTTGCTGCAGACTCCGTTGGCCCTTCTAAGATGACCTCGTCGTGTACCTGCATGTCCACCCACTCTGAGTCATTCCCGAGTTCTCCGGTGTTCTAAATGCGATCAGAACAAATCCCGAAAGTAACAAGAATGGCTCAGTTTTCTAGAATATATTGCATTGCGAAATCATACCCTAGACAGGAAGAACCTTATCAAAAGAGCAGTTAACTCTCCTACTCTCCTAATTGTCCTCAGAGTGAAAAAGTAGAGACAAAGCCTAACCTGTAAAAGGAGTTTCCAACCAAGTTCCCGAAGCTTCACATTTCGATTGATTTCGAGCATGGCGCACATTGCGACATCTGCCGCACTTCCCTGATCAAAGCAAACACAAGATCAGCGACAAGCAGCTCCGATAGCACAAATCAGGCATGCTCAACTTCAACGTTGAAACTTTACAAATCATGAAGTCCGGTATTTAAAGGATAACTGCTGGAATTGTATCGACGTATGTTCGCTTACCTGGACGGGAGTGTTGATAGCAGCGCGCTCCATATGGGACCGAAGCAATGAGTTGGAAGAGTTCACATCAGGAAGATGGCGTGCCCGCCCTAATAATGTGTGCACTCTCAAGGTTTCATGAGCCTCCTGCTTGCGCTCCTTTTGCCAAGCTAGAACTTCAGGCCTATCACTGTACCAAAGGTTCACTGTGGACTTTGCCTCATCCAAACTCACCTGCCAGAGAGAGGAAAGCATTAAAACATGAAAATTACAGTCAAAGTTTAAACAAGTGCTAAAGGACCTACAAAAGTTTCAAATCGAGCAACAAACAATTTTCAATGTTATATCTGGGGCAGTAACCCCCCAAAACATTACACAAAAACAGATATCAGCCTCGTAAACAACTACAGATATTGCACTCTGAAGTCAACAAAAACATGCTGTGACTCACCTTCCAATCCTTAGCCAGCCCCATAGCAGTTTTCCCGTAGGCAATAGAGAAGTTCAGCATCTTAGCTTTTCTCCTCTCCGACCCAAAGATATCCTAAAAGTCCACACCATAGATATAAACGAGCATTGGAGATCGCAATGTTTATTATTTGAAGAGGATCTCTTAGCATTCGAGATGGGATTTATAACTTGACCGCAAATTAAAAAAGAGATTACTACGAACATGCTATTCCACAAAAAAGCACCCTGGCCTTTCTCCCTGGTTGCTGACCATGATCCTCCAAGTTACTATTTCCTACGACCAGTATTTTCCGGTTGATATTGAGTGAATCGAATTTCAGAGTTAAGATCACATACTTTTAACAGTGGAACAGGTGGTTTTCCTTGGCCTTCCCACTCCAGCAATACTCTCTCCTTTTCAACAGCTTCACGAACATGAGGGTACATGTTCATAGCAGTCCTTGAATGAAAGTCACCACCAGCTTTGAAGGCCGCTTTCATGCTCTTGCAATCTGCTAAATGAGCAAGTAACCGCAACTCCAACTGAGGCAGCAAAAGACAGCCCTGGCTTAGAATGAGTTCAGCTTATATGATATCAATGAAGGCATATCAATAAAACCAAGCAAAATCCTATACAAACTACAGAGGAAAAGCTGAGGATGAGAAGCTAATTGGCTAAGCTTCATGATCAGGGCCTCATACCTGCCCATAATCAGCAACGACGAGACTCTTGCCGGGAGCAGCAACAAAGGCTTGACGTATCTTGTAACGGTCTTTTTCGAGAGCTGGTTGATTCTGCAACAGGAACAAAGCAATAGATCACCAATGGTCGCAGTCAGAACCACTGTAAAGAGTTGTCGAAGCCTTCATATTTAGTTGAGAGGCATAACATTCGATGCAACAGAGAAATGGTAAACCGGTAACTGAACTGCCCATTAAAAAGATCTTGATTTTCGCAGTTGTAGCTAATTGCATTATAAGGGTTGCCAAGAAACTACATACTGTAATACAACACAACAATTAAAAAATCCAGGTATGGTAGTACCAGCACAAACTAACCTGCAAACTCGGTCTTCTTGCAGACAATCGCCCAGTTTCAGTATTGATGTTCAAGGAACAATGCACCCGACCATCAGAGGTACTCTTAATATCATTGCCCTGTAGGATATCTTTCATGTCAATATTAAAGACTGGTAGAAAGAAAGTTCTGGAAAGATCAGTGGCTTGTTAAATAGAGTAAAAATTCTACGATGTGACAATAGCATTATCTGGTTCAAGGCGTGTTTGATTTTACGGCTTCACAGATATATAATGTAACAAAATCCTAGTTTAGGTGCATTTTTCCGGGAAAAGAAACAGTGCGCCAAGAATCCTGCTGTCCAGCTCATTGAGACTAAACCTTGGGCCATAGTGAAACATTAGACAATAGATGTACCTGTAAGGGCTCTATGAAGTTTGACAGTAAAGTGTTGATTGAAGCAACTTCACACAACGCGGCTAATGCCATGCACGCTTCCTTGCCTTCTTGACCTTTACCAAACGCCTCATATGCCTTGCCATATACAGACAGATCTTCCTCATGGTTCGACTCCACTCCCGCTGACGTCAATAAACCTCCAGAATCTTCGATATCCTCCAGGATCCCAGCCTCAGAATCGGCTTCCAGATCAGTATAGTCAATTGCAACTTTGCCTGCAAGTGCCTGCAATACAACACAGTAAACAAAAACACTCAAAAAGGTCGAAAGAACATCACATCACTTCATGATAGTTCATAAGTAGCCAGTAACCCCATCAATCGGGCCTGATGATTTAAAGGCCAAAACCTTTCACCTACAAATATTCCTGCGCTCATGGAAATATCGTCGAAGACATTTTCTTACCTTGATTGCAGCACCACCAACTGCTGGCCATCCAGACGACGTGTAGGTGTCCACAGGAATTTTAATGCCGAAATTGGCAAGCCCTTTTATCACAATGGGTTTTGTCTTTTTGGCAACCTTCTTGCCCTCCTCAATGAATCCATCATTATTGGGCACGCTGAAGACCCGCTCCAAAGGAAGTTGTTGGTTCGCATCTTTCCTGCAATTAAAAAGGAAACCTCAAAAACCTCACTCTGTATTCTAACCAGTGATCTAACAGAGTCAAGCTGACAGAAGATTGATAGTCATATGTCTGCATCGTATTATACTTGGAACATCCAGGAATCTGATGTAAAAGATAATTGCCACGAAATATCAATTATTTGACCTGGACAGTCAAGATCAACTGAAATATCCTAGTCTGCTACTGGGAACGAATTAGACAAAGATGCCAAAGACAACTACCTGTTAGCCGTGCCTCCAAACAAAAATTGACGAATCTGAGCATCACTTCCAACGTTCATCAATGCAGCATCTGGACAATATTTTGCAGCCCATTTCCGGAAGCGGCAAACTGATATATGTTGCTGATTCCTTGCAACTTTCTCAACGCTAGCGAGGTGATCACAATCCACAAGCATTCCATCAGCTTCCATGGTCACCAAAACTTCTCCAAACGGCCTCCAGTACTTCTCATAAAAGTCATACATGGTCCCTCTTTTCCGCAAGTCCGCCACATTCCA
The DNA here is from genome assembly GCA_963969395.1 of Pseudoscleropodium purum. Classification (NCBI taxonomy): domain Eukaryota; kingdom Viridiplantae; phylum Streptophyta; class Bryopsida; order Hypnales; family Brachytheciaceae; genus Pseudoscleropodium; species Pseudoscleropodium purum. The sequence goes on from OZ017799.1 coordinate 4,437,585, forward strand.
TGGAGTGCTTTCCAGCTTCTGCTGAAGACTTTGCCAGAGGCGCCATGTGCACACTGCATCGAACGTAGAATAGTGAATCCAAGCATCCCGCCACTGCTCGCCTCTTTGCAGTTCCTCAACCGGAGGTATCGTTTTGATTTTACCAGGGGTGCCATCCTTTTTCAAGTTCGCCTTCCCAAACAGATCTTTCATTGATTTCTTCCCAGCCAATATAGAAACATCCATTTCACTTACATGCCTGACATAACTATCCATCACTTTCTCATCGGCACTTAACACTTCAAGAGAGTAGCCCCCTTTGGCACCCCTCCTTGCTGAATCATTTAGACGAGCCAAATGCATCGTGTCAGCATAGAAACCTTGAGCATGTATTCCATGTCTGCTTAGGACATGCTTGTCAAAACTGTAGTTGTGCCATACCTGCCGACAATACCAAACAAATTAGTAGTAGATATTATGCAAACCTCCATGTGATCCAGGAAACCCACATAAACTTTAAATTCTCCTAAATCATCAACGCAGGTAAATTTTTGTTATTAACATCTCCTTAATGATCGAATACTAAAATTGCAGGGAAAACTCCACGTTAAGCAAATTCCTGCAGCAGAAAAAATATACGGTCTGCAGCTGAAATTCGCTGAGTTTAAAACCATTCGAACCAGGATTAACTCCGTGCAAACTCTTTTGGATGCACCATAGATGTATGATGATAACTTCTCCGTAGAGCCTTTTAGAATCTCAAATATTGCCCACACAGAACTACTAGATCTAACGTACAAGACAAACCACTCGCCACATGAAATCTAGACTACGAGAATTCCAGACAAAATTCCAAATTCGCGAGTATCGTGGTTACCCTTCATGCATACTGGGTAGCGAAGTCAAAGCTGTCGAGAGATTTACCTTGTTAATACGAGGATCCTCAAAATAAGGTTTAAATACTTTCAGAATATCCTGTTCACCATCCAGCACATCCACCCAAAGACGGCTCTTGCAATCTCCAAAATTCGCACTGGGTCCACAATAGATGCTGAAACACGTGATTCGCCCATGTCCAACTGGGCTCTCTTTCTTAACGTCTATTTCTCCAACCTGGAGCATCATAAGCACTGAGTACACCGTCCCAAACTTGCGCTATGACATAATCATTATTCCAAAGGAACGAAATAGTTGCATTGATAAAAATCAAATAGACGAGTGAACGGTCGAATGCGTACAGTTAACAGACCGCTGGAGTCCACCGACAAAACAAGGCGTTTGAGAATACACTAAAACCCTACAAGTTCTCAACTCAATCGATTATACAAAAGTGAAAGATTCATAAATAAAATGACCTCGCCAGAGATTGTCTACGCACACAGGATTCGAACGGAGCGATAAAGCAGAGTCGACTTGGTCCGGAATCACGAAAGGAGTACCTCGGTATCACAAGCATGCACCAGATTCTTGTACTCGCCCATCAGCTGCTGAACGACCAGTGTAGCCTTTTCGATGCTATCAATGACCATAACTGATTCATTGAGAAATATTTGTCGTTCCTCAGGCAGATCCTTGTTGGAAGCCTCCACTGAAGCTAGTGTCGAGACGACCGGATTGTTTGTGTAAGCGACCTCCCCAACAAGTTTCTCCTCAGCTTGCACAGGGGCCTGTATTTTCTTCGCTCTGGGCTGACGTCCGGGCTTGCTTTTGTCCACTGAACCATCGACACCTTCTGTCTTAGAGGTAGTCCTCCTTCTCGCAGGGGCCTTCTCAGTTTTGCCGGCCTCAGATTTGAAAACGTGTTGACTTGTTGATTGCTTTTCTTCTAATAGTTTTTCAAATCCAGTAGGAGGATCCGACCCCCATTCGGGTTTATGCTCGCTCACCTTCACAGGCTCAAAATTGTCTTGGCGTCCTCGTGCAACCGCTTCAAACATCTCCGGCTTCTTCACACGTAATGCAACCAATCGGAAAGGCTCCGATAGGGATTTCGTATCCACAGCAGGGAGAGATGGAGAGAAAACTTTTGCAAGCTCCACCTCAGACACTGCTGCCTCAGTTCTGAAAGATAATGCACTCATGGACTTCATAGGCCCCAATAGACCCAACTTTTGCGCAGCCCTCTCCCATGCTTCCCCGCTTCCGGATTCCAAATCCTTGGAAGTCACACCCAAATCAGCGACCTGCGGAGATAGCAGTAAAGGCGAACTTTGATTTGGCGCACTAATCCTGCCGACACGACGTGCATACTGGGGAAGGACAGGAGTTGAATTACTAGTTTGAGGTTTCGTCTTCGACACGGCCTGGTACGCGACTTTAACAATGCGGCTACGAGCTGGCCAAGTTGGTGGTGATGACCGAAGCGCAGCAGATGAGGAACCTAACTGCAGTGCCGTGTTAAATGTACTTGCTAATAAGTGCGGTGGAATTTGTTCCTTCGTATATTGTGCAGGACCTAACACTGGATTCAGAGCCATCGCGGAAACTCTTCCTGTCTTCGGCATTTCCATGTATCTCCCGGGTCCGGTCCAGTGTTCCTCTAATTCTATGTCGGCGCTTCGCCAGTGCGAGAGTTTACGGTCAGTACTGCTCGCATTCAAATATTCAAACCTGTTGCTCACACGACCCGCCACACTCGGTTTCTTCCTAGAGTTCTGCTTCGTGTAATGCGCCTCTACTCTCTGCATTACTCTCTGATCGCCATGAAAACCTCCTCGTCTAATCGTTGCCATGTGACGCCTAGCTACAAACGTACGGTAGACGAAGCTCCCTTGTGATGAACTCATTACGGTCACATTTGAAATGTAAATTCCGCAATTATGTATCCCAGATGCCTTCCTTCTTCCCGTCTTCTCCTCGTTGCGCCTGGATGCAAATACTCTCGTTCAAAGTCGAAGAAAAACAACAAACCAAGACAAACGTTGATGTACCTAATTGCAAAACCTACCAGAATGCCACACTGCACACTGCCTTTCAAAATGTGCACCCAACAACAGAATTCGTGATGTGTTTAGATCATCTACAAACAAAACTTTGAATCCTTGAAACATTTCCGTATGATATCCAAATTATACATTCCCCGGGGAGTTTGGAATTACGTTGATTTGCTAACAAGAAAATTTAAAAACATAGAGTTCCAATTATAGTAACTATGCTCAACACTTACAGAGCCCTGTTTTAGGAGTGATCACCTTAACTCCAAGATAAACCGCAGCAACGAAATAATAATGTAGACGTCAAAAATCTTACCAATCACGTAAGTCCTTGCTTGTGAAGAAAAAACCAGACCGCAAGCTCCCAATCGCTACTGCCCTGTCGGAGGAATTATGACTGCACAAAGAGCGGGAAACGCAAGGGTTTAACAGCTGCTGTGGCGCAGAAACGAAACCCGTTCCAGCTGCAGTCCCCGGCATCCTCGCCATGCCTACCTAAAATTTCATTTGCCACTGCCAACCTCAACGCCCTTGCCGACCTCCGATCAGAAACGCCCGCTCGTCACATCTCTCGCCCCCATTTGCCCCCAACTGCAATCCACCACGAACGCTCCACACACAACCTCTCAGAAATTTTCAAATAAAAGCCCTGGTCAACCTTCGAAATTTCAGACAGCACTGGAACGCAAATTCTCCAAAGCAGCAGACAGAAGAGTAAGGGCGAAGCTTGAGGGAGGTGAGCCAAAAGCGGAAAGACGGAGACACGAAGGGTTTTAAGTTAGGGTTTTGGTGCTGTTTGGATAACAAAGGCTGGCTTCCTGCCACGCGGGCACATTTCTCATTCGTGCCTCAAGCTCGTCGACGATTTCATCTAACGTATTCCTCCAATTGGATGAATGTGATCATCGAAATAGGCACATTAGAAACGAACAGAAACATTCATCCAATTCTCTCTGTTTCTTCGTCGTCGTCTCCTCTCTCCATGATGTGTCGTGCATCAAATCGGTGTCTGGGTTTGCGATTATTCTCAAAAGTTTTCGGTAATCTAGTTGCATGTTTCAAAACTTTGCGTCGCAATTCCGCTGAATTGAGAGCAACATCAAGCTCATTGTTGTTGTGTTGAGAAGCAGGGGATGGTGGTGGTGTGGTGGGACGAATTTCCACGAGGCCAATGTGGAGACGAGGTTTGTGTGCAGGTTTGCGTGCAGGTTTTTCGACGCGTTAGGGTTTGATGGAGTATTGGGAGAGGATCATATTTGGGGTGTAGCTTTCGTGGGAGGATTTGAAGTCGAGTAAGCGAAGATGTTGATGCAAGTGGGAGGGGAGGGCACTCGCCCTACTTTCTTCGAGATGTCGGCCACGGAGCATCTTCCCACTAGCTTGCGGGCTGCCTTGCTCTACTTCTTTGGGGTCTGTATGTTGATCTCTTTCGATTTTTGAGCTGGTAATTCGAATGTATTACCTCGGATACTGAAGATCAAATGAACCTCTATGAAGTATTTGATTGTGATTATAATTAAAATGATGTGCAGAAATTTATTGAAACATAAATTCCATATCGATTCTGGCATTTCTGAAATTCATCTTCTGGTTTAGGATTTGGGAGTTATTGGTATTCCTTTCATGAAATTCAAGGTTTTATCAACCTTGCTGTTTTGGCATGTAATTAGGTTATGGCGCAAAGAAGGCCCATACTGCACCGAGTGTTGGATTACAGTGATGAAGGATACGCTGCTCTCATGCTTCTACTCGAGTTGCACAGTTTAAAAACCACAGGTTTGTGTTGACTCCAAGTACTGTTCCCCTAGTGCATTCCTTGTTAGTACTAAGTACGGCCATGGCTAAATTTGTAACTGTACAATCTAATCGCAGACGCTTCTTTCTCGGAATCTCTATACGGTCTGCGTCGAACCCCAGCAGATTTACCAGCAGTGGATGCTCTCCCACAGCAAGAAGCTTTGCAAGCAGCTCCCCCGGGACCTAGACCTTTGACCAGCAAACAAAGGGCCATTTCGATTTTATTCTTGGTATGTGTCATTTATCCTTGTTTGACTCTGGTCACTTGAATTGGGACCAATGCATCGACAGTTGAGGATAAGCCATAGTGTGTGAAGATTTGAGAGAGCAACTTCTTAGAATGGATTGGAGGTAGTACTGATCAATTAGAATTGTTTTGAACGTTTCGAGAAACTGATGGCAATTGAAAAGTGAAACGATTTAATCTCAAAGTTCTCTCTAGCCTCCTGGGCAGAGGACATGTAAATAATGCGATGAGTTGAGTTGATGTATGTATGTTTGGAATACATGGTATTTTGTTGTACTTTCTTGCTACATGTATGATATCCTTCCGGTGCAAATATCTGTTATTGGAGCTAATTTCTGCTAATCTGAGACACAAAACCCTAAGCGTCCAAATCGCCAAAAGTGTCTGCTTCCACATCTAGGGGAGTTGAAATGAATCGTTTAGGAAGTTTCAAGGAAAGAAACAAAATGAACCAATAGAAAGAAGATATCATATCCTACTTTTTTGAACGACAGAATCATATTTTGAAAGGTATTAAAATCGACTATTCCAAAGTGGATTTTCTAGTTTGAGCTTGGGCACTTAGGGGTTAAGTTAACTCTTGATGTCGGATCTTATGTTTCCAGGTTGGCTTGCCATATTTGAAGTACAAGCTTGAGGCAACTGTGAACGCACAGAGGGGAACTGCCCTCCAGGCTGCCCTATGGGGTCGTGGAGATCCTGAAGATGTAGATGATGTGCCTGTGGAACAGGCAAGAGTGGTGGAAGTTCTAAATATTGAGCAGGGGGGGAGCAGAAGTATTACCGGGCGTTTCAAACAACTAGTTACTCAAGCAGTTGTAAAATGCTATCCATGGGTCCATGCTGCAACAGAAGGTGTGAAAATGACCTACTGGTGAATCGTCCTTTCATTGTTTCTAAATTAGTGAGGCTTTTAAACTTTTTTGAAGACTTCAATTGAATTTACCTGCTCCCTGACTGGACCTCTTTGGACAGGCACCTCATTTGCATATCAGTTGCTTTACCTTCTGGACGCCACACGCTTTTACACACCTGCCCTTCATTACATGGGTCTTCAAGTGCGCCGTGCGACAGGTCAGGAGCTGGTATGCAAAAGTCCCTGTGAGGTCTATTTCTTTTTTGCCACGTTTTCTGCAGAATTGCCAGTTATTCTCACCTTTTGGAAGCTTCAAGGTATGAAGCGTTTCAATTCCATGTTCGCGACTCTGGTTATTTGGTGCTTTGACAGTTGGCTTGCCTCGTCCTGCTACAGATGGATTCAGCAAAAGTTATCGAAGCAAGACGGAATCACGAGTTTGGTAGGATTAGAGGACCCTCTCACATTCAGGTAAGCATAGTTTATTTCTGACACTGGATGATGAATCATTGTCCAAAAAGTGGGCATCTCTTTGCAGAATTATCAACTTTCAGAAAGTAATTCTGCTTTATGGGATTCTGTGTTGCAGACATTACAGAGGGGCCTCCTTCGCTTTGCATATACAACTCTAGATTATGCACAGACCGGGCTTATTGCAAGTGTCTTTCTTTTCAAGGTCAGTTCTTTCCAAATTAGTAGCATTAAGGTTGTGATACACTATAAGGGTATGATGATTGCTAGTTTTACTTAATAAACGTTCCTGTGAAAAGCTGCAACAAATTATACAGTGAGAAGGTACAGTATGCTTCATGATCTCCTGATGATATTTAATTTTTTATCCGTAGTGAACGATTTGGTGGCCTTTTGACCTCTTAATTAGAATTCTGAACATGAATGTTTGGCACAATACCTATTTCTTAACCGCGAGCATTTCTCAGATGGTGGAATGGTGGTACCAGTCGGCGGAGGAAAGAGTGACTGCACCTTCTGTTTATCCTCCTCCCCCTCCCCCACCGCCGCCTGTGGTAAGCACTTCTTTTGATCTGACGTGAAGTACTACACCTCTAGGAATTTGTAACATGAAGGGTGGTTGTATAGAATCAAATCCACAGGGTGTTTTGAAATGCAGGACCGATGAATATATCGTTGATGGAGATGGTATTGCGCAAAAATATTTTTCTTTAAAAGGTTTCCTTAATAACTATGCTTGGAAATCGTACAGGTGGCTAAGGATGGACTACAATTACCGAAGGATGGCAAGATTTGTCCTCTCTGCACACGTCCTCGTACGAATCCAGCAGTCATGGCTACATCCGGCTTTGTCTTTTGTTACACGTGTGCATTTCATTATGTTACTCAGGTAAAGAATAATTTGGTAATACATTAACTTAGTACCATAAGTTAGAATGCATTCGTTGCTAGTTTATTCCTTTTATACATAAGAAAAAAGACTTACATGTGCTGTGACATTTTGAATTTCTTTTTGCAGTACAAGCGATGCCCCGTTACTCTTGCTCCCACTGGGATCAACCAAATCCTACGACTCTATCAGGATGATTAATTCCAAGACAGAAAATCTCATTTTAAACTTAGATTCAAGTGCAAGCGTTTCAGATTCTTTAGAAAAGTTCCAAGTCTGGATTATCATTTAGACCCATTTTACTAAGTTAGTAGCTAGACCGGAGCAAGAAGACCAAGAAACCTTAGTACAGTAGTGGCTGGTCACAAGTTGATTCTAGAGTTTGGTAGTTGACCAGGTCTATATTCATTGTTGCCTCCCAGGATTTCAGAAATCAAAGTGATCATTGTATTAAAAAAACACTCCAAACAGAACTCCAAAAAGTTGATAGGAGAAATTTGACACCATCCTAGTAGATGGGGTTGAATCTTGGCCACTGACCAATACCAAGGTAAATCAACTTATCACCGTGATTTGCAATGTGCTTTTCTCAAGAAATGTACTGAAGTGGGATTTTATTTTCTTAGATTGAAATTGTAATTTCTATAAATTTTCAAAGTAGTTATCCTAAATAATACAAAACCACTATACATATGGGTCATGAACATCCACAGTATAATGTATAACCACCCAAAATTGAATCTTGAACCAACTCCTTTAAATTGTAATACCAACCAAAGGACATCCTAAATCCCCACTCCCACCTCAAAGCACCTCCCTAATGAATGAGGATATCAATTCATAATTTGTGAGTTGCTAAAGTACCATTAGTCAAGCCCATTGCTATTCATTGAAAAGTTGTAAAGCTTGTATTGTGAATTTATCACTTCATCCCTAAATGTCCATGGATTTTTTTGACCTTCTAGGAATTTGCTCTAAATTGAACAAAAAGGTAACATTTTGATAAGTTGTATCAATTTTTTTTTAATTGTAACCATACAAATTCAAATTAGATGTGTTAGAGATCATGTTGAAAAAGAAAACACAACAATATTACTTACAAGTTGAAAGATTCTAATGTTTGATCATGAGGGTGTTAAAATTGTGAAAGTGATTCAACATCTTTCAATCCTCTTTTCACATATCAAATCTAAAAAATTGGTCTCCAAAAATGAGGATCAAGGACATAACATGCAAACCCCTAATCAATTTATGGCTTTTCAAAACCTCTTCTAAATTTCTTTTAAATGATTTTCTAATGTGATTTTTTTATTAAGATCTAAAGAAGTACCTATTTCAGATAACTTAAGCATTTCAACCTGTATATTATGGGAAGTCATGGAGACACTGAGTCCAACGTGTGCAAAAATAAGGACAAGGAAAAAAAAAAAAAGACAAATTTTTTTCTTCTAAAATGAATATTTTATTCAATATAAATGTGAATTTTTCATCAAGATCCATTTTGGTCTCATAAACTCACATATTTTGATTACCTTTGGCACTTTTTCCTAAGCCAAGAAGGAAGAGCTAAAAATGAATGGATAAAAAGGAACAAACAATGAATCTTTTTCAAGAAATGATGCATTCAACTATTGTCTATAATAGGGCATCCTATACAATTAGCATAAGGGGCTTGTCTAAAATAGGTTCTTCTACCATAGTGTATTTAAGTCTCATTTTCAAAAGCTCTCAATACTATGAAAAGTCAAGATTGCAATAAACACCCTTGCACAAAATATTGAATAGAATAAATATAACCAATTATTTTCAAAATCAGATTTTTAATGCTGAAATTAGACTTTAAAAAGAATTTTTCAAAAATATAAATTACAAAACATAACAACTTGGTTAGGTTTTATTTAATTTCAAATCATTTTTGACAACAAAAATTTGGTGCCTTGGGCATTTAGGGGTTAAGCTTATTCACATTTCTTTCTCATAATGATGGTATTAGATTTTAAAAACCCTTGGAATTAACGTAATTTTAAAGGGATTTCATAGGGGGTGAAATTGGAGTCTTGAGTTGTATTAAGCTATAGTAGTGTACTTTAATATTTAGGACTCTTTTGACAGCATTCAACTATTGAATTGATACTCAAGTTATTTACAAGTCAAGTAGGTGTAATTTTAGAAAAATCTACAACATATATTTGAAATTTATAATGATTGATGACAACCATGCTTGCCAAAAAATGTACAATTTTGAGGTACAAGGCTAGAGCTAGAGGCAAGAAATTAAACATGACAAATTTTGACTTGTTAAATGTACTCTCAGTCTTATAGGGATTAACTTCCAAACTTGATACCAAGGCAAGGATCAAAAATCAAATTACCTAATTATAAGCACAATAGCTAAAGCAACTAAAATAGACTCACTGTTGGAAAAAAAATAAAAACTTACATGGTCTACATCTTAAAGGAAAGACTTCAAAATAGTCAATTGATATTTCCATGTGAATAGTCTTCTCAATAAAAAATCCTTAGATTTTGATGTTGCCAACAAAAGGATGTAAGATGAATGGTAGTACTACAATCATTTCTACAACTAAATTTGATAGCCTTTGATTTCATATTTTTCACAAAAACTATGAGTGAAGAGAATGCAAGTGACAACCTCTATAAACATGTTCTTGGAGTCATTTCCAACCAATGCAATAGTTTTCAATCAATGATCAACACCATAACATATTCATAGATGATGACAAATTCCAATGAAGAGCTCTAAACAATAACATAGGCTACAATTGGTAAAGATTGTCAACCTTGTCACCAATAATCACCACAAGAACACACTCCATTTTGGAAGTGGTGAAAGCGATTAGCATCTCTCACAACAATCTCTCGTTCAATCACTTTTGAGATAAACTTGGTTGCTGTATGGCAATCTGAACACACTCGAAGGTTCTTGAACACTCGAATCGGCTCTCCCAGGGGTGTCCGCATGAGCCCATAAGCAATAGCCAGCTTCTCACTATGGGAGCAAAGGGCAAGTTCTTTCTCCTCCTCCTCAATGTTCCGCAACACTAGCCGGGTATCAGGAATGTACCCTTCGGCCTTAATTTTCTCACTCAATCTCCTCAGCTCAGCATAGATCTCCTTCGCTTCTGAGTGAGAGGTATCCCCTACAACGAAGTCATGGACCTTGTTATCAACTTCAATCCAGCTACGCCCTGGCTCCTTGCGTATGCCTCTCTCCTGCATCATAGTGCGCACCCACAACACCTCCTCCCACTTGCCAGCTGCAGCATAGATATTCGAGAGAAGCACGTATGAAGAAGCATCCATCGGTCCCAACTTGAGACACTCATTAGCGGCAACTTTGCCCAAATCCACATTACCGTACGTTCTACAAGCACCAAGCAAAGCTCCCCAAGTTGCCCCATCTGGTTCCACTGGCATGTTGCCAATCAAGAGCTTTGCTTCCTCCAAGTGTCCTGCTCGGCCAAGAACATCCACCATGCAGGTACAAAGCACTAAAGTAGGTTCGATGCCATAATCTTGTGTCATGGCCAAAAAAAGTCTACGGCCCTCATCCACAAGGCCAGCATGACTACAGGCCGACAACACTGCAGCGAAGGAGATCACATTAGGCTTCACACCGTCTGCAATCATATTTCTGAACACTTCCAGGGCTTCGTGCCCACATCCATGGTCTGCAAGTCCACCAATCATCACGTTCCATGTGATCACATCACGATCGTCCATCCTATCAAACACTAGCCGGGCATCATCAATACTGCCACACTTTCCATACATGTGGACAAGCGCAGTGCCCACACGCAAATCCGACTCAAGTCCCGCTTTGAGGACATGCCTGTGAACCTCCTTCACCCACTCCAAAGCCCCTGCGCTTGAACATGGATTCAGAATGCTCGTATAAGTGAGTGCGTCGGGTTTCAAGCCTTCCCTTCGCATTTGCATAAACAGTTCATATGCTTCTTGCCCACATCCGTGTTCGGCAAGTCCACCAATCATCACGTTCCACGTGATCACATCACGATCCTCCATCCGGTCAAAAACTAGCCGAGCATCAACCAAACTGCCACACTTTCCATACATGTGGACAAGCGCATTGCCTACACGCAAATCCGACTCAAGTCCCGCTTTGAGGACATGCCTGTGAACCTCCTTCACCCACTCCAAAGCCCCTGCGCTTGAACATGGATTCAGAATGCTCGCAAACGTGAATGCATTGGGCTCGAGACCTTCCTGTTTCATTTGGACAAGCAGTTCATATGCTTCACTCCCACACCCATGTTGTGCAAGTCCACCAATCATCACGGTCCACGTGATCACATCACGATCCTCCATCCGGTCAAAAACTAGTCGAGCATCATCAACACTGCCACACTTTCCGTACATGTGAACAAGCGCATTGCCCACACGTAAATCCGACTCAAGTCCCGCTTCGAGGACATGCCTGTGAACCTCCTTCACCCACTCCAAAGCCCCTGCGCTTGAACATGGATTTAGAATGCTCGCAAACGTGATTGCATTGGGTTCTAGGCCTTCCCTTTGCATTTGCATAATGAGTTCATATGCTCCCTGCCCACGTCCGTGTTCGGCAAGTCCACCAATCATCACGTTCCATGTGATCACATCACGATCGTCCATCCTATCAAACACTAGCCGGGCATCATCAACACTGCCACACTTTCCATACATGTGGACAAGCGCAGTGCCCACACGCAAATCCGACTCAAGTCCTGCTTTGAGGACATGCCTGTGAACCTCCTTCACCCACTCCAAAGCCCCTGCGCTTGAACATGGATTCAGAATGCTCGTATAAGTGAATGCATCGGGTTTCAAGCCTTCCCTTTGCATTTGCATAAACAGTTCATATGCTTCTTGCCCACATCCGTGTTCGGCAAGTCCACCAATCATCACGTTCCACGTGATCACATCACGATCCTCCATCCGGTCAAAAACTAGCCGAGCATCAACCAAACTGCCACACTTTCCATACATGTGGACAAGCGCATTGCCCATACGCAAATCTGATTCAAGCCCAGCATGTCTTACATACGCATGAAGTTCTTTGCCCCACTGCAAAGCTGATGGATCGGCACATGCCTGCAGGATGCTCGAGAAAGTAATTGCATTTGGCTGGACCCCTTTTTGGCACATTTGATTGAAAAGTTCCATTGCTTTGTCAGCATGATTGTGCTTTGCATAACCTCCAATCATAATGGTCCAACTGAACACATTCTTGTTCACAAGTTTATCAAACACTCCACGTGCATCCTCCAATTCTCCACACCTGATATACACGCTCACTAGGTTGTTTACCACATATGTATTCTGCTCCATTCCACTCTGGTTGATGTAGCCGTGAACCTGCTTCGCGACATTAACATTAAGGTTTTCCTCCTTCAAGCACCGTCTCAAAACTTCAACATACATAAACGAGTCGATGGCCATGCCTTGTTCTAGTCCATTCTTCAAATTACCAATTGCTTCAGTCGTGCTTCTTGCAGTTTTTAAGGACATACTACCGCCACCATCCGGTACAATATGCCTCGACTCTCTTGCAGTACTAGGCACAATGCATCCTCTTCCATTGTAGCCCTTAGATAGCCTGATTCATCAATAGATTCTTCAATAGAAATCCCTTCGAAAGAAGAACACTGATACACAGTGAAAGGATGCAAGACCACTAATGCCCAGCACTCACATATTTCAACATCCACAAATTTGCATTTATCCATTTGAATTCTTAATATCTCTCACATACATAGCAATTCATTGCAAATCATTCCACTTTAAGTGCACCCAATCACCAAAAGGAAGAACAGAGCATATTGCACACACAAAAATCCTTAAACTCACCCAAAATCACATATTTCTAAATGCACCTACTATAGTCACTAGTCACTAGACAAGGTAGCCAACTCAATTCCTAAAGTTACCTGTCTCCTTGTGTTGTCTCTTGAGAATCTTTGGAGTGATAATCAACAGAAGGTTGCATTCTCCCTTCAGTTGTCGAGCTGAGCATTGCCTTTACCCATGGTGGAGTTGACCAGCCATATATCCAAAGTGCTTTCCTTGTCACCTTATGCTTAAAGTCAGGTGATCTAGGATTCCTCTGTAGGCACCACAACCCATGATCAGATCCTACAAAACTGTCTCACATTCACTTTGCATCTAACAATCAATATTCCAGGAATATTTGTTGACGACACTGCAATGATCTGAGCAGTCTTCACTCCACTCAATGACAGCAAACAACGCAATTTCATACTTGTTGCTTTACGAAGTGCCCACAAGTGCCCACAAGTGCCCATGGCCTTGTACAAGCAAGAAACGTCCCGTCACTTGTTGAGCCGAGTATTGAATCCGCTTTCTTTTATCTAGTCATACCTTGCCAGCTCTGTTGTCCCACCACTGCGTAGGATCCGCGAAGTACTCTTTCCAAAGTTCTTCGACCGACTGTAGTTCACCTGAATCCAAAGCAACATGCTTTACCCATGTCAGTCACATTCTCACCAGGAGAGGCAAACTCTTTCTGTGACGATGGGCATATGATACATACCTGAAGAATTGGAATTCGAAGGTGATCTCTTCCAATCTGATGAAAATGGTGAACACCGGATTGGTCCACTGCCTCGTATGTGAGAGGACAAGGGCAGGGATAAAGAAGGGTAAATAGGCCATGGAGACCTGAAGACTGAGATTGCACAGATATCCTGGGTACACAAACGTCAACACTCTGTTAATAAGCAACTTCGTACCATTCAGAGCGCTCTTCCCATCTATACCGGGGTTTAGGGTTCGGTCAACTATGTTCATATCCAATTACGTTTGGAAAAATGTGACAACCTCTTTATCAAACATTGCTGTAAAGGAGACCTCATAATTCGACACATTTGTTGTCAGCATGACCACAGTAGTCCAACCCGTGTCACAAGTCATCCAACCGCTTAATTCACTCACCTGTGCACCACCTAGTCCACACAACGACAAAAAGCTTCTCTGTTCTCTCCTGCACTGCAAATGTTGTCTACAATCTAAATCCCACGACACCAATTGAAATGGCAGTCCCATCACTATCTGCCTGCATTACAGAAACCAATTCACACTAACTGTTACTAAGAAGAACATCACAAAGAACAACGCCGGAATGAACCTCAGAATTGAATCTGTGAACAGAAACACGTCAAATTGAGAAGAAACAACATGTGCGAAAAATCTGCTACTACCTCCAGTCCTGAAAACCCGAACACACTAAATAAAGTCCGCAAACAAAACCGCATACCTGACGCTTCCGGCGGTCAAATGAAGCAAGACGAGCTGTCCAAGGACGGCAAACCTCCACTGCAGCTTCACGAGGAGCAGCTCCGTCTACGGAATCAATCAATTGCTGAGGCAAGAATCCAACATACACCCATTGATTAGCATACAACCCCAGTAAACTGACTTGACTATGGAAAATTACCATCGCTTCAAAGAGGGTCATCACAAACTTAGGTTCAAACTAAATTACAGTTCTCCTTTGATATGAATGACAAGAGTAATTAAATTTAGATCGTTTGAATGACATATCTAGAAATATGAATAAAAACCTATCAGAATTGGTCATAACACATCCATGAACCGCAACAGGGGTCAGAACCCAACCCCTAACCCAGCCAGATCGCTCAATCCAGTTCCCGGAATGTGTTTTCGACTTGTCTCGTCCCCTAATAGTCTGACACAACTTTGACTTCCTCCCTGCTGTTCGCGCTGCCCAATCTCCTGCCCCATGGTGTACACATGCCCACCCCTATTCTGACATATGACGATACCTCATATTGGGTGAAAATGACAGGAATCAGCATATGTGGCACCGATTTGGCCATTTCCAGCACATCGTTCAAATGTGAAGCAAACAAAGGTGATAGCAAAGTCGCTTTCGACTCTGCAACACAAACGTGAGTTCTCAATCGGTTCGGTACATCTTACCGGCCCTAAATCCAGGCTGCTGCCACTGAACTCTGTTGCAGCTCACACCACATCTATAGTACACACTTTGAGCAGTTTTTTCTCTTGCAGCTTTGCCGGGAATAAGTACTAATCCGGAAAGACATGAATCAGTGTTCTTCTCTTGCAGGCCCAAGCTTCTTTCAAGGTTCGAAGACTGGGAATCACGCAGTCATCAGCATTGCTTGTAGCTATGCTGATTGCCACGGACCGCAATATATCACGAGTTCCCAATTCCAAGTTGAATAAATTTCCTCAAGCGAAAATCCTAAACCCTAGTTCGCGAAACGGCTCATTTCTTCTTGCTCAGTCTGTGAAACTCCTATATCTGCTCCTAAGCCCAAAAAAAACCGGGATGAATTAGAGGACCTGCTATTTGAATTGCACTGCACTAATTGCGCAGCAAGATATCATCAATCAGCAAATTAATTACTCGCGCTCCACAAGCTCCGAAGGAACAAGCGCTACTCTACTCTCCTGTAGTAAGAGCACGAAAGGTCGATACACGTTTCTCCTACAACAGCTGCCATCTCACCTCCGTCCTACAATTTCCATTACACTCCCACGAGCTCAAATTAAAATGGCTCCAAGCCAACTGCCAGAGCAGAGAAACAAGTCAGAATCCTGCACAAGCGGGCATTGCAGTACTACTTTCCACATTCAGTCATCCTAACACAACAGTACGAGAAATCTCCCTCCTTGAGCCCTCAATTCACCACAACAGCCATACGTGCACCCGCAACAGACTGCAGCATGCAGCACCCTTGCTCTGCACAAGCTCGCGAGCTTGGGATCAAGGAGTCCCCAACCTCTCTCACCATGTCCATTCTCCCTCCTTTGCGGTATTTTTTCTCCTCGTGAATGCCTGATACCCTTGACGCTGCTCGGCTTACATGGGCCCCGAACATCAATCGAAACAGATTATTGTGCGAGCCTGTGTTGTTGCACTCAGCCCTCTTCAATATGACATCCTCGGGTCCGTTCTCTCACCAAGCCTTTGGGAACATATATAAGGTGGAAGATATATCCATTGTGGTCATCTTCCCAATGGGAATTTAGTGGGCTTTCCAATTGCACTTGTTTTTATTCTAATGCAGTCAAAATTGTAAAATGACGTAATAACAAAGAACATAGTGGTACATTGAAAGTGAAAGTGTCATCATATCAAAGCAAAAATAGCACCAAAAGAAATATTGTAGTTACATTTATATAATTTTAGCAATAAGAAAATCCAAAATGAAGATTTTCTTAGTACTAGAATATTTTAACCATATATTTAAATAAAAATTATATAATTACATTGGTAATTTAATTTTGTTTTGGAACTATTACAATGACTTTTTAGTATGTATCTATCAATTAATTGTGATCATACTAAAAACAATTGGAATTATTGAATCAACATTGAATTAGTAGTAGGGACTTTTTAATGCAGTGATGATAGTCTAATGGAGTTAAAAAGGTTTAAGGTTTAAGGTTTAACAAAATTTTGTTGATTTTGTCCAAATCAACTTGTCTAAGGTGACTAAAGCCTATTGATCTAGGGTGCATTTTCTACTAGTGACTTTAGCTCTTTAGAGCAATTTCCACTATAGAAGTAGAGGAATTCCACTATCTTTGAGAAGACTATTGCTCAATGGGAGTTGGGAGTTGATGCTACAAATCTATATGTTGTAGATGTAATAGTCTTCAAACTCTCAATAATTACATCTAAGAATAAATCACAACAACTAATTGGGGCAACAACCATGGAGGTACAATTCAAACTTTGACTCTTCACAAAGACAAAGACAAAACTATTAAAATGTCGTTTTTTATTTTAGTGGTACATTTTTCTTATAGAAATCCAAATCCACTAAACAAATGGGTTTGGTCTAAAAGTACTAAAGGTGAAAACAATTGCTACTAAACAAACAGCTTAGATTAATACTTGACTATAAAAAAAAATTAATTGTAAAAAATTGCCAATAGTCACTAGTATGTTTAATAATTAGTTAGTGCATTTAAAACAAATACGACAAGGCAAAAGGAAATTAGAGGAATATTCAATCAACATTATCCTCCTTCTTCACCAAGTACACTCTTGTAACTTTAATATTCACGATGCAAGAAAACGGAGTCATTCAATACCAAAGAATGGATGTTTGACAATGGTCTAAATTATTAAAGTAAGGAAAGTGGCATTAGGACTATACTTCTTTACTAGGTTTTGGTTTAGGCTTGTCTTCTAAGTAGGATTGAGAATTAAGTAGATGCTATGAATTTGTGATTGATGAACTTTGTGGTATTGGTAGATTAGATGATTGAATAATCTTCTCCATTGTGTCTTCAAATAAGTCAAGAATTGGAATAAAGTTTAATGGTAGAGGTAGTAGGATAAAAGTCAGCTTTTGCAATAGCATATTCTAAATAATGTTCCCTTTAACAAGGTTCATAGCCTTGCCTTGATAATGGTCGAGTAGAATTGATAGTTAAGCTTGCGATGCCGTAGAGCTATCATTATATTGGTTTAAATTCAATGGTTTGATGGGCAATGTGCAAAAACTTGGTGTCTTGTCTTTTAGTAAATTGACTACAATCTTTGAAAATGTAATGGTTGTTATCGCCGAGGTACTAATTGCTAATGGTGGCAGAAGGGGGATGAAATGAATTAGAGAGATACAGAAAAAATTTGTTGCAAGATACGATAGGCTTTGCCCAGGTTGTCTAGGCATCTAGACAAGGACATTAATCCTTAGTCTAGATGTTGAAAATCAATTTTTTTTCAAAAACATTATTATCCATGATAAAATTAGATATTTCAAGGTTTTATGTCACTTTGCAACGACCTCATTCTAGTTGCATCCTAATTTTAGAACACAATAAGGACATCAAATGCAATTGAGATAAAAGTTCTAATAAGTGGTTCAATGCTTAGGCCTTAGGGTTGATTTAGGATTTAAGATGATGCCATCGGAAGGTACAAATGCACCATTTTATAGCCCTCATTGTCACTTTTTTCATTTCATGGGTCTTTTAAAAACTTGATTTGACTAAGGCAGGTCTTCTCAAAAACTTGTGAGTAGAAGGGGTGTCATGATTTCTTTTGAAATTATAGTATGGTCATCAATCAATATATTGGTGCAAAATTGTAAAAAGAACATTATTTATATTATGCAATTTTGTATTTGTAAAAAGAAGTCATGAAAGGCTCAAAGAACTCCAATTGAAATGACTAGTACAAAAAAGTTAGTGGCAAAGTAATGTGCAAGCCCAACCAAATCCATAGCCAAATTGAATATGCACAAATTGGAGGCAAATACAATATAGTTTTATGTGTATGCTTGGGGCTATTCCCAAAAATACAAGAGTTGTTTTGGCTTGCAATGGAAAGCCGTTTATAGCAAGAATTCTTGAAGACTTTGAGAATTTACAATGCTAAGATGCTCTATTTCTAAAGTTGTCATGTTTTGGCACCTTATGAGCATTTATTTACCCACCCTTATTAAATATACAAGCACAACTAGGTTTTGGGGTTTATAGTTGCTTTGGTCCTAATTGGTGCCTAACATTGGTCCATTGTGCCTTTCAAGCAATGAATTTTTTTCTAAATTCCAAACATGCACAAACTTCCAAAAGAACCAAGAAAATTAAACCAAATTGTAAGAATTACCCTAACAAGGTCATATTCATTAAAATGAAAGAATGTGGAAACTCATTTTAACCATTATCCTAAATTTAATATAGAAATTTAGTCATTAATTTGAGACACTTCAATAAATTGAGACTTTTGTATGCCAAGAGAATTGTGAATTCCTCTAAAGTATAGAAAGTAGTACCAACACTATTCACTCTGTAGACTACACATTCCATGTTTCATGTTCCTATATGTATGGGTTCATTACATAGTACACATAATTACTTGTTGGATCTTTCAATTGGATTGATTCACATGGCACTACTATATTATAGGGCATTTGAAGGAGTCTCTTAGGATTCAAACTTGAACTATCATTCAAAACAAGTAATTAACTTAAACATTGAAGTAGACAATTTAGCATTCACTTAGGACTAAAAATTCATAGCTACTCATTGTTTATAAAATACATAAGTGTGTGAGTGTGTCTAGTGCGAGTATAACCTTAGAAAACAAACAAACATGAATCATAAAAATACAATAAAGAGGTAGAAAAATACACAATATAGTATTGAAAATAGCAATACAAATTCATTATATAATTGTCCAATATGTAGTGATTAGTGAACCCAATTTCCAAATAATATAAAAAAGATCAATTTACAAAAAATAAAAAATAAAGGAATTTGCAAACTAAATCTATTTATAATTTATAATCTTTTTTTTCCAAATTTTTTTCTAATTTATTTTCCTTTATAATTTTTTAGACATATTATAAAAAAACTAGCCTATCAACTTCTAAAACTCCTTACACTCTTTTTTTCCTATTTTTTTTCTATTTTTTTTACCTATATTCTATTTTTTTTCTATTTTATAAATTTTTTTTACTACTTTAAGAGGACACCAAAAAACTTCTAAAAGCCCTAATGACTTTCTATGCCTATATAGCAACGTTTCTTTTTTGGAACTGTAGCTCTACAGTGAAGCCCTACATGCCTTCCTACCAAAGGTGAATTTTGGGAGGGAGCTAAGCACAATGGCTTAGAGGATTGACAATCTAGTGACAAATCACTAGAAAAAGAACCCCTGCTACATAGTATTCATCTTCATGCTAGAGATGCATTGATGCTTTCACCACACACAAAGGATTCTACTAATGAATTGATGATAATAATTTGTACTTTTCAAATTTTGATTCTTAGATCCAAAATCCTTACTTTAACACATAGGTTCCATGCAATCATGATACAATCCATATATGTCCAATTAGGAGAGATAGCCTTGTCTACATACTATAAATTTCCTTGTTTGGTGTTCCACTCTAAATAAGTGTAATTATAAGAAATTGATGTTTTTTTAAACATTGTTAAAAAATGTGCTCAAACGTCAAATCAAACACAAAAGTGATCAAGGTTAATGTCACCTAAAATCCAATATAATTAATGGGCCAAAAACGTGGTAAAATCACAACAAACATGCCCAATTTGAGCTTGTTTTTTTTCTAACATTACAATTTAAAACATGATCTTCCAAGCTTTCCAAAATGCAACATCTAGCCTATGACATTGCTATGAGATTAAATTAAGACACAAAAATCTCCTATACTTCTCATAAGTGATGATTTCTAAGAAGAAGTGTTGAAAAGAATGTGGATTTAGACCTAGTTAAAGGCTCGAGGAATGCATCTTTTGAAAGGGAAAGGATTCAATAAAGTGTTTCGGACCCAACAATGCTAGAATGTAAGCGGAGAGTGACGAGCATTTAGATTGGAACACTCACTAAGATTTTTTTTTACTAAAATAGACATGTCAAAGTCATATATAGTGATATCAAACCTACAAATCTAATGTCAAAATTATCAAGATAGAAATTATTAAAAATAAAATTTTCAAAAAATCAATTTATTGCTAAAAAAATTTCATTTAAGGTAGTTATTTAGCATTCAAATGCTATAGGGCTAAGAATGATAACCTAGCCTCTCCCACAACGTGAAAGGTACTACCATTAAAGTGATGTGCAAATGAATTTCATCCATGTCATTCATTGTTTTTTTGGAATAATTGAAAAATAATTCCAAACACTATGAGAATCAAAGAATGGCAGAAGACTCATTAGATCCAACGAGACATTTTTTGTTGGCAAGGGACCTTCCTCCTATTAATTTAAGGGGTATTTGAATTGTGATTTAAGAGAATTTTTTTTAAAAATTTTGATAAAAAAAGTGTTTTTAAAAAATCAATTTCTTTTTTAAAAAAAAATTTCAAAGAAATTATTTTAAGAAAAATCAAATTATTCATCTCAAAGCTCTTAGGAATTCAAGGAGCCTTTCTTGGGCTCTAAAAAGCCTTCCATTGGCTCAAAAAGACCTTTAAATAATCCCCAAACAATTTTTTTTTGGCACCAAAAATGGGCTCCTCAAAATCAAGGAGCCTACTTTTGGTAGTTGGCATTGGCTAAAAAGAGCTCTTCAAAATCTAAGGAGCCCTCATTAAAAAAAATGATTTTTTAATACTTACTTGATTGATTCAAGATAGATTTTGTTTTGCTCTCGAAAATCATACTAGCTATAATCTTTGTCTTAAAATATGTTCTTAGAATAATATATGAATTCATCCATATAATTTCTAAAGAGAGATAATATTACCTTTGTACCTAATAACTTTGAATGAAACCTCAAACTATTGGTATAACTTTGAGCCATATGGCTAGAAGCCAAAAAACAAAGCAAATCCAAAACAATATCATACTGGCTAGTAGTTAATCTCAATAAAAAACTCATTCAAGCATGAACGAGCTAGTTTGTTAGCTTAATTAAGGATGGATAAAACACCAAATATGTGGAAACGTGAACAGAGCTCCAGTGTCTGATAATACCTCCTTGAATATCTGTCTATGCAAACACCGATATCTTAAGCTAGCTAGTTCTCATTACTTGCTGTTTTTTGTTAAGTATCATGAACTTGACCTTTGTCGTAGCACAGATAGATAACTATGATACTTACAGCTCTATCACCAAAATGAAGCAATCGCACTCATGTAATACAAACATATTCACATTCCAAGCAAAGCATAAACAAAGTGAAGGATTTGAGCAATATGAATTGCTGAAATATTTGTCCTCCACATGCCAATAAGATTGAATGTTTGAAATTTTTCGAAAAAAATTCCCTACGAGGTGATAATCCTCACATGTACCTATGCCAGACAACAAACTGTTAGTATGCCACTTGACATGTACAAAGTATCTACACATTACCACAACTTGTTATCATTTTTTCACCTGAGAAACAAATCTCCAAATCTATACTATCAACGAAACAATGACGTGACTATGTTTGCGGAATGAACACCAAGAAAGCACCACCTATTGGCCGTTGATCTGGGAGTCTAACACCATTGCAGAGAGTTTTTGCAATTATACTCAAAACACTTCATCGAACGAAACTACCTTAGCAAAGATTTGGACTCTTGCACGAACAAATCAAAGGCAAGAATAGACCCTATATAGCGCTGGTTATTTTCACAAATTTGAAAAAAGCCTAGGGAGGCAAGTGGCTATACGGCAGTTTCAAGGGCCTTGTGAGCCAATAGATTGTTTGTCATCCATGCATCTAATTAGGTAGTAGCTCCATCCCATTTCAGGCATAGGCCCCAAAGCGCCGTCGTTCTTTATTGATAAATAATGTATATTCATCTATGATATGAGACCTGGAGGTGCTCATTGAGGCTATGTATGAGTAAAAGCAACATCAGGGTATTAACCTTTGTACAGACTGCTAAGTCGAGCAAGTGCAGTATAGTGCTATGCACTTATCTCCATTAGTTTCAAAACTCATAAACTAATATCAAAGATATTCCCTAATTTTCCAATAATACCTATAACTACATTATAAGTAATTATATTTCAAAGGTGGATACGTGGTAGAGGTATAAAATTCAAAGAAAAAACTAGAATTTTAATCCTAAATTTTTTTTTAAATTTAAAAATTTTTAAAAAAAATTTAAAAAAAAATATATATATATATATATATAATTTTTCAATTTGAAAAAAAATTAATTCTCTTTTTAAAATATCATTTTAAATTTCTCCAAATAAATGTGGGGAGGGTGCCTTTAGCAACAAGAAATTGATTCTCAAATTTGAAGAGCCATCTATTGAATTTTTTTTAAAATATTATTATTTTTTAATTATATTTTTTGAAAAATACAATTTTTCTTTTATAGAAAATAATTTTGAAAGTTTGAAATTTCAATTTTAATTTCAATAAATCCCCAAATTAATAAAAGGAGGGTCTTTTGGCAATTTCTTTACCTTTAATTCAAAGAACATAGACATCAATCCTTATCTTAATTAACTGAGTTTTTAATCCTATGTAATAGACATTCATCATTGAATGCAATGAAGAACAAATGTATTTCATTCAATAAAGTTGACTACAAAAAATTCATCCAAATCCAATCATCCCCATTCATCCTTTTTAAACTCATTTATAGCCATAAATATTTATCCTAATCCATGGATATAGGCATCTTATGATGAAAATTTTAAAAAAATTTATAAGATTTTCTAAAAGGGTCTTTTTTCAATATTCATTACTTATCATTCCCTACTCATACTTTAGCAACCTTGGTTTTGGACCTAAGTTAGCCCCTAAATGCCCAAGGCACCAAATTTTAGTTTGGTTATACTTTGAAGTTAAATAAAACCTAACCAAGTTGCTATTTTTAATAGTTTATATTTTTGGAAAATTCTTTTTGAAGTCTAATTTTAGCATCAAAAATCTGATCTTGAAAATGATTGATTATGATTTTTCTATTCAAGATTTTGTGCAAGGGTGTCCATTGCAATCTTGACTTTCCGCAGTGTTGAGAGCTCTTAGAAATGAACCTCAAATACACTAGATCTCAAAGAAAAATTCATGTTAGGAATTTGTTTAAAAAAATTGTAGAAGAGATTTTGAGAAGTCATAAATTGTTTGGGATTATGCAAGTTATGTACTTTAATATCATTTTTTTTGGTGACCAATTTTTTTAATTTGACTTGTGAAAAGTGGATTGAAAGACTTCAAATCACTTTCACCATTTTAATACCTTCATGATCAAACGTTATTATCTTTCAATCCGTAAGTGACATTGCTGTGTTTTCTTTTTCTATGTGATCTCTAACATATCTTGTTTGAATTTATACACTTACATTTCAAATAATTGATACAACTTATGAAAATGTCAGCTTTTTGTTTAATTCATAGTAAATTCTTAGATGCTCAAAAACAGTCTTGGGCATTTAGGGGTTAAATCTTAGCTCCTATACAAGGAGCAACTTATGTATTCTGACATGTGAATTTGGGAAGTGAAGTGCGTATTACAATAGGCTACTCTAGAAGTGCCCATACTCTAAAGGTGATCATGAAATAGAGGTATATTTTGGTTTCTTCAATGTACCAAAGGTGTACATTTGAAGAAGTGGCCACTTTTAGTGACTATTATGTTTCAACTTCAAAAATTCGTAACTAATTCCATGAAGGTCCAAAAGATATGAAAAGACTTGGGTTACATGCCAGTTCCGTTTTTATTCCTATAAAAATTTATTGAAAAATTGTTTCAAGAAATTAGCTTTTCCTAAAAGGCAATTAGCTTTTAAATGGTCACTTTAAAAGCAGACTACCTTAGTTGGCTAAATGTCTATGATTACAAACCTTTGAATGAAAAGAAAATTTTATACTACCACTTATTATTAGGTGAAAACAATTAGAACCATCAAAAGGAGCTACTCAAAAATTCAAAAATATTTGTAGTATTAGCATTTGAAAATCATGAATTTAAAAAAAAAATAGAATTTTGAGATGGGACATATAATTACTATGAATTTTCAAAGTAAAACTCCCTAGACCACTGAAATTGTCACATAGCTTAGTCATTATTATTTTGAAATTTAGAAAATCAATAGTCAATCAATGGTGTTTAAGTATAGGAACAACAGTGCTAGAATGTAGGCATGAAAATGTGAGCATGTGAGCTTTGAGCATATATATATAAGTATATTTACTTCAACCATGAAAGGTGCTTATAATATAATCACCTATAATATAGGTACCTATATCATATTTACACTATAATCATGGAAGGTTTCTATACTATATACCTATTAGATAGGTGTTTAGTCTTCTAGGCTCATATACTTATGCTCCTAGACTAATATAATAGTAAACCTCTTTATATCTTTAGTTAATTGTGATCTAAAACCTCCCACCTTGAAAGTGTATAATTTTAGATCTTCTAGCTAAATCTAGCTTTCAAAGCTTCTAACATCAATTTCATTAAATTGACAATTTTCCATTACTTTGGCATGGTTCAAGGATGCATTACTTGAAACCAAAAATGTATACCTATCCTAGTTACTTAGTGGCCAAAAACAACAACTTTGTATAGATATACATCATAATTTTTGGCTTGCAAAATATCACCAATTTAATGAAATTAATGTTTTCTTCAAATTTGTCATTTGTTTATTTTCTTGACATTGATTTTTAATGTACACCAATTATATTACTTAGTTGGAATTAATGTCTTTTTTTTCTTGTAGTAACATAATTGCATCCAATTGTGACATGTTTGCAAAATTATTTTGTTGATCTAGATTCTTGCTTTGGTCCTGTAAACATGAGAGTCTATGGTCAATTTTAGGTACACCTATTTTCAACCTATTGAAAATTTATAGTTTATTTATACATTGTTCAAAAAAACATGCAAAGAGAATCTAAAATTTTTCCTTTGATTTCCAACAAGATTCAACAATAATTTAGACCAATTAATATTGGAAATAAAGCTCAAATGCTCTTTGGTCAATATTAGGTGAAATAACCTTGTATAGTGTATAGTATACATTGGTGTCATTTAATCAACCTTTGCAAGTGAATGTGAGATCCACATAAACAAGCTTTTACCTCGTAAAGCCTTCATGTAACCAAAATGAGATTTTTCATTCTTGTGCAAGCTCAAGTGGATTTGAATTTCTCATTATTTTTTTATATGTTTAATGGAATTACTAGCCACCATCATTTTTATGTCAAAATTTGTTTAAAGAGATTCTAATACTTATTGCAAAAATAAGTTATAAGGTATTTTTATAAGGAGAGAAGCTAAAGTAGTCTAGACAATAAAGAAATTTTGCTACCACTTTTTACAACTATTTTTTATTTGAAATTTAATATATATGACGAAAATTTTTAACCATTTTATTTTGATTGATGGAATGAAAGTTATGGCAATATTGATTTTGTAGGCATTTATATCATCTCTTTACAAAAAGAATATTTGAAGTTCAATACATTTCTAAACTCAATTTTTTTTATAATTTTAGAGAAGAAAGTATAACTATAAGATATTATTACATGATATTTAGGGGCTAGGAGGGCCTTTTTAGGCTTGTTCCCCTTGCTATTCCTTTGCTAGGGAAAAAACACGACACTATTAGAATTTTTTGATTCTAAGAAAAAAATGAAATTTTTTTATAGAAATGATGTGGTACTCTCTCTCCTACGTTAGACCATGTTGCTAGTAGCATTCTCAATATTTTTAGGGTTAGAGAACCTACAATCTTGTAGAGCCCTCAAATCTTATGTAATGGAATTGCTTACTACAACATTATTGCAATTATTAGTGTGTATAATTTTTGTACATTTTCATTCTTATCCAATTAAATTTGCTCTTTATTTTTTAGGGTTTGGGAAAGAGACTAAAATTATCTTATAAAGCCTCTAAGGGATAATTCACAATAATTGCAATTTTATATGTAAATTGCTGAAGTTATAAGTTGAATTTATAGTTACAAATATTCACGAGAAGTAATATTAATATAGATATATTCTACACTTTCACAATTTTCACAAAATCTCCCAGAAAACAAACATCCAAATTTTGTTGAAAATTTGTAATCCCATTTTGTTATGTTTATTTTGAAGTGTACAATTTTTTTGAGAGTCACTATAAGACCATCTTGGCTAATTGGAATTCACTCTAAATTAGTCTAATATGATGAAGGTATAATCCTTGAATGCATGAATCTTTTTTTGAATTTTAGCACATTTTTGTGTACATCATTTTAGAGCTATAAAATTTCCCTTAATTTCATGGAATTAGTCATAAGGGAATGTTGTGTTGTCTTTTAGATATTCAAATATTATTTGGTATGATAAAAAAGTTATTTAAATAAAACATGACTTTAAAACACTATATTTATCATCTACCTTAACATTTGGAGTCATATTCTTTGATACAATCTTTAATATTTTGTTCCTTCTAATCATAATCTATAAATTATTTTTATGCATTATGCAACCTAGCCCTATTTTCATTGGTGTTCTTGTACACAAGGAGATTATAAAAAACTAGGGATTATCTTTGTAGTGATTTCTTGTTAAATTGCATTGTTGATAAAAGAATGACATTAGAGTATTTAGCAAAATACTCTTGATTACTAAATGATTGAATTTATCAAAATTCACCCAATCTTTTTTCTAAAATAACTATATTGTCCAAATTGGATGAATGTTCATACATTTGGATGAATAATTGCCCCTTTAACTATAATTCATATTCATAAATGTAAAAAATTTCATCACTCTATTCAAAATTGGAAGACCATGTCTAGTTGTCCATCTGTTGATGATGAAATTGCCTTGCCAAATGGCTTTTTATGGGATCAATTGTCCTTCTAAGCTCTACCAACAAAGTAATTTTTCACTTTGTTACTCCATATCTCCAGTACAATCAATGGGATATTTGGATGTGCACTACAACTTTGCACTATCATGGGTGGGAGTTGTTGTAATTGTCAAACATTTCACAAGAAAGCTATAATATAGCTATACAAAAAATATAGCTATACAAGCAGAATCCAAATTTAGTGAAGAGATGGAAGGGCCCAACAAAATGGAGTGCAATTCATTCCAGGGAGGAAGGATGTTTGTTTTTTCTACACTAGGGGAGATCTCCAATGATTGATCCATGCACTCTTACTGTGAAACAATGGAGGTTCTCTAAGAAGTTGGCTAGGGAAGATTGCCCCCCTTATTGTCTTAACCAAGGGTAAATGTAAGAAATTGCCCCCTATTTTGTGCCATGTCAATTTTGTATTTCTTCAACTCTGTGTTCAGAACTGGGTCCTTTGATTCCAAATATGAATTCCAAATTTACAAATTTTATCACAGGTGGCAAATAAAGATTCTTGTGTTTTCCCGAGGGGTAAAACATGGGGCAACAAGGGGGTCGATCCTCCCTGGCCCTGTAGCACATAAGGGACACTGCCTTGAATGCCAAGACAATGTCGGTAAAACAAGATCAATCTGACCTGCCCACCTCTTTCACAAGGGAAGAGCCTTATGACCGTGGTCGTGCTGATGACCGTGGCCCTGCTGGTGACCGTGGTCAGCAAGTCGCCCCCCCCGACCTTTTTGTGCGACGAGCCGTGTAGCCTTGGGCCTCACGTTCTTCCCTCCTTTATATTGACCCTCCGCTCCCTCTAGAAGGGTTGTTCCTCTTTCTCCTTCCGGAAGCAGATTGCGGGAGGGAGCGCATCGTTGTTTACGAAATTCAAAACTGAAACCAATTGCAGTTTGAAATACTGAAAACAGAACCTGGCGTCCGAATCAGGGCGACGGCTCTTTGTGACCATGAAGGAGTGCTAGGGTTTGGGCCTCGCTGCGCCTCGCTGTGAGTATTCTACAACGAGTCGAGCGGGCTGGTTGTTGAGTGAAGCACGCCTGGGGTAGCTGGTATTTTTTGAGCCGCAGACCAGCGGCCATGGACCAGCGCTTTGCCTTCTCTCCTGCCGACTTGGCCCGGGTCAAGACTGTGCAGTTTGGTATCATCAGTCCCGATGAAATTGTGAGTTTGGAAATCGATTCCCAGTCCATGTGTTGGCTTCTTTTTCTTCATACTCTGGGATTGCCCGTTGGATGTTGCAGTACGAAATTGCGGCTCTGCGTACTTGCCGATACGGCTAGATTGTAGAAAACGATTCTACTGCCTTATGACCTAATCCTGACCTGCACTCTTTTTGGTGCTCCCTTTCCCAATATAATAATTCTTGAGTTCGCGATACACCTAAGAAATCATTCACTCAGTAGAATAAAAGCCGGGAATGAGAAGGAAGCAGCAGTGCTTTTGGTTTCGGACATAGCGCTACGACTTGGATTTATGCTATAGGCTTGTGTCTGCTCCTCTCAGCTCAGATAACGAGGCTCATGCCATGTTTAGGGTTTGGTCGGATATCCTTGCACTGACTGCTTGTGTCTCTTGCAACAGCGGCAAATGTCCGTATGTAAAATAGAGAGCAGCGAGACCTATGATCGGGGGAAGCCGAAAATGGGGGGTCTTAGTGACCCCCGCCTGGGTACAATCGACCGGCACGCCAAGTGTGAGACATGTGCCGGCAGCATGGCGGAATGCCCGGGTCATTTTGGTCATCTGGAACTCGCGAAGCCTATGTTTCACATTGGTTTTTTGAAGACGGTGCTGTCCATCTTGCGCTGTGTGTGCTACAATTGCTCCAGGGTTCTTGCGGATGAGGTTGGTCATTACTCCTCTTTATTTGGCCGCCAGTGTCCACCGTTATGGAATTCTCCTTCTTGTGGTTAGGGTATGTTCAATTTGAGACTTGGTATGAAAAAAAACATATATTCTGAATGTGCAGGAAGACCATCGTTTCAAGCAAGCAAAGAAAGTTCGTAATCCAAAGCACAGGTTGAAGAAAGTGCTGGATTGCTGTAAAAGCAAAACCAAGTGTGACGCAGGCGATGAAATCGACGAGAATGATACGCATTACGGTGAAGAAACCGAGAAGAAGAAGTCGCATGGAGGTTGTGGCGCACAGCAGCCCAAGACCACCATAGATGGCATGAAGCTCATCGCTGAATTCAAGCCGAACCGCAAGAAAGCGGATGAGCAAGACCAGCATATGCCGGAGCCTGTGGAGCGGAAACAGCAACTGAGTGCCGAAAAAGTTTTGAGTATTCTTAAGAGGATAAGTGATGAGGACTGTGTTCTGCTTGGTCTCAATCCGAAGTTTGCTCGACCGGATTGGATGATCCTGCAAGCGCTTCCAATTCCACCCCCTCCCGTCCGGCCCTCTGTGATGATGGACAGTTCAGCTCGCAGTGAGGACGACTTGACCCACCAGTTGGCTATGATCATTCGTCATAATAACAACTTGAAGCGGCAGGAGCAAAATGGTGCTCCTACACATATTATTAACGAGTTTGCTCAGCTTCTGCAATTTCACATAGCAACATACTTTGACAATGATCTTCCTGGACAGCCAAGGGTAAGCAATCTCCTGCTTTCTCTTGCCTGCTGTTTTCCAATCTTTGGTGTGTTCTCATGGTGTTTCGCGATTGTTGCAGTAGAATCTAGGTCAGACCCTCGAGAGTTTTTTTTAGCTTGGTCAAGGTTCTATCAATATTAGAGTTTGTATTCTGTTGAGGTTGGTCTCTGCATCTTTCTTCTAGTAAAGCACCACGCCTGTGTCGTTCCTAGATATGATTGTTTAAAACGCGTGATGTTTTATGTATGACAGGCTACTCAAAGGTCTGGGCGCCCTATAAAATCAATTTGTCAGCGTTTGAAGGCCAAGGAAGGTCGGATTCGTGGAAATTTAATGGGAAAGCGTGTGGACTTTTCTGCACGTACTGTGATCACGCCAGATCCAAATATCAACATTGATGAATTAGGAGTGCCTTGGAGTATTGCTCTGAACTTGACATATCCGGAAACCGTGACTCCCTACAACATGGAAAGGTGAGCTTTCTCTTACGTCACTAATCTTCATGCTCTATACCTTGTTGTTTTCATCATTTTGCTGAACTAAATGCTTTGTTGATGTGCATCAGGTTGAAAGAGCTTGTAGAGTACGGACCTCATCCACCTCCTGGTAAGACTGGTGCGAAGTACATCATCAGAGAAGATGGTCAACGACTGGATCTTCGGTTCCTAAAAAAGAGTAGCGGTCGACACTTAGAGCTTGGCTATAAGGTATCCCAATATGGGAGCAATCACGTGAACAATGAAACTTCCTGCAAACTCTGTTGTTTCCTCGATTTTCTCAACTTTTTAATTAAGTTCGTTTCAGTTTTGAAAGTTCATGTTGAGAGTAGGACCATATTCGATCTACAGTTGTGCCTAAAGCTTTTTCATGCTGCAGGTGGAAAGGCATATGAATGATGGCGATTTTGTATTGTTCAATCGACAACCGAGTCTGCACAAGATGTCCATCATGGGACACCGAATTCGCATCATGCCGTATTCCACCTTTCGGCTGAACCTGTCTGTGACATCACCATACAATGCCGACTTCGATGGTGATGAAATGAACATGCATGTGCCTCAGTCTTTTGAGACTCGAGCAGAGGTCTTGGAACTCATGATGGTTCCCAAGTGTGTTGTATCTCCTCAGTCCAATCGCCCAGTTATTGGAATTGTACAAGATACACTCTTGGGATGTCGAAAAGTGACGAAGAGAGACACCTTCATAGAGAAGGTACGTTATGTCATGTTATTTCTCCGTGAAGATGGTAAGGCGGTTTGAAGCATGTTTTCTTTGCTCAAAGCTACTGAAGTTCTGAAACCTTTGGTATAACTCTGTGCAGGACGTGTTCTACAACATTCTTATGTGGTGGGAGGAGTTTGATGGCAAGATACCTATTCCAACCATTTTGAAGCCACGCCCTCTCTGGACAGGGAAACAAATTTTTACCCTGATTATCCCAAAGCAAATCAATCTGATGCGTCAGGCGTTTTGGCATCCTGATGCCGAAGTAGGTGATCTTTCACCCGGTGACACTCAGGTGAGAATTGAAAAAGGAGAGGTGGTGGCAGGCACGCTCTGCAAGAAGACATTGGGTACAGGACAAGGCAGTCTTATTCATGTCATTTGGTACGTGGCACTTTCCTATATGCCTTTTCTTTCCCCTGCACCATGTAGTAGAAGTGGTTTTATCTGCTCAAATCATAACCTCTTTCACGTATGCTTCCTAATGTTCTTTATATTGACGCATGTGGTTTTAGTCATACGTTTGATCAGTAAATGGCATGGGCGGTACTGACATCTGCTGTCCAATGTGATCAGGGAGGAAGTTGGGCCTGATGCAGCTCGGAAATTTTTGGGGCACACTCAGTGGCTTGTAAATTATTGGCTTTTGCAACAAGGTTTTAGTATCGGTATTGGAGATACGATTGCCGATGCAGCAACGATGGAGAAAATTAACGAAACCATTTCGATAGCTAAAAACGATGTGAAGGATTTGATTAAAATGGCCCACGACAAACAGCTTGAAGCACAGCCTGGTCGTACAATGAAAGAGTCCTTCGAGAACAGAGTGAATGGTGTCTTGAACAAGGCTCGTGACGAAGCTGGAGCTAGTGCACAACGGAGTCTCTCGGAGAGTAACAACCTGAAGGCTATGGTTACAGCCGGGTCGAAGGGCACTTTCATCAATATTTCTCAGATGACTGCGTGTGTTGGGCAGCAAAATGTGGAGGGGAAGCGAATTCCATATGGTTTTGCGGACCGTACTCTACCACATTTTACAAAGGACGACAATGGACCTGAGAGTCGTGGCTTTGTGGAGAATTCATATTTGCGAGGGCTGACGCCACAGGAGTTTTTCTTCCATGCTATGGGAGGAAGAGAGGGTCTTATTGACACAGCTGTGAAAACATCCGAGACTGGGTATATCCAAAGGCGACTGGTGAAGGCTATGGAAGATGTCATGGTCAAGTATGATGGTACTGTGCGAAATTCCCTTGGAGATGTGATTCAGTTTCTATATGGAGAGGATGGAATGGACTCGGTGTGGATTGAGTCGCAGAAACTGGACTCGCTGAAAATGAAGAAAGCGGAGTTCAACAGGGTGTATAAGTTTGAGATTGATAGAGATGATTGGTCACCTGATTACATGTCGACGGAAGCTGCAGAAGACATCAAGACTATTCAAGAGATCAGAAATGTGTTTGATGCAGAAGTATCCAAGTTAGAAGCGGACCGCCGGCAAATGGGTCTCGAGATTGCACCGACTGGGGAGGCCAATTGGCCTCTTCCTGTCAATCTGAAGCGACTCATTTGGAATGCTCAGAAAATCTTCAAAGTGGATTTCCGTAAGCCTTCGGACATGCATCCTATGGAGATTGTGGAGGCTGTGGATAAGCTGCAAGAGAGGCTCCGAGTTGTGCCAGGGGATGACCAAATCTCAATGGAAGCGCAAAGAAACGCGACTCTATTTTTTGGTTGTCTTCTGCGTAGCACTCTGGCCAGCAAGAGGGTCCTCAAGGACTATCGGTTGACCAGGGAGGCATTTGATTGGGTCATTGGTGAGATCGAAACACGCTTCCTCCAGTCCCTTGTGGCCCCCGGAGAGATGATCGGATGTGTTGCTGCTCAGTCGATTGGAGAGCCCGCCACGCAGATGACACTGAACACTTTCCATTTCGCTGGTGTGAGTGCAAAGAACGTCACTCTGGGTGTGCCACGTTTACGTGAGATTATTAATGTTGCAAAGAAGACCAAGACTCCGTCGCTGACAGTATATTTGAGGCCTGGAGTGAACAAAGAGAAAGAGAGGGCCAAAAATGTCCAGTGTGCTCTCGAGTACACTACTCTTCGATCTGTTACGCAGGCCACGGAGATTTGGTACGATCCAGAACCAATGAGCACGTTGATAGAGGAGGACGTGGAGTTTGTGAGGTCGTACTACGAAATGCCAGACGAAGACGTGGCTCCTGAAAAGATTTCTCCGTGGCTTCTTCGTATTGAGCTGAACCGCGAGATGATGGTGGACAAGAAGCTGAGTATGGCCGACATTGCAGAGAAGATTAATCTTGAATTTGATGATGACCTGACCTGTATTTTCAATGATGACAATGCCGAGAAGCTCATTCTGCGCATTCGCATCATGAACGATGAAGCGCCAAAGGGAGAGGCCTCGGAGCAATCCGAGGATGACGTCTTCCTGAAGAAGATCGAGAGCAACATGTTGACGGAGATGGCACTGCGAGGAATACCTGACATTCGGAAGGTATTCATCAAGGAAGACAAGAAGAATCGGTTCGATGAAATCTTAGCCTTCGAGCCGGAGAAGGAATGGATTCTCGATACCGAGGGTGTGAACATGCTGGCCGTGATGTGTCACGAGGATGTCGATGCTTCCCGCACTACCAGTAACCATTTGATTGAGGTTATTGAGGTCCTGGGCATTGAAGCAGTTCGAAACGCTCTTCTGAAGGAGCTACGAGACGTGATTTCCTTCGATGGCTCCTACGTGAACTACCGGCATCTGGCCATCCTCTGTGATGTTATGACCTATCGTGGTCACTTGATGGCCATCACACGGCACGGCATCAACAGAAACGACACAGGACCCATGATGCGGTGCTCATTTGAAGAGACAGTGGACATCCTACTAGACGCTGCAGTGTATGCAGAGGCAGACCACCTGAAGGGAGTGACTGAGAATATTATGCTGGGTCAACTGGCGCCCATTGGAACTGGCGACTTTGGCCTGCACCTGAATGAGAATATGCTTCAACACGCCATTGAGTTGCAGTTGCCCAGCTTTGAAGGAACGGACTACGGCATGACCCCGTCACGGTCTCCGATGATTGGAACGCCACACAACGAGGGGATGATGTCGCCGAGCTATCTTCTGAGCCCAAGCCTACGTGCTTCTCCGCTGTCCGAAGCGCAGTTTTCACCCTATGTGGGGAGCATGCCCTTCTCACCGTCCTCTCCAGGCTACAGCCCTTCTTCCCCTGGATACAGTCCCTTGTCTCCAGGTTACAGCCCCACATCACCTGGTTACAGCCCTACTTCCCCTGGGTATAGTCCAACATCTCCAGGGTACAGTCCCACGTCTCCTGGGTACAGCCCTACCTCGCCTTCTTACAGCCCTACTTCCCCTGGGTACTCTCCCACCAGTCCTTCTTACTCTCCTACTTCTCCAAGCTATGCTCCGACCTCGCCTAGCTACAGCCCAACCTCACCTAGTTACAGTCCAACGTCTCCTAGCTACAGTCCAACCTCTCCGAGTTACAGTCCGACATCTCCAGCGTACAGCCCGAGTTCGCCAGCTTATAGCCCTACCTCCCCTTCGTATGCTCCCTCCTCTCCTGCTTATAGCCCCACTTCGCCCAGTTATAGCCCCACCTCGCCCAGCTATAGTCCCACCTCTCCTGGTTATTCACCGACTTCGCCAAGCTACAGCCCGTCGTCGCCCAGTTACAGTCCGACATCGCCTAGCTACAGCCCCACTTCCCCTGCTTACTCTCCTAGTAGTCCTCGTTACTCGCCTTCAAGTCCTTCGTACAGCCCAACTTCACCAAGTTACAGGTGCGCCCTCCTCTCTTTATTCTACTTGGTTCGTAGTGCATTATTTTCTCCTGGTTTGGTTTTTTACTTCGCGGTTTCAACGTTAGATCTAGGTATCTTAGACCACCATGTTGATTAATGAGTGGATCATGTTGTTAAGTCATTCTAAAGATTGGAATGTTGGATGCAGCCCTACGTCACCGTCGTATTCACCATCGTCTCCCTCGTATTTGCCTACTAGTCCTGCTTACACACCAGGATCACCTTCCTATTCTCCAACAAGGTGTGTGGTACTTCATTTCTTAAATAATCTTTCTTTTTTGACATCCCATTCCTCGCTTATCGACAATGTGTTCGTACTGAGCTCTCTTTGTTCATTTTTGCAGCCCAGCGTATACTCCTGGAAGTCCTGCCTACAGCCCCACTTCTCCAAACTACAGGTGAGGCAATTTTATGGTGGTTGAACTTCGTTGAGTTATGGCCTCTCACGAGCTTGTGTTTGATCACTCCAGTTTGATCATAAGCTATGAGATGAGTCAGCAAAATCGAACGATTAACTTCATTTTAATTTCGAGTCTTTTTAGGGTTGATCACACGTACAAATTTGGTTAATTTGTATTTCTGTGTTTATGAAGTTGAATCTTACAAATCATTGTCAACGTTTTGTGTGATGCAGTCCCGGCGGTGGCTACTCTCCGTCAGCACCAGGCTTTTCTCCGTCGCAGAATCAATATACGCCGACGTACAGCAAAGATGATAGCAATAATACTACATAAGAGGTGCGACAGTCATTAGAGACTTATCTATTCCTTCGTTGTGGCGTTCTGAAGGAGGTTGTTGCAGCGGATTTGAGATCCTACTTCGAAGTTGTAACCCAACTTCAACATTGATCTCCAAGACCTCACCTGGGTTACTTAGTACTTCGCGTCACGTGGCCATGCTCTTGTGACCTCTTGGGGATGCACTGAAAGGGAGCTGAATTCTCCCTCAGCTACCTAAGCCGTTTGTCAGAATTTGACGTTAGCAGTGTTTTTGCTGGCATGCTTTGTAATTTGAAGTAACTGGCTTGCTGCGTGGAGGCATCACTTACGTGGAGGCTTCAAGCATGTCTGTAAGAGGATTTTGAGAACTAGGAGTTAGTTCTTGTTGGATCTAGTGTGAAACAAGTGGAGTCTGAAGAGCTAATGCACTTGCAAAGCTCTTTTGTAAAGAAAGCGAATTAATTGAAAGAAGATACTCAGTTTTGGAACAGAAGTACTCCCAGTTGCACTGGGGGCTGTACTCTGCCTTGAATTTCGTTATTTGTATACCTGCTTAGTCTTTGTGTGGGATAGAAATTCAAATAGGGGTAATTCCACCCCTGCAAACAATCCAATGTTAACAATGACTTGCACTTGCATTTGGCAAAATATAATATCCATAGAAAAAGTCGGGGAGAACTGCCGGTTAGTTCATTGGTAGCCGGCGCCTTTGCAAATATATAATAACCTGTAGGAGTAAGAAAATATATAATAACCAACGAGTGTGCAAAAATATAACGTGGATATGTAGTTGCAGATTTCAACAAAGTTGCCAAATTTTAGATTTTAGCCACTTGCTATTAAAAAAAAACTAAAAAAACTATTAAATGATTTTAAAGTCACATGCTTCTATGGCAAACTAATATAATCTAAAAAGTCATCCATCAACCACTTTTTGGCTTCTTTTCAAGACTATCATGTAATGTTGTCAGTTGCGGACACCAAGTGTCCAATGGATGACAAAGTGAATCCTTCCATGTAAAAGTACAAACATTCATCCTTGGAATTTTGTATGTGAAAAAGCTTGATGCAGACACCAAGTGTCCAGTGAATGACAAAGTGAATCCATCCATGTAAAAGTGAAAACATTCATCCTTGGAATTTTGTATGTAAAAAAGCTTGAAGGTCTTGCATGCACAGTAGTTTGACCTTCGCAATAAATGCTCAGTCTTTGCGTTTTTGAAGCAAATGATTCACAAATTTGAAAGTACACAGACGGATGGATTTCCAGTGACCAGCCCGGCGTTCCAGGATTAAAAGAGGTGCGACACAGTTTCGGACACAAGCAGTTTCGGTGGAAACCGCAAGTGTGACACGCACTGATGTCACGTTGCCGGTGAATCTCACGCGCGTGATTCACAGCTGCACCAGAGAACCGATTAGAAAATTGCACGAAGCGTCGAAGCGTGCTCGGGGTCTGCAACGATTACCAACTTTTGCTACTGTACGCATGAATGCTGCCGGCAAGCCAGCGATAGTATCTCAAAAGGCTGCAGCTTTTTCTCAGTTGGCTTCAGAGTGGAGAAGACTCCCATTATTGGATCAATAGGTGTTTTCTTTGTTTCTACAGTTAACAATATGACCTTTTTTCAGGTCCATAGTGTCCTTATAACGGCTAGTATATTAACCCTGTAATGCTATCCCTAACTGATGCTGTCCGATGGATGATAGAGAATTCTCCTATACAAGAGAGAAGTGCAACTATTCATCCTCAAAGTTTTGTTGTGAAAAGGGACTACATCACCTATAGTAGTTTCACTTCCAACAAATACTTTTCCATTTTTTTAAGTGATTGATTCCTACAGTATTAGAAAATGATGATTTCTTTGGAGACCAACCCATCCTTATAGGGTTAACCTAGGAAAGGAACCAATCAAGTAGGTAGGGTGCTCTAACAGGTTCTTGCTCAAAAAGCAACCACTAACACACAAAGGTACATTTTGCTTTCTTCAAATGTACATTTGAGGAGGTGGGTGGTCGGCGCTTGTAGAGACCACTCCTGTGTTCCAACTTCAGAAATTCATAACTAATTCCACAAAGGTCCAAAAAATATGAAATGACTTGGGTTAGATGTTGATTACACTGTTCTTCCCACAAAAATTTACTAAAAACTGTTGCAAGGAGTTTAGCTTCCTCCAAAATGCAAATAGGCTCATAAAAGGTCACTTTTAAGAATAGACTACCTTTTAATGTTGGATGGCTTTCATAGAAGCCGTGGAAAAAAAGAATGCACTCCTATTCATCATGGGATGTGATCATTTTTGGCTAACTACCTTAGTGGCAAGCCGGTGCTTCCTTTTAGAGTCAATCATATATGAAGATTGGATGTTGGTCCATATTAGGATTATTAGCATTTTATTCCTTAGATTATTTTTGGCTAACTACCTTCGTGACAAGCCTCATCTTTCTTCTGGAATCAATATGAAAATTGGACATTGGTCCATGCTAGCATTTTACAAACCCTAAGTTTTTGTTAGCGATGCTCATCTTATTTGCACTCCCTCTAATGTAAAAGAATGCGAGTTGATCTCCCATTGGTTGTATGTCCCTCCAAAAAAGCGTTTCTATTTTTATCTCTAAAAATGTTTCAAAAAAATAGAATAGATAAAAATACCAAGGCTCTACTATTCTTTGTACTACCAGTGATGCATGATTGACGGTTTAGGGGCCCCATTTTTGGATTAAGAAACCTTGACAATGAGAATTTTTATATGGATATTGGAGCCCCCAAAGCATTAAGTTATTATTGGTAATCAAATTTCATTGATATTCTTTGGCTATTCATTTATAATATAAGTATTTAAATTTCTTTTTTTCTGAAATATTGATCCACAATTGGTAAAAATGAATTTGCAACCATTAAATGCTGATTTTCTAATTTTAAAAATGATACAATAAAAAAACATATGCACTATGATGTTTGACACTATAATGAATCCTATGGAGAGATTTCCAATTTTTTTGAATTTATCTAGAATTTGATATGAATTGTTTCACTTTTTATTTAGACATTTACAAAAATTTCAATAATTTTTCCAAAAATGTGATATTTTTTCAACTAATAGAAGACATGAAAGCAATGAAATTGCATTTCTAATACATAAATTTCAAAACTCACATTCATAGGTAGTTGTAAAATGAAGTTTGAAAAAATAATTATAGGCTTAGCCTTTTAGGGTTAAAAGTCTCTAAACTTTAGTTGCATGAAATTCTTGGCAAATGTAAACTCATTATGTTGGACTTTGGAGGTGTATGTTGACCAGTGGCTTGGTGTTGAATTGTATATTTGTCAATACAAAACCCTCCAAATGAATCTTCAAAGTACATTCTTATATTTTTTTAAATACAAATTTTTAATGCTTTTATTTTAGAAATTCATTGAATCCAAATAAGTTTCCATTAGTTCCCTAAAAAAATTTCAACTCCCTCAATTAAAAAGACATTGATTGAATTCTCAATAGATCTTGACCCTATGGTTGCAAAGTGGACCCTTTCAACTCTCACTTTTTCTAATTAAATTCCAAATTCTTCCAATTCATTTAAAAAAAAATTAATTGTACCTTAAAGTGTTCCATTGGTTCTTTCAAAAAACTTTTGAACTTCCTCATTTGAAAATACAATGTCTATGTAGGCTTCAATTTCAATCATGTAACTTTGAATATATGTAATTATTGACTTGGCTTCAAAATTCTATTGTTTTCATCTTGGCTTTATTCCACTTTATTTTATCATAGCTTTATTCTACCTTTATTTAGTTGAGACTTCATATACATCCTATAGTCACAAAGTAGACCCTATATTTGTCAATGTAGAATCTCCAAAAAGTCACTACAAAAATTGGCTAAACTAACCTAAAGGTGGGCATTCAATTTGGTTTTTGTATGTCTCTCATTTTTATTGTAGGCTTGCTCTCATCTTCCTTTCTCTAAAACCTTATTTTAGATCTTGACTTATGAAAATATGTGGAAATTTTTTTAGAATTTTTGACCTCATAGATTGCAAGATATCTATGTTTAAAGTAGAAAAAACAAGTTTTCCAACACATTATGGGACTAGATTTTTTGACTTTGAAAATTTTTAACTTTAATTAATTGCACTAAAAAGTTTTGAGCTTTAAGTCTTTATGGTATATAATTGAGTTTAGAATCTAGGATAAAAAAGAATAATTAAAAAAAACTTAATTTTTATTCTTAAAAAAGATATTTAGTAGAAGTAGGTATGAGATGGAAGGAAAATCTAAATTATTAATATCTCTAAAATGGAATTAAAATGCACTAATCCCAATGGTGAGATTGTTTTAGCAAGAAAGATAAATCATGTGAAATATATATTTTTTAAATTGTAAAAATTGCAATCAAAAATGAATCCTACAAGTTATTTTTTCAAGAAGATGCTCTAATTGCCTGAAAAATAACATTGTCCATAACTTTCTCATAAAGAATCCAAATGTAATTATGAATCAAATATTTCTATGTACACACAAATATAATCTATAAGGAAAAAGAATTTTAAAAATATTAGATTAAAATGTTTGAAATTCCTTTTTTTGCCCTTTCTCCCCTGTTTTGATCTTATTTGGGTATAACTTTTATTGTTGAACACTGATTGAAAAAAAAACTATATTTCCACAAAACTAATCAATTTTTCTATCTTCAAAAAAAGTTTCAAAAAATCAAGAAATAATTTCATCCCATAGGTATCTATCCAAAATTCCATTAGTCCCCTGAACTACTCGAGGGGACAATGGTCTTTTAGAGGTTAATTGAATCCTAAAGGTTTTCATTGGATCTTGCAAAATATTCTAAACTCTCTCAATTGAAAAGATACTATGGACTTCAATTTTAGTCTTGTGAATTCAAAACTCTATCGTTTTTGTCTTCCCGTGGTTTCATTTTGTCATATAGCTTCATTTCACCTAGTTTGATGACTTTGGTCATGGTTTCATGCCAACATCCAAGTCATAGCTTCAATCAAGGCTTTTTTATTTGGAACAGTGTCCCCTTTGTTGGCTTCACTACAAAGGCTACTTTTTGGAGGGATGAAGCTAGAGAGGTCAAATTTTTGACAATTTGGCAAAATTTTGCCCCCAAAAAAAACCTTGGCTTCAATATTAGTCGTTGCTTCAAAGTCACCATATAATTACACAATAAGTCCTACATATATCAATAGAAAAATCCAAAAGGTCAATCTAAAAATCATCTCTAAATTAGTTCTGACTTCAAAGTCATCACTAGATTAAAATTGAATTTGGAATTGGTGACACTTCTATAAAGATATTTATGCACTAACACTACAAGAAAATGGGGGTATAAGTGATTGCGGAGTCATTTATACCTGTCTGAAATGGCTACAACGCAACTGCACTTCTCTAATTGCACCATTTGGCCTTTGTTGACAATGTCCAAGTCATTTTTAAGTCACAAATACGATTGGAGAATGAAGACACGATGAAAATTAGACTTCTTGAGCGTATTTTTGTTGAAGGTTCATTTGTTTTCTTATTGTAGAGGTCATGGTCATTTCTTGCGACTTGGCGTCACTGATTTGTGACTTACAAATGACTTATTTTTCACTGAAGGTGATTTTGAGGGAATTTAACATTGTAAATGTGGATATTGCTGGGCTGACGTGTCCGCGGTTTAGAAATGAGTCATTTTCTAGTCACCTTCTAGTCATACACTAATTGTTTCTTAATCA
This sequence comes from Pseudoscleropodium purum, assembly GCA_963969395.1. Lineage (NCBI taxonomy): Eukaryota > Viridiplantae > Streptophyta > Bryopsida > Hypnales > Brachytheciaceae > Pseudoscleropodium > Pseudoscleropodium purum. Next base: position 4,479,225 of record OZ017799.1, read on the forward strand.
TTTCCTATACTACTAGAAAATTCAACTTTTCTATTTATTTGGTTGTATAGATTTCATTAACTTTTTTGTTGATTGGGAGAATAATTTGTTGATTTGGATAGAAATCAATAGAAAAGTGAACCAAATGAATGTGTTTAAATCAAATCGTGAATTTTATTAAAATGGCGGTATTCCATGTGCCATTTTCACATCTTGACATCTAGGACAAACATACATTGCTAACATCTAGGCCAGTTTTAGACTTCAGAAATCTAGGACTCATATAGATATCAAACCAAGTAGTCTAAAAAATCTAGGATTGTTATAGATTTTAGATATCTAGGAGGTTTGTAGATTTAAAAAATCTAGTATTGATATAGATTCTAGTATAAAAAAACAATTCAGATTGTGCGGCTTGAATCATTAAAAGTGCCAAATTAATGGAATACTGACATTTTAATGAAATTAGCCATTCAACCCAAAAAACTGAACTTTATTAATAGTGAAGCTAGTTGTTTCCTAAATGCTTTTAAATTATACACTAGTTGTTTCTTAGTTGTTTCTGAGTTGTTTCCTAGTTGCTTTCAAAGTTCATTTTCATTCATCTCATATCAATTGTCTCATATTAATTGTAAAAAGTACCATTTGGTTGGACATATAAGACTTGTAAGTTGTAGTCTTACACAATGAATATTTTTTATTTAATCCTAAGATTTTTAGAATTTTTAGATTTCTATAAAGTATAGAAATCTTAAAATTGTAAAATCTATACTTTATAAAAATCTACAAATTTTAGAAATCTTAAAATTAAATAAAAAATATTTAAAATCCAAATTTTTTTTAAATCTATGAAATTGTAAGGTTTCCTAAACCAATGAAATCTATTAAATATTGATATTTTAAAATATGAAATCTAAGAATTAAGTACATCTAGAATTTTGGAATCTAGAAAAAAAAGGTAGATTTGAAATTCTAAAATCTAAGAATAAAGTACATCTAGAATTTTGAAATCTAGGAAAAATATAGATTTGAAATTCTAATATCTAAAAGAATGGTAGATTTGAAATTCAAATATCTAAAAAAAATGTAGATTTGAACTCCCCAAATTCAACAACAAAATGACTCACAAATGATTGTTGACGTGGATGTTTACGTGTTAGGCAATCTAAAAGCACTTTCTACCTCAAACTTTCTCATCCAGTGTCTATCCCAAAAAAATGAATAGTGATAATAAACATTGTAGTCATTTGAAAATGACTTGTCCAAAATGACAGCAAGGGCCCCAAATCATTTATCAATCATTTGTAGGCGAAATGATTGTTGAAAGTCAATATGAAGTCATTTTTTGCAATCATTTATATCCCCAATTTCTTGTAGTGTAATGAATCAAAATCCTAGAATATATTTTTTCTATGTCTAATAATGCGTGTTGAAAAAAGCCTAATTTATAGGACTTTTACATAGTATTGAATTGATTTTTCTAATACAATAGTTGCAAGTATATTATTTAGATGAATATCTTTATATCTTAGAAAGACCTCTAAATTTTAGCTTCACATTCTTTACAATGAAAATTCAATAGCACTCTTGCCTCAAAATTAGAATTTATGGCATGGTTGTCATAACGGGCGAGTTAGGATCATCGGACTGGACGGCTTTAATTTTGTAACTTGTGCAATTTTGCAGAATGACACGTCACCTCGGAATGCGAAATTCAGGGCGCGGACGATCTCATCCGCGCCCAACATGTTCCTTAATTCACATGGCATCCACATGGCTTATTTTTCCGTTATCAGAAAGTCAACTATGTGTTGACTGTATCAGACGGGCAGGACCTCTAACGGACGAGCGAACTGGACATCCATCCACTATGACAACCATGATTTATGGTCAAGCTTGAATTTCTGATTGAGTTTCAACAATGAAAGAACTCAAGGCGCAATGCATGGGAGGCAAGGTTAGGCCCAACCTTGAAGTTATCCCTTGCTACATTGAACAATGAAATTAGGTTGCCCCTCACCAATTTCTTGACATTTTATTTTATATACATATTTATTATTATTGTACAAAGATGGAATAATTTACTAATTTTCATCAACCTAGAACCAATCATGTGTGTCGCATGTGTGTGGATGTGTTGATGCATTGGTTCAAGGCCCAATTCAAAGAGAAGCATGTGCTCCACGTGAATAAGTGATGTCAAGTCATGATGTAACTTTTCTTGGTAACGCAACCTAATTGTTAAGGCAACCTAATTGTTAAGGCAACCTAATTTCACTATTTTGTGTAGAAAGCCATCGCGTCATGCATGAAGAGATAGGCACTCACTCAAACATGATTCAATTTTTGTCTAGATCAATGGGTGCATTATTCTTAGTTTCTATAGCAATAGAGAAAGTCATCCATCAAACACTGTGTCCTCATCAAACACTTCGTGTCCTCGGCATCGTTTCAGGTGGGTTAAGAATGTTGAAAGTCCCTTGATGGTGTCCCTGACGCCCAAAACGAAAGACCAGAAGATAAAGGACGGGACTGCCGAAACTACGTACGTTTCTCCCTTCCGAAGTTACAATGAACTTCAGTAACAAATCCATTACTTTGCTACACTGACTGAAGTCCACAGACCACCGTCTTTCTACTTGAGCCACCTTGCTGTAAGTTAGCCAGAAAGACTTCCCAAATTACAGTTCATATCAATGTATGGATTGCTGCTCTAATAATTCTAAAGTTTCTTGTCTGTTAGAAAACTCAGTCTAGCTGATTTCCGTCACTCCCGAGTCCCGACGGCCCACAAGGAATGGCAAGCTAGTCCCCTGGGAAACACGTACTGACTAAACTGATATATATCTATCCTCTCGGAATTGACAGCCATGAATTCGGAGCCTTCGCTAGCTCAGTCCTGGGTTAATTGTGGTGCAGCTCTATCGATCTCATTTTCTTCCTTAATTTCAATCTTTTCTTGCATTTGAACGTGTGTTCAGTTTGTGTTAAAAGACATGTAATGAAAGTAACGGAGAATGATATGCAGTATATGTTATTTCTTCGTAACTAACTATCAATGAAAGATGACCTCACGGCGACGTTTCATTCCACTGACACCACATTCAAAGCTATCTCTCCTTTAATTTCACTTGGACCCTCGCCTGGATGGATTAGCAACGCTCATCGGAACTGATTGATTACACTTAACTCGAGCTCATTGATTGATTGCACCTAATTCGAGCTGATGGATTGATGGATTGCACCTGCATGCTTTGATTGTTACTGCCGGTATAGTAATTCACTTCCAACCAACTGAAGCTAAGGATTTCTTGCTCCTGAAGATGAGCTCCGGCCAAAGCTCGTCGTCACGGGAAACCTGACCGTCCCCGCCTGCAGTGAGACAGCCAGTCATCAGCCCCCTCGTGATACGATGGTGCGTAACTGACTCAAACAGCTGGTTCCATCGCCAATTCAGATCACCTGTCGATGTACAGTACTTGTTCCATTTGCTGTCCTCAAAACCCTGAGGTGGCAACTCTCATATAAGGTAGGGCTCCACCATCCCATCCTCCAAATTTTGTAGGAAAAGGAAAGGTCTTCTACAATAGCTTGACTTCCAACAAGTGCTTTTTCATTTTCTTAATCCAAAAATGCACATGGTATCAAAACAAGTGATTTTCATAGAGACCAGTCCGGCATTCAAGGATTAAAGATGGGTTATAGACTTAGTAATTGCAATGCAAAGCAAGTCAAGTTATAAAAAAAATAATTGCCTAGTGACGACCTCCTGAGCCATGGGTAGTGAGATTGGTATTGAGTATTGACCTATGATTATTTTTGACAACTTGGCCTACTTTGCAATTATTAAACATAATGTCAATGTACTAGGAGAGTTGAGCCATTAGACTTCTTTGATTGCTTAAGCAATCAAAACATGCCACAATAGCAAAAGTCTCTTGTATTTAGATTATCTTAAGTGGATTCACACTAAGTTAATATTGTTTGGTAGTAGAAGAGATTTCTCTCAAATCTCTCTCACTACCAAACTTATGAAATGTCTACTTCATATCCACCTTCTTGAAAATTTTCTTAAGGCCAGTAGTGACCATTATCAATCTTAATCTACCTATCATTAACCAATCAAAACATGCCATGATGGCAAAACTCTCCTACATTGACATTATGAACTGTCTTAATATCATGAGTGTATGATAAATGAATCATGTGTGAAAATAATACTAGCTCGTACAATAATTTTGAAGATAGATGTAACCTTCATATTTAAGTTAAAATTAAATTTCTATCCGAATTAAAACAATAACTATCATAATTTCTTATAATGTATCATAATGTTTTTAATGCTCATAATAATATTGTACTAACAAATATGCATTAAGTTGTAAAATTGAATGGCCTCCAACTCTCTTTGATGTACAAATAAGTTTTTTTATAGACTTATTATCAATTGATTATTTGAATGATATAATTGTCATATTTTAATAAGTGACATATTTTTTGAAAGCTCTTGAAATCTCTTATCCTAATATCAATATAAAAAAATCATAATAATCTAAATTTACTAGTTTGTATAAATATGAGTGTAAGAAGTATAGTAACACACATGATAAGGGAATTGCCACCCCAAACCAATAACATACAAAAATCGTACTAAATCAGATAGAATTACCTAAAACTCTTCATATGAGCTCACTAAACCTTGTAACGTTATTGTAGAGACTAAAAGTTCAATTGATTAAGAATCTTTCTAAGTAAGACAAAAATGTTGATGTTCATCATTAGAATTTTGTGTGAAAAAAGGGGAGGTCTTGTCCGTTTGACCTCCAATAAGTGCTCTTGGATTTTCTTCAGCAAATGACTGACATAATGCCGAAAAGGATGATTTCCACAATGACTAAGTTAATGTTCCAAGATTAAACTAATGTGCATAGTTGCACACAATTGGAAGTGGATCGCAAAATTCTCAACCAAAAAAATATTGTTTTAATTACAAAATTCTTGTTCTTTCTTGTGAATTTTCAAAGTCAAAACATGAAGAAACTGTATGATATACCATTAGTCAATTCCATTATATTGACACGATTGCAGAGCTAGACAAAAAGTGTGACAAAAGTGTGACAAACATACACACAAAGCTCCACAAATTTAAACTACTTATATTTATATATATATATATAATGAGAATCCATACTACGCCACTCCGGTTGCTCAACTGAAGATCGATCTAGCGCCTCCGAAATCAGCTGAAATTCAAAGCATTGCGGTCACATTTCTGTCACGGGGAGGTAAGCAATCCAGGATTCCAGGATTGCCAGTCCCAGTTTACAGCGTTACCAACAGTGAGCCACATGCAGTCCCGTAAAGCAAACAAGGATATATAATCAGTCTCCCTGTGAGCTAGTGTCGTGTACTCGAGATTGAAGTGTTGCTAACTCAGTCTTGTTTAGAACCTGATCGAAGACTGTTATATTTGGCATTACGATCGAGGATACCTGGTTTGCGAGATGGGCGGTACCAGTGAAGTCGCAAATGCGGTACGCAAGCCCCACGTGGTCCTCCTTGCGATGCCAGCCCCCGGACACTTGTTTCCCTTCCTCGCATTAGGCAAGTCACTCGCTCGTCTCGGCGTCCAAGTGACGTTCCTCTGCAGTGGGATCGTATCCAAGACATTGCGGCGGGAAGTGGAAGAAGGCGTCGAGGATCCCGACGTGAGCCTGTGCTCCGTCGTGGAGGATCCCATCCCGGAGCCCGAGAGTCCCCGGAAGGTCATGCCATGGCTGTTCAAGCTCACTCCGGAGGAGATGGCGGACAGGACGACGGAAATTATGCAACAGCTTTCGCCACCTCCGTGTCTACTCATCGTCGACATCTATTTGTCCTGGTCCTCGCAGGTGGAGAAAAAGTTGTCGATTCCTAGACATTTGCTGGTCACCATGTCCGCTGCTACGCTCGCGTTCATGTTCTCGGTAACGCTCGTTCATGAAATTACGTGCCATCGTATATATTTTGAAGAAAGAGTATGCCATGTGTGGAGGAAGTAAACCTAGCTGGTTTACCAACTCAATTGAAACATTAGCAACTCTTAAAACGTCAATTTCGTTAAATTGGCGATATTCCTCTGAAACGGCACAGGTGATCACCAAGCGCAGAAGGATCGGAAGTTGAAACGATTTAGGAACCCAGAAGCCAGGGGTGGGAATATATCCTGGCTTAGACGTGCACAATGGTGTGAAGAAAATCCAGACATGATAAAATCTGGAAAATTTAAGGTCCTCTTCATGTCAATATGGCGCAGGGAATACCGCTAATTTTAAAGGAATTAACGTTTTAAAAGTTGAACTAGCTCCGTTTCGTTGCCATGATGGGAAACTCTTAAAAATCTCTTACAGAGTTCAAATATTTTGTGTTCAAACATTTTTCGAAACTCACTTGTGCTCTAAATACGGCAGATCGAATTGCAGTGCCCAATGTCAGTAATAGCTGGCTCCCAGTTCTAAATATCGATCCATTATGATCCCCTGGCCTGCCAGGTGCCATTGTTTACGAAGGAAGGCCTGTTGCCCATGGAGCCCGGGACATCCCTGGAGCTCAATGTACCGGGAGTAGGAAACATGGCCCCCGGCGAAGTTTGGGAGTATTTCGTCAAAGGTGGGCCGAAGCAGCCGGACGCGATGATCGACTGCCTGCGCAGCCTTACGGAGTCTTGTGCAACTGCAACTTATTTGGTCAATAGTGTGGAGGAGCTTGAACCCGACGTTTTTCACGCCCTTAAGGAGCCCATCCCATTCACAGGCGAGGTACAGACTCGAATGGACCATTTTTCTTATTAGTTAGCTATGTATCCCTGCGTCCCTATTGATTACCTCGATCATGAGCAGCTCTTACGAATTAAATTTCTGCAAGACATCTTCCTAATTACGTCTCCAATGAATGTTACTTCCGCCGCTTAGTAGCTCCAGAATTAATCCTGTAGTCTAGTAGCAAGTTTTCTAATCGAATTATGCTTTCATTGTGCCTCACAACTGAAGCAGTTTCATAACTCAGCAGCAATCTAACTGAATCTTCAGTTTCATTTAAATTCCTTCTGCTTCGTAAGTACGTAGCTCCCGAATGCTTCAATTCAGCTTCTTCTCCAATCAAATATATTTACTTCTACTGCGTCAGAATTTCCAGTTCAAACTCCGCAATCTAGCTAAATTAATTCTCCAACCGATCAATCAGGCATTCTGCCGTCTCAGGGTTCGTTACTTACAGCTATTGACGCCAATTTCGTAATATTGGCTGAATTTCATGCACTACATGGGCACTTTTGCAAACAGGCGTCTTCAATCTCAACATCTACATAGGTCCAAGATTTTAGAGCTCGACCTGTGCACTTGAGTGTCACAATATTCGCACTCGGAACCGCGCCAAAATTTACCACAGAATTGAGTCGGGTTTCCAGAATTTGAACCTTCTAAACGTTAGGGTGGACACCGAATTTGCAGGTGGCGAAAGTGGTGTCCGTAGGCCCTCTAGAAACAGCATTTGCGACCAAAGAATCAGCTGCGAAGGGCGCCACACCCACTCTGGAAGTGGCAGAGTGGAAGAATTCGAAGAGTCAGAAACTGTCCAGCGAGGTGGAGCAATGGTTGGATGCGCAACCGACGGGATCGGTGGTGTATGCATCCTTCGGCACCATTTACTCCCTCCAGGAAGAGCAGGTGCGGGAGCTGGCGCACGGCTTGGAGGCCAGCGGACAGCGTTTCCTTTGGGTCATCCGACCCCTCCAGGCACCCCAAGTGAAGGTTTCCCAACAGGGACCTCTAGTGCAGGAGCAAATCGCCGCATTACTTCCTCCAGGTCGGTTTCCCAAATTTCAAACATTCAGGCTCACATTCTTCAAACCTCAGTCACATTATTTTGGAGCGATTCCGAGAGCCAAAATTGTGACATTCACCTGCACAAAGCTTTCGATGAAAATCTACCTAGAACACGTGATTGTTACTCTGTTGTTTGGGTTGTACAGTGTCTCTCTTTCTTGCAATCGAACATGCGTCAATTTGTGTAAAATTTAAGAAAATGAGAACTTAAAACTACCAAGGACTGATATGAAGATTTAAGACGCCTCTCTGGTACTGTGCCAATGTCGTGAAATTCAGCCAATATTACGAAATTGAATTCATTTTGAAGAACCCACCCTTCTCTAGTTCTTCAGATGATAACTGAAGATTCAGAAGACTCAAAAGTTTGTAATTCATCATAGACTGAGAGTATGAATGGCAATGGGACAACAGTTTCCAGGATCGTCCTAAACCTCCCACGTGAGGGAAGCTCCAGACTATGCACTGACAGAATCTGGATTCCTTTAGTCATGCAAGGGTTTAAGAAAATCTCGCTCAATTGTGCGAATTGTGCGAATTGTGTGAATGGCAGGGTTCGAGGAGCGGACGAAAGGGCGAGGACGATTGTACAGTCGCTGGGCGCCCCAACCGAGGATTCTCTCTCACAAGGCCGTGGGTTGTTTCGTGAGTCACTGTGGCTGGAACTCGGTGCTGGAGGCCATAGCGACGTGCACTCCCATTCTCGCGTGCCCCTGCTTCATCGACCAGTGGATGAACGCGTCGTTTGTGGAGAAACGGATTCAGATTGGCCGTGTGATGGAGAATGAGAAAGGCGAATATGAGCGAGGCCGGATTGAATCCCTTCTCCGGAGGATGATGATGGAAGATGGGGAGGAACGAAGAAATGTGGTGAAGATGAACCGGATGTTTCGGGAGGCTGTCACTCCATCCACGGGCTCTTCCGCTTCCAACTTGGAGCGCTATGTGGATCACATCGTTGCTTTGGACCAGCACTTGAACCCTAAATCCTAGATTCCTGTTCCCGCTCTTGACAGAGTCACGTTCTTTCTCGGCACAGAGGTCTGAATGTTGATTGCAGTCTAAGTGTAACGACTTTGATCAGAGTCATTAGGGTTGGTAGTGTACATATCTCTGTCAACTAAACCCTAAACCCCTAAACACTGACGCTCTAGATAGAGCCTCGTCTTTTGGAACACAGGTGGAGTAAGTTAGTCTCGCAGTCCTTCGATCAGATTCATAAGGGACATGGTGCCCCTGGCGATTGCATTGTTTCAGCAGCACCCCGGAGCAATTAGGTGAAGCAGTCTTTGACGACTTGTTTGCCCTGTTGGCATTGTTGAAAATTATTTTAATTTTTTTCCACATAAAGACAAATTTGAATAATGGGGAGAGCAACTGAATTTTTTTTTGACATGGTATGAATCAATACCTTAAGATAAGGTTCTTTATTTTGTTACATTGAGATCTCTTGGACCATGCATCTCCTTGTCACATTCTTGGTACCTTCAGAAAGCCCTCAACAAGGAGGGGTGCCTCAACCAAGAGGGATGCTCGGGCTTTGTTTCATGGCATTCCAACCTACAATGTGAAAGTTATTGAATTTTGAAGTCCTTATGAATTAAAAAATAAAAAAATTCTTTTACTTTTATTTTGACCGAGACAACGGTAGGAATTTTTGAAGTGTGCAACCTAATTGGCTCAAAGAGTCTCTAGATTACCCCAAAACCAACAAAAATTGTATCCATAATGGTCATCTTTCTCACTTAAAGCAACTTAAAAAAAAGGTGAAAATGAATTAATACTTAAGAGGTGGAAGTTGTTATTGCAAGTCACTTAAGTTATCAACCTTTCACCATCATGAAGACATTGATTGTAGCTACTAACACAACCTAATGCACTTCAAATCTCAAGTTGTTGAAAAAAATCTACCATGAGTTGATGCAAGAGTTAGATGGATAATTCTATTCAAATGCCATGCTATTGTACACAACCTTTTGTTGGAATGATAGTATTTTGTGTTTATAGACATAGATTACATTACATGTCATTTGTTTATTATTCATTGTAGGATATATGACATACATCATCCTTGCATGAAGGTCAAATTTAGACATAAATAACATATTTTTTTGGTATATTTGAAGTTCTAAAATATTATAAGTGAAATGTTTGAAAGGTTGTAGAGTTTTTTCTTCCATATTGCTTAATTTTTGAAATATTTCAAAATTGTATAAGAAATTGTTAGGAATAACATTTTCAATTGTAAAACTCAAAAGCATTCGTATTAATTAACAATCATCATTAAGTTGAAAAGACAAAACAACCAAGAAAAGATGTGGTAATAAAATAAAAAACAATAAAGATAAGATAAGTATTTTGGTAGTTGATTGTTGAATCTAATCCAAACATGATATAGTAAGTTGCACAGAGGGTTAAAATTTTGTTCAATTGAAGGAGTGTTATTAAAGTGAAACTAGTTCAATTGTGTAATGAAATTCATTCTTAAAATTATTGTTAAAGCCACTTAATTGTAACACCTAATAATTATAGAGTGAAAGAGAAAGTTATTACTAACAAGAAAAAAGAGTGTTAATTTAAGTTTAGTCCCAGTAGTATTGTCTTATAATTAATGACCGTTTTAAAGATTTTTAGTATAATATTACTAAAAACACATGTATATCTAGTAAAATTTTGCTAATAATTTCTGAAAAGGTAATTAATTATAGGACTATACTAATAGGACTATACTTAAAACACCCCTTTTTCTAGTAGTGGGTAGTATAAAGTTTACTTTTGATTATTGTTGCTTCATCAAATTAAGTTCAATTCAATTTTGAACCCTAAGGGTGGTAAGAAGATACAAGACTTTTGAAATTTGTCCCATCTTGCCTTTGAACAATGTTATTAAATATTGTTTTTAAATTGAAAAGCAATAATTGACAATATAGTCAAGATTATAGAAGGTAAAACAATGGAAGGTTAAAATGCAAGTTTTTTGTGTTAATATCTTCTAACAAATTTCTTCAAGTGTTGATGAAGTTGAGAAACTAATGATTGGATCAAAATTTAGTGGAACAACCATGTGAAGAAGAACATTAGAAGGTTCTACTACCTCTACCTTTATGGACTTTTACTACTGTGGAGTGGAATTTGGTGTTGGGTCTCAAAAGACTTCTACATTACCTTCATTGATAGAAATCCCATGTCTTAGAATCTAGACAGTACTTAAAAAATTCTATTAAGATTAGATGGAGTCCTTACTTGTTGCTCACTTATTAATTCAACCATTATAGTGTAAGAATGTTTGAAAATAATTTGAGTAATCAAATGAAGACAGCAAAATGGAAAGTTATGTCCACATTAGAGCCTCATTTGAACACTTTTGAAGTATTTGAATAATGACTTCAAACCAAGGTGACATCAAGGATGTGAAATCTTCTAACAACATTGTGACTAGTTTGATTGATCCTTTGTCCTAAAAGAATGAATACTATTCATTATTCAACAATTGATTACAATTGATACTTCCCTTACTCAACTCCAATCCAAGAGGCAAAATATTATGCCAATTTACCATTGGTGAAAATTCAATTGGAAGGGCAAATTTGAAGAAACAATGACAAAATAGACATAACTAAGAAAAAACTAAAAGAGGGATTAGCACTAGGCTTCAAAAAGTGGAACAATGAAAGGGAACCATCATGATGTCACACACAAACTAAGATGAATAGCAACACTCTTTTCTTGCATGGATAGAAATGGCACCCTACTTCCAATCTTGAAGAATGTTGTGCACATAAATTACAAAAATTAACATGGGAGACAAAGCTACGTCTCAACCAATGCAACTTGTACGTACAATATATAATTAACCCTTAAAGGACACAACCCCATGACCAAAGTAGTCACCCAAACTGCTTTGATTATCAAAACAGTAGGTGCATTTTTTTGTTTCTACAATAAACAATGAGTTCATCCATCATCCACTTTTCAGCCTCCGCATCCTTCCAGGGTTAAGTTGGAACATCAAAAATCAAAATCATGCAGAACACACACCTTAGAATGACACTTCTCACAGCGAGTCTGGTTGATTCATAATCCATCAGTAACTAGTAATTAAAAAGATAGTGTTCCTGGAGACTGATACAAGCCAAATCGTGAAAGGACGTTTACGGGTCGACATTTCCTAAACCCACAAGCAAACTGGTTCGCTTGATTTATTGACCAGCTAGTCATGTCGACTAAGCACAGGCACTCTCTTGTCGAAAGGGTCAACAATTACCTGCTGAGTTTCCTTGACTGACGAGGCCGGAGAATTGAAGAAATTTAAATATATAATGAACTACATACTACAGATTGAACTTGGTTACCAATTACCGTATCAGTTCAAACTATCCAGCCTCTGCAGATCGAGATCGTTTCAATTCTATGGAGGACTGAAACACCAATGTAGAATTATACACACTAGCTAGCTAGCTAGCTCCTCAAATTAAAGAGTAACTTAATTACTGCAAACGCACTCAATCCAATGTGCTATAAAATACAGCTAGAAAGCAAAAGGAAGAATGATCGAGACCACCCTGGCTAGCTAGAGAGCGTTGTTAAAAACTATGGATGTGGCAGGTAACCATTCCTGCCCTGCAATGAAGCTGCTCACCGTGAACTTGGTTGCCTCGGTGATGGAGATCTGTCGACTCCAGCTAACACGGCTAGCGGTATTGGCCCCTGGACCTGTGTTGCCGTACTCCCCGTAGTTCACAGTCTTGCCTGAGTTCGGGTCACCGTTCCACAACAGCCAACCTGCAGTGTGGTGCAAGGAGAATCGGTTGCAACGTTTAGTATTGATATCGATCATAAATCGATGAAATTTAAAATATAAATTGAAGATAAAAATAAAATCGTTTGATTCTCCAACCATGGTCAAAGATGGAAGACAGAAAATTCGTGATTGTAGGAAAAACAGAGGCTATAAATTAACACCGACCTGCAGGGTTGACACACTTGGCTAGAGTGGATTTGATGAACACCGTTTGAGCAAAAGGCTTCCACGGCCGTCCTAAGTAGGTGGGGTATGAGTCTGGAAGCCCCGGTGCAGCCCCCACTGTGCAGGACAGGAATGACAGCCCTGTGTTCTGCCCAGGGTCTGTTCGCCCACTGGCTGTGTAAATGTTCTGTGAACTCGCTTTCCCCAGACGGGCCTGCAGTTTACAATTCTGAAACACCGCTGCTGCGTTGCCGAATATGTAGTCTATTGTGCCTATGATTGTGCACCCTGAGTAGAATTGGCGAAGCGCGTGTGCGTAGAGAGTGTCCTGCAGGTTTGAGAATGAGATATCAACTTCAAGTTAGTATATCTAATATTTTTAGAAATTGTGCAGTCGTGCACTAATACAGGTTTAGTAATTTTGTATATGAAAATATTACCCCCTACAGTACCAAGGATTCATGGTTTTTTTGTGACCAAATTGAATGATCAAATTGCAATCCAGGAGACTCCAAATTTTGCATCACCAAAATCAGTGAAGAATATTGCATGATATGGACGAAAATAAATAAAATAAAATCGGACAAAAGAGAGACTCTAGGCCCGACTAGGGAGTCTGCTCAGAAAACAACATCTGACAGAAGAGAGATTGCTCAGAAAAAGCATCACTGAGACACAGTTTGGGCTTCTTCGACTCCTGGGTCTTTACGGGTTAATTAGTGATTTTGTTTTGTCTGCGCTTGTGCTACTCGAGCAATAGAAGGAAACTACTTAACGACACACTCCGCCATTACACTTTCACTGAGAATTTGTCTTGTTATGGACATATCTTATTGGACAACTTTGAAATGGTAAGTTGTGAACTTGTGTGAGTTCATTTAGAATCCCATTTGTTCTCATGTGGGCTTAGAAGTGGTTTAGGGTTAACAGACTCTTATATACGCCTGCCTCTCAAAGGAGGCCGGAGTTTACTTTCTTCAATTAGGGCGGGCTGAATGCACTCGTTTTGCAAGATTTCAATGTTTGACTTTAGTACCTGATAGCCTTCAAGATTTACATTCGAGAAAGCTTGCTGATCCCCTCCAGCTCTCAAAGCCACAGCTTGCTCCCCTTCGGGACCTGCTGTGTTTCGAATCGTCATGCCTTTCCCGATGAATCCGGGTGCAACCACCGCTGCAAAAAGCAAATCACGGATCCAAAAAATTACCTCATGTTCATTACTTCGACATTATCAATGGCTAATCTCAGTGGCAATTTCCGACTCCTGCATCTGCAAGTCTTACGAGTCCCTTCCCCGTCCTGTTAACGAAAATATTGAAGCTCAATCCAGATGTGCCAGCCATGACAGGCCATCTGACATCGAGTACCCTAAATGAGATTTACACAATGCTTATATCTTATCAAATATTCTAGTCAGTGCCAATCCTGATCTCCATACGACATATCTTTTCACCACAAGTCGAAATTCAAGAGAGGCTAAATTCGTCCGAAGTGATCTACTCAATTTCTACATCTCAGGCCAAATTCACACACGCAGAGGATTCAATTTAAGTAATAGTGAATTACCGAAAGTGGCAGATAAGAAAGTGGTTACACCGCTGCCTTTCACACTCTTACTCCCAGTGATAATCGTCTGCCCAGGCCCATCTCCATACATCATGAGGTTCTTCTTCCCCTTCGGCACACTAACATACTCACTATAAACGCCCTTCTTCACGTAAATCACCCACCGGGTCCCGGACGACGGGGCGGCATCCACCGCAGCTTGAATCGAAGTGAATTTCTCTGAGCCATCTTTGGCAACGACAGCATTCGGCGTTGGATTCGACGACACTTGCAGCAAACGACGGCCATCTCTGGAGAGCCAGTGAGGAAACTCACCCTCCATTTCATGAAAGCTCAGTAGACGCCGTCGGCTATGGCGCAACACTTCGCCCCAATTGGTAACCTTCGCGAGTGAGTTCACCAACGACAGGCCATTGCTGAGGACCTTGGTCACCCAAACGCCATGTGCTCCGTCCAATTCATCGCTTTTGTTCCAGACGCCGAAGTCCTGCACGGCATCGAGGCATGTGTCTTGGTAGGTTACAGCCGCCGCCATGTATTGTTGGATGTCGCCGAGCTCGGGTTTCAGGGCCTGCAGGTTTAAATTCGATACGCGCGACAAGGAGGCGTTCACTTGTTCCAGGCAGTCGGTGAGAACTGCTTTGCACGTTACTAATGCGGAGTATTGTGTTCCGTTCTTGACTGGGGACGACGCCTGGAGCTTTTCCACTGCCACAACTGACTTGGAAATGGCCACCATGGATGCCCGCAACGCTATCGTTACGTAGTTCTGGGGGTTTCTTGTGTCGGAGCCGTAGAGCGTTTGGTTGCACACATCCGGGTACCTGTATACACTCAAGATTTCTTTCTTTATGGTAAACACTCTCGGAAACGACATTCTAGAATATCCGGCACAGACTACCATATGCCTATAGCGACCCCGACATTCAAACTACGTCATAGAGAACTAGACGGGATCCCAGGTGGAAAGGTTAAAGAGATTTAAGTGGAGCTCCACGACAGCTTCGTAGTAGGGTGATTGAAGAAAGAGAGCTAGTAAGGGAAATTTTCTTCAAAACTTACAAGGTTCTGCTGCAAATGCCGACAACAGAGTACGCATTGGGGTCGCCATCGCCGCCTCCATTGTGATGTTTCTTAGATTCAGTAACCCCAACCGCGGTTCCGACGATGGCCGCCACTGCGATGAAGGCGAGGCAGGCACTCAAGGCAATGCATCCCTTCTTGGAGCGTTTTCTTGGGGGCAACTTGGACGACGATTCCGTCATGATCGCTGATCGAGTGTTGTAACTCCTGTTGGGATTGCTGAGCAGTCCACCTGCTTTGGAGGACGGGCGCTGGAATGCTCCCAACGCGGACACCACGTTCCTCGCCTTGCTCCACAACCGCGCACCCGTGGACGCTGTCCTGCCCATGGAGCGCATTCCAAGGTCGACGAGGTTAAGATTTGCAAGAACGCCCTACTAGTACACTGTTGTCAACTGACGATTATTAGACAGTTTCTTTCCGACCTTGGGTATGGCGAACAAATGCGATATCCTTGATCTTGTCACTTATCGACAGCTAGCTACTCCTACCAGCACAAAATCGATTAACCTACAGGCGAATCAATCTCAAAAGAGCTACATATACAAGCGCGACCATGAACCCAGCATCAACAAGATGAAAACGAGTAAACCCATAGCCTCACCGGTCCTAATGATCGTAAGCCGAACAAATGAATCCTGTCAGTGTACTGCACTGTCTGACACACGACGTACTAGCGCCTACTCTCAAGAACAATTCCTCATAGTTCCAAAATTCATTCTCACTGGAACGATCGACACTCAAACGATCGATCGACTCCTTGCAATCACAAATACAACTGAGCTGACGACGACACAAAATCAAACCACCCAACACGAAATTTATACCCTCATCCATTCATTCATCCATTCCCACTAGCTGGCCATTACTTGAATGCAATTACTTTGCTTCAAATGCGAGTAAAGGACGGCGTACAAAGTCTGCTATTGCCTCTCTGTTGAATGTTGAGAGATGGGTACCGGTGTTGAGAGATGGGTACAAGTGGTGCTGTCTCGCTCGCTCGCTCAAGCGCCAGTCAGCTCCAGCTAGCTCTAATTGCACCGCGTTTACTACACTACTAGCTCGTCCAAGGGATGTTCCAGCTAGCTACGACCGCGCGTGTACCATCAATTGCAAGCTCGTCGAGGCTATGTGAGGGACGATCGATCTGCTCAGCTAGTGATGGATCTGATCAGCTAGAGAAGGGGCAATACAATGCAGAGCAATGCAAGTGGGCTATAATTTAGCTTAGTGGCGTGCACATGGTGGATGGAGTCGGACAAGAGCTACGGTGCACGACTTGCTCTGACGCGGGGTGGGGAGGGGTATGGCAGCAGGCAGACCCACTACAGGAGGAGCTGCAGGGGCGGCCGCTGGAGGTCTGTGAAACTTCCTCCCTGGGCCTGACATAGGGCGATGTATGATTGAGGAAACCTGCAGCACCAACCGCCATGGGCAACCCATTCTCCAAAGATCGCCAGAGCTCAACTAACATTTGGGTGCGAGGCATATTAAACCGCACAAATTCAAACTACACATACTAAATAGTGAAATTAGGTTGTCCCACACTAATTTCTCAACATTTTGTACTGTATGAATATTGTGGAAACACCCAAAACCATCAATATAAGCTATTCAGCACAGTTGGAGGTACCTTTTCCTTAAAATAATATTTTAGTAGTATTGGCAAGTGAATATCATGAATATTAGAAGAAAAAAAATGGATTTTTCAAATGTGGTATGTCATTTCTATGGCTTTTCAAAGTGCAGGTTCTTTAACCTCTAATAAACATCCCAACTGTGTTTTTTGGCAACATAGAAATTTTGGGTAGCTCACCACAAATGGAGTTTTTTTTTTTTTTGCTCAAATTTTAACACAACATGTGTCCAAGAAGTAGCTTTAAGGCCCAACAATTTTCATAACTTTTGACTACATGGTTAAGAAATTATTGCATGATATGTAATTTTCTTTACTCACAAGCAACTTGGGCAACCAAAAAAAATTCTTTAAAAATTCTTTTCTTAAGAAATTAAAATTTGAAATTGATTCTCTAGATGTATATATACTTGGAAAGCTTTGAATCATTCCATTTTAATCAATGAGTCAAAAGTTATGAGGGATTTTAGTTTGCAAAAATTTGTGGATTGCTGTTGAATCTCTACTCTAAAACAAACTTTGAAGTCCTTTATTTAACTCAATTTTCAATATTTTTGAAAAAAAATAAAAACATTGGATGTAGATTGCTTATTACAACATTACAACCATTGGGATTGACATTTTTCAATTCCATAAATAAATTGTTCACAATTTAATATTTTAAATCATTCTCTACTCCTTTCTACTTACTATCTTTTTCCTATATGTTCTATGATTCCAAATGATTTGAAATTTTTCAAGCATGTAGCCAACTTGACTTGAAAAATGAATCTAAAGAGTAACCACCATTTTGGACATTTTTTCATATAAATGTGACCTTCTGAAGTGCAGCTGCCCGGATTTTCGCAGGGCCAAAAAAAATAAATTTGTCACTTCAAATGCTAATATCTTGAAATCTACATGGTGGAAATTTCTGAAATTTTTTCTGCATATTTTCAAACAAGATTAATACAAAATCCTACAGTTAAATGTGTCCAAAAATGGGTTTTTTTCTAAAATTTGATACTTGTACTACAAATGGTAGTTTTGGAGCGATTTTTGTGAAAACATAGTCAAAATCGTTTAGGGGTTAAACCACTAAAACTATCACATAGGTGGCCTATGAACCAAAATTTGCAAAAATCAATAGTCAACTAAGGACATTTAAATATGTTTCCTTTAAATGTGTCAACAAATTAGAGGACACATTAATGGAAGGCTAGGGTTAGATTTTGTAATAGTTTAGGATACAAGAATGGGGGTAGGGACATTTTTGGGTATTTCTACCTTAGACATGTTAGATTACATGGAAAAAAAACATACAACAATCCATACCTTATGTCATGCTTTTTGTTTGTTTGTTTTGTTTGTTATGGTGAAGTCTCCTCACTCATATTCTTGGACCATTCGAAAGATCTCTAAGAAGGGGGATATATGGGCTTTGTTTCACTATAAGAAACTCATATTTTTGGATATGTTTTACCACTAATATGTGATGATTGAAAAAAACATGTGATGTCAAAGTGTAGAAAGTCCAATAAGGTAGATTTTTGTGGGTGTTGCAAAAAACACTCACACATTACTATAAAAATAAATTGATGCTATCATTGACATTGATGTTTTATTTGACATCATTAAAGACATATTGATGTTTTTTGAATCGTTTGAAAAAACATAGATTGCCACGTTAGCAACTAAAGCCATTTTGACTATAAGTAAATTAGTGAAAATTATTGCAATCTATCAATGATAAAATGTTGACCAAATGTGAAAATTTTAGAAGAAAGGAAACCACATGACATATTTTGCAAAAAAAGGGAAATGAGTGGGTGTGCACCATGGATGAAAAATAAGCTTTTTATACAAGTGGGATGATAGAGAGATTGACAATCTACACGGGATATATAAAACAAAAATATGTTCGATGTAAAATGTTTGAAACAACATCTCAATGTCTGAAACAACGTCCACATGTCTAGTTGTCAAACTCCCACGTTCAAATTATCCCATATCTTTTTTGTCTCACCATGAACAAACAATAGATTTCAATATAAATACATTCTCTCCACCCTTCATTTTCATTAACTTTAAATGAAGTAATTCCTTCATTTAGCCACAAAAATTCTTTTGATGGTAGATGGTAAGATTTCTTTAATTCTTGTTGAATTCAACAATTTTTCTTATTCATTTTATTTTATATTTTATTTTCACTAATTATTTTTTATTGACCTTGCTCTACAAGTATGGTATGCACTACTTGATGTTTGAAGAAATGTCTCCATGTCTTAGTTGACATTTCAAAATTAAAAATTAAAAATTAAAAACAACATAAAAGTTTGTTGACTAGGCACGCGAAATCATCTTTTCCCACCAACATGTCTAGTGCCACATCAACAACAAATCGGATGAAATAATTTCTTATGTGGCATTGCCCAATCATGTAGGGGTGACATGTCCTCCATGTGGTGCATTTCAAGCAACTCTATAGACCGCATCATATGTAATGTTAGAAAAAACAAGCTCATTTTTGCCATGTCTAATAAAATTTCAGCATGTTTTTTGCTTGTCAACTGTGAAAAATTTTAGGTGACGTTTGTGATGATTCATTTCATGTCTTAGGCAATATCATGACATGTTTTTCTTGACGTCACAAAAGAGCTAGTTTTCTTATAGTGTTTCTTGGCGTTTGGACCTACAACATGAAAGTTATTGAATTTCAAAGTTTTTATGAATTAGAAATTGTAAAAATTATTTTTACTTTTATTTTAATAGTGGCAATGATATAAGCACCATAGTATCACTTATGATTGGATTGAGAGATTATAATGTTTGATCATAAGGGTGTCAAAACTGTGAAAGTGATTTGAAATCTTTTAATCCTCTTTTTACATGTCAAATCTAAAAAGTTGGTCACCTAAAAAATATGAAATGAAAGGACATAATATGCATAATCTCAATCAATTTACAACTTCTCAAAATCTACTCTACAATTTTTTTAATTGAATTTCTAATGTGATATTTCCTCTTAAATCTAGTGTATTTGAGACTCATTTCCTAAAGCCCTCAACATTAGAAAATCAAAATTTACAATGAATGGAAAGTACTAGCATGTGAGTATAGAATCTAGGAGCCCATGAGCCTAATAATCTATATTATAGATTGTTTTCATGCTATAGTGTACCTATGTTATAGGTACATACATTATAAACACCTTCAAATGGGTTGTAGGTACAAGTAGGTTCAAGGCTCATAGGCTCATATCTTTGCGCTCACATACTAGCATTGTTGTGCAATGGAAACCCTTGCACAAAATCATGAATAAAAAATCATAATCATTCATTTTCAAAATTGGATTTCAACCCTTCATGGACTAAGAAGATACGGTATGTCATCTTCAAATTCTTCAATGGCAAATTCTTGGTAGAATAAAACAAATTTTGATATTTTGTAAACTAGGGACTTGTAGAGCAACAAATTCACATAGTTGTTGCATTTTTCAATTTAAAAAATTTCAATATGAGAAGTATTTAAAAAATTATTTAGAAATTTAGTCAAATAAAATAAGGAAGAAAGCATAATTTTCTTACTTGTAATGAAAGAATATTAAAGATGAAGAAAAAATATTTTCTTGGACATTTATAGTCCTTACTCTACACAAAAAAATTGATCTTGGAGAAAAAGAATTGTATTTGTATTTTTAGCAATTTTAAAAATACAAGGTTCAATCTAGTGTGATTAAGAATACAAAAATAATTAGAATGATTCCAAATTTTTGGAAGATGTTCCAATTTTTTTTTTAATAATTTCAATTCTTTAATTTCAAAAATTGACGTAACTATGTATAATTTTTTTTTAAATTGTAGGATCTAGTTTGGTCAATTTTGGCTTTCTACTCATTTTGTTTGGAAATGTGGACAAATTTGAGAGAGAGTTTTAGTTTTCATTTGAAAAAATACAAAATACTGCATTTACCTAAGATTCTAATACAATTTGGGGGGAGGGATAACAAATCATTATTCATTTTTTTTTATCATTTTTCTTCCTCTAGAGCTGTGTTTTTTGCTTATAAAGTTCATCATCCAAAATTGTTATAATTTAAAAATTCAACAATCAATATTTTCCACAATTAATTTTGTGCATACTAAACAAAATAGTCTTTACTTTTGTATGGTTAAAATTAAAAATTTCAAGCAAATCCATGTGCAAAAAAAATCAAAGTGGGACAATTCATTGAAAAATTCTATTGTCAAAAAGCTACTAGGCTTGAAGGGTTAATTCTAAAACTAAACTTGAAAAAGATTTTTTCAAAAATACAAAATGCAAAAAGTAAGAATTTGGTAAGAATTTATTTACCTTCAAAGTATTTTTGACACCAAAATTTGGTGCTAGCTGGCATTTAGGAATTAATGAATACTCCCTCTATCCCAAAATGATCTTTTGTTGAACAAAATGTTCTAAATTAAACCTAAAAGTAACATTTTCAAAATTCATTTCATACTGTAAGTAGAGTTTGGTGCACTCCTATCATCTTAAGAACTTTGAGTTTCAGAGCCCTTTTCAAAGTGCAATTTGGAAGTATTAATAAGAAGAATTCTTTGGGCATTTTTAAGGAGCATTAATGGGCACTTCATTATTGAGTATGAGTTCATCATTTTGTAGGCAATTAGTATGGGTTTAAGATCACATGTGAACCTTTGTTCCACCTCCTAAAGCTTCATCTCATTCAATTGGGCAATATTTAAAGAGATGCAAAAATAAGAACAAACAATATTGATTAACCCTTTTAATCATTTTATTTGTCTTTTGATTGAATGATGATTGGATGGATGGAGGGGGAACTACTACTTGGAGTCGTTTTGTTGGTCCTAGTTGAATCTAATTGCAATTTGCAACATTACAAAGTGCAACAAGAAGAGCATTTGGGACAAAAAATTAAGGCCAATATAAAGTTAATTTTGGAATAAAAGGAGTAAAATCATTTACAATGGTATGTTCATTCATAAAAAATATTTATTAATGAGTATCTTTCATCCCAATATTGGTGAAATTCATCTTAAAAAAAAGGTTAATTTCATCAATCTTGGGATGAAAAATACTATTAATAAATAATTTTATGAATGAATGTACCATTATGAATGATTTAATCCTTTTTTCCCTTACTTGAATGTTCTAAGGGAACCAGGTGTTTTAATTTCTCTAGTTTTTCCTAGTTAAGATAAAAGAAATTAGGGTGGCTAGAGTAGTGATCAATGATATTAATCATTTTGTAGTTGAAACTAGATGAAAGTCATAGTGAATCAAATGAAAATATCCAAACTAGATGAAATTATGGCAATAACAAGACAAGGTTTTGGTTTAAAAATAGATTTCATAATATGGCAATTGCTAATGAAAAAATATTGGATAGACATACCCATCATCAGACCCGTTTTCAATTATGTCCTCTATCTATATGTATCCAACATGTTAGTGCATAAATGTTTGGAGATGTATAGATAGGAGTGGATGCATTTGGCTTGGAAAAGGGGTGGATAAAAAAGTGTATCTATTTTACACAAGTTAGTTCAATTAAATTTTAGAGTTATAAATTGAGTAGGATCCTTCACCCAAATTTGGATGAAGAGTAGGTAAATGCAATCTAAATAGTATAAATCAGTTTGGACACATTTAAAATGAGAATTAGATTAACCCCTAAAAGGCCAAATTGCATTTTTTGGCAATATAGAAATTTTAGGTAGGTGTGTGTGATTAGAGACTTCCATGTTTTTGACCCAAATTTTGATAGAAGGTGTGGACAAGGAATATCTTTCATGAGCACTAAATTTCAGAACATTTGTAAATATGAGTAAAAAATTATGGCCTAATATATAGTTTGTTTCTCAACTCGGGCAATTCGGGCAGATTTGAAAAATTCACTTTTTTCAAAAATCTAAATTTGAAATTGGTTTTCTATATTTATATGTACATTAAAAGCTTTGAATCATTCAATTTTGATCAATGAGTCAAAATTTATGAGGTGTTTTAGTTTGCAGGCAATTATGGATTCTCTACCCCAACTTTCTAGTCTTTTATTGAACTCAATTTTCAATATTTTTGGAAAGAAATAAAAACATTAGGTGAAGATTGCTTATTACAACATTACAATCATTGGGATTGTCATTTTTTGTTTCCATAAATAAATTGTTAATAATTTAGTATGTTGAACCATTCTCTACATTTTTCTACTTACTATTTTTTCCTATATGTCGTGCAATCTTGAATGATCTCAAAATTTTCAATCATGTAGCCAACATGCTTTGAAGAATGAATCCAAAGAGTTGCAATCATTTTGAACATTTTTTCATACAAATGGAACCTTGTGAAGTTCAATTGCCCGGTTCCTTGCAGGGACAATAAAATGATTGTCACTTCAAATGCTAATATCTTGCAATCTACATGGTGGAAGTTTCTGAAATTTTTACCACATCTTTTCAAAATAGTTTACTTCAAGATCCTAAGGTTACATGTGTTAAAAAATGTGTGTTTTTTTTTTTTCTAAATTTTGAAATTTGTATAAGAAATGGCAGTTTTGGAGTGTTTTTGGCAACAATATAGTTAAGCATTGTATAAGAAATGGTAGGGTTAATGAAGACGGAAGTGCATGAAATTTGAATGAATGTAGAGGAGAGTTGAATGACAATTAGTCTATTTGCAACAGTGTGAAAATTGGAAGGCAACATTAAATTGATTGACCTAAAATCATTGTGAACTTCCATATTAATGCACTTGGTAAAATGTTTGCATAATTTCCAAAGTAATGTACTTTAGTAGTAGTAGTATTGTGTTCATACTAATAAATTAAACCCTATAGCTATAATGCTCTAAGAATTATATGCAAGGACATACAATTATTTATTTAGCTAGATTTTATTTGCAAAATTGTTGAAATTTTGTTAGAAATGGTCTAAAGTGAATTGTAGCTTGAATAAAAAATTATTATATATATATATATTTTTTATAGTTGGTAGCTTTAGAAGTAATAAATCTAGATCCTTACATAACAAAATATACATGAGTTAGTTTGTACATGAGGATCATTTGTTGTACATACTTTGTTGAAAACCAATGTTTAATTGTGGGTGCCACATTCTTAAGGATGGGCAATTTGCATTTTTGATGGCTAGATATTTGGATGATTTACGAATGTTTATTGATGTGATAGTAGAGGAGGATAGTTACCTTTAGAAGTTTGACTTGTTGTCCAAGAATAGAATATACCAACAAAACCCTTAAAGTTTTTCATCTCTCAAATTCACATGGATTCTATCAAAGATTGCCAAGGAGATGCAAGGATTACATGCCAAAGTTAAGTTGCATCATGATTTAAAAGTTGTCAATATTTTTGTGTGGAAATTTGGAGAGAATTAGAAATTTAAGTTGGATCTATATAATTATGTGCAACATAGCTAATTACAATTGTGCTATGTTGGTTCAAGCAATGGTATTTGGGATGACTTCCAAAGTTTCAAAAGACCTTCAAAAAAAATCACAACATTGAAATGATTAAATATAGACAAAGAAAATGGATGTCTATCTATAATTATGTAGTGATGTGCTTCAAAATATTGACATGTCATATATTATTTGGTGGATGTACCAAGAGTAAATGGCGGGATGTTATCATAGGTTAAAGACCTTCATTGATTGAATATATCCATTCAAGGCTACAAGAATTGGTGGAGACATTTTGATATTGTCAACCTTTTCAAAGACCTTCTTTTGAAATGCTACTTATTGAATTACATTTCTTCTTTGATTCTCTTAAGAAAGAAGTCAAAATTCAATCTAATTTTAAAAAATAGAAACATTGTGTATTCTAGTGAAATAGTATTTTTCCATTTGATTTTATATATTTTAAATAAATTAACAATGAAAAGTGCCAAAATGTATATTATATATTGTAGTGTTCAATATCCTTTAGCTCCAAATTAATGAACATTATAAGAAACTTTCAAATGTGTAGTTCTTTTTCTTTTTCTTATATATCCACATCCAATAAATGATTTGCAAGGCTGAGTGGCTTTTCCTTCTATATTATTGAAACGAGGTTGATAAGAGAAAACAAATTCAATTCTATTCCCACTTTGAGTAAGATTGTAGATTCACCACTAAAAACTATCTATGTTGGAAACATGCCAATGACAAACCAACTCAACAAATGAAGTTTATTTACATATGTGCATTGATTTCCATTGAAAAGGCTTTTTTGTCATCATTTCCATCAAGCCATAATCATATCATATGTGGTCCAATGCTTTGATCAATTGTTGTTGATATATAGTGAATTCATGTCATAAATAATATTAAAATATTTTATATCCAATGAATGCAATTGGATGGACCAAACATAGAAGCTATTTTCAACTTACTAATTTTGTGAATATTCAAACTTAATGTTACTAGCAAACAAAAAAATAAGAACAACAAGAAAACAATCCTTTCAATTTACTTAAGACATTCTTCCAATGCTTTTGCAAAAAGCAATGAAACCTCTACAAGCAATGTGCATCTTTATGATCCTTCTAATGCTACCATCTTAAAAAACACATCAATTGACACAAAATTTGACACAAAATTGTATTAAAGGCAGTAAAGTTCCAAACACAAACATTACTTGTCCAAGCCTACATAGAGACAGAGCTATCGAGGATAGCACATGCCATCTATTAGAAAGCACAATATGACATAGTAGAACTACCACCAACAAACTCTTTTTTCACATAGGTATAAAACCTAAATTCCTTGTACACTACATTCTTGAAGTACTAGGCTAGGTTTATAGAATTTTCAATTCAATACCCGTAGATGTCATAGATGTAAGAGATGAAGCGTCGTTTGGGCAGGACTACTTGTAGCAAAGAGATCTTACCAGCACTACTCAGTCAAGAATGCGATGTTTTCATGTCCTTCCTGTCACTGCAAAGGGCTGGCAGAATCCCAATCCAATTGCAAACATTTTTGAAACCCAGGTCGAGCAATGATTCGGTCCGTGTAAGCAGCTACAAGAGGGCGCCCTTCCAGCACCTCCGCCTTGTGCAACTTCACCTGGTGAATGTTTTCAAATTCTGACTATATGAGCCAATGGATTTTTCTACTTAACAATTTTTCAAAGCTACAGAAGGAGTGCATTCTCCAATGTTGAATTAGCATGTCACCATAGTTATTAAATGCGGCGTTGTGAGTGTCCAGCATAGTTCCTATTATGAGAATGTTAGATTCTACATCTTGTGCCCAAAGCAAAGACGATTCCAACGCACCAGAGAACGTATGATTTGGATACGACATGCAAAGGTTGTAAGGGTTCAAAATTTTAGGGCAGATGACCTAAAACCAACACGAATTCAGACGTTGGAAGACGATTCCAACGCATCAGAGAATTGCAGTATTGGATACGACATGTAAATGTTACGAGGGTGGGCTCGATTTTTTTGGACATATACGACCTAAAACCAACACGAATTCAGATGTTGCAGAGGTGGGTATTCTCAAAATTGATATGCACTCTACTCAGTCGTTTTGTTTCCCGGTTGTTTTCTCTTGCAACAGTGAACCTTCTTTCACTTGCGACAAAAATTGAAGTCAGTGTGATTTCATTGTGCGAGATTTTGGGGTGTTGCACGTAGGAAACTCAACGTCAGCAAGAATTCTGTCAAGCTGAGTGAAAGGAGAATTGAAGCACTGACCTGGTACAAGTACGGCGTATGACACAGATCAGCCAAGGAAAATACCCCGCCGGCCAAGTAGTCGCTCCCAGTTTTAGCCAAATGGCTCTCGTACACATCCAAGACCTGCGCGAGCTCCTTCGTGCAATTCGCAATAAGCTCTTCGTCCCTGTCGCGCTTCATTATCGCGGCGAGGGCAATCTCCTTGAACAGGGGCCGCAGGGGCGGGTACAAATTGTGCGCTTCAGACTCCACCCACTGGTTGATGGCCGCTCTCTCCTGCAGCGTCTTGCCCAGAAGCGGCGTGCCTTGGCCGTCGTACTTTTCCGCAATATACCTCGCTATGGCTCGCGACTCTGCAAGATACCATCATTTGGTTGGGGCTGATCATGGAAATTTTGTGCAGGGAAGAAACTCTGCGTGGGTCATCCCAAGTGCTTACCAAAAATGGTCACGTTGCCATCCTCGAAGTATGGGATTTGTGCGAACGGCTGTTGGTCATCGCACCAGGCAATTGTCAGATTTCAAACCGTACCATGAAATTGCAGCAGCAAGTAGGGTTTTGGTGGAATTCATGGAACGCTACTCTCCTCTGTTTAGGGCGGCGCAAAGTAGATCCTGCTAACACTACGGTAGATCTAGAGCTCTTCTATCTCGTGGTAATTTTAGTATTTATGCGAACAAATGTCAGTGGAGTTGCGTTCCTCACCGCAGTGTCATTAACTGAAGTCATTAGATTCTAAATGGGTGGGTCCAAGATGATAGTTGCAGTAAATAAATTACTCAAAAGAAAGTGGTCCACGTTGAGTGTAGCTGCCTCACCTGCTTCGCTGTATAGGCAGGTTTCAGTTGATCTTGCGTAGCTAAGCTCACCATCACCAACTCCAGTTCTTTCTCCGTGTCCACCTTCCAAAGGAATCACAGTCACGAAGTTAATTGAACACAGTGATGTGGTTCAATCGACTCGAATCAATTCTATACAACGATGTCAAAATATCAAAGAGAATTAGATAGATCGCAATAGCAATTGCAGAGTTTGTACCTCAACCTCGAAGAGTGGCAGAATGGCACGCTGCACATTGTAAATGTTTCCCTGACCATACAATTTCATCACCATGGCTGCTACCTTGCAAATGCCGACAACTCTTGAAGCCAAACTACTGTAAATGGGAAGGATCTGACTGACTCTCACAGTAGACGGAGCTTGTTACTCTATCGATCAAGACCTGGTGCACATAACTGCAACAATCTCACATTGAAATGGAGAATTGGTGTGACTCATAAGTAGCAGGTGAGTTGCAGACAGGTCTGTTGTCACCAACCAGCAAGCTTAGGAGGTGAGCTCTACTTCTTGCAGACAACTTGGACTCCCAAAATTTCAGCCGGTCATTCGTATCTACTTTCATATTTGTTTGTCTCAGTCAAACCTTTGCTATTATATGCCGGTTACCTCTGTTCACACTCATCGAGCCCATGACTAAGCTGTCGGAGAGGAAGGACAATCCACGTAAGGTAGAGGGTGGCTTAACGTACAGTACGGTGGTCTGGGGCTGCATTACCATGATTCAAGGAATATGAAATCATTTTTACTCTGCAGTCTGTATAGACAAATTCAAGTGATGAGATTGGGCTTTTGTGACGTAATTTTTGGAGATGAATTAGTTATGATATTTTGAAGGCATGTGAGAGGCTCCTAATGTGCACTGGTAGAAGCCTAGAAGGGGCTAAGAGAAGTCAACAATGCGCCTTCAAGAATCACAAATGGTACCCAATGTTGCTAGCGCGTTAAATAAGAAAGTGCCCCACATGGTGCCGAAAGGGTCATCCGACAGTGATGCTGGGGTTGGCTGGATGAGTGCCGCGTCACCATTTAGACCTATCCAGAAAGTGGGCTCACAGAAAGTCACGTTCAAAATGGCCCCACCCTAATTGCAAAACCGTCCCCAAATATTGCAAAATTGTCCATGACCTCATGCACACGAGACCCATGTACCTATGCTACCATTTCACATGTAAAACATAAGAATATTCTGCAAACGATCCAAAATAAGAATTCCAGAATGATTTTCAAATTGCAATACATACACTCAAAAGAAACCCAAATTTTGGATGTCACTAATTCGGCAAAACTGTGTCAGGCTTTTTTTTCTACAAGAGGATCTCTCAAGGAGTTGTCATTGCTCGAGAATGCCTTTCACATACACCATGCCTTTCTCCATCAACCCAAGTTCTCTGCGCATTCGGTCAATCTGCTCATCATCGCCCTGGACAACAATTTCACTTGAACTTTCATCATCCGCAACTACAATCTTTACCTTGATCTCCTCGATTCTTGTTGCCTTCCTCCAATAATAAACTCCTCTGCAACCCAGAAAGGAATTGTACGTAAGATAATGGTTATAGAGTACAGGACAAAAACTGTTAGGGACCTGATCCCATCTCGTTTACTGACCGTCACCAACAGCATCTCACCCGCTTATACACTTACTGACTTTTGAGCAAGCCGTGTGAGCATGACTTGGATAAATGCCTATGGCCACTGCTCTTTGAATGCTGTTGTCTACTGTCACTTTTCGTGGTTAACAACTTTGAAATTGCATCAGAAATTCATATATAGTGATAAAAATTTGATCTCAACAGATGCGTGCTCACAACACTCACCACAGCTCCCCAAACCCGCACTCCTACACACGTTCAAATGCTTAAAGAGATGCAAGTATTATAAGTTCTCGGAGTGCAGAAAACAACATGTTAGTCCAGGCTCAGACAAATAGGATAGTCTTTGAGTTTGCAGGTACTCTGAAGGTACAAAATCAAGTAAGCTGGGGGTTCTTACGCAAGGGGGCTGAGTAAGGTGATATAGTAAGCATTGGCTCCAATGTCTTGATTAGCGATCGAGAGGACAAGGCCAGCACTGCCTAAGCTTACGAATGTGCAGAACGTCAAAAAAGCTGCCTGCCCTCGGCTTGCAGTCATCACTCCTTCGAACCTGCATGTACCAGCCATTTTGCCTCAAAAATTGCATCCTGATGAGAGAAATATAATTGTGTCACTATTTCTAGCCAAGTCTTGATTATACTTCAGTAACCGAAAATCAACCTTGTCGTCGCCAATAACTGATCAAAGTGACAGTATTATATTAGATCCTACTACAGAGAGCCACATGAAAAGCATAGCCAATGTGTCTATCTAGGCCATTTCCCTTTTTCCAGAGTCTGTGCCCACCCATTTTGTGCTACTTGTTCAACCGATGGTCATATTGATATCATTTGAGAATGTCAACCCTATTTCAAAAGCAACCAAAATGACCTAAAACTCTGGTGAGCCAAAGTGTAATGTGTGCTTATTCCATAATACCGGAAAGCAAAGAGGGATCACTTACGTGACAACGTCACTCCGGTCCTTCACTTGAAAATTGTTGCGAGTATAAAAGGAAGTGATCTCCGCGGCTATTTGCTTTGGCGATCTCCCTCCAGCTACTGTAGGGCCTGGTACGTTAAAAGTTTTCTTCACAATCTGAACCAGCGAGATAGAACCACGTCAGTGAGCTGACATTTTTTACAATTAATTCAAAAATTTACTTCATCACAATTTCACATCTTGTAATTAAGTGAGCTTTACATTAGCTTGACTAATTTCCATTAACCTATCCCTGATCGCACGCCATCGTCACTATGACCTAATGACTTCAATGTAGGTCCTAAATTTCGACAGGATACAAGAAGGCGAGACCACGATTGCACATGGAGCACTTGAAACAGAGTCGATAAATGCTTAGATGCTACAAACGGCAAATTCTAACCACTTCGAAAGGTCAAGCAAAGCAAGAAAATCATCAAAAATGTCGAAAATTTCACAAATTTCATAAAAATCACCGTCGTCACCAACCTTCGATTTGGTGGCCCGCTTAACAAGCGACCACACCCCCGGTAACGACAACAGAAAGAGCCCTAGCGTAGTATTGTAACTCGCTTGCGAATACCCCGTGGCATCCGCCAAAATCATCAACGGTGCAACACTGTACAGCGCCGAGGTCGGCACTTCGGAGCTACTACTCGCAATCCCTGCATCTCTCTCTTCACAATCCTCCGCTCGCACTTCCACTCTTCGGCTGCGAGCCTCACACTCCAAACGACACTCTCTCTTCAAACCTCGGATTCCCGAAAGGCGAACCGAGGAGTCGCACGAGGGCTTGCGCAATGGCGCAGCAGGTGGCAGAGACGACGGCAATGCCGAGCTTCGGTAGCTGGCCACCGCCTGCATTGCATTCATGTTCATTTCTCCTCAATTCAATAGGTTTGGACCTTGAGGAATTCAGAATGTCCGGGAGGAATCTCCCAAAGGGAATTGCAAAGAAACAATTGGTAGCAAATTCGAAGGAATAGCGGAATTCAGAGAGAGGGAATGGAAATTCAATCGCGACAGAGCTGGAAGCTTGGGCCAGGGAGATGGCTTCTTGGGCTCTCTATCCACAATGAACTTACTAGTTTTGTGACCAGTCACTAACGGGTCGGTGTCTTTCGATCGCTGAGGGAGTGATCTTAGCCGTTGGATATGGGAAGGTGTGCGTGCTGCCACCACGCTTTGTTGGGGTGTTGCCACGTCCGTTTAACGTCGGTGGGCATCTCCACCGTTGCCACTGTATCATCATCAGTGAGAACGAGGTTAACTTACAGCAGGCACCCATTATTGGTCTAAATTGATCGACAAAGTTTTGGTACAATTCTTTAGCCAAATTTCTATGAAAATTTCCTCATCGGTCTCATACTCCCCAGCATCATTGCAGGGTTAACTTAATTGTAGGAAACATTGAAGATAGCCCTCTTTCCCACGAAACCCACAGCACCCAGCACTTCATATTTTCTCAACATACAGTAGTGAGTTCTCCAATTGACCCACAACGAATTCTTGTAATCGGTTCACATGTGATGAAACCTTGTCATGGACTTTGCACTCCTTGCCTTGGTCCACCATGTTACATCCCAGACTGAAATGAAAAACCAGAGATTCAACAAAACAACAGTAATGCACAAAAGAATTGAAGTTCGATGCTTTATTAGAATCATAGGTTTATACACGGTCATTCCACGTGCAACCTGTCCTATTCAATTCAATGAAGATCAATGACTCCCACAGCTAAGATTAATATATCAACATGAACCCTTTTGCCAGCATGCCATACCATTATCACTCAATAGTGTGGGCCAAGTAAATCCTAAACATGAAGCAACAGTCATCTGTTTGAGTGAGGTCCATGTCTGCAGGTAAAAATGAGGTACCTAACTTATCAAATGTATGTAGCAGCATCATGAGAATCTGACAATGGTCAAACCTCCAGGTTTAAAAATCGCCGAAGTCAAAATTAAGGGCTACTTTTTCTCCATGACCGATTCAAGCCTAACCTAACCTTTTGCTTCACTGCACTCGTCGCAACTTGGAACAATTTTGCTTACGCATCAGCCACCAAGAGTGAACCCCCAAGTGTAATCTGCACATGAGGAATGGAAAACAAAGGACATGAGGAAAACATAAGAAATTAAAAAAAACTCAGTCTACTACAAAATGCGGAAGTGGCCAAAAGTGACAGCTTTCATAATTGTACAAAGCAAAATGAATCAGTAGGAAGGTAGAAAAATATACCCATAGAAAAGGTTTTGGAATTCTCTATTATAAGCAAGGAGATCCAAGCTCATTTTTACATTAGTTCAAACACTAATAGGTGAACTCAAATATTCGGTAGCAAAGTATATCAGTAGTGAAGAAACCATGCCCATTTTTGGCCAGATACGATGTGTTGTGAAATAGACTATAATTATAAACTTAAGAACCTTCTACAGAGGGTTTTCTAATTCTGGTTCAGGTTGGCCAGCATACAAATCATGATTTTCTTTCCAACTCAACAAAAGAAAAAGAAAGAATCACCTTCTCTCCAAGCTTGAAAGTAGGCAAGCCCCTGTAAGGACATCCAGAACAACGGAATGCATCGCCTAGTCCACACTGCAAACACCCACACAAGATGATCAGATCCAAAAGTTCACTACGGGTACTCCAGTGCTAACAATGACAAATTCATGTGAGCCTGTTCACGGATCTGAACCTGACAGAGTAAACATGATACTAAATAACTTGAATCCAAAGATTGAAGATTCGTAGCGACATTTATTTCGATTGAAGTGAATTTATTTCGTTCATTAACATTATCCTAAAATCCCATTTCAGTTGTCAACAATTCACACAGCCACGATATTATTCCCAGGCAACTTAAGAGAGTTTAAAGCGTTGGAAGAATCCGACTGTAATGCAGGCAGAGCTCGTCAGGCACTTACGCTTCCACAAGCGGACTTAGGATTGTTGATTTGTGCAACTGTAAGTTTAGTCTCCTCTTCCTTTGCTTCAAGTTCTGCACGCCCTCACGAGCAGTTTTTGCAAGCCTTTTTGGTTGGAGCACAGCTCTCTGCCTCTGAGACACACACGCTTTCCATCAGTAAATCTTTTAAAGTGCAATCGACCCAGGTCCTTCCTAACTAGGAAAATCCATGACACATGAGATTGAACACATCAAAGGAACAAGTTCGAGGTAACAAGAAATCTTAGACCTTGATTGGTGCCAAAATCATTTTTTATTTCTGTTAACCTACTTTGTTCAACGTTAACTAGTCTAAGTGCTTACATGGCTATGAGTTCCATGCTGAAATTACTTAGAAAACAAGGTTTCAAGCTACCTCTTTTGAGGTGGACTGGACACTTCGAAAGCATCACTAGGTGTAATAAAAGCAATTAATTTTTTTAAAGTTATCTCACCCTAGTTGCACATAATGTTGGTTCAGATTTTAAAATATTTATCTCAACTTTGTTCCGTGGACCCGTGCAATCTAAAGTACAGAATTCAATGCAAAGTGGGAAAAGACAAGAGGGCATGTGGCCGGCACACAGTTCTACTCGGACAGAATACTTACTGGGAAGTTCAGGAGCCTTCAAATCTTCCTCCGTAAGGAGATCGTCCTCATTAATAAGGTCCTCGTCGTTGTTCTTAAAATCACTAGAAAAATCAAATTTCATTGTTGGCTTGCTAATTGGCAGAACATCGTCTGTCACATCCCCAAGGGAGAGTTTCACAGCTCGCCCAACTGGTCTAGCGCTTCCTGCTCAAGCAGACAGTTTTCACATGATCAGTTTTGGCAACATCAGAAAAAAAGTCAGTCAGTAGCAATCTATCATCTATAACAATTACTCCATATCAAGTTCATCAACTACACAAAAATGAGCAATTGCCAACGTATAATCACACTTTCGGGTACAAAAAATAGAGGGAAACGAATGTTATAGCCCAGAGTGACAGAAATTCATTTTCAGAAGTGCCCACACAACTTATAGCCTCGCTACAAGAAGTGATCAGAGCAACTCAAAGGAGCAGGATCTTACCGTTCTGGCTTGAGACCTTCTTCTTAATCTGAAATACAGATGTCGAGTCCCAAGAAGGTTTCTTAACTTTCAACTAAAAATCCAGGAAAATACACACATCAATAATTTGCGTAACTAAATATATCCAAACTATACCTTCAAATTCACATAAAGTGACAATTCTCCGAAAAAATCAAAAGCACACGCTTTCACAAGATCTACAAACTCTGATATACCAAATGTTCTCTGTCAGAACATGCTGTTTGATCTACAATAGCTGAAACTTGATCCACAACGCAAAAAAGCTAAATGATGAGTGTCTTACCGCAACCAGATTCAAGGCGACAGAGCTTGTCGTACAAGCTTTAGCGATTTCTACTCCTGGCACGGACTCAACAGCTTCAGCATTCACGAAGCCGGCAAGCAACAAGTTCCGCTCCAATGCAGCTTTCGATTGCGCACTAGAGCACTGCAAACATTCGTACTCCAGTCAGACGGTACCAAAAGACACATTTCCCTCGGTTGCAATGAACATCATCCTTATTAAGGAGACAAGGCATTATACAAAGTATACCGCAGAGCACTAAACAATTTGTAACCCGGCCCTGCATTTCAAAAATCCAAGGATAGAAACTACCTTCAGTGACAGAAACTACCTTAAGCTCTTGGGCGTCAGCAAGAAGAGGCTCTTGCGCCAAAAAGTTACCACCAGGCTTGAGCACTCGAGCAAACTCTTTTAGAAAGTCCGAGGAGTGACGGCCTGGTGTTTGCATCAAAGAGATCACAGTGTCGAAAGTTGATGTAGGAGATTCAAGCTTGCCCCCTGAATTGACACACAGGGATTTCAGAAGAGTATCAGTCCATGTTAAACCCAATCTGGAACTACCACACCAGACAATTCCTGCATTGCCAGACGAACATCAGATTTATGCTCACCACCTGCTTGAAAGTTGGTCAAGATTTGCACTTCGGTTCCCTCATAAGTCTTGTTGACCCACTGTTCCGCCGTTTCTGGAAGAGTGTCCACATCAGTCACCAGGAGAACTGCAGCCTTTGCGGCCATCTCTTGTAGCTGCAGAGTCCGGTGACCTCTACCTCCGGCGACTGAATTCGAAATGGGAACCTGAAAAAATGAAAGTAAGGGGAGTCAAGCACTACAGCACAGAGAAGCAGCAAACAAGTTTCAAGTTACATTCTGATAGCTAAAGACGATAGGAGAACACTTCTGTGCATGCACATAAAACCCTCTAGTAGCTCGTTTGGCACCTGACTTTACACTGAACACAGTCTGCTTCACAAGGAAAGCAAGTTGGCCACTCATAGAGCAATGCAAACCAGAAAGCCTATTCCCGGACAGAACAAAGGGATAACGTACGTCAAGATAACGCCGAATCTGGTATATGTTCCTGGATACCAGAACCTCGAACAGAGACCACTAGAAACGTAATGCAAGTCCAGGGAAGCACTAAACTAACTACCACAAGGGCCAACGACGTTGATGTAAGCACGTGCATTACAAAGACGTCAAATGACACAAAACCTCGTACAATCTCTACTTACCAAAAGTACATATCAGTCTACTACAGTCCCCTAAACCTTCAATAAATCGAATTGGATTACGAAACACCACAAGGAGTGCTAGAGTAAAGAGTTCAACAAAAAGAAGTCACTACTGGAAAACCATTCAAAACCAAGACAAAACCAACACAATTGTCTTGGTACCAACATAAAAATGATTTCTAGTCATCAAACGCTATTTTTTAGGAAAGGCTTTTAAATTTATAAGGAAACAGCCCGCATATGAAAAAATGGAAAGAGATTCACAACTGACCCTAGTATAATAGGCCTTCTTGATAGCGGCAGCAGTAGCATCAGGTTGCACTCCCAGAATCTCATAGTACTCCGTATCCTTCACCATGTTGGGAAAAAACTATCGCTAAACCCCAAAGCTGCTCCACCAAAACTGGGAAACTTGAAAACACCAGAATCAGCATCATTTCAATACATCCAAACTCCACAATATCCTCAACAAGAATAACCTCACGGCCACGTAATCTCAACTCTCACTCTGCCTTCGCAACTTCAAAACCCTAAAAAACAAAACCCTTCCAAAAATTCTCACCACCAATCTAAACAACGTCGCAATTCCAATAGCGAAACTCTTCCCTTTCAAAACATATACCCAATCAACAAATTTTACGACAGTTTGAAAGAAAGATAGATGATTGCAAATCAACAGTCTAGTACAAAATGGGGATCGCCAACAAATTCAATAAGCGGGTGCATAGCAGTCGTTGCAACAATCCAAGCAACCTCACTAGTTAATGATTTACACAACAGTTACAGGTTCTGCAACTGAAAGCGCACTACCAAACAATAAATAAAAAGTCACGTTCTGCACCAACATCAGAAGCTTCAACTTTTTAAGATCCTCTGTACCGACACCCAGCCCTTCAATTTCTTTGTCAGAACATTACCTCGCGGCTTGAGAAGATGGAATTTTTTTTTAAGGGAGAGAGGGAATCTTGAAGTGCCGCAAAAGGTAAAGCCAAGAGTCCGTGTGGCAGACTGAGAGAGACGAAGTAACATGCCGATATCTGCCTGCAAGGGAGGGTTTAGGAATACCAAGGTCCAGTGTCAAAGGTGGGTGCCCAAAGCCCACGTGGGGGAAGATTTATTCCTTTGGTTCTGGGTACCTTTTCCTCATTCAATGGAAATTGTCCACGTGTTTCAAGAAAAAAAAGGTCCATAAAAAAAGGTCCATATGGGGAATTTATGTGGGCCTTTGGTAACAAGCATAATAATTTTGACCTTCACAAACGAATGGTAATGGGTGGTTCAGATGCAATTCATCAAAACTTTAAACCTTTTAACATACTAAGAAAGAATTATATAATTTAACCAAGGTGGGATTCAAAACCCTATGGTAGAGAATGGAATGAAATTAATTTTGATATTATAGCTTGGTGTTCTCAAATCTCTTTTCAACTACCTAATGGTAGGGCCTCTAAAAAAATAACATATGTCTCAAATAGTACAATAAAATATCTAAGTTACAAAAATAAATATTCATTGGAGAATGTTTGACACTAAGACGTTGAAATAATGGTACAATTCTAACTTTTTCTAACAATATCTAAATGTCATTTTTGGAATCTACCTAAGTTTAGCTACAATTTGGCTATACTTGAGAGGAAAATAAAAACTTTCTTTACTTTGGACAAATTAACTTGAATCATACACTGATTGATCATGGAAAGATGCATCTTTAAGACTTCTAATCATGAATTATTGGTCATGTTGATATTTTTTAAAAGGTAGAGATTAAAATAAGAACTTACTCATTCATTTGAGATTACTATTCATTTATGATTTGTCACATTGATTTAAAAAGAAAAAAAAAGGTAGTGGGTTAAGTAAAAAAAAAAAATTTTAATTATTGGTCACTCAAAGATACTTATGTCTAAGTTGAAGGATTTTTCTAGGCATTTAATGTTATAGTGGACATAATTGTTGACATAAAAACACAACTTGTTATATTAAATGCCTAGAAAAATTTGTCAACTTACACATGAGATAATCCAAAAAAACAAAGGCTCCTTCTAATGGGGCTATTTTCAAAGAACCTTTGGAATCATAAATCATTTTTTGTTATTGATTTTAAGAATAAAAATTAAAAGATGGAGATTTAAATACAAACTTCTTTATATTTTTTGAAATTCTCTAAGACTGCTTCTTATCATGAATTGTTTGTGACTCTAATTTTATAAATAAAAGATAATAAGCAAAGATTTAAGTAAGAACTTCTCTATTTATTTTTTTAAATTCTCAAAGAACCATCTTACTAAATTTTTATTTATTATGTTGATTTAATAATAAAAGATAAAGAGTAGAAATTTAAGTACTTTCTTATTTATTAATTGCAATTCTCTAAACTCCTTCTTTTAATGAATTATTTTCACTTCGATCTTCTAAATAAAAAATGAAGGGTGAAGATTTAAATAAGAACTTTCCTTATTAATTTAATGTTTTTTCAAAAAGTTCTCCTACTTTTGAATTATTTCTCATGTTGATTTAAAAATAAAATATAAAAGGTGGAGATTTAAGTAAGAACTAATTCATTTATTTTTTGCAATTCTTAAGGAATCATAATACTTATACATTATTTGTGACATTGATCTAAAAAATAAATGGTGAAAATTTAAACAGAAATTTCACTATTTATTTTTGCAAATCTCCTAAACTTTTTCTAATCAAGAATTCTTTGTCACTTCAATTTTTCAAATAAAAGTAAAGGGTGAAAATTTAAATACAACCATCCCTATATTTTTCTTTTCAAGTTTTTTAGAAACTCATCCTATTCAAGTATTATTTGTCATACTAATTTTAAATTTTAAATATTGGGTAGATGATTAAGTAAGAACTTTTCTATTTGTTTTTTCAATTCTCAAAGATTCTTCCTAATAATGAATTATTTTTCATTTTGTTTTTTACGAATAAAAAATAATAGGTGAAGATTTAAGTAAGAACTTTCCTATAGTCTATATTTTTTTCCTAATTTGCAAAACACCCAGGTCTATAGTATAGGGGTTCAAATCTAGGGAATAGTCAAGCAGTTTAATGTTTTGTGACTTAAAGTCACTTGTATATAAGATATATTCAATCATCATGCAATTTTATACAACCTCAAAAGGTCAATTTACTACCTTAAGAGTTAACAAGCTATCACTTAGAGATTAGATACCAATAAAATTTACTTTTATAATAACCAAATATTTAGCCTAAACACATTAGGAGATAAAATCTAACTCTAGAGTACAATCAACCAATAGCAATTCATAGATAAATTGTCAATATATATTTCAAACATAGAAATACTTTACGATCTAACTTATATCCCATTTCTTTCTACTTGCACTTCTAAACATGGCCATTCTCCCAAATTTTGTCTTTATGCCAAAGCAACTAGATGTACAAATTATTCTTCAAAAGGAATTCACTTCCAAACTCACTTAGGGCCGCTTCACACATGGGCCTAAGGTTGAGAGTCCGTCGGCCTCTACCAATCAAATTTCAAAAAACGCCAACTTTGGCCTCTCGACCCTTCACACAAGGTGGCACAATCCAAAGTCTGTCGCCCTCCAAAGTGCCTACATGAAAGCCTAAGCTCCTACGTGACAATGGTGTTACGACTCCAAGTAGTAACAGCTGGACTGCACAGTGACGGGGCAAGGAACAGGAGCGGTTACAACGAAGTCATCGGTTACAGGTTGTTAGGTTCAGTATCATCTCTCTGAATATAGATAAATACCCTTGTGCGTGGGGGGATTCCCACGCAACCTCTTGTAATACAAAGGCCTTGAAGGTCGTCTCCTTGTTGCCCGGAAACTTGTCTGTGTCTGACTTCGTGCCTGTAACTTGAGTTGAGATCAGTTTGGTTTAACTGTGGAAAAGGTTGGGAGTTGATCTCTGAACGTGTCAATCAGTCAGTCCTGGACAAGAAAGGAATCAAGGAGTGATTCCGGGAGCATCGACAGTAAAGCTGCAAAGGTTCCATTGTAGCTTGTCCGTAACATTAGGTTGCGTCTTCCAATCACTGTCCACGCTCCGGGAAGGGATTCGATTCGTTCCCTCAGATCAAGGAAGCCCGACGGTACCTGGGACTGGGTTCACTGTTTCTTTTTCCCTTTCTGACCCGGTGATCAGAGTCATGGAACGAGGGCAGCCAGAGGTGGGAGGAGGGTCGGGAGTGCCAGCGGAGTTTGGGTCAGAGTGGACCGAGTTTATTCAACAGCAGATACGAACCGTGTTTCAGTCCGCACTCCCCCACATGGTACGGCAAATTTCTGAGCAGGCGATGGCACCTCAAGCATCCCCCTCGACCACAATTCACAATGTTGAACCAGAACAACAAAGGCTTGGAAAAGACGACTGGATGGAGAGAGAATCGAAAGTGGCTGCACCAGAGAAGTTCGTGGGAAAAAGGGGCGGAGAGGTGTACCGGTGGTTCGCACAGCTCCGGTTAGTATTTAGAAGCAAGCCTCGAACTTACAAGCATGATGAGGATAAAGTAGGTTACGCTCTCTCCTACATGAGTGGAGCGGCCCAAAGTTGGGCCATGCCGCTCCTACAGGCATTGGATGAAGGGCGACAACATGAATTATTGACGAACTACGACACTTTTCGGGACGCAGTTATTTCCGTTTATGGAGATTTGGATCGGAGGGGAAATGCAGAGGATCGCCTTGCTAAGATTAAGCAGGTGGGATCGGTAGCGGCATATGTTTCCAGTTTTAACGAACATGCTGCGCAGGTTGATTGGAACGAGCCCAGCTTAGTAGCGCGGTTCCGTGGGGGTCTCAAAGACGAGATTCTTGACTCCGTGGCCACGGCAGAAACTCAACCACGAGGGTTACAAGAATGGATTGCCATTGCATCCAGGATTGATGAGAGACTGTGGACGCGACGACAGGCTCGACGACCGTCAAGCACATATTCCAACCCACCTCAAGGTTCTTCTTTGAATCCCAAATCTCAACCATTTGTCCCCAGGGATCACGCTGGTCGTTTTCAAACATCAAGCGAGGCATCTGGGCCTGTACCGATGGAGCTTGATGCCACTCGAGTAGTTACTACAGCACTTGCGAAAACTGCTGCGGAACGGCTTGATTATCAACGCCAAGGGCGTTGTTGGGGCTGCGGTGAAGTTGGTCACGTTCGTGCCAAGTGCCCAATTAATCCGTCTAAACCTTTATCGTTAGCCTCCTCAGAAGTGAGCAAGGTGGAGTCGGGAAAAGGTCCATCCCGGGACTGAGAGAAAAGGCTCAGTACCCGGGTCATATGGAATTTGCAGCAATAAGGGCGGTAGAAGAGCCGCAGGTTGAACCACTGGAAGGAGATTATGTATGTGTGACCGAAAATGAGGCGTTGCATCCGTTATGTTTAACAGCCACAATAGACCCAGAAACTCATCTAACGTTATCCGGCCAAATTAACTCAATACCAACTGAGCTGTTGATTGATTCGGGAGCCACTGGAGTATTCATGCATCCTGATTTCGCTCGGAGGTGTCAAGCTACGGTTCGGCGCAAGACTGTTCCTCGAGAAGTGCGAGTCATTGATGGGAGGGCAATCAATTCAGGGCTCGTTACACACGAGGCTACGGTTGAGTTGGTGGTGGCCGGCCATAAAGAAACTTTATTGGTAGATCTCACAAACACGGGAAGATACTCCTGCGTTTTGGGAACTCCCTGGCTTGTCCGCCATGATCCTACGATTCTGTGGTCAACCAAGAAGGTGGATTTTGATTCATCCTATTGTGAGGCTAACTGCAAAAAATGGGATGTGAGAGAACAGTGTATCGGAATTGATGAACCAATGGCGGAGAAGGTACCTGCGGGGAGCATTAACCTGCCACAGGGCCAGCCTGAA
The DNA here is from genome assembly GCA_963969395.1 of Pseudoscleropodium purum. Taxonomy (NCBI): domain Eukaryota; kingdom Viridiplantae; phylum Streptophyta; class Bryopsida; order Hypnales; family Brachytheciaceae; genus Pseudoscleropodium; species Pseudoscleropodium purum. Next base: position 4,520,829 of record OZ017799.1, read on the forward strand.
GGCCGACAGTCGACAGCAGCTCCTGAGGTGGGGGATCTCGACGACCAGGCCGGCAGCTGCAATTACGAACTGGAGGAACGAGAAGGGGCGGTCCAGGCTGTCCGGTCCCTGCCAAGTAGAGTTAAGCGGCCACGAATTGGGACCCATGACACAAAGCCCAAAGGTAATAATCACAATACAGGAGTGGGGGCGATTCCATTAAAGGTCCCAAAACACGCTATGGTATCAGCGGCTGGATTCAGACTTTCGGCAAAGGAGGCTGAAATTTATACATTAGTCATATCAGAAATGGATGGTAACGGGGTAGCTAATTCAAATCCCATTCCCACTGAGTACCAAGATCTGGAAAAAGTTTTCAGTGAGGAATCGGCTAATGAACTACCCAACCACGGACCATCCGACATGAAAATCGAATTTAAGGAAGGACAAGAACCTAAGAATACCGGATTACGCCCCATGTCTCCAACGGAGTTAGAGGAACTTCGGAGATATTTGGAGGAGAACTTGGGTAAGGGATGGATTCGTCGATCCAAGTCTCCCGTCTCAGCCCCTATAGTCTTTGCCAGGAAAAAGGATGGATCAATTAGGGTGTGTATTGATTATCGGAATCTCAATAAAGTCACCATAAAAAATCGATACCCTCTTCCACTTATCCCAGAGCTAACGGACCGGTTGGTGGGAGCAAAATTTTTTACAAAATTGGACGTAAGACAAGCATATCATCGCATAAGGATGGCAATGGGCCACGAATTTAAGACAGCTTTCAAAACCCGATATGGGTTGTTTGAATACTTGGTAATGCCTTTTGGCCTTATAAACGCCCCAACCCAATTTCAAGCTCACATGCAGAATATTTTTGCAGATCTGTTGGATATTTCTGTAGTCATTTATATAGATGATATTTTAATTTTCTCAAAAAATATGGAAGAGCATCAACAAGTAGTGCGGGATGTTCTTCAACGACTTTACCAACATGGGCTCTACGTTAAGGCTTCAAAGTGCCAGTTTCATTGTCAATCAGTGGAATTTTTAGGGATGGTGGTCTCATCACAAGGATTGGAAATGTGTGCAGATAAAGTACAAACTATCAAAGACTGGCCAATACCAAAAAACCTAAAGGAGGTCCAATCATTTTTGGGCTTCGCCAATTTCTACCGCCGTTTCATACCAAACTATTCACGTATAGCGGTTCCTCTTATAACTTTGACAAGGAAGGATCAACCATATTATTGGACTAGTGAAGCTAATGATGCTTTTAATAATCTACGAAATCAGTTTTGTCAAGCACCAGTTTTGTTGCATCCGGATTTTCAACGACCCTTCATTATTGAAACTGATGCATCAGATTTCGCTACAGGTGGAATTCTTTCTCAACATGGTGATGACGGTCATCTACATCCCTGTGCATATAGGAGTTCGAAAATGTCGCCTGCTGAGCAAAACTATGACATTTACGATAAAGAACTCTTAAGCATTGTTCATGCGTTCCAAGATTGGCGTGTCTATCTAGAGGGGTCACCACATGAGGTCCAAGTTATCTCGGACCACAAAAACCTGGAATACTTTCTAACCACGAAACACCTAAACCGGCGACAAGCACGTTGGTCAGAGTTTCTATCCGCATTTCACTTTGTCATCCAGCATCGACCGGGATCAATGAACCTGCGAGCTGATGCTTTGTCTAGGCGAGCTGATGTCACTGAACAAGAACTGCAAGAACCGAGACCTTTATTGAAATTGGCTGCTTTGGAGACTTGCGAGCCAGTTTGGACGGACGACCAAATAATGGATCAGATTCGGTTGAAGTCAACAATGGACCCCACAATGCGGTCCATGCTAGCATATTTTTGGAATGGAGCTGACAAGGCTCCAGCAGATGTTCGCCGTCGTTTTCATTCCTACAGCTTCAACAACGGAATTTTGTGCTTTCGTGGACTAGTTTTTGTACCAAACAATCAGGAACTCCGCCGTCAAATACTAAGATCACGCCATGATGCCCCAAGTGCAGGCCATCAAGGACGTGTGAAAACTTTGGATCTGGTAGCTCGAAAATTCTACTGGCCATCACTCACAGGATATGTCCATAGGTACGTCGACGGATGTGACACATGCCAGCGTTCAAAGCCTTCGCGGCATGCACCGTATGGGCTTCTTCAACCCATTCCAGCTGCTCACGCACCTTGGAAGCGCATTACAGCGGATTTTATTGTTAAATTACCTCCAAGCGATGGCTATGATGCAATACTTGTGGTCGTCGATAAAAACACGAAACTGGCCCACTTCATACCTACCATGGAGAAAGTCGATTCTATTGGGACTGCAAACCTTTATCTTCACCATGTTTGGAAGCACCATGGCTTACCTGAGGAGATTATTTCCGACCGGGGACCGATTTTTGTTTCTAAATTCACTCGGCGACTTTATGAGCTTCTACGCATTCGACCTTGTTTGACAACGGCTTTTCATCCACAGTCCGACGGGCAGACTGAGCGTGTCAACCAGATCCTCGAACAATACTTGCGCATGTTCACCACTCGACAACAGGATGATTGGGCTGATCTTTTGCCCATAGCGGAGTTCGCGTACAACAATGCAAATCACTCGGCGACGGGGCTATCTCCATTTTACGCAACCTATGGGTACCACCCCTCGATATCTTTTGCAACTTCAGCAACATCAACGGTTCCGGCTGCGGAGGACCGAATTCAGTACCTGCAACATATTCATGAAGAAATCAAGACTATGCTTCAAATTGCTGGTGACCAAGCAAAGCGGAAGTATGACAGTACAAAACATTTACATCACAGTTTCCAAGTGGGTGATAAAGTGTTGCTTCGCCATGATCATATCTCCACATCTGTTCCATCTAAAAAATTGACATCCAAATTTCTGGGGCCCTACACAATTATAAGTAAACTCTCTGACGTCCTATACCGCCTAAAGTTGCCTCAGACACTAAGAATCCATGATGTATTCCACATCTCGTTATTAGAAAAATACAGGCAGGATACTATTCCTGGACGACGACAACGACCACCTCCACCCATTGTAACAGCAGACGGTGAAATTGAGTGGGAGGTGGATAAGGTGCTCTCTTCGAGGCTGTTCGGACGATGGAGGAAACTTCAATATTTAGTTTCCTGGACTGGATATGGATCAGAGCAAAATTCCTGGGAGCCTGCCTCGAACTTGAAGAATGCACCTCTTGCGGTCAGAGATTTTCACGTTCGTCACCCCACATCACCGACTTGAAGGAGGGTAATGTTACGACTCCAAGTAGTAACAGCTGGACTGCACAGTGACGGGGCAAGGAACAGGAGCGGTTACAACGAAGTCATCGGTTACAGGTTGTTAGGTTCAGTATCATCTCTCTGAATATAGATAAATACCCTTGTGCGTGGGGGGATTCCCACGCAACCTCTTGTAATACAAAGGCCTTGAAGGTCGTCTCCTTGTTGCCCGGAAACTTGTCTGTGTCTGACTTCGTGCCTGTAACTTGAGTTGAGATCAGTTTGGTTTAACTGTGGAAAAGGTTGGGAGTTGATCTCTGAACGTGTCAATCAGTCAGTCCTGGACAAGAAAGGAATCAAGGAGTGATTCCGGGAGCATCGACAGTAAAGCTGCAAAGGTTCCATTGTAGCTTGTCCGTAACAAATGGCCTCATGACGGACTCTCAACCAAAGTCTGGGTCGCCACAAAAGTGGCGACCCAAACTTTGGTCGAGAGTCCGTCAAATTGCCCATTTATTGCCCATTTCTTTGGACTCTCACCCAAAGTTTGGCCATGAACTCCGTGGCCTCTTGACTTGGTCGGCCCATGTGTGAAGTGCCCTTTAGACAATTTGTTCCATACACCCTCAACAAGACTAAATCCACTCACTATGCTTCCAATATTTCTCACAATAACATCTCGTCAATATTATTTACTACATATTAACCCCTAAATACATATTGACTATGTTTTCACCAAAACCGCTCCAAAACTATTATTTGTAGTACAAGTATCAAATTTCAGAAAAAAAAACATTTTTGGAAATATGTAACTATAGGATCTTGTAGTAATCTGGTTTGGAAATATGTGGAAATAATTTTAGAAATTTCCACTATGTAGATTGCAAGATATTAGCATTTGAAGTGACAAATTTCTTTTTTTTGGCCCTTCGAAAATCCAAGTAGCTGCACTTTAAAAGGTCACATTTATATGAAAAAATTTCCAAAATGGTTGTTACTCTTTTGATTCATTTTTCAAGGAAAGTTGGCTATATACTTGAAAATTTTCAGATCATTTGGAATCATACAACATATAGGAAAAAAATAGTAGAAAGGAGTAGAGAATGATTCCAAATACTAAATTATTAACAATTTATTTATGAAATTGAAAAATGACAATCCTAATGGTTGTAATGTTGTATTAAACAATCTACACCCAATATTTTTATTTTTTTCCAAAAATATTGAAAATTGAGTTAAATAAAGGACTTCAAAGTTTGTCTTAGAATAGAGATTCAGTAACAACCCGCAAACTCCCACAAACTAAAACTCCTCATAACTTTTGACTCATTGATCAAAATAGAATGATTAAAAGATTTTCAAGTATATATGAATCTAGAGAATCAATTTAAAATTTTAATTTCTTCAAAAAATAATTTTTAAAGAAGTTTTTTGCTACCCGGGCTGCCCGTTGATTATAAAAAGTACATATCATACAATAACTTTTCAACCATGTAGTCAAAAGTTATGAAAATTGTTGGGCCTTAAAGCTACTCCTTGAACACATGTTGCATTAAAATTTCAGCAAAAAAAATAAAAACTCCATTTGTGGTGAGGTGCCCAAAATTCTTGTGTTGCCAAAAAACGTAGTTTGGACATTTAGGGGGTAAGACCAAAAAAATTAATGAATTCACTCGCTTAATTAGCACAAGACAACTTGTCACAAATTACACTAACATTATCAAATATTGGGATTTATAAATATTTCCACAAACGCAATTTGTCATTTGCTTCACAACTTAACCCCTAAAGCATTGAACATGTTTTTTGAGAACATAGCATTTTGGAGCAAATCATTACAAATGGATTTTTTATCATTTCTTTTGGAAATTTTCACACAACATGTGCTAAAAGAGTAGCTTTAACCCCTAAAGAACGAAGCTGCGTTTTTTTGGCAACATAGCAAATTTGGGTAGCTTGCTACAAATGGAATTTTAATTATTTTGTGCTGAAATTTTCACTAAACATGTGCCAAGGAGTAGCTTTTAGGCCTGTTAATTTTCATAACTTTTGACTAAATGGTCAAAAAGTTATTGTATGATATGCAATTTTCTTTGTTTTGTGGGCAGCTTGGGCAGCTCAGAAAACTTCTTTAAAAATCACTTTTTATAAAAATAAAAATTTGAAATTGGTTCTTTAGGTTTATATATATGTGGAAAACTTTGAATCTTTCCATTTGGATTAATGAGTCAAAAGTTATGAAGATTCTTAGTTTGAGGGTACTTATAGAATGTCTACTCTAAAAAAACTTTGAAGTCCTTGATTTAACTCAATTTTTAATATTTTTGAAAAAAAAATAAAAACGTTGGGTGTAGATTGTTTATTGCAACATTACAACCGTTGAGATTGGCATTTTTCAATTCTATATCTAAATTCTTAATTGTTTTGAATCATTCTTTACTTCTTTTTATTTACTATTTTTTTCCTATATGTTGTACAATTCCCAATGATCTGAAAATTTTCAAGAATGTAGCCAACTTGCCTTGAATAATTAATCCAAAGAGTTGCAACCATTTTGGAGTTTTTTCATAAAGATGTGACCTTGTGAAGTGAAGCTACCCGGATTGTTGCAAGGACAAAATAAGAACATTTGTCAATTCAAACACTATTATCTTACAATCCACATGGTGGAAATTTCTGAAATTTTTCCACAACCTCTCAAACTAGTTCACTACAAGATCCTATGGTTTTATTTTTCTAAAATTTGGTACCTATATTAGAAATGACAGTTTTGGAGCGATTTTGGTAAAAACATAGTCTTAGTCCTTTAGGGGTTAAGGCACAAAAATTTCATAACTTTTGACTACATGGTTAAAAAATTATGGTATCGTATGTCATTTTCATTGCTTGGCAGACCCAAAAATTTCTTAAAAACTCACTTATTTAAGAAATGAAAATTTGAACTGTTTTATTAAATTTAGATATGCATGGGGAGGTTTGAATTATTCCATTTAAATTGATGAGATGAAAGTTATGAGGAGTTTTAGTTTGCAAGGCAATTATAAAATCTCTACTTTAAAATAAACTCTGAAGTCTTTTATTTAACTCAATTTTTAATATTTTTTGAAAAAAATAAAATTATAGGATATAGATTGATCATTATAACATTACAACCATTGGGATTGGCTTTTTTCAATTTCGTAATTAAATTCTTGACAATTTAGTGTTTTGAATCATTTTCTACTTCATTCTATTTAGTAATTTTTTCCTATATATTGTACAATTCCAAATGATTTGAAGTTTTTCAAGCATGTAGTCAACTTGCCTTGAAGAATGAATCCAAAGAGTAAATACCATTTTGGACATTTTTTTCATACAAATGTGACCTTGTGAAGGGGAACTACCTGGTTTTTTGCAAGGTCAAAAAATCACGTTTTGTCAATTCAAATGCTAATATCTTGCCATCTACACAGAGGAAAATTCTGAAATTTTTTCCGCATCTTTTAAAACTAATATACAATAAGATCCTATGGTTATATGTGTCCAAAAATATATTTTTTCTAAAATTTGGTACTTGTACTAGAAATGACAATTTTGGAGCTCTTTTGGTGAAAACATAGTCAAAATCATTTAGGGGTTTATAGAAGTGATACATTCAAAATTTAGGCATTGACGTCTAAATTCATTCACTAGCTAAGTTAGAGCTTCAATTACAAATTGTCAATGACATCAACAACTCTCTAAACAATGAGAATCTAATGAGGATCCTAATCATACTACACAAGAGATACAAGAACACACAATCAATTTGTCACCACAAAAGTATACAACAATAATTCAATCATTGGATTCACTTATGTCCAAATCACTATAACAATTTGTCAAGGCTTCTAACCACGAGGTATTAACTTACACAATTTCCAATTTCTAACTGTTACAACCAAATAATCCACGTATACATACTTACACACAACAGACAATTTGCTCAATTACTCATACAAAAGTAAGTTCAATCACTGAATCAATGCTTCAAATTGGCAACTTACATGTGTGCACAATATATAGAAAGACAAATTGTTGTGCAAAAATTATAGTATATTCAAAATATTATATTGACAATTTATATTTACATACTAAAAGAGTTCACCATATATAAAAAAAATTGACAACTTGCCTCCCAAAGAAAACTGAGAAAGTGAGAGAATAGAATGACAAATTGTCACCCTATATGCTACCCAAGAGCAAAGACGACCATTAACTTCAACCGACATCAAGACAAATTGTTCCTTTTGCTAACCGACCAATTCACATCCTTTAAAATCCTTTTATTATGTCAATTTGTCCGCAATCTTCCTCTAATGTGAATTTAGCTTAACAATTAGCCTCTTTTTACACCACATATGGCAAATTGTTCAAATTTGAAAACTTCTCAGGCTCACATTCCCCATTTATTTCTTGGAATTCTCAAAGACTCAATTAATTAAGTACTATTTATCGTGTTGGTATTTAAAACAAAAAATAAAGGATAGAAATTTAAGCCCAAAGTTCCAAATCCTTTTTTTCATCAAATTTCACTCAAACTACCATTTCTATTGTAAAGTCCAAAAAAATTTAGAAATTGTTTTTTATACATATTTAACTATAGGATCTTGCACTAGAATAAAATAAAAATGTGTAGAAGAAATTTCAAAATTCTACCTACGTGGATTGTAAGACATTTGTATTTCAAGAGCTAAAACTTGTGTTTTTGCATGTTGCCTCCCTAGATTTCAAGGCTTAGAATCTTCTTAGCTTAAAATTTTTGTACCTTATTAAATATATATTTTTTAAATTGTAAAAATTGCATTCAAAAATGAATTATATAAGTTATTTTTTCAAGAGAATGTTTAGATTGCCTAAAAAACAAGATTATCCATAACTTTTTCATCACTAGTCCAAATAGAATGAATAAAATCTTTTCATGTAGGCAAGAACATTTTCTATTAGAAAAAAAATTTGAAAAATCTTATTTTGACTTTTTGTTCTTTTTTTGGTGTTACCCAACAAAATCCATTTAGAATGAGAGTGGTAAATTTTTGGATTTAGGTCACCAATTGAAATAAAAATTATATTCACAAAAAGTTGATGTGTTTTCCCATCTTCAAAAAAAGTTTTAAAAAATCTTGATGAAAATTGAGATTACAGGAGCCTACTTAAAATCCAATTTCTTACTTGAGGGGATTTGAGGGCAACAAAAGTCTATTTCAAGCTTGTTTCTAGAGATGCTAGTATGTGAGGTTGTGAATGTAAGCATGTAAGCCTATGAATATTTGAGCCTCTATTTTTTTATTTCATGTAGACTTTGTAAATCCATCAAAAACCTATGATCATGGATTTTGATATAAGGATTTTTAATCCAAATGAACAACAAACAAATATGCCACTATGCGATTTTGTACCAAAAAATTGGACAAATGTGTTTCCAAAAATTGAAATATAGTCAAAATAGATAAAGTTTGTAAGCAAATACATGATAAAAATAGGCGTAATGGTTTAGGATGTCTCACTACAAAGTACTTAAATATAAATTTGAAATACTTCATAACAACATGATAGGAATGACATATATGAAGTCTAAAATAGAAGAAGCAACAAATATGGGTTGTAAAGGTTGAATATAATATGGTGATAAGCAAAGGCTCTAAACATTATAAGCATTAAATCATGAACAATGCTTTTGAATGATTAAATGATAAATGTAGTCTTCATTATGGATTTTTATATAAATATAAAGGATGAAAATGATTCACATATTTTAATTAATTTTTATAACTATACTTGAAATTAAAAACAAAAATATTTTGGATATTGAATGTTTAAAATAAATATAGTAGTCATATGTTATACACCAAATAAATGTATTAATCCTAAATGACCTAAACAATTATTTTTTTAATCAATGTCCTTTTTTTAATATTTTATTTCATTTTAAAATAATTATAATAATATTTAAAAGATGATATACATAATTAGTTTAAATGGTAGTAGTTTGACTTAATTCCAAGTTAAACTTCACTTTGTGGAATTTTATGAAGTTCAGTGATAGCGTGTGATTCAAGGCTCATAATTTATGAAAGAATGTAGTATCCCACAATAATATGCACATTGTCTTCACATAATAAAAAATAGTGGTGAAAGGATCTATACCATTTAGAAGATAGTTAATAAATACACATAAATCAACCACTACACCATCAAAAGGCTTTTTTGTCTCAATAGTCATTATACAAAAAATTTTAATTAGAATAATGTAATGATTGAATTAAAAGGTTCAAAAACATATTACTATTCAAACAATAAAAATAGACAAGTACTCACCTAAGCCCACCAATCATTTAGCTCTATGAGGCAACTTAGAAAAGTCGATATCATTGAATTTTGCTTTAAAAAATTTGAAAGCCTTACAAAAAGTAGGAGATTTGTTTACATCTCTAGCCACTTAATCTTCAAAGAAGAGTTCATTGCTGAAATTATCAACGTCCAAAGCTTCTTTGGTTCTTTTAAGTCATCTCTAAACTTTTATCACGAGTTTCATAGTGACACTTCACTTGCTTCAAAAAAATTGTAATGTACTTAAGATATGCAATGGGGAGCTACTTCTTCAATTATAAATGAGAAGCTACCTTCACTTTGTTAACAACTTTGGAGACTCACTCATCAAGTGCACTTAGGGTCTAATTTGATGGATTGTGATACTTTCTATAAAAATTTCTTGAACTATAGTAGAAGCCTTTTTCAACTCTTGTTGCAGAAATAAATGATGTTTAAAAATAAATAAAATTAATGTATAATAGAGCAACATAATATTAATTAAAATAATAAAAAGAACAAAGGAAAGACCTAAAAATTGATAAAAATATGGAATGGAAAATAAAACTTTAGAAATGAACCTTAAATATGACTCTATTTAGAACTTCAAAAGTCAGAGTGAATTAAATTACTTATTTTGACTTTTGCTTGACTTCAACTATAGAAAGATCCTCTTTGGAGACAAATTTTTCAAAATATGAGAACACTTGCCTAGCAAGACTTCAAATACAATGAAGCTTGTGAACAAGATTTATGGAAACATGGAAATTCTAGTTTTTCATGGCAAAACAAGATTTATTGTATTAAAATGTGAACTGAACATCAAACAAAATAAGGTAGAATAAAAACAATTGTAATGGTTCAAACCAAACAAGCTATAAGGACTAAGAAATAAAAATAAATAAAAAATGATAACGAAATATAAAGAATTACCAATTGACATTATGTAGTATTGCCAATATAGTTGCAATATACCTCTTGACCTCCCAAACAATACTTTCAACAATATAATGTCATATGAAGTCATTTGCATAATCACGATTGATAATAGGCAACCATACTTGCAAACGGTAGTTGCTATCCCACACTATAAACATCTTGCTAAAGAAAACTTTAAGATCTTATTTTTTTCAATTTTTTGTCAAATACAACATTTGCTTGCAGCCAATTGGTACTCTACAATTCAATAATTAATATCATTTGTGACATCTACTATCTTCCCTTCATTATTTTTCAAAACTACATAGAAAACTCCATTTCCTTCCATATAATTATAAGTAACAAAATATACATCTAGATTCATAACATCATTTTTTTTAAAAAGGCTTAACAATTGACAAAAAAATCATATAATATAAAGGAATATTGATTTCTAATTTTATTCTTAGTTGATACCTCAACTCCTTAGGACAAGAAGTGTTCATAGTCTCCTTTAAAAAGTCATACAATTGTAACTCTAGTTGATTTTTAGAAAGAAGTTGAAATATAACATCTAATCTTTGTAATTGTAGATTTCTTTGTGTCAACATGTTTGAAATCACATTTAAATCCAAATTAAAAAAATTCTAAATTGTGTGTATGTATTGTACAATACGTAATTCAACTTAGTAGTTGTTAATGGCTATGCACTAGAAAAGTCCATAATTTTGAGTATTTGACCAAATTATAGCATATGTTGTAAACAAATTAGAATCCCTAAAATCATGGCCATTAACGGTTGTGCTCTAGAAAGACCAAAATAATTTCAATATTTGATCAAATTTTTGCATATGCTACAAGCAAATTTGAATCTCCAAAATTATGGCCATAAACGGTTGTGTACTTCAAAGGCCAATTTTTCTTAGCATTTGACCACATTCTCATATATACTACAAGAAAATTTGAATCCTCCAAACCGTGGGCATGGACACTTGTACACTTAAAAAATTTCAACAATTGAACCAAATTTTTGCATATATTGCAAATAAATTGAATCGTCAAAATAGTGGCCATTAATAGTTGGGGTGTAAGAAGGTCCAAAAATATTTCAACATTTGAGTATTTCTTGCATTTGTTGAAAACAAATTTGAATCTCCAAAATTGTACCCATTAATGGCTAAGGTCTAGGAATGCCCAACAATTTTCAGCATTTAACTAATTCTCGCATATGTTGGAAACAAATTTGAATCCTTTAAACTGTAGCCGTTAATGATTGGAGGGCTAGGAAGGCCCAAAAAATTTTAGCATTGGATTAATTTTTGCATTTGCTAGAAACAAATTTGAATCCCAAAAATTGTAGCTATTAATGGCTGGAGGTCTAACAGGGCCCAAAATTTTCAGCACTTGACTAATTTTTGCAGATGCTAGAAGCAAATTTGAATCCTTGAAACCATAGTTGTTAATGGCTAAAAGTCTAGAAAGGCCCAAAACTTTCAACATTTGACTAATTTTTGCTTATATTGGAAACAAATTTGAATCTTCAAAACTATAGTCATTAACAGCTAGAGGTCTAGGAAGGCCCAAATTTTTTTAGTATTTGATTAGTTTTTGCATATGTTGGAAACAAATTTAAATCCCCCAAATTATAGCCATTTACAGTTGGAGGTCTAGGAACGTCACAAAAATTCAACATTTGATTCATTTTTGCATATGCTGAAAACAAATTTGAATCCCAAAAATTGTAGCTGTTAGCAGTTGGGGGTCTAGGAAGGCCCAAAATTTTTTAGCATTTGACTAGTTTTTGCATATGCTAGAAACAAAATTGAATTTCCAAAACCATAACCATTAATAGCTAGAGTCTAAAAAGGCCCCAAATAATTTCAAGTACTGACCATATAGATTGATAAGTCACTAATTTTGAGTGATTCTAGGAGAGATGTTAAGCTAAAGAGATAGTAGGAGGTAAAACAACCCATGTGGGATATTTAAATTAGGATTACTAAGAGCTTGACCACTCATACCTACTTAAGTTAAAAGTAGGAATTGTATTCAATATAGAACTTTGAACCTCATTTTTTTTTTATAGCAGAGTAACTTTTGTAATAACTTTGAACTAAGAAAATTTTGAAAATCAAGTCAAATTTCATTTTCAAAAATCTATTTGAGATTTCAAGTTCCTAAAAGACAGTTATCAATAAAATTCAAAGAGGGGTTGGAAAGGACAATTTCTTTGACATTTAAACATTCTCCTTGAATTTTGTCCATAACTTGCTTTTGAAGACTTAAGATCATAAATAGATTTTTTGGGATGAAATTGAGCTTGATTTTTCAACTTTTCTCACTTCAAACTTTTTTGAAAAAAATCATTCAATTGTGCCAAAATGAAGTCTAAAGTTTTACATTGAACACAAATCCTATGTTTTGGCACTGAGTGATGAAGCTCCTATCTTCAAATTGTCCCATATCCTTTAAAGATTGATGAAGGATGATGAGGAGCTTCATTATAGAAACAATCTCTCAATCCTTCAATTTCATGAAATGTTAATGAAATAATTCTTTCATTCAACCATCACAAAAATTCTTGGTAGTAGATGGTCATATGATATTTAATATATGGTTAGATGAATTGTTTTTGGAGTCTTTTGATTTTCGACAAACCATCTTTACATTTTTTTTGTAAATTCACATGTTTGGTCTTAAATTGAACATAAAGAATTGGCACCTATTTATTAGTATAATTATTTTGAGCTTCCTATTTGAATATGGTAGTTGTTTAAAATGATTGTTGATGGACTTGGGAGTGGAATTGATCTTGTACAATGGATGCAACCAAGTGGTGACCTTGAGAATTGCTTTGTCATATTTGATCATGTAAAGAGGGTGAAATCATAGACAACTATCACTTGTCGTGTCTATGATTCTATTTATTGCAAAATCATAACTATTGTCATTTGTGATATGCAAACTCCTTAGGGCAATGAAAGCTAGCTCATTTTTGGTGTTATCATAGGGCATTGTAGAAAATGGGGAGTTGGATTCAACTTTTAAAGGATTCATGTGTGATAATGCTCAAACCAACTTTAATACAATTCACATTGTGTAGGCTGGGGGATTTATTTGTTCCAATGGTAGACTGTGAAGGACTTGCTTATTCTATTGAGTAATAAACATGCACAAGCACATAATCAACAAAGAATTCTTGAACTAGCATATCAAACCCTACATGGAGTATGTACAAGTATGCAATATAAATGTTTGCTGTGAAGAAGATGTATTTAAAAACTCAAAGCTTGGTAGTGCTTCTCTGATGCTAAATTAAAATAAGCAATTCATGAATTTATTGGGGGATTGGATTACATTCTGGTAGTTTTGATATGTTGGTGGGATAGATTCACAGAAACAATAATACCTTTCATATCTTTTCTGTTTTCTATTTCCTATAATCTATTCTAAACTTTAAATTACAAACTATTTGAATAATGACTTCATTTATCATCATTATTTGCAAAAATTGAGAATAGAGGAACTAGTAGAGACCCAATGTGGAACCTCAAAGAAACAATGCACTACAAATGAATGCAAACTTCTGGAAAGTGTAAATTTAATATATTAGTTACCACATGTGATGACTAGGTTTGAGTCTTTATGCACATGACCAACTATATGGCTTACCTTTGTAAGGTCCTTTTAAAAAGGGTTTGAAATTGAAAAGAGTTATGATATGTAGAGATAGAAAGAAAATTGCAAATGACCTTAGTGAGATGCCTAAAATAGAAGACATCTACACTTGAATTTTGAATTTAGAGATGGAAGAGGTATTTAGGTCCAGCAAAAAGAATTTAGATCTTTTGATTAATTTTGAAGTTAATTCTCATCACTCCAAGAAGGTTAACTCCTAAAGGATTGAGGGTGCAAAAAACATTATTGTAGAAATCATGTGTTAGCTTTATGGTCCTTTAGGGATTAACTTCTCTCATACTTGGCTTCAAACTAAATTGATCATTGCTAGAGTGCAACTCCGGTTTGTAAATTTGAAGAATTAAACACAGTCATGTTCCATACTTGATTTGTGGTGGAAACAAATTGCAATATATTGAAATGATACAAAATGAGAATTTCACACAAGTCAAGGATACAATATCACACCATTCAAAAGTGCATACATGCCAAATGTAAGATATTGATTTTTAAGTATGAAAAATCTATTGTTGTCCCTACTTACAAAGGATAGAAGCGTGAGAATAACGACACAACAGTTTTAACTAAGCCAATTTTGGGTTTTGCACAAACCAAATTGTACAATATGTCATAGAACCTAAATTTTTCCATATTCTTACCTAATTCAAGATTCCCAAGGTTTGGTATGTTCTTACTCATACCAATCTTACTTGTACTAAAATCATTAAGCTTCAAGAAGTTGGATTTTACTTGCAGTCTACCGATTTCATGTCACCTTGTTGTTAATTATTTTGTCTAAGGTATTTGAACTTGAATTGTAGACTCATTCTTGACTAGCACATACTTAAGAAATCTTTTGCATTTGGAATGGCAAGCAAGTTTGCCAAAACAATAAGGCACCCATGAAAATCATTACAATCATTGAATAAATGCAAGGAATGTTACTACAAGTATGACTAAGTAAAACTTCCTTTTTTGCCCTAGACTTAGCGCTACTATTACGCTTTTGTCTAGGATTGCCCTTAACCAAAAAATCTATAACATCACAATTTACAATTTTCCATTTCATATTTGTCTTCATTATAGAAGTATGAATGGGACTTCCATTGGAAAGTGTGGCATTTACAAAAACTGCAAATACCTTTATTACATCTTTCATTACTTCTACAAATTAGATTATCAGACGCATATTCATCCAAACTCTTGTTCTTAGTTTGGATGAAGTTAAATAAGTGCTTCTTACTATTGGAATCATCAAGATGTGCAAATGAACAAATTAATTGACAAGTATTAATATGATATAAAGTAGATATGTAGTATTAGTATATTATCTTCAAAATCCCTAAATTTGATTAGCAAAATCTTATATTTATATTTCAATATGTATTCCTTGTTATAATATAAGAATACTTTATTATGTACAAAATATTCTACATCCTATGATATTTTCATTGAATTTGTCTTCTTCTCATCTTAAGAATTGCCTCTAAATTATTTGTACTCTCACTTGATCAGTCCACCCTAAGACAGCTTCTTAGAACGTGATATAAATTTCAAAATATGCAATAGCATCAACTTCCCAGGCTTCTAGATCTAAAATCCACGGTCATGAATCCCATGGTAATAGGTCATATTTTCTAAATATAATAAAACAAGATGAAATATTTTTAATGAAAACATGAGTTCTAAATAGTTTTAAAATAAAAACATGAGTTCTAAATAGTTTTTTTTAACTATTTAAACAAAAAAATTAGAAATTACATTACGTTTTAAATTTCTAGGCTCTGGGCTCACACAATCCTTGTTCACCGCTCATAGACTCACGCTCACACGCTCACATGCTAGCTTCGTTGGACTTGTTTCCTTTGTTGTTCCCTCCATAGTGCAAGAATGGCCATTTGTCAAAAAAACTCAAATTTTTTTAATATAATATTATATTGAATTCTGAAAATAAAAAATAATAATTTTATATGACATAGTAGGATCTCAATCATGTCATACTCTTGCAATGATGCAATTTGCTTGTTCCCTACAACTTGGGGACTCATGGGCTTCTATTGCCTTCAGATCCCTTCTAATGGGATTTTAGGAATTAATCCCTCAAGAACTACAGGCTTTCTACCATGTGAGCCATGTGGGCAAGTTTTGTGCTAATTCAAGCAACAAGACAAAATAAACTTATTGATTGTCTTGCCGGGGTAGGTAAGTAGGAAATAAAGAGTTGAAAATTCATCAATATTGGTGGACATTTCCATTGGTGGAGACTAGTCATCTTTAGAAAATTTAATACGTGTCGATTTCTAATTGTATCCCTCCTCACTTTTAGAGTCTACATGAAAGTGCAATAGCTATTTTCAATTGTAGCACCCCTTGTGAAATTTTTCCAATGACCAATACATGTGAAGAAGTCTTAAGAAGATATGATGTGTCCTCTTCAAATTTTCAATGGCAAATTCTTAGTTTAGTGAAACAAATCTCAGTATTTTTTAAATTCAGGACTTGTAGAATAAGAAGTTTACATACTTGTTGCACTTTTTTATTTTCAAAATTTCAATGTAGGAAGTAAATAAAATTTTATTTAGAAAATGTAGTCTAATAGAAAAAAGAAGCAAATATAACTCTTTTACAATGAAAGAAATACTAGGGATAAAAAAACATTTTCTTGGACATTTCTAGTCTTTAACATGCATAAGCAAATTGATCTTAAAAGAAAAACTATAGTTGTGGCTAAGAAATGTGTAGAGGTGGACCAAAGGGTGACTATGGGTCGACCAAAGAAATTAAAAGACAATTTGGGGTGGACTAAGGAGTGACCTCATGTAGGCAAAGGGTGGCTTAAGTCTTTAGGTGGATAAAGGGCATTTGCAGTTGGATAAAAGGGCACATGCGAATAAAGTGCATGCAAAGGGGTGATTGTGGGAAGAAGAAAGCCTAATCTCCTTAAAAAAAATACAAATTGCAAAAAATGAAACGGGATGTTTTGACATGAATCTCCGCTCTTTATTTTATATTTTAAAATCAATGTGTCAAAAACTACATAGTTAGGAAGAATCTTTGCAAATTGCAAATAATAAAAAAGAAAGAGCTTTTTTAACCCCTCAAGCACTAACAACTTCTTGGCAATGAAGGTTTTCAATGAATTATCCCACTTTGATATTTTTTTTGCACATGGATGTCCTTAAATTTTTTAATTTTAACCATTCAAAATTAAAGAATACTTTGTCTAGTATGCATGGAATTAATTGTGGAAACTATTGATCGTTGAATTTTTAGATTATAACAATTTTGGATGATCAACTTTATAGGCAAAAAACACAACTTTGGAAGATGAAAATTATAAAAAGACTAATGATTTTTCATCCCTTTATGATTCTAGCACCAAATATCACCAATCTAAATTATTTTTCAAAATGCAAAAGCATTTCAAAATTTTATTTTAGGATGCAAAAATAAATGGAAAATGAAAAATTTCAAAAGTATAAAGATTTTTTTAATTGAAATGTTTTATATTTGTATAGTGATTAAATATTTGGTATCACTTGTCTAAAACTATAAACTATTTAAATAATGAAACTTAAAAAATGATAAAGACTATTATTAAATATAATTTAAACTCAAAAAATGTCTCACTGTCACTTTAATATGTAGATGTATATAGTATATACTATAGTTAAGAAAAAAATGGTTATACTAAAATAAATGTCTAAATACCCTTAAACCTCTCAAATTTATGAATATTCAAAATTTTAGGTACTAATTAATATTCTATAAAGGCCTTTAGAGGTTGGAGATTTTATTATCGTTTAAAATAATCCTTTTTTGGATTTTTATACACTTATATGAAGATTTCTTTTCCAATTTTCATTAATTATCTACAAAAGGCACATCCTACAAACTTCAATGTCACCAATTTTTTAAGTTGATTAGAAGAGTTTTTTTTCCTTTACTCATTTAAAAGTTTTCTTTCTTATTTTTTGAAGAATCATTTCATCATTTATCAATTCTATTTTAGATTTCAAATCATATTATAGTAGGCTGATCAATCTTCTTATAGTTATTCAAAAAATATAATTTTTTCAATCTTCTTCAAAAATAACAAGTGCTATTTGTGATTGTCTTTTTTATAATTGTAAGTCTAAAATCTAAAATATTAAGCCTAAAACCTTGATAAAAGGTAATTTAAGTCTCCATAGTTGTTGCCAATTCTTCAATTGATGTAATTTTGTTAAGACTTTACTTTGAAACAAACAAAAGTCCAACCAATGAAAGCATGAAACAATTACAAATTTTCAATTTGCACAATTTTGCCAAATGAAGTTTGACAAGACAATGCTTCATGCTTGTATCATTTGAGTACCAACCATGTACATTAATTTATTTGATGTGGTCTAAAAATTGTCAAACTAAGGAAGGCTTGTAATGACATACTTTTCAATTTCATCTAACATGCTTCTTCATATCTTAATCAAATCATTTGCATTGAAAGGCAAAATTTTGTAAATGTCTTTGACTAGAACCTCATAAGATTTTTTGAGGACCAAAATAAGGTGATTGCAAAAAACACTTATACTATTTTATATCACCCATTGCAAAAAGAAGTATGATTTTTGGCCTTAATTTTTGCTTTGTAGGTCCAAAGGACCCCAAATTCACAATTTAAATATTGAAAATTATTATAAACATTGCATACTCCTTTTCTATCCATCAAAAATAGTTTATTATTTTTAAAGTTCTCCCAAGAAGATGTCACCCTAACTATTTTAGAAGTTTTAAGTACAATTATGGATCCAACAGTGCTAGTATGTGAGCATGAAAATGCAAGCATGTGAGCTTTGAGCATATATATAAGTAGATATACTTCAACCATTGAAGGTGTTTATATTGTAAAAACTTATAATATAGGTATCTATATTATAGTTACACTATAATTATGGAAGGTTTTTATAATATAGACACTTCTAACATAGGTTTATAGTCTTCTAGGCTCATGTGCTCACACTCCTAGGCTCACATACTAGATTACTAGCAACCTTCATTTTGGACCCCCCCAAAAATTTGAAGCTAAAAATTGGAGTCTAAAGACACTTATAAGGATAATATAAAGGAATAAAATAGTTTTCTAAAAATAGAATTTATCCATCTTGTATATATATATATATATATATATATATATATATATATATATATATATATATATATATATATATATATATTTAGAATGTGCTATTTTTGTATCTACATAGGGATTGTAGAGTTTTTTTTATCAAGATATAAATTGTTTATTAGGGGCTTCTTTAGATTAGAAATAATAATATTATTTTATTTTTATTTCTTGAATTTCTTGAAAATAAAAAAATAAAAAAGTCTTATCTTGAAGTTTTTTATTTTTTTATTTTCTATATAACTTTTAGAGAATATTTTGAAGACTTGAATTTTTGAGAGTTTATTATTCTTAGTGTTACACTAAATTTTCATATTTTTCTTGATCTTTGTAGATTTTTTCCAAATTAATTTTTTCCTTAGTTTAATAGTCAAAATGAAAAAAATAATACAAGTGTTTCTTGTAATCATTAGGTGGTTTACTTATTGAATCAATATAGTAAACTTTTAGGTTGTACCAAAATGACAGACAAGCATGGATTTAGGTTAGGATTGTAAATTATATGAATGGATAGAAGTCAAAAAGTCTCTATAACCAATCTTTATTATACTCAAATGAAAGGGTATGATGTATATTCAAATAGAATGAATATTATTATATATGTATATTGTTATATTCAATAGAATGAATATAACAATAGAATCAATCTTGTATATACATATACATATATATAAAATTCATACTATAACCATTCTATGAAATGAATTCATTTGAATCCACTCTATAAAATGAATTGTACAAATATTTAATTAAATCCTTCAATAAATTTTGTTTCAATTATTTTTTTATAACCAATTACATTTTTCAAAGTCAATTATAATGCATAATTTATAAATCAATGACATTAATTAATTTGAATATTTGATTTGTATATTATATGTTTATATGAAGAGGCATAAAGGAAGTCTTATCGTCACTACCACATGTATGTGTATATATATATATATATATATATATATATTATACATGACTCAATTGCACCATTGTTTTCTTTTCAAATCATGTGGCTAGTGCGACTTCAACGACATTTTTTTTTAATATTTCACATCATACGGCAATGGAGGGTGGTCTTAGGTTTTGGTAATCTCATGTGATGGTTGCTATTTTTTTACTTTGGGTAGAGGGATTAAAATAGGTTGCTTGACAATTCTCGAGCGATAGTAGTGTGAAAGTTATTGAATTTCAAAATTTTAATGAATCAAAAATTGAATTAAATTATCCTTTATTTTGGAAAATTCATCATTTTTGCATGTCTTAACACTACAAAACAAAGTCCTTGCACTCTTTTGTAGATAAGGCTTTCTATTTGTATTCATTTCATGGCATTCGAGCCTATAGAGTAGAAATTATTAATTTTTTAAAATTAAAAACTTGAATTGAATTAAATTTTATTTTCAAAAAACCATACTTTTCACATTGCATATCTCAATGCTACAAAACAAAGCCTTTTCACTTTTTTGTACATAAAGCTTTCTATTCATACCATAAATGCAACCTCTCGTCTTTTTTGCAAGAAAGACCTCTCGTTTTTTGCATTACAATTGGTATTACAAAGTCAAGTTTGGCCATAACTTTTAAAGAATCAAGTCAATGTATTTGAAAATTTTATTGAAGATGACAAAATTGGTTATAAAAATATTCCCTATTTTTCAAAAAAATCCAAAAACATATTTATATTTAAATTTAAATTTAGCTAATTTCTCATACTTTGTAGTTTATGATTTTAGTACTATAATAGAGTACCCAAAATGAATAATTTGGAGTTGAAATTTTTGTCTTCTATTTTCACACTAGGTGGGCATATGCCTACCAAATATTACTTCAAAAAATTATTTTATGTCCATCACATGTGTGCGAATAGTGTTCCTTTGCATGTGCAATTTTGAACATTGAAAATGGTTATAAAATCATTTCTTTTGTGAAATCCCTTTATCATACATTTCTCCCAAATTTCTAATTTTTTGTTTCTAAAGAAATTATTTTTCCTACTTTTTACAAATTAAAATTTAGAGAAACCTATTTTTATAAGATTTTGCACTTTTCTAGTTCTTCTATTTAGAGATTTTTTCTATTCTTTTCTTTCCTATCAAACCTTTTTTCTAAAGGTTTATTAATTAAACATATTTTTTAAAATTGAAAAAAATTTATTTTCTAATTATAAATTATTTTTGAAAAAATCCGCACTATTGAGCAAAATGCTACATAAACTAGGAGATCTTTCTTACAATTATCCATTTAATAAAACGGGAGGCATTCTATGGTTTTTTTGTACAATTCAAAAGCCCTTTGCAAATGGATGCATGGACTTTGTTTCATGGCGTTTGAACCTATAGTGTGAAAGCTAATGAGTTTCAAAGTTTTTTAAATAAAAAAATTGAGTGAAATTATCTTTTATTTTTGAAAATTGAAAACTATTATATTGCATGTCCAAATGCCACAAAACAAAGTCCTTGAACTTTTTTGGATATGAGGCTTTCTATTAGTGCCAATTTCATGGTGTTTTGGACCTATGATGTGAAAGTTATGGATTTTTTTTTAATTTAAAAATAAAATGAAATTATCTTCTATTTTGAAAAAATCATAACTTTCACATGGCATGTCTAAATGCCACAAGAGAAGGTCCTTTTATTGTTTGTGCATAAAACTTTCTACTTATACCAAGAATGCAACTCTCCCACTACACTATGAAAGTTATTAAATTTCATAGTTTTATTAATGAATGAAAAAATGAAAAATTTGATTGTGGCGATGGTACAAGAGACACTAGTCTATACCTTATTTAATCTATTTTTTTGCTTGTTTGTTTGAAAAGTTAAGATTTCACACTATTGTGTGAAAGATATTGAATTTCAAAGTTTTGGTTGCAACAATGACATAGGGTAGTACACTAGTCTATAACTCAAATTAGGTTGTTTGTTTTGTTTGTTTGATATAGTGAGATCTAAGAAACCATAAGTCTCCTCGCTACGTTCTAGGTACCATTGAAAACCTCGAACGTTGCTTAAAAAAATTCCAGAAATTTGTATTGCAAATTCATTAGCCGGAACACCAAGTCACCTGTCACTCTCCGAACAGAGTTTATACTCTTGTGTTGCAAATACACAAGTCACAGAACAACATCTACAATCACAAGGTCCCTTCTGAAATTATGGTTTTCCAAAAAGATTCTAAATTTTCAAGCTGCTAATCCACAACATCAAGTAAAGTAATAACTAAGGCAAGATTGTAAAGTTGCATAAACCTCTCCTACTTGATCAATGATTCAATGACTATCATAAATATCATACATTCATACCTAAGATGTCACCCATTTCTAAATAGAAGACACCCTCAAAACAAGGACAGTTTAAGCACCCGCAGACACCAGTTGCGACTTGTGAATTTTGCAACACCCGCACCCGCAGATCGACACCAGTTGTCACTTCCCTAATGACAAACAAGGGTTTCCACATCCCTCTAAAAAGCAAAGACACCTTTCTTACATAAGATAGAAATACGCTTGTACACAATACTTGGCAGCTCCGCCACCAATTTCTAATTTCCCGAGTTTCAAGACAGACAAAAAAAGCGTGGGTGATGCCTGATGAGTAATGGGTACGAGAGTTTCTGGAGAGTCTCGAACAGATCGAAGTTCCCCGCCCCTACCATAAAAATGCATAAGATGGAAAAAAGCCTTCTACACAAAACTTGGCAGAACGGCCAAGTGTATTTTCCTGAGTTTTAAGAGAGCTCCAATTGAAAGCGTCGGTGATGACTGATGAGTTTCAGAATTCTCTCTAACATGCACAAGTTGGAATTACGCTTTTATACAAAACTAGGAAGCTCTACAGCCTGTAAATAATTTTAATCTCCGGAGTTGAAAAAAATTAAGCCAACGACGATCGAGGGTGCTTGGCATGAGAAATTTCCATAGAGCCGATGTCATCACAGGCGGGAGATATGGAGCTTCACGAAATACTCGAAATCTTCTGATGTCTCGCAGAAGACTTGGTAGAACCCCCGGCCTCCAAGTCCCACCAAGTTCTCCTGCTCCACGTTGTTGCTGACGACGGTGCAGAACATATCCCCAGGCGGGTTGGCATCCTTTTCCGGCACCCAGCTCACGGTAAGCTCCTTCAACCAGAGGGAGCCCGGCTCTTTCTGCAGCTCCAGGATGAAGTGCTGGTCCTGGATGACAGCTTCACGCACGAAGTGCAGCGGGATTACTTCGGTGCCGTGGGCGTCCGGGATACTGGTGGTGATGTCCATGATCGCTGTGGTTGCGTCCACGATGAACCGAGTCACCTCGGCGACGTGGGTGTTGTAAAAGTTCGATTGGGACATCGCTCTGGATCGGAAACTTAACTTGGCCGATTACCTGCGCATACGAATTAAAAAAAAATTCAATTACTATATACTTAGTCCACGTTGTGGCGATGCATGTGCCATCCTACCATGCATGCAACAGCGAGAAAGGTGGAGAGGCGGCGAACTTGTGCGTACCCAGAAGCTTCGAACGCTTACAATCTCTGTGTTGATTACAATATCAGCTTGATATGTGGCACCTGGAATCAACCGAGGGGTTGAGAGTTGATCTTACGAATGCAAGTCAAGCTGAGACGAACTGTCGTAGCTTTTTAGCGGGAACTGGCCCTGAGGAACTCCGTTGCAACGTGGATCCGACTTTCGAAACCAGGTCGCGAAAATTAACGTAACTGCCCACACGCCACAATTGCAACTGACCAAGTTAGTGCCAGTGGCGAATCTCGACTTGACTGACGACATCGATCTGAATTCAAGTTAATGAAGACCGGCCCAGTTTCGAGGTTCGACCGATGGATTGCCACCGCGACAAAAGCATGCAACAACACAGATCAAGAGACGCGCATATTCACCCTACTTTAATTAATTGTAGCCAGCTATTTCGAAAGCATTCGGGCCGATATATCCGATCAATCAATCACCAATGCAAGCTGGTAGTTCGACGGAGTTCAATCTAATGTCCCGAACACGAACCTCACCACCTGTGCGCATGCATTCCACTACAGCGAAAGATCGAAACTGGAAAGCAGCAAGTTCGTAAGCCAGCAGATCGACAGTCGACAACATTCAACAGAAGCTAGCTAGGCGAGGTTTGCAGATACATTTATACTCTCCCATGGCCACCGATGGATGGATGAGGACCCCGGTGAGGACCCGAAGCATGTCTCCAATCCAGTTTCATCAGTCAGATCATCGATCAATGGTGTGGTGGAATTCCACAAGTTCCATCGTCGCGTTAAGTCGGTCTCTGGAATCATCCCGTGGCACTTGGACCTCTTGCACGATCGATGGCGAGACGTAAGTACGCCTGGACCGCAGAGAATTCCAAGAATTCCAAAGGCCGAACGAAGTCAATTCAACCGAACTAGCTATGGCAGGGGAGTGAAAATAACGTTCGTGCAGATCAAGGCATATTCGATCTGTGTACCGCCGGGGGCTTTCCAGGGGATCATCAGGTTGATCGGCCCTTCACGTACTGGAGGTCTGGAGTCAGAGATCGATCGAGGTTGCTGGTTTGCTATCGAGATATCGTTCCTGCGAAGTAAGGAAGTAAGCCCCATTGAGAACAGTAATAACTTAAAGCTGCCTGAATCCTTTGGGAGACATCAGTTTGCTTATCCCACTTCACACTATGGCCGTCCAAGTTTAGATGCCGTGGCATTGAGTGGCCCAACCTTCGTTAATTGAGATTTGAGAGTAGAGAAATGGGTGATAAATTATAGGCAAGTTTAATGGCCTCTTGACTATAATTTGGGTTTCATAGTTTGGATGAACCAAATTTTCTTGAGTTTGAGAGGTTGTGGGATCGAATGGTCAAATCTTTGTTGAGAATCCAAATAAATGGGTAAAAAAGAGGCAAATTCGACGGCCTCTCAACCATGGTTAGGGTTCTATAGTTTGGCCAATCCAAACTTCTTTCAAGAAGCCGTTGCTTTGTAGGCATTTTTCTTGCCATGTAGGCAATTTGGAGGGTGACAGAACTATGGGTTCTATAGTTTGGATTGAATGTCCTTTCTAGTATAATGTCTAAACTTAGGCCAAACTCTTGGTTTCTTGAAATGGGATTGGTGGAAATCGACTACTTTAAATCAACCTTCATCCATAATGTCAAGTGGCCCTTAATAAATGTCCTTGCACAACATTCTTAGAGTGAACTTCCATGTGTACGGAATGGATCAATTGACAAATGAAATCATGGAATTATACATGGAGAATTGGAATTGTTGGTCAATAAAATTTATAAGAAGACCGGTGAGAAGCTAGATAAGGCAAATTTCTTGAAGCCTAAAGTTGGAAATTCATTTCTAATCCTATCACACAATGAAAATTTAGTCTTAATGACTTAAAGAAAAGTTTTCTTTTAAAAAATTTAAATTTTATTTCTAGTTGGCCCACTAAAATGTTACTTGGGTGAAACATTGTTTAGACTTCAAAAGCACCACTTTGTTTATTGTGTAGAAATATAGGCTTCAAAGTGACAATTAGGATTGTAGTATTTGTTGCCTTCATGAATCTATTTAATTGCACTAGCTAAAAGTTACTAAGGCTTATTTAAGATTGTCAAACATTCAAAGATTAATATTAACCTTGAAACATTGCTAATGCTAGAAATTGGCACTACAATGACTTTGCAGTAGTATTAACTACCAAAAACAAAAAAAATTTCATCCAAATTCTTTTGGAGAGTTATTTGAACAAATTTTGGAGCTAGTGATGTTTAAAAATCACTTATTGTAGTATTGTTGACTTTTGTACAGAAGAAGATGCTATAAAAATGGATCACCGAAAATTGACTTTTTACTTTTATGCCATATTTAACTACTTTTGGACTATTGAAAGTCCAAAATTCAGTAAATGCCCAAATTTCCCATGGTTGTCATAGTGGACAGACGTCCGATTCGCCCGTCTGTTAGAGGTCCCGCCCGTCCGACATAGTCAACACATAGTTGACTTTTTGATAACGGAAAAATAAACCACATGGATGCCATGTGGATTAAGGAACATGCTGGGCGCGGACAAGATCGTCAAGGCGCGAACAAGGTGACATGTCATTCCGCAAAATTGCACAAGTTACAAAATTAAAGCCATCCGGACCGTCCGTCCATCCGGTCCGGTTTGCCCGTCCGTCCGTCTCATCCGATGACCCTAACTCACCCGTTATGACAACCCTGAAATTTCCCAATGCATGCGGCTATGCAATGCATCGAAAGATGTCTAGATATAGTGTGAAGTTTACATTGTATAAAAGTGTTTAGGGAGAGTAGTTCCAAGGCTTAGAAATTAGGCTATAAAGAGTTCTAACTTATTCTGAGGGTATCTGATAGATCCTTCATCTAAGCATGGGAATTTTGAAAAGACAGTGTTAGAGAAGTGTTTAGGGTCAATCTAGAGAAGTCTGTTGAATGAATCCATATCTAGGCTTGATGATGATAGAGAATCCATCTAGAGGTCTCCCAATAAATGTGTACAATATTTGTGAACTTCCCTTAAAACATGTATAAACTCAATGTGAGATTTTATAATGTAATGTAATAGAACGTAGAAGTTTAGAATTTCTCTTTTTACTATACTACTCTGCGAGTTTGATACCTAAAATAATTCGTGCTAAAATATATATCCAGTTCTCCAGAACAAATATTCTATATGAGGGGTGAAATGGTATCTTGACAGGTTGCATAGGTACATGTCAAGAAAGGAAAAATCTATGATTGATGATTATTTACACTACCACTTATAGTCGAGGCTCCAAAGGAAAGGACTAACTGGGAAAGACTAATGGAGAACTAAGTAACCCTTGGAAGATAGGCAGATTCATTATTAATACTGTGCACAATGCGTGATGTGCATCTTATGTCCATAATTGTTTGGCACATGGAGAGTAAAAACAAAAACTTACAATGCCTTCTTCCACATTCATGTGGTGGATGGCTACAATTTTTAAAGCTGATAGACTACAATGTAAAGAACTAGGAAAACAAAAGGTCAAAAATGGCAGAAACAAGGAAGTTAATAATGATATTAAGAGTAGTAACACTACAAGCAACAAAACTATCTTGCAACAACATCATTATTGTTATCGCTTACAAGATCTGCAACAAGAATGTAAAGATAGAATAGTGACCAAAGGTACCGAAGCCAAAGCATTCGCTACGACTACAAGAAGGAATTTCGTGCTCACCCTAAACGTGACAGCCTGTTCTACATTTCCAATAAGAATAAACTAAAAAAACGTATAGAACCGTATACTAGAAAACCCGGCAATGCACTCATGATGTCGGACGTAGATTGCATCCGAGATCTCCTAATGGCTATAATCCACAAGATCTGGTAAGCAACTAGGGGTCCACTTCGTTTGCCCTACTCAAATTCACAAGAGCAACCTCTCGACTTCTCTTAGGAATAGTCCGTGATTTAGGATGGACTATCTTGGATCAAGTTGCGTATACTACACAAGATGCATCCACCCATGTGGGCGCAATTTCTTCAACAACCCATTTCCCGTGCCAACAATTTTGGTACCTCAATTCCAACGTACTTTTTGAATTATCGAGTCTCCAATATTGGAGCATGAACATCCCATTCTTCTCATGTCCTAGCTCTCTACACACTTCGGATAGTGCTCTTCTTTGCCAAACAATAGAGACTAAAGGGTCTTTGGGCTTGAGAAGAACCCATGAGCCTGGGCAAATGTCAACCCAAGGATTGAAGCTTTCCCTTGGTGCTTCATTTGCAGGGCCGCAATAAGGTTCTAGGTCCTCTTCCTTTGGAAATCTGGAATCGTGTCAACCGGATTAACTTTTGGTCTTCAACAAAGGATTTTTTCATCTGTCACCCTCCAATCATGCTTTGGCCAGAAGCCTTCTACCAACTCTAGAAGACATACGAGTAGAGGTTCCTTCAGCTTGTGTAGAACACGCTTCTAGTACTCCATGTATGGACCAAATGCAGTTGCAAATCCCTTGCATTTTATCATTCCATTGTACCAATACTAAACGTGCTTCTCTAGTCTTACCAATATGAAACCCTTATTCACAGTAGCTTTGCATGCCTTCTCTCTAGCCTTCTCTTGATTTCCTAATGGGTTTGGAACTTTACTACCCCAGACAGCTTGAATGGAGCAGGCTTTGGGTAGCTTGTAGAGAGCATGGGTCGTCTTGTGGAGTCTTTCTTCCATAGGCATTGAGAAGGTCTATCAGATGGCAACCATTTTGAATCAACTACAGACTTTTTGAACTTCATAATGGGGACTCCATCACTGTCCACGTAGAACTTAAAGAGATGCATCTCCCCCAAACCAATTATATGAGACGTGCCACTGCACAAGAAACCCTTGATGAAGGACTTGAAGTCCTCCACCTCTTGTATAAACTCTGGCAAAAAAGAAAGTTTTTCAGACTCCACAAAGGCTTTCATGAGATTGACTACAACAAAAGTATTCTTGCTCTTTAGGAACTTTGAGAGGTGACTAAAGTAAGCATCGATGTCTTCATGAGTGTGTCCTAGAAGCAAAAATCCAACTTGAATTTCTTTGAAGATGCCTCGTGCAATAAGCAAAGACAAAAATGCCATGAGGTACTAGTTCTTGTTATCCTTGGGAGAGTTGTCAAATTGCAGATAAAGATTCCTAGGAAGAAGAAGGGCTCCACGTCAAGAACTTAGTTCAATGAGGTTCAAAGTGTCCATACATCTGGATTTTCCTCTAAGTAGCGCCTCAAACAAAACATTTGGCAGTGCATATGGAAAGAGGTCACCCATCTCTCAAATTGGTGTGGCCTTTAGTTAGCGAAAAAATCTAGCCAACGAAGAAATCGTGAAGTTTGAGTCCCCTAGTCAACATGATGGGGCGTAATGTGCGTATGCACCATCACCGTGCCCATGAGCTACCATTCCAGTTACATTCATGGGAAAATGACCCAATCCTTGTGTGGCCTTTGTTGTAACTCGCATTCTAGGCAAACCCGTTTTAGAAGTGTCCATCTTATCGTGAATAATGTACAATATTTCCTAAGGGTTCCTTTTGGACTCCTCACGCCACAAGGCATATAAACAATGGCAGGATGCTTGATGATTGAAATGTTCAATTTGTTGCTTCATGAACTCAATGTACTCCTGGCCTCCCTTAGGTGATTTGAGGATGAATTGTTGCAAGTCTTCGCATGTAGTGCATTTTGCAAATGAGCTTCCAATAGGCTTTATAGAAACATTGTTAAAGTGCTCCTTTTTTATTCTATTGATAGTAGATTGGCTGATAGTAGGAAGGCCATAATCCATATTCAACTACAAATGACATCACAAAACAAGTAAGCAATGAATCCGAAGGCATTGTAAGAATGCCCAAAACAGTGAGACCATGTACAAGACTTACATCACTGATAAATGACTTTGGCCTAAACCATCCGGAGATCTCTTGATGATATGACTTATCAGGAGATTTCTCGATAAATGGAGATACTTGCAGAATAACTAATGAAAATGAAAACAAGCAAAACCCCAAATGACTGCAAGTATAAGTTAATAATTAGTATACTACCTCATTAGCGTCAACCCGAACGCGCCTCTAGTTGTTCCCATAGGCAGATATTTAAGTGTATCTACTCTCTCGTTTCCAATCATTCTCATTTGATGGGGCATTTGGTCAGAGTTGTTGTCAATGATTGCTTTCATTATTCCAATAACTTGAACATTGTGCATTTTTGGGTGCTTAATCTCCTTGTTTCTGTGTATAGTCGAAACCATGCCTTAATTGTACTTCTCAATGTAATTGTGATATGTCAACTTTGGGATCGTGTGAATAATGTACCACACCATGCCATATACATCCACTCCTTCCAAAGTGATATACTTTCGCTTTTGATTACCATCTACAGTATGTAATTGTCCATCGATAGCAATCGTGTATTGTTGGCACTCCTCAAAAGACTTTAGTAAGAATAACTGCCTAACTCTCAAAGTCTTCTCAGGTAGAAAGAATTGGCAGCATCAACTATCACAACATTTCTCAGAATTGACCTTCCAAATTTTGCCGTTTGTTATTATTTGGATGTAAGGTGAATCCCTTTGCTAAAGACTAGGCCTTTGAACGATGAAGCAATAAGGTGCCTTCGCTCTTCCACCAAGGTAGGTAAGAGGGTCTTGTAGATCCGGAAGGGATGCAAAGTGCTCTACTGTTTCTTTTAACAATTGGCTGTTTGGAAACCAACACTCTGATATGCACCATTGAGCATGCGTCATAATATCCTCTTTATTACCCACAAAAACGTCCAGGATTGTGACACCAATGTGGTACTCACCAAGTGTACTATCTTGGAAATGATCGTTCGCTCTCCAACAGTTTATTCGACTTGAGGAAAGAAGCACACCTACAAAATCCCTGTAGTGCACCTCCATTTCTTTTTACTTACCAACAAGAAAATATGAAACTTTGAACAATCTAATAATAGTAACTAGTTACAAGAATAGAAAATGGAGGTTTAAAAGGGTACAAACCTTGGATTAAAAAGCCAAATTTAAGAGATGTAATTGGAACTACACACTTCTCACTAGAGAAAGAGAACACCATTGAAATCAAGGTTGTCATGCTAGACGGATAGACCACCCATCCGGTAGAGGTGTTGCCTGTCCGATGTAGTCAACATGTAGTTGACTATTGATGAAGGTAAAAAAAATTGACATGGGCTTACCTTAACAACACATGGCTGCTAACTTAAAACTAGGGCGAAGAGGCAAAGTTGAGGAGCAAATGTAGAGTTAGGCATGGATGCAAGTTGAGACTAGGTGTAGACATTGGGATGGGCGTAGATGCAAGTCAAGGCTACAAGGTTGACAAATCAGTACGTCCGCCCCAAAATAGCGTCCGTAACCGGGACATCCATCCTCACGGACGCCAGCGGACGTAGCGTCCCTCCCGCCGTTGGAAGGCGGACAGACGGGGCAGACGGGGCAGGACAGGCGGGGCGGACAGGGCGGACGGGAGGACAGGCGGACGGGGCGGACGCTGCGGACACAGCGTCCGCGTCCGAACGTCCTGGATGTCCGACCATCCTGTCAACCCTGCAAGGCTGGGTACCTCCTTTGTAAAAATATAATTTTTTTTATTAGGTG
Organism: Pseudoscleropodium purum; assembly: GCA_963969395.1. Taxonomy (NCBI): domain Eukaryota; kingdom Viridiplantae; phylum Streptophyta; class Bryopsida; order Hypnales; family Brachytheciaceae; genus Pseudoscleropodium; species Pseudoscleropodium purum. Next base: position 4,552,266 of record OZ017799.1, read on the forward strand.
CCCCATTAAAAAATTTATATTGCCTTGAACTTCTTTTTTTATTAGATATCTTTCCAAAACTCCTCTTTCACTCTAAAATTTGGTAGGTTTGTAATCACATGATACTAAATGCAAATGTAAAAAAAATAACCATGTGTAGTATAAAAATATCATTCTAGGAGCAATTAAAGGTTGTTGGCCCTATTGGCAAGGTTGAAAAAAATCTTTTTCTTATGACTTCAAACATTACAATATTTCAATCTATATAGTTAAAGTTTCTGAAATTTTTCCAAACATGCCCATGGCAATCTAGTATAAATTTTTATGGTAATTTTTTTAATTCCATTTTTCTTCATTGCCCTAAAAAGAGGCAATTTTTCACAAGTTTTGTACAAAATATGTCTCTAGGCTTTAGGGATTAATCCTAATATATTGTTTTCAATGGCACAATGGAAAATATGGCATATAAGCATATTTTTATTGAAAAAAAAGACAAACAATAGAATCATAAATCTTAAAAAATTTGATTGTCTTGATCAATGTCCTTTGGAAAAGATTGAGGTAATCTATATAAACCAACTTGGGTTCAAAGAGAATGAACCTTGCTAGAGTCAAAAACCCTAATTTGTTACTTTCATTGTCACATGGAACACATGGCATACTAGCATATTTTTATTGAAAAAGATGTAAAATAGGGTTATAAATCTTAAAAGATTTGATTGTCTTAACTAATTTACCTTGGAGAAGAAGGTAATTTGTACTAACCAACTTGGGTAAAAGAAGAATGGCCCTTGCTAAAGTCAACAACCCTAATTTATTGCTTTTATTGTCACACAAAGTAGATGGCATATTGGCTTATTCTTGTTGAAAAAAATGATGTACAACAGGGGTGTAAATCTTAAAAAATTTGATGATCTTGATTTAGTTTGGAGAAGAAGGTAACTTATACCAACCAATTTGGATATAGAAGAGAATGGGCCTTACCAAAGTCAACAACCCTAATTTGTTGCTTTCATTGTTAAACGGTGAACATGGCATAATGGGATATTCTTGGTGAAAAAAAAGATATACAACAAGGTTGAAAATGAGTCTTGCTAAAGTCAATAATCTAATTTGTTGGTTTTTGTCAATAGCCCAATAACACCTATGACATGTGATCATAGTAGATAGTGTCTCTTTTGAGCTCATTGTCATTGTAAGCTCAAAATTTGTTCCTCTCAATTCTTTTTATTTACCATCCAATCCCCCACAATTTAGTTGGGATATAATTTAAATTAAAAAAATTTCAATATCCCCTCAATTCCCCTCTTTGTAATTCTGAAATCAAGTTGTTTGCCAATGAATATGGGATTTATGTTTTCCAAGTGTATATCTCAATACGTATTTGAATACATATATGTATCCATACTATACATATATTTTTTGTATTGCAATATCATATATGTATTCATATCAAAGTATATATATCCATATCAAACTATTCATATTCGTATCAGACTATCCATATCTGTATTAGAATACCATATTCGTATCTCTCATTTTTTTTGGAGATCAATAATTAGGAAGGGGGGTTCATAATTTAAAAAAATCAACGGCTCTCGTTTTTTTGCACGGATGGGGGCTGGATAATTAATTGGAGCAGGCTGCATCAAAACCCTAATGGCTTGATCAACGATTGAGGAGATTTTTATTTGTTTTGTTTTCTTATAATCAACGATGAAAGATTTTCTTGGAGGGGAGGAGGAGGCCAAATCAAGTGATTCTGTAATCACAGTTGATAGTTAACTAGTGTGCCCTATACCATTGCCACATCCAAAATAATAGCAAAAATAATTTTGAAAATTCAAAACTCCTAAAAGTTTTGAAATTCAATAACCTACACACCATACATTAAGGTATTGCATTCTTAGTATAAATAGAGAGTTTTGTCGACAAGAAGCACAACAACTTTGTTTCAAGGCATTTGGACCTTTGACGTGAAAGTGATGGTTTTTTCTGAATAAAAGATAATTTAATTCAATTTTTTAATATTAAAAATCTATAACTTTCACATCAAAGGTCCAAATGCCAGGAAATTAGCACAAATAGAAAGCCTAATGCACAAAAGGATGCAAGGATTTTGTTTTGTGGTGTTTGGACATGCAATGTAAAAATTATGAATTTTTCAAAATAAGAGATAAATTAATTTAAATTTTTTAAATCACAAAAACTTCAAAATTCAATAACTTTCACATTGTAGGTCCAAATACTACAAAACAAAGTTGAAGCACCCCTCTTTGCAAAGAGCTTTTCTGAAATGCCAAAAATGCCACTGGATGCCTAAAATTTTGTTAGGTCTCAATGTATCAAACAAACATGTATAAAACTAATATACTACTAGTGTGCTCTATACCGTTTCCACAACCAAAAAAAAAAGTGAAAATAATTTTCTAATTTTAACTTCTATTTTTTGAAACATATGACCCAATTCCTCAATTTGTTAATTTAACTTTGAAATTCAATATCTTTTATGCACAAAGGAATGCAAGGGCTTTATTGCATTGTGCCCCCTTTGTGTAGTGAGCTTTCCAAAAGTACCAAGAACATAGCAAGTGGACTTACGATTTCTTAGATTTTAGTATATTAAAGAAAACAATTAACCTAATTTAAAGTATAGAAAAGTGTGCTTTGTTTCATTGCCAAAGCCAAAATAAAAATAAAAATAATAATCTAATTTTTAATTAATCAAAACTTTGAAAATCAATAACTTTCACACCATAGTATGAGACTATTTGCATTCTTGGCACAAATAGAAAACCTTATGCACAATTAGTGCAAGGGCTTTGTTTTGTGATGGTTGGACATGCAATGAAAAAAAGAAGGTTTTTCTAAAAAAAAAGATAATTTATTTCAATTCTATGATTTATGAAAACTTTGAAATTTATTAACTTTCACACCATTTGTGGCCAATGCCACAAAACAAAGTCTGTACACACTTCATGATGGCAAGCTTTCCAACAATATTGAGTATGCCGCCAGAAGACTCACAATTTCTTAAATCTCATTGTTTTAAACTAAAAACTAAAAAATAAAAAAATTTAAAATTTAGACAAGTGTGCCCTATGCCATTGCTATAGCCAAAACAAAAAGTAAAAAAAATATTTTAATACTTTAATTGAATTTTTTTAAATTCATTGTCTTTCATGTTATAAAGCTTCGTTGAGGTGCCAAAGTTTGTGTTCTTGGTAGGAATAGAAAGCTCTATGCACAAAGGAAAGCAAAGAATTTGTTGCGTAGCATTTGGACAAGCAATGTAAAAATAATGATTTTTCTATTATAAAAAATAATTGAATTGAATCGCTTCATTTAAAAATATCCATAGCTTTTACAATGTGTATATCCAAAGGCTACAAAACTAGCACAAATAAAAAAATTTATGCACAAAAGAGTACCATGGTTTTGTTTTGTAGTGTTCTAAAACATAATGCAAAGTTATGAATTTTTCAAAATAAAAGATAATTTAATTTAACTTTTTTATTCATAATTTTTTGAAATTCAACAATTTTCACACCATAAGTTGAAACTTTACAAAACAAAGTTCATGCATCCTTAATGAAGAGAGCTTTCAAGCGATACTAAGAACATTGTTGGACAAAACAAACAATCTATCTTAAGGTATAGACTAATAAGTCCTCTATCGTTGCTACATACAAAATAAAAATAATTTTTCAATTTTTTACTTCTTTAAAACTTTGAAATTCAATATCTTTGACATAGTAGTGTGAAATCTCAATGTATCAAATAAACAAAACAAAATAAAACAAAACCACCTAATTTAAAGTGTAGACTAATGTACCTTGGGTTGTTGCTACAACCAAAATAAAAATAAAAGTGATATATATATAATTTAATAATTTTTTATGAAAAATGGAATTCAATATCTTTCACATGGTGTTAAATGTTGGATTTTTGATATAAATACCCCAAAAATGGACACTTGGATGTTTGATTCTTAGAAAATTGTAGAAAAATTCAAAAGAATAAGATCAAAAAAATTGTTTTTCCTAACTTAAAGGTGCTTTTTCTTAACCATTTTCACCTTTCGAGAGAAAAAACTGTATTCTTTGCACTTGTGCAAATATAGTGCATTTTAAACACATGTGAAAAGTGGATAGTTTACTATTTTTAAAAACTCTTTTTCTAGATTTATTTAACCTTGATAGAATTCTTCTATTCTTATGTTGATCTTCAAATTCACATTTTTGGGTCAAAAATAGTATTTCAAACCTCTAAAATGGCTTAGTTAGACATCTACTTGGGGGCTATTTAAAAATGGTAAAATCATTTTTTTAAATGAATAAAAATTATTCTATGTTGAAAAATATGACATGTACCGTCACTTCAAATTTCATGTAAAACCAATATATGATGCAAAAGTTATGAGCAAAAATCCATTTATCCAAGCCAAAGGGACAAAAAATAGGACAAGTGTTTCTTACAATCACACATTTGCAATGCCAAAATTATGATTTTTCCATAATAAAAGATAGCTTCATTCAATTTTGTTATTTTACAATTCAAAAAAACTTTGAAATTCAATACCTTCCACATTGTAGGTTCAAATACCATAAAATAAAGTTGGTGCACCCTTCCTTGCCAAGAGCTTTCGAACAATACAAAGGACACCACCAAATGCTTTAGGATTTGTTAGATCTCATTGTAGCAAGCAAACTAACAAATAAAAATAATTTCCTAATTTCCTAAATTTAAAATTATTTAAAATTCAATATCTTTTAAGTAGGAAAGAATGCAAGGGCTTTGTTTTGTGGAGTTTGGATATGCAATGTGAAACTTATGGTTGTTCCATATTATAAAATAATCTAATTCAATTTTTTAACTTCACTCCTAAATGCATGAGGGACCAAAATCTGGTGTTGACAATACTTTGAAGTTCAATTGAACCTAACCAAATTTCTATTTTCAATCATTTCTATTTTCAATAAATGATTTTTAAAGTGTTGTATTAGCATCAAAAATCTGATTTTGAAAATGATTTAATTATGATTTTTCTATTCAAGATTTTGTGCAAGGGTGTCCAATGCTATCTTGACTTTCCATAGTCTTGATAGCTCTTAGAAATGAGCCTCAAATACACTAGATCTTGGAGAAAAACTCACATTAGAAATTCATTTAAAAAAATTGTAGGACATTTTGAGAAGGTTATGCATGTTATGTCTTTTAACCTCATAAATTTGTGGAGAGTTATTTTTTAGATTTCACATGTGAAATAAGACTTGAAAGACTTTACATCACTTTCACAATGTAAACAACCATATGATCAAACATTATTATATTTCAATCCATAAGTTATATTGTTGTATTTTCTTTTTTTGTATGATTTAATATATCTAGTTTGAACTAGTACAATTACAATTCAATTATTTCATTGTCAAAACATAGTAATTGTATGCATAGAAGAATTTCATACCTCAATTTGTTATATTAAAATAACTTTAAAAAAAATTGAACTATATAAAGTTGTGAAATCAAGCCAAATGACATTTCCAAAAATCCATTTGAGATTTCAATTGTCCTATAAAAAGTTATGATGAAATTTCAAAGATGCTTAAAATTGTCCCAAAAGATGTCTTTTTCAAACCTTCTTTTAACATTTGTCCATGACTTTTGATTGGAGTATTGAAATCTCAAATGGATTTTTAAAGTTGAAATATAGATTGATTTTTTACATTAATTTGGTTAAAGTTAAAAAAAAATTATTCTAAAGTTCCTATATGAGGTCTAAAATTTTGCTTTTAACTACAATTCTTACTTTTGACTTAACTATAAGTTCCTACTAATCTGCCTAAATTACTTATCCTTTATAAGTTGTTCTACTCACTACCACCCCACTTGTATAAAAAAATTATCTTTTCATTTCTTCATTCATCAAGGTAAGTGGCATTCATGGTTTAGATGCTTAACAAATTGAATTATAATGAATGTATCAATGAAATTGTTGAAATTAAATTTTAAAGTGTAAAGTGTAATTAAATAGTGTATTGTATGAGTGAGTGATTGTGGGTTCAAGTCCCACATGTCTACTAATGTGACAATCTTGCCTATGTAACATCTTACATGGCAAATTTTTGAATGATAAAATCATTTTTGAATTTAATCAAATCAAGAAATAAAATCAACATTCTTGTGTTGATTATTTGTCCAAATCAAGTTGACCTAACCAACAAATCTAACTAATATATACAATATAATTTTCACGTTGGTTTGGACATTGTTTTTTCTTGTAGTGTATGATCAATACAAAAAAAAAATTCCCAATGAAATCACATAGATAACATTGCCCTCTAATGGTTATGGTGAGCATCAATTGGAGATCAACAACTACTAAGAGGGTAACACAAAAATGTGAACCTCTTTTTCTCCTTTGTCTCTAGGTGGCTAGATTTTGTCGTGTCTTATAGTAGGGTTGTTAAAGAAAATATTTAGATGCTATGGCTATAATGAAATTTAATTCAAAGAATTTTAAATTCTTAAGCACACAATATGTAATTACTAGAATTTTCTTGCCTTCTATTAAAATATGCATGGTAATTAGAAAAATTTAGCAAATAAATGTGCAAATTTAATGTTGTATTTGAAACAAGCAATTTTCATATTTGAAATATGAAACAATAAAAATGTCACTTATAAAGAGCAAAAGAATTTAGGTCACAAAAGTGACACATGTTTATTTAAGGTAAATGATCCTAATCGTGATCCCTTCCTAAGACCAAACTATACATATTTCTTGTCTAAAATGTACTCCTACTATTTATGAGAGTCTATAGTTGCTTTCTAAAACACCATTGTACAACATTGTAAGGATTCATAGATTATTCAATCAAAGTTCTATGCATGCACCATCAAATCTAAAATACACCTTCTCTTCCAACAAGATTCAACCAAAAATTCTATAATTTGAAAATGGAAACAATATTCATTTACTTCATACGCTTATAAATTTGGTTACTTTTCATCGTAAAAAGGTACCATTGAGTTAGTAATCAATGGCACTTTCCATTGAATGTATACTTTTTGAAGAATCCAAGTAAACTTTTATAAGTGCACAAAAAATAGCATCCTCATATTAAAAAAGGGATCCATCAATAGCTTAGTACTAGTGCATAAGAAGCGTTACTACAAAGACTAAATCAACTAAACTACAATGAATGAAGGTGTAATATGAGCAATGACATGTTAGATAGGAGGTCCAAAAAGCTTCCATATAAAGAATTGATCATTAAATTAGGAAAGGTAGGCTTCTTGAATTTTTTTATTTACTAAATTTTACATTAAAGACAATTGAATTGGCATCTAAATTGACTATAATTATAATGGCTCAAAATTTGAAGACTTTTGTTGCCACAAAGAAAAAAAGTGTTCTCCAAGTCATTGCCTCATTGGACCTTCGTAGAAACCCATGACCTCTCATGTCATAGTGAAAAATCATTTTCTAAGGACTTTTTAATTTCAGCCAATGAAAACCTTCAAAATTTGTTTCACTTACCTTTGAATCGGGTGTAAACCAAGCACTTGATGAAGGATATAATTAGGAACTATATGCTAAATAGTTGTTTTTAAGAAAATAAATAAAGTTTGTCAATTGCTAGAAATGAAATATTCCAATATTTCTTTTTTTACTATTGATATGATTTTTTCTTTTTGAAAAAATTATTTTCCATTATTTTTGGCATCTATTTTGTAATTATTAATTGCCAAATCTACCCTACAAGTACAATAGTCAACCAATGTCTACGCTACCAATGTTTAAGTTGTCTTTTGAATGGATGTTGATAAACTGTATACAAGCCTAATATAGGGTAGTTAGTGAATAATTTTTTGTATACATGGCATGTAGACATTCAACAAAATTAATTTCCAATTCCCTACATTGAAACACTCAATCTCCAAATTCACTTCTTTCCTCCTAAATTGCTTTCTTTGTGCAACAAACCCTAAATTACATTAAAAAATTCAATTTTTCATTTTTTTATTTCACATAAAACTTTTACATTCAATCCTAAATCCTAATGTCTTCAATATTTTTTCCTTCAATCTCATATTTCCTTCTCTTTCCTTGTCTCTTTCATACTACTAAAATTCTCTGAAATAAATTAATTTGAATTCATTCTCGCAAATGAATTCATTTGAATATATTATTTGAAATTAATTGTACAAAATTTTAATTAAGCTCTTCAATAAATTTTGATTAAATTACTTTTCTACAATCAATTACATTTTTAAAAGTCAATCATAATGTTGATTTTCATATTACATGTTTATATGAAGAAGCATAAACAAAGTCCTATCATCACTACCATAGTTCACACTGCCAAATCACACTAGTGTTGACTTTTAAAAAGGAATTATTGTTTGCTTTTTAAATGACTTGGTTATTGTCACTTCAATTTATATGACATTTTTTTTCTTTAATTCACATCACATGGTAGTAGAGGGTGCTCTGGGGGTGTAGTTTGTGAAAAAAATAAGGATACACATGCAAATACCCACTAATTTATAGGGGGGTATTATTTTTCGTCTACTATTTTTTTGGCATTCTATGATAATGTAATTTTCTAATTTGGATTATTTAAAAGGGGGCATACTTTAATTTTAATTTCCAAATGTTATGAATATATCATATACATTTTTCTATAAATTTTTCTTTCCCTTGCAATTTTTTTTTTCTCCCATTTTTTTTCCAACCCTATTGAAATTCAACACCTTTCCAATTGAAATTAGTTAATGGAATTTGTAATCTAAAGTAAAACCTTAAAATACCATAAATGCACTTATGTAGTGGCAATTTTAGAAGTCTTGACAAACAGAGGGGCCAAAACAAGAATTGCCAATTTCCAAAATTAAATTACAGTCATCTAAAGCCAGCCAACATCTACTGTAAAAATTAGTAAAGTCTACAAAATTATTGAATACTTTGAATATGCCACTCACAAGACAATAACATTTAATACTTTTGGCCAAAAAAAGAATAAAAGAGGGGATATCCTAGGCTTAATTTTTTCTAACTGAATCAATTTTTCTGTACCCTATAGTAGTTTGAAGATATGTCATGGCATTTTTGCATCCTATAGTATAAAAAAACAAATTATAATTTTTATCTCAAATGTTTTTTTAGTACCCTATTATTTGTTTGCACGTAGTTTTCTACTACTACCGCTCATTGCCTTCCCTTGAGGGAGAGTGGTCTTAGGTTTTTTAATCTCATCCAATGGCTATTATTTTTTCACTTGGTGGGAACGGGGAGAAGAAATAGTTTGCTTGATAATTCTCATGAGATAGTCAACCGGTGCTTCAATTAAACATTTTTTTGAGATACTCTATATCAAGGTAAAACACCTAAAAGCATCCTTATACCCACTCCTAACAAGTGGACTTCTATTGAAAGTGTCCCCTTGAGTATCATAAATCAATTCCATATTTAAATGCAATTGGTTGACTACTAATCTTTATAGATTTTGGTTTTTAAGACCAAACTATGTAACAATTTCAATGGCTAAGGGAGGTCCACTTTGAAAATTCATAAAACCTACATGTCTTATCTAAAACTTCTAATATTTTTTTTAAGAATTCATAATTTTCAATTGCTAATACTACAAAAAATATTTTTTCAAGAAACAGGTGCCTGCAACTATGTTGAATTGCTTATTTTGACGGTTCCAGGTGTTTCCACTTTGGCTCACCCACCAATTAGCAATCACATTCTCCCAGGTAATCAATTAATTGCCTTGACTATCTTAATAGCAATTTACAATTAAATGGATCTGAAGAACCATACTTGCCAACTTCAAACTGGTATTATCATACCAACAGATCCAATCGACCAACGCATGAAATTGTACAGTCAAGTCCACTTCATTTACAAATTCTGGACCGCACAGTTTTCACTGAAAAATTGAATAATTTCAAAAAGCCATATCTTCGCCAAAAATAAACAGATTTTGAGACCACAAGTCGTATTGAAATCCTAATGAAGAGTAGTTTACAATCCATCCACATACATACATACATACATACATACATACATACATATATATATATATATATATATATATATATATATATATAACATACGTTATCATAGAATGTTTTTGATTCATTGAGCCTAGTACCTACCATCTAGTGCTTCCCCCCTCACTAAAATGACAATTTGAATTTGATGAGGCATGTTAGCTATCAAGTTTTGCAATTGCTCAAGAGAAATGTCCTTCCAAATTGCTTTGATGGATTCAATCATCTCCTCTTTATTGTGTTTTTTTTGTGGTGGCATAGCAAATCTTTAACGATCTTCTACAAGTTTTCTATTGAGTTCAAGTCTGGGAAATTCAAAGGCCATTCTAGTTTCAAGATCTTGTGAGCTTGCCTCCAAAGCTCTTAAGCTTTGCTATGATGCACAGGAGTTCCATCTTCCATGAGAAGAAGTTGTTCCGGCGATTCATGCATGAAATAATATCCACTTAGAGTACCTTCGTAGACATGATTTACAAAATGAGTAGCAGTTCGTTCACCTTGTGGCATGAAGACAAGTGGGGATTTGTCAAATATAGTGAAAGCACCCCAAACCATGACGGATGTTCTCCCTGACTTAAAATTGGGTGCCAAGTAGCGATCAGCATACTTTTCATGCACTTTTCGTCAAACCTAGATGTGGCAACTCTCTTTGCCTAGCTCGAAAGAAGACTCATCAGTCCAGATGATGTTTTTCCAATCATTGACATCCCAATGTCTAAACTTCCAAGCAAATGCCAACCTCCGCTTCCTATGCACTAAATGTAAGTAGGGTTTCCTTGGAGCAATACGATTTCCAAAACCAAGACACCAAATGTGCTTACAAATAGTATTCGGTGAACACCGAATGTTTTAGCAAGATTCGCTAATGTGAGGCGTTGATCGAACATGATGAGCCATGTTAGGTCTCGAAGAGAATGATCGGAGAGTTTTGGTAGCCATGGTTTTGGTTTACCTGTAGTAATGCGCCCGAATGACTTCCATTTCGTTAAGACTATTGAAACAGTGGAATAAGGCATTCTCATAATGAAAGCAATGCGGCTCAATTTCATGCCACCTTCATGCATTTTGACAATGAGAGCCCTCTCATGATTGCTCAACGTTCATATGCACATGGCAATCTGAAAAAACGATGTGGGAAATGTTTGATGTTGATGGAAATGCTTGGAATGATAGTACAAAATGTAGTCAAAAACAAACCATAAAATCATCAAGAAGAAGCCAGCATTGACAAACCAACAATCATTATTGGATAAGCATCCAACAAAGATTAGGCACCCCAAAATTCAAAAACTAAAAATCAAAATGGAAATCGGAAAAGAATTGAATTAGAAAGGACCTACTGTAGGTGCAATCTAAATTTGAAACAAACAAATCAGGTAGGAATGGACAAGCAAGGACAAGCAAGCAGATCAAATGGGGTGTAGGAAAAATTGAACCATAAGGTTTGGTCCACGAAGGTGGTCCTAGTCCGATCCGGGCGAGTAGAAGCCCCTCCCCCCCAAAAAAAATTTGGCCCAATTCATGAGATCACGACAGAGAGCATGCTGCAAAGCGTGAGCGACAAGAAAACGAAATGTGGTGTGGTAAAATCATGCATGTGGATGCAAGGGAGAGTAGAAACAAAAGTGAATACAAGAATGGAAAATTGAGAGCTAGAGGGAATGCCAATGGGGAGTGGGTCCATCGTGAAGAAAGTGCCGTCACCACCAACATTTAGAGCACTAATGGAATGAGAATTTTTTAGTGGAGAATGGGAAATTGGAATGCGGCGTGTTGATGATGATGAGGGACTGGACTAGGAGGAGTACCACGGCACGGAAGTAGGGACCCGGAGACCCACTGCCGCGCCGGCATGGAGGGCTAGAAGAGCGGATATAGTCGTCGTTGGGGAGAAGGGGGAGGTCCAGAATTCTCTGCAACATCATACTCTTTACACTGTTTGTGAATTCAATCTACATGGACCATTCAAGCAGACTTGCATTCCTGTTTGCACTAGATTACAGCACTCATCTAAACTCCCAAGAAATTGAAGGACTCTCTAATCGCACTGACTGGGAACAAAGCCAATTTGGTTATGGACATAGTCATAGATGACGCAGTAGCCTGTTGATAAATAATATACCACACTTTGCCAACTTTGAACTGATAATAACATACCAAGAAAGAGATCGATCCAAGCGTGAAACTGTACGTCTCTGCAAGATCATACACCTTTATACTAATTGTGACTTCAATCTACATGGAGCATTCAAGCAGCCCTGCATTCCTGTTTGCCCTGGATTACAGCACTCCTCCCATCCCCCCTCCCTCCCCAAGAGACTGAAAAACTAGCTAGTTGCACTGGCTGGGAACAAAGCCAATTTGATTGTGGACATTGTCATAGATGACACGGTAGCCCTGTTGTTGGATGTTCCCAATGATGGAGGGACCATTGGTACCAGCAAAAGCAAAGCAGTACGTGTTGGAGTTGTCCACGGGGATGAGGTAATTAGCCGCAGGCAGCCGCAGATCAGCACCGCCTTGGAAATGCAGCGTGACGGTGGGCACATCCACCGACGCCATTCCTGACAAATCGTAGCATGTGTCAAAGAGAGAGAATCCTGCCGTGGGCACGAGGTTCGTAGTGCCGGCTCGAAAAGCATCACGGAGAGAGGCGTAAGCAGCGTTCTGGAGACGCGTCACGGACGTCCCGGAGTCGATGATCACGCCACCGTTACCGAGGGAGTCCAGCTGAAATGCGTTGGTGGGGATGGTGACTCGCGTCCCGCCCACGCTGAGCCCCGTCATCTTCAGGTAGTAGAACGTGGGCACACGTGCGTTCGAGGCTTGGGGTGTGAACCTGGCAAATGGAAACGAATTTGCACGAGATTTAGCCAAATGTCTACTAGAATTTGGAGGGTTTAGCAACGTTTTTAGCAACGTTTTTAGCTACATGCAACAATTCGGAAAATGCTTTAGCAAGGGTTTGGACGTTGCTCTATCAACTTTTTTTAGCAACTCGAAAACTTAGGATCATACTTCAGCAAAGATGCAACGTTTCTCAACAAACGGGTTCAAAAATATTGTTCACTTTGGACAACTTTTAGTAGCAATTTTTAATGTCACCTTTGGAATTACGTTCTAGTATTATCAGCAACGTTCAAACGTTGCTATAAACGTTTCTGTAGGGGTGAATCCTAGTTGTGCATACAAGAGACTATCCATACTGATTTCATTCAAGGAGCTTATTGGAGCAGTTAGCCAATGAAAAGAGTTGACATGAATTTCCTACCAAATTTTTTCAGAATGAGCCAGACCCGTGTACGACATATACAAAATTACTCTAAACATTTAGGAAATCAAAAGTTTAAGGTGAAGTTGACGTTGTAAGTTTGCTATTTTGAAAGAGCTTATTAGAAATATCATTGACCTGGCACCGGTGGGTGGCACCGCAGCGTCACCGAAGATGAGTGAGGATCCTTCTGATGAGTCGGTCTCCCGATCGGTGAGGCAGTAGGAGAAGCGGCCGCCCATATGTGGATCTACGTGGTTGGGAAATGCCAGAGGGCCTTTTCCCAATCCAAGAAGCCCGGCTGCTCCCACGAAGTACCCTTCGTTGTCGTGGCCGCACCCCAGCGGAATCTTGCTCAACACCACTTGTCCCACTCCTGACGAAGAGTTTAGGGATACAGCGTCCGTCGCGAATTCCCCCGTGGTGAATGACCCGTCACCATAGTCCACCTGCCAAAAAATCACAATTCAGGCACCAAAACAAGAAGATTTTACACCTTGAGCCCACAGTCCAGGGAGAATGAAGAGTCTGTTGGAACAGTTCTACTAACTGAACTACGTACGTGGACACGGGGGTTGCTCCCCTTGAATTAGTGTCTCCCTTGACTGGAAACATAGCAGACTATTTTCTCATCGATTTCCAGACAACTAGCTAGCACACTTAATAGAGGAAGTAGAGAGTTGTGATTGGAACCTGGTACAGGCATTTGTTTCCGGAGCATCCACCGACATCCAAGTTGAGGCAAAGCCAGCTGTTGCAGTCAAGCGAATTGTATGTGGAGGAGCGGGAAGGGTCGAAGACAGCATCAGTTTGGTGGTAGCAATTGGTGCAGGGAGAACATTGCAGCCACAAAATGTCACTTCCAGTGTCGAGCACCAGGTACATGCTCTTGGGGGGTGTACCCACGGAGACGCGGATGAAGTACTCTCCACTCCCCAAACTGAGGCCTGAAATCACGGGTGCCTGAAAGTACTGCGCGGAGGGGATCTTCGTCTGATGGCTGAACGTTGCTGAGACTCCGTTCACCATCTGGTTGATTCTGCCCTGGATGGAATCCACTCGCAGTGCGTCTCTGAGAATGATGTCTTGCATCCTCTCCTGGCGAGTCCTGTTGCTCATTCGGAACGGAGACGAGGGGGCATTTCTGCATCATCCATATCTCACGTGAATCTCAATTAGAAGAAATCTTTGCAGATTGGGGTCCCTGCATTTCATTTAGCTCCCATCCATGTGTCAAATTTCATCAAGATTCAAAGTCTGTTACTTATTAAGGAATTTTCTGTCATGTGCATCATCCCTCATGTAAAACCAAAATTCACTAGCCAGGGGTTGTGCAATTGTGAATACAGAAAACTTAGAGTCCTGGGTGCCAAGTGGCCATTATGGAATTTCTTCTGATGGGCACATCTGGAGCCTGCTATGATATGAGGTAATAACTCCGTTCAGTCAAAGGTAACTACACCGTTCAATTTGGGTTTCAGCTTGAAAGCACTTGACTGTGGAACGGAGAAATCATCAGCAAATTGGAGAGAGCCTTGCAAATTGAAATTCAACAGGAAAACTAAATTTTTTTCAAAAAAATTTAGACAACGGCATAGGGAGATTAATCATGGGGAGCAGGCAACACATGGGAAGACCTCCAATGATACATAGAGAGGCTTCTTCAATTTACAACTTGCAAGGTGCTCATATTTTGCATTGCATCAAGTACCCCAACTGCTTACACCATATTATGCATTAGGCTTGATTAAATCCTCCAAATTACAGAGGAATCTATGTTTCAAAGAGAAAAAGTTGGAATAGTTATCACCTGTGCATAATGTTTGCACGCAGAAACGCTCCCCCTTCAGCACGTTGATTTTCTCGCGACGTTGGGAAAGTTTTAGCCACGGGTTTCATGTCGTAGTGGCGGGTGCCCAGCGGCTTAGCTTGTTGTTTCCCATTCAACAGCTCAAGCGAATTGCGGTTAATGGGATCTGAAAGAAAACTGGGTCGGTGGAACTCTCTGGCTGCCGCGTTGACAACAAGCAGAGCCAGAATAAGGAGAAGAAGACTTGGAACACCACGAAGCCATAGCTCCCATGGACGAGGTATCCTTGCCATTGTGGTGCAGACAACGCTCTGTCTTCTTTTCCCCGAGGGGCAAGCTATAACTCTGGTCGCTCACGACATCTAATTCATTTGTGGCTATGATACGCAAATCTTGCCCAAATCAGTGGGGTCGATCAATTGCACAAACCCTGGTTTATATAATCGTTCAAGGACTCCTACTATTCAGTTGTGAATCACTGACAAGCTTCACCGATTGATTGCTCACATACTCTTCTTGAACCAGCTCTTTTCGGAAATCCCTTGTACACCCTGAGATTATACGCCTCAGTAACAGCGATCGGGTACATTCGTTGTATTCGCCACTCTAATTCAGTGAGAGTTCCAGCAACACTCAAAACCTGGGCATGGCGTTCTCCAATCTTATTAAAGGGCCGGCGTGTGGTCCACTGGAATACACAAGGTTTGCCTGCTTCTGATGCTCTGACATTGGTCCCCTTGGATCACTTATTGCCGAAGAGAAGGATGAATACCGATAATATACTGGCCTTGCATCAACAAAGAAAAATTCATGGAGTTGAGACTTTGAACTTTGCAGCTATGGTGTCGTCGATCCTGCGCAAGAACCGAAATAATTTCAGAAAGTACTCTAGCGCCCCCACCCCCACCGCTACGGTTCTAAGCCCTGTGAAAATCACCACAGAAGCTAAGGCTAAGAAACAGAAGCAGCTAGTTGAATGTCGTGTGTCCAGCTCCGTCCTGCACACTCAAAGATCACTAACGGCGCCTTGCAAGCTCTCAAAGTTACCAAGAAGAGCTTGAAACTCGATCTTTTTCTTTCGTTTGAAACCCGGCGTGCTACTCCACCATTTCTTTCCAGGAAAAGAGACCGACAAAGGTCACATGCCCATAAGGAGGTCGTCTCTCTGACCCCCACTGCAGCACGCTACAGCTCTCCCTGCAGCTTACGACCCAACAGTCCGCTGGATGACTACTGCCACAAAGTGCTGCATCTTGCTGCTGCAGAAGCAACATCCCGATGGAAGAGAACGACGAATTGCCTGATTGACGCGCAACCCGCAGCTTTTCTGGCCATGTCTCCCCCCATCACACCCCTGCCATCACTCCGTCTTGCTCCCTGGCCTCCTGCACAACTAATGCAGTTATGCCCAAGCCAGCAATGAAATGAGAAGGCTAAGGCTTACTAAGCTATAGCAAGGGAAGTAAATTAATTAAACCTGTTGGCCACCAGCCTCTACAAAACAGCTACGGTAACTTAGTACAGTCATGCCCATTTCGTAACCGAACACTCGATCGATCTCCAAATACTACTCACACACTCTGACACCCCCCACGTCGTAAGCTACCAGCTTTTCTTTAGACACAAAAGGAAGTGGACAAGAACAAAAAGGACTGTAGACCAGGTTTGGATGATGCATAGCCTGGTTATAAAGCCAATAAATCCGACTCCAACAAGACCTGCAACAGAGGGTGGAAGAGTTCTGCTGGCTCACGCTCGTACAGACTGATCAGCAGCTCATGTGAAACATATAGCTTATAACGTGGGGGACTCTAAAACCGTTAGGGACCTGATACAGTACCCAATAGAGTGGGGGGTAACGGCGCTGCCGAATTTCCAAAGGGTTTGCTCAACTGGAAGCATTTCTTTCAGTCAAGTTGTTTCGAAAGACAAGTAGAAGTCACGTTCCACTCACTTCGATTCATAATTTTTGGATTCTTTTAGATTTAGGTCTTAATTTCTGAACTTGGAAATGGGGTTGCATTGTTTGTACGATATAAGTTATTGTAATTGCTGTCATACCCCTGTGTCCACACTCCACACCTTCGATCTTTCAAGAGCCCTTTGACCATGTACACTTAACGCCACATGGTGTCAGTATTGACGCTCTGCACACATGAAATTAGCAGCTCGAGTTGTGGCTGGGATTCAGATGTGCAAAGTTAACTGAACTTCCCAAGTGGGAAGGAAGTCAGGTAACTTAACTTCCTTCAGTGTACTCTTCAGTTTCCAGTTGGGAGCTGCCAAATAGTGTGGGCCACTGAGGCACTGACTTGATGAGGAAGATCATTGTCAGAGGGGGAGATGGTGGTGAGCTTTGAATGAATGCCAGTGAATGCAACGTCTCCTACTCAAGTGCCTCTTCCAATCAATACTCCAGATCGATTACAGTGAGGAGACTCGCTTCAATCTGCAGCTCGAGCTGCAGCTCAGCTCTCATTTTGATTTAGTCGCGCTTAGCTTGACTCTTCCGTCATGTGAACTTACGCAGAGATTTTTAAGTGTGGGCTTGTACAGTACCTCGCATGTTGAGTTCATTAGTAGTGTACTGTTAGCTGTTAAGCTAACTCCCATTCAAGCGTATGTATATGCTCAGGCAATGCAAGTGAACTTACTGTCCGTATTACGAAGCCCAGCTTCTGGACGGTTGTTTCAGTTCTGCACTGCATAGTGGGTACACTTGTACTGAGACGGAGTGTTGGTAGAGACCGAGAGATGCAAGGCTCATTCACGGGGAAGGTGGGTGTACTGGATGGCTTCTCAATCATAACTCTGCACTCGAAGAAAATCCCACCCAATTTCACGCTCTTCAGGGTTGGCTGCCTTGCTTTTTTGTCAGAGGAAATGAAATAAGTTACCTTGTGAGAGGCTGCAAATAGGTGACAATTATCTTAAAGTTCCATAACTATGTTTCATCAAAAATGCTCAAAAACTGACATTTTTAGTGCAAGTACCAAATTTTTGAAAAAAATAGTTTGACACAGAAAACTATAGGATTGTGTAGTATGCTGACTTGAGAACATGTGGTAAAAATTTCAAAAATTTCCATAACATGGATTGCAAGATATAAGCATTCAATTTCATTAAAATCATTTTCTGGGCCTTGTGAAAAACATGGCAACGACATTTCATAAGCTCACTTTTCTATGAAAAAATGGTCAAAATGGTGGTGCTTCTTTGGATTCTTTTTCCGATATGAGTTGGACACATACTTGAAAATTTTCAAATCATTTAGAATTGTAGAACATATAGGAAAAATATAGTAAGTAGACGATAATAGAGAATGATTGAAAATACTAAATTGTTAAGAATTGAATTATGGAATTGAAAAATGTTAATCCCAATGTTTGCAATGTTGTAATAAACAATCTATATTCTATGATTTTTTTTTTCCAAATATATTGAAAACTAAGTAAGATAAAGGACTTCAAAGTTTATTTTAGAGTAGATAATCGAAAATTGCCCACAAACAAAACATCTTCATAATTTTTGACTTGTAGATCAAAGTAGAATGATTCAAAGCTTTTTTCATATATAACTATAGAATACCAATTTCAAATTTTTGTTTTTGAAAAAGGTGATTTTTAAAAATTTGCTTGGACTACCCATGTATAAAAAAAAAATAACATAGTAGGCCATCATTTTTTACTCATATTTCCAAATGTCATGATTGAAATTTAGTGCTCATGAGAGATATTCCTCATCCAGTCACCTTCTATTAAAATTTGGGCCAAAATATGGAATTCTCAAATCACATGTACCTACCCAAAATTCCTATATAGCCAAAATAATGCATGTTGGGCTTTTAGGGGTTAAACATGCATTATTTGGACCATACATGAATAAGTTATGAATTGTCAAAGTATATCCTTTAGGTGTACCAAAATCCTATACTATGTTCTTCAAGAGACTTTAATGTTTAGATTATGTATAGAATGAGAGTGAGAAAAAAATTCTAATTTTGGTATCAATCTAAATGAAGAATTTGTTTATTCATCCTCCCTAGTTAAAACCTGTGGGATAAGGGCAAGTGATTCATGAGTTACATACCCTTGTTAGAAGATAGATTGTATTTTGATTGTGTACATTTTATGACTATAATCTATGTCTTGATTTTTTATAATGATTTTTTTTGGTTATAATGAAGCAATTATTGTCTCTTTTGAGCTCATTGATATGGGATATATCCCAATTTTTGTATTGATATTCATATCCATATCTGTATTCCAAGTTGTTTTCTAAAAAATCAACGATATTGGAGGGGAGGCAAATTTTATAAAAAAAAATCAACTGCTGTCAATTTTTGGAAGGCCAAGGGGAGGAAAGAAGGAAATGGCACGACAAGACATATTGCCTCTATTTGGTACATTGTGGTCTAAATGCACATGTGGCATTTAAAGCACTATTGATTATTGGTTTAGATACCTTGCAAGTTTTTTATGTAGTTTCTAAAGGTCTTTTCATTTTAAACTAGATTCGCCTCAGTTTAATTTGATTGTAATTTTTTAAATATGCATTATTGGTATTTGATTTAATGCTTGAAGAACAATGGGTGATTATCAAGAGAAATTGTTCAAATTTGCCAATTTTTGGTGCATTGATCAAAATTGAATTATTATTATTATTATTATTATTATTTAAATTTCAACCAAAGAAAATCATAGTAGACTATGATGTCAACATGTTGAAATGTTTTAGGCCATTTTGACTGCAAGGATTGCAAGATTATTACAATTGAAGTTTGAAAAAAAAATTGAACATATGAATTTTGGATAACAAATTTCAAGCCTTCCTAGATTAAAATTTTTTCTTAAAATAAAAATAAAAATTTGTACCATCCATTATTTTATATTCTTAGGCACACTCATTCAAAGTTTTAGAAACAAATAAGGAGTCCACTTTATTCTAAATTTCCTTATAATACAAAGAAATCAAATAATCCAACAATACACTAGCGATTTTTTGATGAAATCTTTTGTCTTTGAAAAATTGTTTTTTTGAATCCCCCAAAATGAAAACATATAGACTAAAATTTAGAATATGTGGGGAAAAAATCAAAATCTTTGACTATACAAATTACAAGATTGTAAAGTTTGAATTTAAAAGAACCTTTTTTTCTAGAATTGCCACACATAGTTAACAAAGTTTGACTCCTCTTGGAGTGTAATTTTTGAACTAGATTTAGCTTTTTCATAATAAATGGCATACTATATCTTATCGTTTATATTCATTCCAAATTTCAAAAGTAGATGAGGGTTTAGCAAATGATGCCCCATGTATCCAAAGTACCCAAGTTTTTTTATGTAACACAACTTTTCCCTTGGGCATCCAATTGTATTTTTTTTCTCACAAAGTTGGTTAGGGTGTGCACCTTGTGTCAAAATTTCATGAAATATCCATTCAAAATTGACTTCAAAGAAACCTACCCTAACATTTAATTGTCTATTCAAACAATAATTGTCTTTTAGGGTTTAACCTCTAAGTGCTTAAGCCTTTTCAAGTATATTTTGACTATAAAAAAAGAGTATGAACTTCTAGTTAATCCCAATGAAGAAAACAAGAATTTTCTTCAAAATCTAATCATATCGATGTTTAAAAAGATTTTTTATTAGTATGCTTACCAATTTTAAGTGCAAAATTGCATAGGAGTTGTAAGATTATAACAAGAGAAATGTAAGTTTTTATTTTTAGTATGTTGCCCTCTTTACAATGTCCCAAAGATTTGCACAAATTTTTGGGGGGGGATTGGAGGTGACATGGACAACTACAAATTATCTTAGCACACTAAAACACACTCTCAAAAAACTTAATTTCACATGAAAAGTTATCAAATTCATTATACAATCTACCTTGCAATTGTTGAAATGCAATTTTCTATGATAAGAGTAAATCACAAATAACTCCAAATCAACTTTATCATATTTGAATTTTCAATGGTGAAAATCATGAAAACATTCTCTTCTTTCCATTGGGACCATTTTCAAAGCAAGTGGGTAAGTACAAGTTTTTAGATCTCAAATCAAGTGAAATTGGCAAGCTTTAGTCTTCCACTAATGAACATGTATGGCTTTGAAGATCTTTCAAAAATCAAATGTTTACCTATTGAAGGGAAAGGAAAAATGAAATTTTTTGATCAATAGTTAATTCAAAATCTTGTTTTTATTTTTTTAAACAATCAAATATATGTAAATACCCATACCAAAATGAACTTAAAATATGGTCAGTTGGGCATTTAGGGATTAAATTATGGAAAGAAAACTTGACAAAATTCCTTTCAACTTCATTTTGAAATAGAAATTGTGAAAAACTTCAAAAACATAATGCAATCATAAGCTTCGTGTGTTAGAATCCTAATTGTATGATATCACTATATGATTTTTACCAATAGTTTCTTTTTAAATAGTGATTTGGGGAGTTTAATAACAAAATAATGTTTCTCAACCTAACATTAGAAGAGTTTTGGAGGGGGTCCAGAAGCTTGTTTCGGGCCTGTTCCCCTACAGTTGTTCTCCACAACAAGGGGAACAACCCGCTGTTACAATTTTCTTTTTCATAAAAAAAAATAAAATTTTAGTCTCCAAATGCAAAAAAAAAATTAAAATTAAAAAATTAAAAAAATTTGGTCAATGACATGGTAGGGTCTCGGCCACATAAGACCACTACGTCGAACCTATTTCTTGTATTTGCAAGCTGTGATAATTCACAAGCATCTAGAGGCCCCAAAAATCTTCTAATGCTTTACTTGTGATGAAATCTAACATCATTCTAATACACATTATAATTGATATAATTTTTTTTGCACATTACAATTTTGAAAATCATAGTAATTTGAATTTTCCACTGAAATTTTGGAAAAATCATTGTTAATAAAGAAATGTTTTTCTTACATATCAAAATTATCAAAATTTTATCTTCCAATCATATAATTTCTAAATCAAGTCTTGTAGTTGTCACTTGACTTAAAGGTAATTGCTAACGAGGCTTTGGATGTAAAAGAAAAATGATTGATTTAAAAAATCTTACACTAAACTCCATTCTAACGTAAATCTTATAAAATATTAATTAATTTTTCAGATTATCTTGTTAAGTTTACCAATGTATTTTCACTTTTTGCTATAAAATTACAATAAAGCTATTTCTGTGTAACAAATAGAGTTCTTTTGAACATTTATAGAAAATATTTTGTTTCATGTAATGAAATTGAGTGATGAAAAAAAATATAAAATTTAAGAGGCCAAATTGGGCTCAAAAGTGTTGTTTGACTATATGAAAATGGAACTTGCTAAAAGGGATTAATCCCTTAAGGACTTGATCCATTGTGAAATGGTCAATCTTCCTATCTGAGCTAATTTTGGCCTTTTCAATTGTTTTCAAACAACAATCTCATGTTTTTACTAATTCAAAATTTGAATTCTATATCACTTTGAGAAATTGCAATTTGTTTTGTAAAAATTTCTAATTGTTACCATTTTTGTTGCAAAAATTGAACATAAATGAGTAAAACTAGCAAAAAAAATCTAAATTATTTTAAATTTTCTTAGAAGGTAAAAGTAGAAATGGAGATTAACCTGAAAAAATTTCAATTGTTTATTTTATTTTTTACATTCAAAATAGCCACATTAAACACCTTGAAGTCAAATTCGACTATCAAACCAAATTTATCTTCTTATTTAATTGATGTACAAAATTTTGATATTTTAACCTAATAGAAAAATAAATTTTCTATTTATTTTGTATTTTTTCAATAATTTTGAAGGAAAAATAAAATTATTGTGCTTTTTCAAAGCTAAAGGTAGAAATAAAGTTATATCAATTACAATATATATTAGAATAGTCTATAATTTTAACTATAAATGAAAGATGGAATGAGATTCATAATTTCATAATTTAAATTCAAAATATATTTAAAATAAATAAAGTATGAATGAAAAGCACACCATATTGTGTTATTTGGATTTTAACACATAGAGCTTTCAATTGCAATAACTCTTTCAATTTTTGACATTTCTCAAAATTTTAAAATGGAATAGAAACAAAACTTGTCAAGCTTTGATTTCTTAGTTGAAATCAAATTCCAAAAATAATTATTTTAAAATTTGTAATTGAAATTGACTAAGGTGCATTGACTTTTTGAATGTGTGCACCTTTAAGGGTTAACCCTCAAGGTGGCTTAATAACTTCTTCAAAACATTGATTATTCTAAATGAATGGATGTGCTTGAATTTTTATATTAGAACAATGTGAAAGTAAAGGTTAGTTTAGCATGCATGGAATTAATTGTGAAAAATATTGATGGTTGGATGTGTAGATTATAACAACTTTGTATGATCATATATCTTTGAAACAGGAAAAATAATATGTCTTTTGAGGAAGAAGATTTATGAAGAAATGAAGAATCATTTTTTCCTACAATGGAAAACTGGATTAGAATCTAGAGCAAATGCATTTTTTTTACATTTAAAAAATAAACAATTTATTTTTCCAAAGTACCATACATTCAAATATGAGAGTGTAAACTAGCCAAAATTGAACCTATTGGACTCTACAAAATATTGAAATGTACAAGTGAGTTATTTCTTTAAATTCATTGGTAGATGGTAATGATATAACTTTTGCAACACCCTTGTGATTTTTTTAAATTGTCCTAGTTCCTTTGTAATTTGGATCTTCTAGATTTAACCCCTAAAAGACCAAACTGTGTTTTTTGGCAACGTAGAAATTTTGGGTAGGTGCATGCTACTAGAGATTTCCATGTTTTTGGCCCAAATTTTGATAGAAGGTGTGAACGAGGAATATCTTTCATGAGCACTAAATTTCAGGACATTTGGAAATATAAGTCAAAAGTGATGGCCTAATATGTAGTTTGTTTCTCAACTCAAGCAATCCGGGTAGATTTGAAAAAATCACTTTTTTCTAAAATCCGAATTTGAAATTGGTTTTCTACATTTATATGTACATTAAAAGCTTTGAATTATTCCATTTTGATCAATGAGTCAAAAGTTATGAGGTGTTTTAGTTTGCGGGCAGCTATGGATTCTCTATCCCAAAATAAACTTTGAAGTCCTTTATTGAACTCAATTTTCAATATTTTTGGAAAAAATAAAAAAATTAGGTAAAGATTGTTTATTATAACATTGCAACCATAGGGATTGACATTTTTCATTTCCATAAATAAATTGTTAATTATGTAGTATACTAAACCATTTTCTACATCTTTCTACTTACTATTTTTTTCCTATATGTTGTATAATTTTAAATGATCTAAAAATTTTCAAGCATGTAGCCAACATGCCTTTAAGAATGAATCCAAATAGTTGCAATCATTTTGGACATTTTTTCATACAAATGTGACCTTGTGAAGTTCAGCTGCTCGATTTTTTGTAGGGACAAAAAAATGATTTTTGTCACTTCAAATGCTAATATCTTGCAATCCACACAATGGAAATTTTTGAAATTTTTACCACATCTTTTCAAAATAGTGTCCTTCAAGATGTGTCCAAAAATGTGTTTTTTTTCTAAATTTTGAAACTTGTATAAGAAATGGCAATTTTGGAGCATTTTTGGCAAAAACACAGTCAAGGAACTTTAGGGGTTAATGTCCATCAATTCCTATATTTTGAAAAAGGAAATATAAAGCCATTCCTTCTTCCAATCAAAATATGGTTCTTTAATTTTATTAATTTTTTTCACCTATTACATTATGTCACAAGAAATTCAAGTTCAAAATTTTGTCTACATCTTTCTTGCACAGTTGCACAAGAACCTCAATGAATATGAATTGAATGATGTATGTGGGGTAGCAATCAAAATGTTGCATTAGAAGAGTTTTGGGGGGTCCAGAAGCTTATTTCAGACCTATTCCCCCATAGTGAGGGGAATGGCCAAGTGTAAGAATTTTCTTTTTTATAAAAAAAAAAATCTCCAAATACAAAAAAAAAAATTTGGTCAATGACATAGTAGGGGCTCGGCCACATCAGACCACTACATCAAACCTATTCCCTGCATTCGCAAGCTATGATAACTTGCAGGCATCCAGAGGCCCCCAAAATCTTCTAATGTTTTTGAATTTGCAGTGAGAAAAATTTCAATATTGCCAACTTTAAAAGCCTCCCGAGAGTTCAAAAATTGGTATTTTACCATGAAATAACAACTTTTCCATAGCATCATCTTTATATTAATAACACGTGTACCAAATTTTAAGGAAAAAAATTCACCAAAAAGAAGTTATTCAAAATCTAACAACATGGGTAGATGTAGAAAAATTTTCTTTGTTGCTAAATTTAATAGCCTCCCAAAGATTGAATTACTTTTTTTTGCCATGAAATTCTTGTGAAAAAACTTCTTTATGTTAATAATATATGATATAAATTTCAAGGCCAAAAGATTGATACAAAAAAGATATTAACAATCTACCAACATGTGTCGTTTTGAGAAACAATTGTAGAAACCATTTCACTACTTCAACTTTGACACCCTCCCAAGGGCTAAAAAATTGATTATTTACTATGAAATTTTTTCCACAAAGTGATTTACATGTTAATAACATTTGTGACAAATTTCAAAACCAAAAAATATATTCAAAATCCACCAACATGTGTAGTTGTGAGAAACCATTTTCACTACTTCCAACTTTGACACCCTCCTAAGGGTTGCAACTTTACTATTTACCATGAAAATTTTGGCACAAGATACCCTATATGCTAATAATATGTGTGCCAAATTTGAAGGTCAAAATATTTATACAAAAAAAAATATCTACAATCTACCAACATGTGTAGTTGTGAGAAACCATTTTCACTACTTCCAACTTTGACACCCTCCTAAGGGTTGCAACTTTACTATTTACCATGAAAATTTTGGCACAAGATACCCTATATGCTAATAATATGTGTGCCAAATTTGAAGGTCAAAATATTTATACAAAAAAAAATATCTACAATCTACCAACATGTGTAGTTGTGGGAAACAATTGGGGAACCATTGCAGTGCTATTAACTTTGACACCCTCCCAAGGGCTGAAAAATTGTCTATTTACCATGAAATTTTTGGCAAAAGATGTTCTTCATGTTAATAACATGCATGCCAAATTTCAAGGTCAAAAAATATTTACAAAAAAAATATTTACAATCTACCAATGTGTGTAGTTGTGAAGAAATTTCAAGAAGATGGAACCTATAAGTGCAAACCTTGTGGTGGAAGTCATGCTAAAAAGCTTAGTGATAGAGATGTTTGTGCTATTATACATGTCTCAAAAACTCACTATCATTCAACACTCTTTGAAATTACTAATATATGTTCTATTGAAGTGTCTAGATGGACTATTTGAAGGGCCTTACATGGGAGTGGCATTTTCAGTCAAATTGTTTCTCACAACTATGCATTTGTACTTGCAATTTTGTATTGCAACCTAGCATTTATATAAGGGGAAATATATCTCACACCTTATCAAAAAATGTAAAAAACACCCACCTATTTCCAATACTTATAACATATTTTATATAAACCCAAAAAACACTCATGAGAAGATTAAAACAATCCTAATCTATAATGTAGATTTTTTTATGGGTCATCTTATTGATTTATTTTGACCATATTTCAATTAAATTATTTGTAAGATAATTCAATTAGAATATATTGAAATATTATTTTACTATATCAATTTTTCAAAAAATAAAATATTATAGGTGATATAAAATTTTCACTTGTACTATTAGTACAAATTAGCATAATATTTGTAGTTGATTATGCTAGGACCAATTTTCACTAAGGTCACACCAAGGGACCTCTTAAATTTCAAAATAATGATTGGTCAAGAAGTAGATTAGTACTCCAAGTCGAGATTCTACTTTGGCCAAGCCCCCTAGCATTTTTTACAAATGAGAAATCCGCTTGGAATCTTATATGGCCAAAGTAGATAATGTTATATTGTTTTTAAGGTCTTTTTTCTTGTTCATCTTTTTGATGTAGGCCTAATGGAATTCTAAGAGACCAAGATGGGTAAAATTCTCACAACTATAGATTTTGCCTATTTAATTGATCTTGCGGTGTACAACATCAAATCTACTAATTAAGATTTTGCATTGCTCCAAACAACCCTTGATGATTTTGTTGCAAGTAAGAGATATTGATTTTTGTTTATTATTAATTTTTTTTTTCATTTATCACCATCATGACTTACCAAAGTTTCATATTTCAATTCAAATAAAACCTCTTGAATATAAATATCATCAATGGAATAAATAGATATGGCCTATCTATGACCTTTGTTGGATTTACATAAAGTTCATGTTAAATGTCATTATTAGTTTTTTTCTTAGGTCTCGCCTCCCTTAGTGACATCTAAAAAGACATTAGGTGTTTTTTAATTCTCTTGAATGGCTACAAGTTCACTTGCATTCCCTTGGGTTCCTAAACTCATGGAACTATGCCGCAATAGCTACTTGATGTGGCAAAGAGATTGCCACATCATTTTATTTAATATTATTTATTTAATTTTTTTTGCATTTTCAATTTTAAAATAAATAAATTTTTGGTAGCTAAATTGTTTGGGAATAGAATTGGGAATGGGCTTGAAACGGACCTCCCAGCCTCCAAAACAACATGTGATGGGGATGTTGACTTTTAGTGCTTATACTCTAAATGCCCAAGTTGTTTTTTGAGCTTTTAGGAATTTGTTCTAAATTGATGAAATAACCAAAATTTAGATAAGTTGTATTAGTTTTTTTAGAATTGTAACTGTATGAATTCAAACTAAATATGTTAGAAATTGCATAGGAAAAGAAAATACAATAAATCACTTACTTATTGGATGACTATAATGTTTGATCATAAAGGTGCTAAAATCATGAAAGTGATTTGAAGTCTTACAATCTTCTTTTCACATGTGAAATTAAAAAAAATTGGCCACCAATTAAATA
This sequence comes from Pseudoscleropodium purum, assembly GCA_963969395.1. Taxonomy (NCBI): domain Eukaryota; kingdom Viridiplantae; phylum Streptophyta; class Bryopsida; order Hypnales; family Brachytheciaceae; genus Pseudoscleropodium; species Pseudoscleropodium purum. The sequence continues at coordinate 4,580,347 of OZ017799.1, forward strand.
TGAAATTAAAGGACATAACATGCATAAGCTTGATCAATTTACAACTTTTCAAAATCTCTTCTACAATTTCTTTGAGATTTAGTGTATTTAAGGCTCATTTCTCAACACTACATAAAGTCAAGATTGCAATGGAAACTCTTACACAAAATCTTGTATTGAAAAATCATAATCAATCATTTCCAAAATCCAATTTTTGATGCGAAAACTAGATTTCAAAAAGAATTTTTCAAAAATGTAGAAATTACTAAGACAAGCAACTTGGTTAAGTTTTATTTAACTTCAAAGTATTGTTGACACCCAAATTTGATACCTTGGGCATTTAGAGGTTATGGTCCATTTCTCTGGCCTTGGTGTAATCTTGTCCTAAGTTTACGTTTTGTATATCTCTTTATTCTTAACACCCATCCATGGTCTTTGAGTCCAAATTTGATCTTTCCATTGTAATTTATAATCCTGTTTCATTCCAAGGGAAAAATAAATTTGGAGTAAGCTAAGCGGAACTAAAGCGCTATGGTGCGAAATTGAGCTGTGGCCCCTGTGTCCATAAATATCCCCCCCTTCATATCCTCTAAAACATTCCATTGCCGCAACCCCACACCCCTGAAATCTAGACCTGATGTAGAAGTCTGGCGGAAAGCAGAACGACAAGCGAGGGGGGCTACTACTGTAGTGAAGCTTAATAATGCTGCTGAGAGCGTCGTTTAGGGGTTTGCTCCCGATTAGAATGGGCGCCGTGAGTTCCACATGCCCCGCTCTTGTTAACATTTGGAGTTTTTCCGTGGCACACTCAGATTCTCTCCGACCGCGCAATGCGGCACTCCTCTGGCGCATGAGACGGGACCAACATTCCTCGTGATCACGGTCAAGCATTTTAGTTGATCTCCTCGTGAGGTAAACTGGAGTTGGAGCGAAAAATTGCATTCGAAATGGCGCGGTGGATCGGCGGGCCGCCATAGGGAGGGAGGGAGGGAGGGAGGGAGGGAGATCGATCGACGGGTTTGGGAGCGTGCTTTTTGCGTTTACGCTATTCATTTCTTGCTACTGGAGGAGCGCGCCAGCGCCAGCTTCATCGGGGCGGTATTTGAGATCAAGCGTCGTTGATGCCGCTCGCCGTGGACGGAACTAGCTGCCGCGCCTAGTATTGGCTCGAGATTGATGAGGTTAGGATTTCACGTCCAGGTTGTGTGCAATAGTGAGCTCTTCAGTAGTAGTGAACTACCGTGTGCTTCGTCTTCTTCTTCCTCCTCTGTTTGTTTTTCTTTTCTTTCGTCTCTGATTCTTTGATCGTCAATGCCCGTAGGGTTTCTATCTCTACCGCACGATTTCAAGGTTTTGTTTGCACGTGTAGGTTTTTATTTCTGCTTGGTTGTCTCAAATTATAATTACAACCTGATTTCTCATCTTTTTTGGATATTTTTGTGGTAGTATCTATGTACCTACATGATAGAATGGGAGAGGAGGGGTGCATATTAGATTGATCAGAATGAGACGTGGAGATTCTAGTCTGTTTTTCTCATCTCGACGTAGCCTCTCTGGAACTTTCGGAGACAAGTAGGGAGTGGAACTTTCACAGAACCGATCGCGTTTTGGAATGTAGACTGTCTTTTGCTAATTCGTCTTAGAATACTATTCACAACCTGATTTTGCAATTATTTTGGAAAAGTTTATGGTAGTGTCTTGAAATGTGCACACAGAAATGGCAGAGGAGTACATTCTAGATTGGCTAGAATAAAGCGTGGCGTTCACAGTTATCTTTCTCATCTCGACCTAGCCTTTCTGATAATTTTCTCAGAGACAGCTAGATTGTAGAATTTGAACCGATCGTGTATTTCAATCTAGAATTCGCTTACTGTATTTTGTGTCTCTGAACAGCCATGTTCTCATCTGTTTCGTTTCTGTAGTCGCTCACGCTCCCTTTCGCTTCTAAAAGGTTTATGTTTATTCAAGTGGATTTTTAGGTTTCTCGAGCATTTTCTGGTTTTGGAACGTGCTGGCATTTTTATGAGGATAAGGAAATTCGAGTACCCAGAACTATATGTTCTCAGGGGTTGTGCACCTCTTAGTAAAGAGTTGTATAATTGTCAACAGACGAAGGCTCCAATCTGAAGAAATGTGATACTTCTCATGTTTAGGTTTGAATGAGTGCTAACCTGAATGAATTCCGGCAAAAATTACGATGTTCCCCTTTAGAAGTCCTGTCAGCCCTTGCGACGGTGATCCACCAGCAATCTAAAATACTGCTTGCTTTGGCACTTTCTTGTTAGACGGGAAATTCCATAGGACACCGAATGACTTAGTCTCCTTAGGACCAAATACTCACAAAGATCCACGCGTAACCTGGTTGCGTAGATTATTCTAGTAACACCGACGTGGACATAGGAGAGAATTGAGTCTTTAACTATTTGGTGCATTCCAAATTTCAAAAGAAAAAATGAAGCTGGACTCTGTTGTAGTATCTGAAGTCGCCAACATCTGCTATTAGATTGGTTGCGCTTCTTAGTATTTTTGATTAATGGCTCGGTATCCATGTTTTGATAATTGTTTGTAGTATGGTTGCGCTTCATTGAAATTTGTTTGCACGAGACTCCTGTAATGTCCATGAATTTGGATTATGCCCTGGAAGGGCCTTTCACAGCAGTGATATCACAGACCAACTTGAATATAAGAACGTCTATCTGCTTTGGTAGCAGTCGGCTACGAACTCTGTATTAAGCTTAAAAAACTTTCGACTCGGGGCCTCTCCTGTGTCAGTCTCGCGTCGGTGCAATTTTAAGAGTGTTAAAAGTATTTCCTGTTCTTCAGGATAGACTGGTCTGTTTCGTGTTGTGGAATTCTGGTCTTCCTCGATCTCACATGCTTCTGTGCTGGGGCTGGTTACAGGAGGTCGACAGAGCGAGTTTGAGGATTGGGAGTTATATATAGTAATTCATCCCCGAATCTCGACACAAATTCTTTAGAATGCGTTCACGAGTTTAGTACTCTGGCATCATGTCTTCCTTACGCGCTCTTCTGTCGACAAATCTGTAGTTCAAAACATGTGCTCGCCAGTTGGAGCAAAGGAGAGCGTCAGAAAGTTTGGCATAAGTTGGCTTTACGGTTCTCCCTCATTGAGCACTTTTTAATTTCTGTTCTGATAACCCACTGGAGGATATAAATACAGATTTATGTGGAGCCAAATCTAGCCCGTCAAGTGTTTGACAATCCTGCAGCCATGCAGTTCGCCAAGCTTGACGACTCGCCTATGTTCAGGAAGCAGGTACATACAGAGCAAGCGCTCTTAGTTCATTGAGACATTTTCTGCATTCTGAGCTTGAAGAAAAAAATCGATTTGATTTCTTATCTAGTAGTATTATATTTAGAGTTGTGGATCAATAAGCTCCTTAATAGTTTGTTTTGATTTTGTAGGTGCTACTCAGGTATACCGTACATTAAGTACCTGTCTGTTCTTGGAGCTGTATTTGTGTTTCAGGTATTTGACAGAATGTATCTTGTTGAGCTGATTTGAACGTTGTGATCAACAGCTTCAGGCTCTTGAGGAAAGTGCAGAGTCATTGAGGGAGCGGTGTCAACGTTTCTACAAGGGGAGTCGCAAGTATACGTATGATTGTTAACCATGACCCTATTAACTCAGGGTTCTCGTGCCTGTGTCTCAACTAGTCTTCGTCTTAATTTTGGAATCTTATCTGTAAGCTCTGGGTTTCCTGATGTTGGGTGATGTGGGATACCGGCAATTAAGTTTTGGCACTATCTTGAAATCTTCTTATGGCTTTATGGAACTACAGGGAAGGATTGGGAGAAGCTAGCGATGGTGATATTGCGTTTGCAAATGCTCTGGAGACCTTTGGAGGAGGTCATGATGATCCCATTAGTGTGGCTGTTGGAGGTTCTTCTTCTATACTAGCCTTCTGCTATAATCTTATGAATAAGGAACGAATTATTGAACTTTCTTCTGCATCAATCGTTATTATCACGGGGATTTTGTTTTTGTTTTCCAGTAATCAATTTTCCTTGTAGACCTTTTTGGGTTGAATACACTGCTCATCTGTGTTGGTTGCGTATTTTCTTCTCAAATGCATAATTAATTTTTCTTCAACATTAAATTTTTGTCTTAGTTGTCCGTTTTGTGCAAGTTTGAAATTTGTTTTTGTCGTCTTGCCCGCTCTCTGCTGACCGCTGTGATTTTTTGTCCTGGATTATTTTAGGACCTGTGATGACAAGATTCACTATTGCCCTCAGAGAGATAGGGACTTACAAGGAAGTCCTTCGTTCACAGGTTCTCCAGACTTGCCATATCGTCTCTCAAATTTAGATCTTGAATGTCATGCGTTCAGAATGCAATCTTCACTTTCAAGGTTCTCTTGGAATTTTTTGGGTCATATGGCTTTGTTGCTAGTGAATCTTCTGTGTTGTGCATGTGCTTCTAAATAAGCTTTATTTCACTTTGGGAGTTCCTGTCCTACCAATTGATCAATCTTATGAGTCACATTTAATACCGTAAAACATAATGTAAGAATTTCTTGGGTTTTCTTAGGTGGAGCACATGCTGAATGATCGTTTGACGCAGTTTGTGAGTATTGATCTTCAAGACGTCAAGGTCCGTTCCTTGGCTCCAAAAAGCTGATGCTTAATTTTGCTAATATTTATCTTTATGTATTAGAAGCTTTTATGATTAGTTGCAATCGATTAGCAGTTATAACAACTCACTTATTTTTGTGTTTGATGATGACAGAATGTTAAGGTTGGTGAGGAGCTTCAAACTCAGACGGGGCTGTTTTCTTCTTTGTAACTGTAATCACGGTCCTGTTTAATTGATACATCAAAGTGTACTTATTTCTGTTGGGCCAAATTTGAACGGAGCTATCAAGGACTACTTGTCCAGTTAGATATTGTAGCTGTATTTTGGATACTAGCGCTGCGAGAATGACTTCTATGTGCTGTAGTTACGGTGGGCTTTTAGAATCTTTAGTGTAGAGTTTGTACATTCATTCTTTGGTTCACAATCAATTTCTCACTGCCAATTCTCGGTACCATTCTTTCTATTTCCAGAGGTACTGCTCCTATCATTTCAAGCCTATCTGCATGAAACTTCAGTTTCTGACTCTGTCATATTGGATCTCACGTGTGATTGGGATAATTGAATGTGCAGGAACTTAGAAAGCGTTTTGATAAAGCTAGTGTACATTATGACCAGGTTGCGACATGTTCCTACTCATGTCGGGTGTCATTTCTTTTGTACGATTGTGTAAAGCCTCTTGTGCTTCAATGGATGGTGTAAAATCCTGTACAAGAAACATACTCAGTATATTTATTTTATTATATTTTGAATTGCAGTGATCTGCTTGTTCAGCATAAGTCAACACCGCTGATTAATCGATTCTCCTCTTGTCCCTGCATGTACCCCTTGATTGAGCAGGTGCGGGAAAAGTTTCTGTCCTTGAAGAAGGATGCAAAGCCAGAGGTCGTTGCAGATTTTGAGGAGGTGTGTTAGTGCTCTCTTAATTTTTTTTAAATTTGTGAGGATGAGTTGTTGAGTGCAGCTCTGGGCCTTTGATTTGTTTAATTTAATCTTGTCTCAACAGTTGTCAATTATTAAGTGAATTACATGTCATTTGAAACTGTACACATCCGGATTTCTAGGATTTAATTTAATTTTGTTTTTTTGTGTCTATGTGCTGTGTCTGCATGCTCAGGATTTACGAAATTCCAAGTCGCAATTTGAGCAAACTCGATTTAATCTGGTATTTTCTTGCAACCTTGGAAGTGAGGTTATTCAATAACATGAGCACGTTTTTCACTTTGTAGCACAATGTGTAGTTCTCATGCGCTTCCTAATACACGCGGTACTTTATCTGGGCATCTCCTCTGTTGCTGTAGTTTAGAGTGCCAAGATCTGGTTTCTAACCTTCCATTTTTCATAATCTTAGATGACGGCATTATCAAACATCGAGGCAAAGAAAAAGTTTGAGTTTCTTGAAGCTGTGAGTGGCTCTATGGATGCTCATCTCCGCTACTTCAAGCAGGTAGATATTGTAACTATGTGTCTTTATCTCTCAGATGTGTTAGATTGCTCGTTGCAGACTCTCTTTCTAGGGATCACCTGACTTGATCACCTGACTTAGTCTGATTGTTTGCTATGTGATGATTATGACATATTGGATGTTGCGTCCTTGACACAGGGTTACGAGTTATTGCATCAGATGGAACCGTATATTCACCAGGTAAAGGAAATCTTCTCTCTGCCATTTTAGACTTGTTTATGCGTGTCGTACTCGTCGCTCAATGCTTGAATATAGAAGACATGCTAAATTTTCGTTCAGTCCACGTGAGCACGTCCTGCCAGCAAGATTGCTTTCGTTTTTGTGTTAACTAATTGACATTTGCAAGTTGTATCTGGTTTGTTATTTGGTGTGATGGGCCAGGTACTAACATATGCGCAACAATCACGGGAAAGAGCCAACTCCGAGCAGGTATTATTGGCAGACCGTATGCAGGAATATCGGCGGCAAATGGAAAGGGATAACCAGCGCTCATTCAGTGGTCCCGACATCGTTCCAGGTGGTGATGGAATCCAAGCTGTTGGCCGCAGTTCACACAAGATGATTGAGGCTGTCATGCAGTCCACCCCAAGAGGAAAGGTAATAAATTAAGCGAAGCAGTTCTACATAGTAGTTGCTCATATTACAGCTTGAAGCTCACTGAAACTCATGTGTGTTCTTATCTGTAGATACAAACTATCAAGCAAGGTTATATCTTGAAGCGATCTTCGAACTTGCGAGGTGATTGGAAGCGGAGGTTCTTTGTGCTGGATAGTAGAGGAATGCTATATTATTACCGAAAACAATGGGGCAAACCAACAGTAAGTTGATTTTTGTTACAACTGACTGCAATATGGAATGCGGAGTAAGTGCAGTCCTAGTTTAGGAGTCTCAAACTTCGATTCGCTTTTGCATGCTTGACTTGTATGCCAAGTTCCTGACAATATGAGCAACTGTTAACTTACATATCACTATGATTATGGACTCACAGGATGACAAAACGATAGCTCACCATACTGTTAATCTTCTGACTTCAACAATAAAGATTGACGCAGAACAGTCGGATCTTCGATTTTGTTTTCGTATCATATCTCCATCAAAAACTTTTACTCTTCAGGTTCATATTTTTCCCTCTACGTATCATTTTTTAGCCTATTCATGTTTCTATGCTTAATGGTATCCTGGATATCTGATGCTGGTGTTGTCCTGCATTTCTGTACTCAGGCAGAAAATGCGATCGATAGAATGGATTGGGTGGATAAGATCACTGGGGTGATTTCTTCTCTTTTAAACAATCAAGTATCAGACCAGGTATGGGAGCCATTTCAGCTAAGCGCATGGATCGACTTTCAAAGTTTTAGCTGATGTGATCATTTTCAATATGAATGTTTTCAGTTTGCTGAGGGGCCAGGCTTTTGAGAAGATCGACTAGATTCGTGTTGGTTCTTTTAGTGTTTTAAGAAAAACATCCTGATCCATTGTTCCTGTGCCAGCGGCCATATCGAAGTCCAATGGGACTCCACCAACGGACAGGCAGTGAAACTAGTTCATTGAGTGCAGCATCATCGGAGTATGATGGCAGTGAAGACACGGCTTCGTCAAGAGCGTATACAAGTGGCTCTCGCCGAGACCACATACCTCGGCGTGGCACAAAATCTCAGCATAGTTATGAGCAACAGGAAAGGCCCCTGGATGCATTGCAGAGAGTACCTGGTAATAATGTATGCGCTGATTGTGGTGCGAGTGACCCTGATTGGGCGTCTTTGAACTTAGGAATCCTGCTCTGTATTGAGTGCTCTGGAGTGCACAGAAATCTCAGTGTGCAAATTTCTAAGGTATTTTATCTCCTAACTTCGATCTAGTAGTCTTGCATGAGGCTGTAATTCGGTCAGTGGTAAGATTGGAGAACTGTTATTAGTATGTATTTCGCATCGCCATATAATTTCTTTAGCGTTTTTTGTCATCTCATTTCTTGATAAGGTGATTCATGACATTGCCAGAGTTTTTCTGTAGGCAAAATTATACTTATCTACTCTCCTGCCCTTGCGGAAAATTTTCTTTTCTAGTTCAGTTTGGTGGTTGAAGGTACTTGGTGCGTCTCTAAGTTAATTGATGCATTTCTATGGTCTTGTGGGGCCTAAATAACCCTTCTACAACTGGCAGGTTCGATCGTTGACATTGGATGTTCGAGTGTGGGAACCTTCTGTAATAGGATACTTTCAATCTGTTGGCAATACATTTGCCAACTCAATATGGGAAGAACTCATGGTTTCAGACTCGAGAGACTCGGAGTATCCAGGCGAGAGGTATGTATGCATACTCAAGAGTCAGTTAATATTGTTATTTTACGTTTCTGCTTGTGTAAGAGATTTACACTTGCTTACTTTTGATGTAAATATGTTCAGCAGAGGTGGTGAGGACAGAAATGGATCCACCAGGGATGCACGAATTAAACCCAGAGCCAATGACTCGATTGTTATCAAGGAAAAATTCATACACGCGAAGGTACGTTGATTTACAAGGGAGCAGCTTGGTGAATCTTTTATACTCAGACCACAAAAAACAGTAGTAAAAATTGAACAGTTGTGTTCCATTCAAGTTCTTTCATCGAATGTGGATTTTACGTCATGTGCATGACATGAAGATGAATGGATCTGATTTTTATTTGACGTTTATCGTCTTTCTGTCCTTTTCTCTTCTTCATCTGTCGCACCCAGCCGTCCCTAAGCGTGAATTTTCTTTTTCCCTTCAGTGGGGTCGCAGTCAGTCTTGTTATTGTTCAAGTGACTGCTTCCTATTAAAAAGTATATAGTAACCTTATAAGAACTGCGCAGATGATGCTCGGATTTATATTTGATGCTTTGATCCATGTATTTCAGTTCTCATCTATTTTACTTTCCTTTAAGAACATGTGGAGCTTGATCATCGACATCAATAGGTGTCTAGGTTTAATGTATCTCCAACTAATGTTGTGGTCGCACTCGCAGTATGTGGAGAAAAGATTTGTACGCAAGTTGAAGGTCACATCGGGCAATGCTCCAGTGGCACGCCAAGTATGGGATGCCGTTTCAGCTAATAAACTGCAGCTTGTCCTCCGGTTGTTAATTACTGCCGATGCCAACGTTAATACAACCTTTGAGCAAGCCATGAGTGCTAATGCACCATCTCGGTCTCCTTTGGCAAGTTTGGCGGGTGCCCTTTCTCGGAAAAACCCTGTTTCCCAAAGTAGTCGCTCCAACTGGAGTGGGCCACTCCTTGCCTCGGGACAGAATGTTTCGCGACCCCGTTCAGCAGCTTCCAGTTCATGGCGAGGTCATGACCTAGCTGAGGATCCATGTTCTAGCGAGGCTTCCATTGCAGATACCAATGATTTGCAGGGTTGCAATTTATTGCACATTGCCTGTCGCATTGGTGAACTGAGTTTAGTTGAGCTACTGTTTCAACATGGTGCACAAGTTGATGTTGCTGACTGTCTTGGTCGAACATCTCTTCATCATTGTGTATTACATGGGAAGAGCATTTGTGCGAAGCTTCTTCTATCAAGGTAAACTTTTCTAAGTAATCTAGCTTATTCGTTGCAAAAAAGGAACCAACAACCCTTCTAATCTTAGAATAATAATACGAATCTGAGAGACCTATTCATTTTCGTTACAATTCAAGACTTAGCGGTGTTTTTACCACTAATTGTATCTGGTCAACGTTTTGCTTCCGGTACCTTTTGAATTTGTATCTATTCCCATATCAATTTTGAGTGATGATGAGCATCAGGTCTTAATGCTGGAAACTTTTGAATGTTTGACCAACATCATCTGCTGTCGTTTCTACTTTTTATTTACTGACAGCTATTTGACATGCAGAGGATCAAGTCCCAGTGTATCGGACAATACTGGGAGAACGCCGCTACAGATTTTAGTGGACAAAGGAGCAAGTACTGATGGAGAACTAGTTTCGATGCTCTCTAAACAAAATAGAGACCAATATCTTAGATGATTGTGATTGTTCATAGATTTAATGACTATGGCTTCTGAATTAGCAATTCTCAGCAAGGAAAAGTGTCTTTTGGCAGTATCAGTTTTCTTTGTCTTTCTTTGTGCATATAGGGATTTTTGTTGTAGAATAGTCATTGTCGAGATAGTGAGATATGGAACTGATACAAACCAGAACATGCCAGTGGACTTGTGGAAACTACTATAGTCTGGATTCGACACAGTTTTTGATCAGCCGTTCTGAACTGGCAAGTTGGGAAGTTGACTTGCAAAAGTTCACCTGTTTGATTCTAAGGTCATAGTTTTGTTAGTTCTAGGTGACTTCTGCACTTGGGCGCTACTTTAGAGGGTTTTGCATAGGAACATTTTCAATTTTACTAAAGCATGGATGATGCGCAGAGGTTTTCTCGATAGCAGATACGAGCGAAGAATGACACGAAACTCATCATGTAAATCGCTGAGAAAGCAAATGAGTAACCTGGTGATTAGTAACTGGTCACATTTTTTGGACTGTGAGGGTAATTGTTTTTATTTGACCTCTGTTTGTAGTTGGCATGGAAATCTGACGGGCTGACCTGCTTTATTGCTCTGCATACTTTGAGATTATCTAGAGTGATTATGGTGGGTTTCTAGATGTTATGAGCTTTACTTGCAGTGAGCAACCTTGGAAGAATGCAAGCGGACCCTGTTATGTTGCTTGAATATTTTCTTCAATTTTCAAGCATTATGCATGTGTACGTGAACTGCTTCTTACGTAACTAGTGGAGGAGATTATGTGTTAAATATTCTGACTCTGGAACGGCGATAGAGGTAGAAAATTGTTTGCTGGATATTTTGGTTGACTATTAGATGAGTAAGTCAATGATTTTCACGTGATTTTTAAAGTTCTGTTGGTCTCTCTTGTTCTGCATCACGGATGTGCTCCCAGGTAGACAAGCTTATTACCATGCAAATCAAGAGGGGCACATATTTTTCCAGACGGGTGTGCTTGTTTCATGGATCAAACTCAAGTGGAATTATTATTTTCCTATTAAAATTGTAATTTCTGTGAACTTTTGAAGTGGCTTGCCCTGAAATTCCAAAACATTCATATTGTGCAATCATGCACATCCTAAAAACAATTCATATTTGCTCTCCTATGTATTGAATGGTACTTGGGTGTTCACTATAAAAGGATTGACACATTATCTTGTGCTAGCATTAATGCAATGATTTTGTCAAAAAATGAATAGAGTTGAATGATGTTTTGGACAAAAGTGGGGCCTTAACCTCTAAATGCTTGAGGCACCAAAAGATGGAGTCGAAAATATTTTGAAGTTAAATAAAACCTAATTAAATTTCTATTTTTGAAAGATTCTTCTTGAAGTCTAGTTTTAGCATCAAAAATCTGATCTTGAAAATAAATGATAGTGATTTTTCTATTCAAGATTTTGTGCCAATGTACCCATTGCAATTTTGACTTCCTTTAGTATTGGAAGCTCTTATAAATGAGCCTCAAATACACTAGGACTTGAAGAAAAAATTACATTCAAAACTCATTTAAAAAAATTGTAGAGTAAATTTTGAGAAGCCATAAATTGATTGGGATTATTCATGTTTGGCCCTTAAACTTCATATTTTTTTAGTCACCAACTTTTTAGGTTTGACTTGTGAAAAGTGAATTGAAAAATTTTCATAGTTTTAACACCCTCATGGTCAAATGTTATAATCTTCCAACTTATAAGTGATATTGTTGTGTTTCTTTTTCCTATGTGATCTCTAACATGTCTAGTTTGAATTTGTACAGTTACAATTAAAAAAAAATTGATACAATTTATCAAAATGTTGACTTTTTGTTCAATTTAGAACAAATTTCTAGAAGCTCAAAACAAGCCTTGGGCATTTAGGGGTTAAGTAAGATGACGGAATTAGTTAGCAAATAAAAATGGGTTGGTCTACCTTATATTTGACTCTATAAGTAAAGATACCCATGCCATGGATCACCTTGTTGTGCAATTTGAAAACTTCTAGTCACATGCTCATGATATTAATTCTAGTCACCCAAATGATTTCCTTTGGATTTGAGCCAAACTACTAAATTGAAGCTCTCCAACTCTAATGTCTTCTTGAAGTAGAAATTTTGAAAAAATCCTAAATTGGAGTAATTTATCATGGCTGTAGATTGTTTTTTCTATTTTCTAAATACATAATGGTGTACAAACTTGGCTTTCATTGTGATGTACTTTACAATTGCATATTCTTATCAACAGCCAAAAAAATTACATTTTCAAAGTGTTGATTATATTTGACTTGAATTTTTCCAATATTTTTTCAAATATCATGGTAATTTCAAATCTTGTCAAACAAATTTGAAATTTTTATGATTTATAGGAAGCATGCAATTTTATTTTGAAAGAATAAAATAGAATAATTTTCATTCTATTACAATGCTTGTCAAAGGCTTTTAACTTGAAAATTACTCAAGCTTCAACGCATGATTATAAGACATGTCGTTTAAGCTCTAATGACCCAACTAACCATTTTTTGGTTTTTGCCCCTCTTTTTAGTAGCATGTCTTCAAATTTTGAGTTTTTTTATACTGCACTACAAATGCAATGGTGGTAGTTTCATCAAATTTCACCTTGTGGAATTTTTAAAAGTTGAATGTAGTATAGTTTGCAACTCATATTTCTTTATAGTGGAGTTTGGACATGAATTGAAAGTCAGCCAACCAATGCAATTGTTGCCCACTTCAAAAAGGACAGGTTCAAGGAGCTCAAGGAGAAGACAAGTGTGCCCGTTCTTGTTTTCCTTACAAACACTACCCTCATTTTAGTGATCACCATGCATTGCAAGCTCCACCCAAAATTGCAAAATGACTAGAATATTGTGAAATTTTAGATGAGCATTTTGGACCCTCTTATCTTTCAATAAGTACAAAAATGTCATCATTTCAAAATAATCTTACTCAAATATGCTTCTTCAAAGTGGTTTGCCTTGTTTTTCTATTGATCCAAATAAAACTTCAAATTGAAACATTTGTTGTCAAATAATCCAAATTTTTTTAGGGTGCTTGCTCTCAATGTAAACTACAAGATCCTATGGTTGCATTGTATCTGATCTCAAGAAAAGATGAGCAAGTAAATTGCTCAAGTTCTTGGCAATTTGGGCCCATTTTGAAAGTACACCTTCTTAGTCATTAGGGATTAAGGTTTAGATAGAGACATGAGTTCATTGCAAGTAACTAACATTAATAATTATTGACTTGCAATGAATTCATGTTTAGTTGTGTATAACTATAAACATAAATATCTATTAAAGTAGAATTCAAATAGTATTTTACCATAGATTTTATCTAAATATTTATGGTGTTATGATATTAAAATCGCTAATTTAGATCTATATAGGTAAATCCATTTGGAATAGGATCAACAATTGATTTCTTTTCATAAATAGAAAAATTAGTAAAAGATAATGTATGGTGGTAATAGTAAGTACCAAAACCAAAACCAAAGTCATCCCACAACTAATTGTGTACTTTGTATTTCATATCCCCTATCTATTCTACTCCAAGAGTTTTGAAATTAAATGGTTCATAAATAAATAACAGATATATCCTAACTTTGGAGCACTTGGAGGTAAACAAATAAGAGTAGACAAATACATCTCTACATTTCATTCCATTCATTTTAAAGATTATAAGGCAATTTGTGCTTGAATATTCTATTCATACCTCATATAGTTAAGTTTTGTTATTGTGTAGAAGGATATTGGAACCAAATTTGGATTTACCCAACTAGTATAGTTCGTTCCAGAGGAGGCTATTTAAATAGGATTGTTTCTAAATTGGATCTAAATTAATTCCTAATGAGTCATCGCAACATGGTATTTCGAAGAAAATAAAGTTCCTTAAATCAACTACATCTATGTTTTCCTCACATGATAGCTAATTACACAATTTGTCACTCCACTCTTAATGGCCACAAAGGTAAGAAATGCTCCCAATTTATATCTTTAACTATCTTATTTATTATGCTTGAATTCCTTCATCTTTATCTTCCAGCAACTTGGGTCTTTATCTTTCCAACTGGGACCTTCATCAGCCACTGGACGCTTGCTTCCGACTTGGATACTGGACTGCTCTAGAAATGCCGCAGGGCAGTCTGGATCCTTACCCCCTATTTGGTATTCGACCAACTCACAGACATTCCAACTCGGCAAACTATTTCAGCCAGACTCTCTACAATGCTCCAAATTGGTTTCGTTCACACATTCTCAATTACCCAATAATATCCATATCAATACACAACGAAAAATTACTCAACAAATTCACAACTGGGTTGCTCCAAATTGCTACAACGACACTCAACACACACAGGAAGACAACTTGTAAATCAATTCCATTATATTCATCATGCCAAATTGGCGAACAAAATCACCATTACAAATTGTTATTTTTAATTGTTCATACTCACAAAATCACTCTAATCTCTTTTGCTCGCAACCAGACAAATAATTCCGATTAGGCCCGTAACATCTCAATCCTATATAGCAATTAAATTCACATGTAATTTTCACACTTTTGCACTAATCTGCCTGATTGACATTTCAACCACTATTCTCCTGATTTGTACTCATCTTTTCTACACATTATAATCCAAGTTCAAATCTAATCTAGATTTCTGCACCAACTCGGAATCTCTTGCATTCACTACATCTCACTTCCCTTGAAGCACACACTAACATATATCTTCTATAACGCCCAGACCAAATCATCACCCGATTTGGTAAATCTTCAACAATCATCGTTCCCCTTCCACATCTGCATCAACATCCACTGCCAACCACACTCCGACTCGGACACAGACTCAAACACTCTGACTCGACACCAAACCGCGCACTCACAAATTCCAACTCAGAATTCCCACGCACACACAAGAACACACAAGGAAACACAAAAAAAACGAAAATACACAGTCTACACCGACTGGGATTCGCATTGGACTCTCTCAAACAGTGGGTAAAAGAAACGCTAGCAAAAACAACCCAAATAGGCACCAGAGATGACGACTTGCAACTGCCCAACCAACTCGGCAGCTTCAACTGGAACAACTGACATTCCTACTTGGACCCCGCACACCTTCCGACTTGCCAACTCAGACTCGGACACAGCATCCTAATAGGCAAACAGACCATCAACCAATTTGGAACCTTCCGACTTGGACTCCACACCACCCTAATTGACCCCTCCAACTCCGAATTGGACACCATTCAATGCTCTAAATCAACCAAAATAGCACTCTAAATTAACCAACTGTTTGCAACAAATTGCAAATTACACTCCGATTTGTACAGAATAAACCAAAAATTCACTTCCTGTTCAACTATCTACATATTGTGTTGGACCTTTATTGGCCCTTTATATTATTTTTTCTTATAAGATATCACAAGAAAGACAAAACTTAAGAAATTTTTTTTTGTTCATTACTAGTTTTTGGTTGTTTTTCTTCTTTACTATTTTAAACTTTCACTTTAGTGATGACAATGATATCCATCTAATGGTTAGAAAACCAATTTTTATCCAAAAACTTACTACATATACATATATATATTATGAATTTCATTGTCACTACTCAAGAAAAAGTTTTGATGTTTAACTCCTATAGACTCCAAATTTCTTATTCCCCAAAGATGAATAAAGCACTTTTGATATCTCATTCAAATGACCAAATGATTTCTCATTCATTCCAAGTAATGGTTCTAAATCTTTAATAAGTTCCTTCCTCTACAACCAATTTAATGCAAATAAATGAATAATTGTACAAATTTTAAAGCAAAAATGTGCAAAATTTGAAGATGAAGGATTTGAGCATCAAAGGATTCAAAATATGGATTCAAATATTGAAGCGGGCTCCCGCCTATAATAACGTCGTAGTCATTTGCCCCCGCCCTCGTCACCACCCCTGCCAGTCCTCCGCCCATGACACTGCCTTCCCCGTTTCGCATTCCGCTTACTCTGTGCTGCTCATTCGTTTTCTCGCTGCCGCTCTAGCTCGCTCGCTCCTGTCAGTCCCGTGCATGTGCTCGTTCGATCGTTTGCTAGCTGTGCGTGATGGCAATCGGGAGACTGGAGATTTTAGGTGGGATGGCCCTGATTGCGACAGGAATCTACCTTGGCCTTCGAACCATCAGTGAGGCCATTGGACAAAGCTTCAAGGAGGTGACGGAGCAAGCGATCTCCGTGACCGGGAATGCAGAGATCAAGCTTTCGACTACCGATGTGACAACAACCATCGTGGCAGGACCCTGCACCTAAAACAATTGATAGAAAATGGAAGATGACTTTTAATTTCGATTCGATTCTCTGCCTGCCTGGCGGTTGAATTGATCGAGTTCGATTCGGAGTGAGGCCAACTTTCAGGGTGTTTCTAAGCACCCACAGCTTCTAGAATTCGTCGTCTTCCTTGGTTTAAAATTCTAACTGGTAATCGGCTTGATTGCATGCGCATAATGTCATTTCAGTATATCAGTTCCGTTCTAATTAACTTTAGAGCATGCATGTTGGATAGAGCAGCGCTTTCCAAAGTATTAAACTAACGGTTATTATGGTTTTCTTTAGTCTTGTGTGCAGGTGAGACGACATGCGCGCGCGTGTCCTATTTTCTGACATTGAATTTTATATGTTGAGCCATTTAATTGGTGTAAGTTATGTATTTAATTATTAATTAAATTAGGATCGATCAACTCTAATTATTCGGCCTTGTTAGCGGTGGGAACAAACACCTGCTTAAGTATCTGTTTTTTCATATAACTCCGGTTATTTTTACTTCTGGTTCACAAGGTTGTGGCGAGTTATGCGGTCACTTTTTGAATCGTACATTCTGACGGAGTGGGAATAACTTGAAGAATTGCGAAGATGCTGGTCGGCTGTTCTGAGCAGAGAGGGAGCAATTATATTTTGTCCGCCTGCAATGATCTCACTTGGCATTAGCTTTGCATGGTTCGTACTTTTCATAATATTTTGGCAATCGATTCGTCTCGTATGTCAATGTGTTTCCTCGTCTTTTTTTTATTAGTCTTGTCGACTTGTCACGTCGCAGAGTATTTTCCAGTACTTCAATACTCTTCTAAAAACTTCTGACGTAATTGAGCTATGATTAAACCGGGCCTTTGCTAAGGATCTGTTTAGTATGCGGATTCATCTTCGGAGTGGATCTGAAAACACTTCAGAGGGGCCAGGACGTACCCCTGATCATTCCAAATCGTTGGAGGGACAAATTTTCCACTAACTCGATCAAATTCTCGTGGTTGATTAATTACAGACGTTCGACATTGAGATGTGTAGGAGGTTTCTATATTGGTTAGTTTCACAAACTTGACTTCAACATGCTACAGAAGACGGCAAGATGTTGACAATCCACCTCCATCATCGGAAAACCGGCACTAAAAATTGTGACACGTACATCTACACGCATAATTATGAACACCTGAAGTGTTTATGAAACCTGCACCTCTTGTATTCTTGAGAAATTATGTCCAAGATGGCTACCGTATGTTTGTGGGTGATAGACATAAGGGTAAATTATGATTTGAAATGTACACTGTCAAGCAAAAGAGCTCTGAAATTGCCCTTCTCACCTGACAGTTTGTCAGTGCGGCATATTTCTTCAATGAATCAATCTGAAATTCCCAATTAATCCAATTGTTTTATGTTCTGTGTGTAAAGTCATCTACAAATTCCATTGCACATGTGCAGTCTCGGGAGCAGATCAGGTTATTGTAGAACTCGGTAGGAGTCCAACCGCATGTCCTCTAAAGATCCCTGTCACCAACAACTCATGCACTCACTTGATTGAATTTATTAGCAAGTGGCCTTTCAATGGGAATGGGATGGGATTGTAAACTATTCTACACTTACACATAGCTAGTATTCTTCAAAAGTAGTGGTGTGTTTGACATCTTTTGAGAACATTGTAAGTTATTTTGAGTAAAGGGTGGTTGCAAGAAAGGCCGTCCATTTTTTTGTAGCATTTTGCCAAAATTGTAGTTCCTGCTCTCAATACTATAAGTACTATGAAATAGAACAATCTCAACTATTGATAAAAAAAAAAAATCAACAGTTGAGAGTACCATTTTGAGTACTACAAGTGCTAGTAAGTACTAAAACAATACTATTTGAAAAAAAAACCAAATTGTCATAGAAAATAATTATAATGAGGTATAAATTTATGATAAATAAAAAATCATGAACAAAAAAATTCTAAAAATTTTCAATTTTTAAGGACTTGATGGTAATTATGTTTCATTAAAAAAATTAAGCCAAACCATCTTCATTGTTCAAAAGTGTGTGAGCAAAAAATCCCTATTTGCATGCATGTGGACAACATTAAATAATATTTTTTTAAGTTTCTTTTGGTGGGTACATGCCTCTTTAGTGTGGAAATATTTCACTAAAATTTAAGCTCTACATCATTAATTATGAATATTCCATAGCACTAAAAAACCCTAAATCACAAAGTATGACAAATTAGCTAATTTGAAATTTAATTATGAATTTTTTGAAAAATAAGAATTCTCTTTATAAACAAGTTGGTCATCTTCAATAAATTATTCAAGTACATTGGTTTTATTCTCCAAATGTTATGACCAAACTAAACTCCACAATTCAAAATGTGCTGAAAAAAAATATCACCCTTTCTTGCAACTACCCAAACTTGTGTCAAATTATAGTAAATCAAAAAAGATTTTAACTCTAAAGTATTCACATGTGAAGACAATGGCCTCAAGGGAAGAAATTACTATGAATTAATTGACCCACATGTGTTCAAAAGTGGTATTTCAAAAGGAGGTATACAAATATCCTAAGAATATTTCATAGAATATGGATATTTATAGAACACTCTAAGAATGTCTTCTAAACAATTTTCAAGAGCTATTTTGGAACTACTCATCATTTTGAGACAATGTTTTTTTTTGCATATCATTATCAAATAAGATTATCCCTATCTTTGCATTCATGTGGGTTTTTAAGCTTTATTACATATTACCTTCCTTAAAATGGCAATTGCCCATTGACTTATAGGCCAAGAACTCTCAATTTGTTCAAATTGAATTCAACTTTGGAAAACAAGGTCCTAAAGATATTTGTCTATATCAATTCTAAGGTACTAAGTATAGATTTGTTAATATATTCCTAGAAGGTCATTAGCACACGTCTTAGATAATTAAGTAAATTCAAATATAGGGTGCCATTTATGTTTAGCAACTAAAAGTTTAAATTTTTATAAATAAAATAGAAGCTTTACATTAGAAGAAAAATATGCCCTATTCAACTATATAAAAAATGAATAGTTGTCTTTAATGACTCAAGAGTGACTGACTGAGTTTTCAAAAATTGGCAAGAAATTTGATGGAGGATGATAACAATACATTGATTGTAAGAATGTATATGTACATAATGTTTCCAAAGATAATGTTATAATAGTGCAATGAGCCTTTAGAAGAAGTAGATTAGAATTAATTTTTTGCTTCTATGCTTTGGAAGGAAGAAAAAAAACTTGACCTTTATTTCAAGCCATTAATTTTGTATTTCATAACCTCTTCTTCCTAATCCAAAATCTCCCAAATATGAATTTTCACTAATTTTCAAATTTGATTATCTAGTGATGAATATTAAGTTCTTGTGTCATTCTCCAAGGTGAAAAGACCACAAGCCATATGAATTCTAGCTCCTAAATGATTTTGACAATGTTTTCACCAAAATTGCTTCTAAATTGCTATTTCTAGTACATGTATCAAATTTTAGAAAAAAAACCATTTTTGAACATATATAATTGTAGGATCTTGTAGTAAGCTTGTTTGAGAACATGTGGAAATTTTTTAGAAATTTCCACCATGTAGATTGCAAAATATTAGCATTTAAAGTGACAAACTTCCTTCTTTTGGCCCTACAAAAATCTGGGTTGCTGCACTTCAAAAGGTCGCATTTGAATGAAAAAATGTCCAAAATGGTGGTTACTTTTTGAATTCATTTTTAAAGTCAAGTTGGCTACATGCTTGTAAATTTCAAATGATTTGGAATCATACAACATATAGGAAAAAAATAGTAAGTAGAAAAGAGTAGAGAATGGTTCAAAATACTAAATTGTTAACAATTATCTATGGACTTGAAAAATGCCAATCCCAATGGTTGTAGTATTGTAACAAACAATCTACATCCAATGTTTTTAATTTTTTCCAAAAATATTGAAAATTGAATTAAATAAAGGACTTCAAAGTTTGTTTTAAAGTAGAAATTCAATAACAATCTACAAACTTCCACAAACTAAAACTCATAACTTTTGACTCATTGATCAAAATAGAATGATTCACAACTTTCCAAGTATATATAAATCTAAAGAACCAATTTCAAATTCTTAAAAAAATAATTTTTGCTACGAGGTTGCCTTTTAAGTAATGAAAAGTATATATCATACAATAACTTTTTAACCATGTAGTCAAAAGTTATGAAAAATGTTGAGCCTTAAAGCTACTCCTTGGGCACATGTTGTGTTAAATTTTCAAAGAAAATAAATAAAAACTCCATTCATAGTGAGCTGCCCAAAATTGCTATGTTGCCAAAAAATGCAGTTTGGGCATTTAGGGGCTAACCAAAGGGCTTTTCTGTATGATTTATGACCACACAAAAGCTAATTTTGTGAAGGAGAATTAAGTTATTTTCTTATGAAATAGACACACTCCTGCTGCATTCTGAAACCAACAGGCAAATGTTACCTAGATCGCCTAGGTCTCATGTAGATATCACCAAGTATCACCGAAGTATCACGTGAGTATTGAAGAAATACTGTAGCTGGCAATACTGTCAGAAAACGGTTATACTCTTCGATGCATACTTTTGCATTAACTAATTTGCAGCCGAGCTTTGATTGTTCCGTTGTACGTTTGAAATTTAGTATTCTTTTAGTGAGCGCAGATCGATAATCACGTCCTTTGAGTTTCTTACGCATCCGTGTTGAATGCCATTCCATTCCATTTTGGTTTTGAAATGGGTACGCGAGGCCGACTGGATTTGCAGATCTGCCGGAAAATCAATTTCTATGCGAGATCTATGGCGTAACCCAGTTTTAGGGTTTTCGAATTCTTGGTGAAGGCGTATGGTTGAATTTGCTGTGGTTTAGGCTTGAATGGAGCTGGATTGGTACTCCAAGAAGCAGTTCACGTCCAATTCGGCAAGGAGAGTTGCGACATTGACTACCTTCATGGGACATGTAGGTCGTGGATTTGCTCTGTTTTTGCGGTCATTGTCGGGTTTGAAGAAACTTTGTCTCGCTGTTTGCATCGTTGAGCCCTTCAAGGGTTTACTGGTTTTGTGCGCAGGTAGGGTCAAGCATAATGCTGGTGAAACCGTTGTACAAAAGATTGTCAAGCTCCATCTCGTCGAAGTCGCTACCAGCATCTGGGAATTCGAAGAAGTGGGACGGCGACGACGATTTCCTTGATTTCCAGCCGAAGTGCATGTCGCTGGGAAGGTCAAGGAAATGGGTGTTCTCTCAATCCGATGAGAGAGCGCGAAGAAAACAGCGCAATTGCTTTGCTTGCGTTCTTCACATTTGAGGTTTTCAGATCGTGAACAGTGAAGCTGAATTCCGATCTATACCTTCCTTTACGGGATTTTTGTAAGTAGATTCTACGATTTTAACACATTCGTTTAGGTGTTTAGAATTTTAGTCCACATGCCTAACAGAACAGTGACGATGCCTGTGTCTAAGCAAGAGCATGCTACATGAATTGCACTCTTGAAGTCTGTTATATAAATTGTAGGTAATTTTGACTTTAGCATTGATGTGAATCCAGGTGTATTTGAAGACATGCTTATCCATTGGGATTCAATTTATCCTGAACTGTTAGACGAAATGCTTTCAATCTTTCTTTCTTTGCTTGTGTGTGTGTGTGTCCGTCCTTGTAAAAGCCAGTCTGGACGAAACTCGCACAATTTCAGAATGATCTGCAGATCTTGAACTGGGTTTTGAATGTATTCTGGCACCTTACGATGCATGCTTTGAGTGCCAGTATGCTGGAAATGGTTTTGTGTGCATCTTTAGACATCAGTGCAACCGTCAATATGCCGATGCTAGGTCGTTGCTAGGTCGTTGCCATCGATGACACGCGAGCCATTATTTCCTTGACTGGAACACCAAGTGGTGAAAATTTCGGCTCCCACCCTGCTTTTCTACTTCGGTACTTTTGCAGGAACTCCTACTTCTTCCAGGTGCACAATCATGCTTCAACCCTTTTAAGTTCTGGAGTTGTTTAGGTCAGAGTAAGAATATAGACCAGAAACTTTAGCAGATGTGGGATTATTGAGTATAGAGGAGCCAAAGTGAAAAAAGTAACTATAAGAAATTGGAGAATGAGTGATAGACAATGGGTGTGCAAAAAATTAGGACGATTCACCTTTGGTATTGTGAGAATGTAGAGTTCCTTGACAATGAATATAGTGTTGTTGATATCAATGTATGAAAAATGTGCAAATAACACTAGCAAGCTATTAAAAAGATCAACTTCAAAGATCATTTTGGATTCGGTGGACGTTGCTTTCATGATTTATATAAGCAATCAACATTGAAAAATTCACTTTCAATATGTGCAAAAATACATGCTTGATACAAGAAACACTTGATATGGGTGATAGACAATGGTTGTGCAAAAAAAGAAGATGATTCATCATAGGTATTGTAAGGATGTAGAGTTTATGATTCATACTAAACAATTAACACTACAAAATACATCTTCAATGTGTGAAAATACATGCTTAATACCAAAAACACTTGACATGGGTGTAAACAAAATCTTCTACTTGAAATTGACACAAGTTCAATTGTACTTCTTTAGTGATTGATCAATACATATATAGGGATAGATGAAGTCAACATCTATAGCAATTTTTTTTAAACTTGGAAAAAACACATTGTTGATCATTATATGTGAAAGTATTGAAAACATTACTATATACTATATTACATGCCATATTTCTTAAAGTCAACCTTCTTTCTAGAATGTACCTATTTGATTGTGCCATCTTTGTATTCACTTTTTCCCTCAAAACTCCGCCAATGTTCAAGATACAAAAGCTTTGCATTTTTTCTATGTCTTTCTGAAAATGTGTATAAATGCACATAATTGTTGCATGCAAGTGCATCTACTTGCTCCAATTCATACTTCATCAAATAAATTAGGGACTTCCATTTCCTAATTCATTTTCAATTCCTCTTAGATTATTATTTTTTTTCTCACTGTCAAAATCAATTTATAGTCTCATAGGACTTAACCCTAAAACACCAATTAGACATTATGGAAATCATCCTTTTCGGTATTGTTGTAAATCATTTGCTTAAAAACCAACCAAGAGCATTAATTGGAAATCAAACTATTATATAAGACCTCTCCTTTTCACACAAATTCCAAAGATGAACATGCATCTGCACTTTTGTTTTACTTAGAGAAAGATTCTTTGTCATCCATCAGACATATAATAGCTATAGCAATGTTCCTAGGTTGAAGGATTAATGGTTGATTTATGATGTACCACATTTGAAGGTTTCTCATAGAAAAGGGTTTTAACCTTGCAAGAGTCACCATTGCAATAGGTCTTTTCATTCATCTAAGT
Source organism: Pseudoscleropodium purum (assembly GCA_963969395.1). Classification (NCBI taxonomy): domain Eukaryota; kingdom Viridiplantae; phylum Streptophyta; class Bryopsida; order Hypnales; family Brachytheciaceae; genus Pseudoscleropodium; species Pseudoscleropodium purum. Next base: position 4,604,013 of record OZ017799.1, read on the forward strand.
CATTTCTTGAATACTTAAAAAATGACCTTATTTATAACCAAATTGATGATAATTGAAATAAAGAATATATTCGTACAATGATTTTGATGTCCTTCCACTCACTGTGTCAGTTATGTGCAATTCTTGAGTTGAATGGAGGAAGCAGTCTATAGCTTTCGTCTTTTCCAGAGAGAGAATCGAAGTTGGTCCGACTCTTTCAATTGATGGAACTGGTGTCTGTACGTTAAGGGTTTATTTTGTTCAAGGTTCTTACTTCAAAGCTCATAAGAGAAGTTAGTGGGAGTGACTCAAGAACTCCACACTGATTTCCGTTGAAGAGTGGTGAAGGAATCAGTACTCGCTTGCTGTCAATGTGAAGTTCTCTTTCTCAGCTCATAATATAGTGTACATATGTTGATTCAACGGATTATGAACGTCCGCATCCAACTTGGGTTCGTGATCGTCATTGTTGTGTTGTTATTGTTGCAAGAACCCCTCAAATCTGTTGAGTACGTACCAAAACTTACTCAATGGATTGGAAGTTATCAGCCCATAGGAATGGAGCGAGGCAGATCTGGAGAAGCAAGTGCAACATCCAAAGAGTATTTCCTCCAAAACAGAGTACGTTTGATTTTCTTGATCGAACAGTGAATACTATCATGCAATTGTCTAATTAGAGTCAAGTGGTGCAACGAACATAGACTGAAACAAAACTTAATGGCTTCAACGTGGAAAAAAAACCCTAATTAAAGCTGCTAATAAATCCAAGATCTCTCGAGGGAATCACAGTAGAACTCCTTGAGTTTCAGCAAACTCGTTGAATTCTGAACTTAATCTTTCTTTTCTTGCACTTCATTCCTGTTCTTTTCGGGGAAGAATTGATCGAACGGAAGGTCAGGCGGCAAGCTTCTGATGAGCTTGATTTCATCAGCATAGCAAGTGGAAGAGACTGCGTCCCTATTTCAATGAATTTTATCTATAGCGAACAGTGACTCTCCATTAGTGTTCAACTTTTTACATACAAGGTAGTTTGTTTGCCTCTGAGCATAACTAACCCTTCTGTTAGTGCATGGATGGCATTAGTAGTCTTGGAAACCAGCAGAAGCTTTGATCAAGGGTACTTCTTTGAAAACAACAGAAGCAGTTGAAAAGTTCAAATCTCATCTTTCCTGTTTCAGGTACCAAGTTCAAATCTCATTGGAAGACATGAAACGGATATTGGTTGATTCTTACACAATCCTAATCTAATCTCCCTTCGAAATGTTAAAAAATCATTTTGAACTCTTTAGTTGTTGATACTAACCGCCTTACTGTAATAAAACTTTCTATTGACTCATATAATTGGGGCATGCCAAACAGTGAATCTGGAACGTGGGCAGCATATCCGCATCCCCAGCCCAATTTTTGCAAAGTCAACACCACTCCTCACATCTACTGCAACGACCCTAGCGTGATCATCCGATTCTTCGAGGGCTTCAACCTTGAGGTCGCAGAGCTTCAAGATGGCCGCTTCTCGGTGAGTGATGGAGCATGTACTTATGAAGCTAATCGTTTATACCATCACAAAGCTTTCGAATCTCATTTTACGTAAAGACGAAAATATAACTTAGGTTTAATGATGATCCAATCTGTAGCTGTTGGAGAGGATATTAAACTGATGACATCCTAATTTGGGTTGGGACTAATTATGTGAATATCGGTACAGGATCAGAGGAAGCATATGAGTTGGCTGTGGCATACAAATGAATCTTGACCGAATGGACGCTTGCAGGCTGCTAGTTTCGAAAGGAAATATACTTATTTTAGGAGACTCCATCAGCTACCAGATCTTCACGACCTTTCTCAACTTCTTGCGAGTCGGTTACTCCCACCATGTTCATAGCGACCATGGATTTGGGCAAGAAGAGGTTTGTGGAGATGTTCCTAGTGTCAACCACCATCGCCGAAAGGAAACAATAACGATTGGATGGGTGTGGAACCCTTTCCTTCAACTCAATGAAACAGTGCAGTACTTAGAGGAGTGGAATATCAACACACTGCTTTTCAACACAGGCGCCTAGCTAAGAAATTACTCCTTACTTTAGATCTAAACTACCTGAGATAGAGCGGGTGTGTGGATAGAACTGAGACTATTCAGTTGGTAATACACATTGATTTATTGAAACATTAAATCACAATTTTTTTGATGAATCATTGGAACATCTCAAGAATAAATTTACATTGATTTTATGAGACCCTATTTATTTCTTTAAAAAATTGCAATTATCACTTTGAATTCTTACAGTAGAATTCTTTCATCGTTGCTAGGTTATTAACTCTCCGGATGCAGGTGCCAAATTTCGAGTGGACAATTTATATCAGCACTCCATCCAAGAATTTGTGGATGTCTTGCAAGCTCGCTACCCTCACCTCCTTGTCATTTTCCGAAATACGCCCCCAGGTATGAACTGAATTTTAATGCACCTACAGTATGTGTATATTCATATCGATAGTAAGGCATGAAAATAATAAGATGAGGTAAAAATTCTGAAGCACCGTTCTATTGTTGCTTTCTATGCATGAATTGCATGCTTGAAGAAGAAGTATGATCTCATAGGTCAGTGTGAACAAAGAGCCTGTTGAGAACAGTTCTATTGTCTACAGAGCTAGGTTAGTGAGACATAATTTGGTAGTGTGCCATCCTTGATGCATATTAACTATTGATATTTGCTACTATTTTGTTGATAGACATGTACTAGGGCACACCAATTGCCAAGATTATCATGGACCCATTGCCTTGCCACAAGAGAAAGAGAGATTGATCTATCTTTGTAGTGAATTTGCATGCCAAAATCAATTGGTGAGGAAAATCATTGAGAAAGCAAGGTACATCTACATGGATGTGGACACCATGTTAAGCTTGAGACCTGATGAGCACATGAAACCTCCAGAAGACTGCTTACATTATGCAATTCCAGGACCTCTGGATGTTGTTTTCCACCTTTTCTATAATATACTTCTTTTGTTTCCTTACAATTTCGCTTCTGTCTGCACTTCTTATGTAAGGTAAATATGTGTATTACCAAGCAGATTTGCTATTAGGTACCTTGGAGAATCTATTTGTGAACTCATGTATTTTTCAGAGATTGAGAATTTTGAGAGAAGCCATTTGCAAGTAGAATCAAGACATTCCAACAAGAACTGAATTTTTAGTGATTTTTCAAAGTATGTTGAAATGAAATTGGTAAAGCATCAGTAGACCCATCCTAAACCTCACATTGATGTATCCTCTCCCCAAGTGCCTTGTCATGATCATGCTAAAGGTTTGTTAAGTGATTGTGGTAATGGGTGTGACATAAATGGGAGGTTCCAATAGATGTTGGAATTTGGTGATTGATAGCATTGGGTTGTTCTACCTTAATGCTAAATGCACTATTTGGCACACCTATGTTAGGAACTCATCAAGTATTTGTATGTTGGTTTAGATAAATGATTCAATTAAAATATCAAACTAAAATGGGACTTTATTCTTGTAGCTTTCAAATTTTTTGGGTGATTTTTATTATTGCACAAAATTTTGGGTCTTATTTCTAATTTTTTTTTAGGGATTTCAACAAGCATAACAACCTATTGAATTTTTTTCTAATCCAAAAATCAGTCTCTTATTAATCCTAACTTGTATATTGTTATGTAACGCAATGCTTTGAATGGAGAGAGTTGTAGGATTTGTAGTCATTTCAACTAGTTTCTACTTCATTCTTAGTGCCCTTGTATCCCAAATCATCATATCTACTTTATTCTACTATATCTAAATCTATGCTAGAATCACAATATTTGGATGTCATATCACTGAGTTTTGAATTTTGCAAAGTTTGAAATAATAGGATCTTCATGTTTAAATCATTCAATGTCATGAAATACATGCTACTGTTGTTTACCTTGTTCCAATTACAAATACGACCCAACAAAAACTTTACTTTTTTAATAATCAATAGTCATGTTTATGTACCTATTTTAATAATTTTATCTATAGTAACCTTAGTCCTACTTTAAATGTTAGTAGTTTTAATCTTTTCCATATTGCTTGGTGACGATGACACTATATTCAAGATTTGTATTACTTAATCCTTAAATGACAACCAAATGCTTGCGTAGGTAATCCAAAGAATCATTAGATGGAAGTTGAGGGCAATAAAAGCCCGCTTCAAACTTGTTTTCTTCACTATTCCCCCAATAGTCTTGTAGAGCCCTCAAATCTCATGAAATTTTCTAATAGTTGGCCGATTTAGTGTTTTCAAGGCCATGAAATCTTTAGTCTTGTACAATCTTCAAATCTCATGTAATGTTTTTTTTTGTAAAAAAATGGATAGATGGCAAGTAATAAGATGACTAGTTAACCAAAATTAGTTAAGCAAATAGGGGCCATTTATGTTAAATAAAAAAATATACATCCAAGTACCCTTACCAATAAATATTATCAATTATTAAATCATTTTTTGAAGAGAGAGAAAAAACTAAATAAAATAGATTAAACAAGCTCTAATTCAATACTATAGATATAGTCATTATTATTAATAAGTTATTTGGAATTTATTAAATATTTTTTCTTAACTTTTGGTGATCCCTCAAATAATCTTAGAAGTTAAATAGTTTTCTTCATTGCATTGGAAAGTAATATTCATGGCTTTCAATGAACTCATTACTTCTCATTGTGCCCCTATTCTATTGTAAAGTAAGCACAATGAATTTGGATTTGTTGAATTTGGTTCAATTTTCTTTAGATTCAAACAAGAGTCTTATTCATTTTCAAAACATTTGATTTTAAAAAAATGATTATTTCTCACCAAAGGTGACCTTAGGCTACACAGTATTCTAGTCTCAACAAGCTTTGTTTCCTCATAACCAAGCTTATGAGGCTAGTAAATTAGTAATTGGTTATTTAACCCCTAATTAAAGCATTTATTATGCTTTTTGAGAACATAGCATTTTTGGACAACTCATTAAGAATGGAATTTTTATTTTTTTCTTCAAAAGTTTTACACAACATGTTCCTAAAGAGTAGCTTTTAGATTCAACAATTTTCATAACTTTTGACTACATGGTTAAAAGGTTATTGTATGATATATAATTTTCAATGCTCAATGAGTAGCCTATGCAACTTCCAATTTTTTTTTTAAAATCACCTTTTGAAGAAATAAAAATAAAAATTGATTTTGGAGATTTATATGTATGTGGAAAGCTTTGAATCATTCCATTTTTATTAATGAGATGAAAGTTATGAGGAGTTTTAGTTTGTTGGTAGTTAATGAATCTTTACTCTAAAATAAACTTTGAAGTCTTTTATTTAACTCAATTTTCATTATTTAAAAATAATAATAATATCGTAGGATGTAGATTTTTTCATTACAACATTACGACCATTGGATTGGCAATTTTCAATTTCATAACCAAATTCTTAACAATTTTGTATTTTGAATCGTTTTCTACTTCTTTCTACTTACTACTTTTTTCCTATATATTGTACAATTCAGAATGATCTGAAAATTTTCAAGCATGTATTCAACTTCCCTTGAAGAATGAATCCAAAGAGTAACCACCATTTTGGAAAAAATTTCATGCAAATATGATCTTGTGAAGAACAAGTGTTTAGATTTTTACAAGGGAAAAAAAGGATTTTTGTCACTTCAAATGCTAGTATCTTGCAATCTACATGGTGGAAAATTCTCATAAATTTTTCTTGCATCTTCTCAAACTATTTTACTATTAGATCCTACAACTCTATGTGTCTAAAAAAGTTTTTTTTCTAAAATTTAGTACTTGCACTAGAAATGGCAATTTTGAAGCATTTTTGATAAAAATATAGTCCAAAACATTTAGGAGTTAAACAAGTAGATCCATAAACAATAAAAAAATTTGGTTTTGAAACTTTACAAATATATATATAGTGTATTATAAGAAAGAAAGATTAAGATTCTATGGTTCAAATGTTGATTCTTACAGTTTTCTCCCATCAAATTTTTTTATCCAAACATAGAGATTTTTGTATTTTTTATATTGAAATTGCATAATATGTTATTATTAGGGTTATTTATACATCTATTGCTCATTTCAAATATGAAAAATTGTAATTGCTATACTATTAAAATTATTTTACCTTGATGAGATTTGCTGAGTAGAAATGTAGCAAAACTTGAAAATGGCACCTAAAATAAGACAAATGATGTGATTATTAGATTGAATTCCAAAGTTAAACATCAATTTGTTAATTTTTTCTACTATAGGTTATGCCATATTTTTTGGTAAAACAATTGATAAGCTCATCATTTCCTTACTTTGTTCTACTTGCAAAGTTGTTCATAATTATTTTTAATTTAAACAAGTGATATTTTTCATTCTTATCACATTAACATGATTTGAAATCCTCCAACAAGGTCTAGTCAAAGACAAAAAAAATCGAGGATGCACTTTTATTTGTGGGATTTGAACTAAAGATCTCATAAGTTTTTTTATTTGTAAATAAAATAAAGGTCTTAGACAACATGAGTTTGCCACAACTCAAATTCCTTTTCCAGTTTGTCTAGCCCTAAAGGCTAAACAATTAGTCCCATTTGTTGAATTCTAGCTCTTCCAACTAGCACAATAGTAGGCTTCAAAGTTAATAATACTTTCAACTTGGAGGTTCTTATCATTGGACAATACTTGTTATCATGTAATATACATTATAGAAAATTCAGACTCTTTAGAGAGCAAATCTCTCCTAGCAAGATGTGCAAATACAATAAAAAATGAAAAAATATATTTTTCAAAATTTTCTTTCATGAAAATGATTGAAAAACTTAAACTATATCAAATTGTGATTTTTTTCATTAATTTTTAATTTCCAAAATGTTATTTCCTGTATTTGCACAACTCAATGATATACCTCAATCTTCTAGAGAATCCAAATTTTCTCTTATGCTCACATTCTTCTACATCTTTCTTAACATTAAAAGTTTTTAGATAAGTTAACCCTTAAAGTTCCATGACTATTTTCACCGAAAAAACTCAAAAATTGCCATTTTTAGTATAAGTAGCAACTTTTTGAAAAAAAACTTTTTTTGGCATATGTAAGCATAGGATCTTGTAATATGGAGTATCAAAAACATGTGGTAAAAATTTCAGACATTTTCATTGCGTGGATTGCAAAATATAAGCATTCAAATTCATTGAAATCATTTTTTTAGCCCTGCAAAAAGCTAGGTAGTTGCACTTCATAAGCTCACTTTTTTATTAAAAAAATGAACAAAATGATGGTGCTTCTTTGGACTCTTTTTTCTAGACAAGTTTTGTACATGCTTGAAAAATTTCAAATCATTTGGAATTGTAAAACATATAGGAAAAAAATAGCAAGTCGATAGTAGTAGACAATGATTCAAAATACTAAATTATTAAGAATTAAAATATGGAATTGAAAAATGACAATTCCAATGGTTGAAATGTTGTAATAAACCATTGACATCCTAGGATTTTATTTTTTTCCCAAAAATATTGAAAATTGGGTAAGATAAAGGATTTCAAAGTTTATTTTAGTGTAGAGAATCCATAATTGCCCACTAACAAAAAATCCTCTTAACTTTTGACTCATTGATCAAAATGGAATGATTAAAAGCTTTCTTTGTATACATAAGTCTAGAAAACCAATTTCAAATTTTGATTTTTGAGGAAAGAGATTTTTTCTAATTTGCCCAAACTACCCAATTACAAAAACAAACAAACATATTAGGCCATAACTTTTGATTCCTATTTCCAAATGTCATGAAAGATATTCCTTGTCCACACCTGCTAGTTCCAACCTAAAATATGGAAATTTTTGGTCACAACTACCTGCCTAAAATTTCTATATATCCTAAAAACGTAGGCCAGTCTGTTAGGGATTAAACATACTTGAAATGGTATTTGTCTTTATAGTTATCATTTTTGTTAGACATCAAATCTTTTCTTTCCACCTACTAGTATTTAAAAACAAACATGAAGATTACTTTCCTCCTATTGATTTGAAATCTACTACACCATAAATTGTAACTATTGAATTCTACCCTTTTGCTAAGGATACAAGTTCCTTCATTTTTTACATGATATTTTATTCAATGAAACTTAGTCCATTTTTTCCAAAACAAAAAAATTATATATTCAAGACCTTGTGGTCTTGAATGTATTTCAATTAAAATTATAAAAGTTTCTTGTATACAACACATAGATGTTATTATAGTAAAAAACTTCTTTTTAAATATCAATACTACCCAAATTACACACTTTTTATTTATTTATTTATTTTTAGAATAATGAATTTTATTTTGACAGTATATTAATTCCATACTACAATACTTAGAAGAGATGTTAGATGCATAATAACTTTTAAATTCATTTCAATTATTAGTATAGCGAAATCATTTTTCTACTATAACACTACTAGCCCCTTGAGGTCTATATTATAGTCCCAAATTTCTAAATATGAAGATGTATTATAATAAAGGTATGTGTAGAGAAGCTTAGTGTTCCAAATTGGAATAAACAAGCTAAAGGGTTAAGTTTGTTTGGGGAGGCTCTTAAATTGGAATATTTTCAACTAATTTCCTAATAGAGCATTGCAACCAAAAATAATGAAGAAAATGTTCCTTTGATCCACAAATAATTGTGAATCTCACGCAACAATCTAATTACCAAATTTCATTGCTCGACTTTTAAAGGCCATAAAGGTGAAGGAATCTCCCAATTTGTTTTTTATTCTTATTCTTTGTATTTTCTTTATTTTTTGAATCCTCCTTTTCCTAATTAGAACTCCTATAGTTTATTTTAATGACTGAGGTTATGCAATTTCCAAATTGGTCTTGACCTAGTACAACTTGACTAGCTTTTAAACTTCCAACTTGGGTTGGATCTTGTCAATTTGATTTTTTGTCTTCCATTTAGGGAACCACAATATCTTCTTTCACACATTTAGATCTCACATTCACGATACAACTTGGTTTCATATAATTTTTCTTGCAGCAAAATTTACAACTTTTACACACTAACTTGGGATTGCTTTTTTTTTTTTTTTATCATCCACAATGCATGTCCTTTAACACAATACTTCGCAAATTAGATTCTAATAATTTCCTTGGACTCATTGATGCAGTTCTCTCCAATTAGATTACAAATATTCACACATTAACAAACCCAATTGAAAATTAACACAAAACAATATTCAAGCTTTATTACTCCAATAACAACTGTTACAAATTTAAACATTCTATATTCCAACTTGGTATGAACTTACAATTAAATGTTATTAGCCAAGTAGTTAACAATAAACTTAAATCACACAATTGATCTCCAACTTGGACACTTGATGCTTATAACTATAACACACATATACAAAAATCCAATTTGGTTTCATAGTTTAACATATACACATAATCTGATTCCCAACTTGGACTGAATTGAATACACAAAGACACATCTGAACTTTTCTAACTAGGTTCATAAGTTATTTCCATGTCAATATACACTCACTTACAAACTAGAATTCATAAAACATACTTTTCAAATTTACATTCATATCACATTTACAATAGAAAACACCAATTCGGCTAAAAATATTTTCATATGAATTCAGATTGGTGATCAAATCACCATTACAAATTGTCTACTTTAATGCAACTAGGCTTCTTCTGCACAACACTTTAATTTGAATACTTTGCTCATTTACATCTACCCGCATTGGTCCATGGCTAAAATACCAATTTGGTTTCTTCAATCTTCATTGCTAATACTCACACTCAGCATATTACTCCATCTCATTCTTCACCATTTCATGCCAAAACTTCCCAACTTGGACATAAATAGCAAAAGATTTCCATCACACATCACCTCATTTCACTAACAATTAGCACTCACATTCAAAACACAAACACACATGCCAAGAACAAATTTACGCAGCCTGACTAGCTAGAACACGCATTGGATTACTTTGACAGTGGATGATAAACAATTAGGAAAAACGAACCTAATACACTTCTTAAACCCCGATAGTTATTAAATCGGGAAGGAAACAACCAATTGCAAATTGAATGAACTTCCAATTTAGCCAATGTAAACAACCAACTAAGACAGATATGACACCTAGTTGGCAACTCCAACACTTGGATCTTCCAATTTAAGCCCAAATTATTGAATTGGAATTGACTTTCAATAAATGACATTGTCACAATCCAATAGGACTTCACCCAAATATTAATCTAATTTGGCAAAACATCTATGGATATATACATTCTTTCATTATCCACTTTAGTGTCAAGAAAAACTTGACTAGCCAACAAAAAAGACTCCCATTTGGATTTTTTTTAAATGTGACTAAATAACCCAATTGGACACAAAATAAACAACCAAGCAGTCAAAAACAATCCAATCAAACACAATTTTTCTATAACATTAACAAAAATATGCTCCAAGTAGGTTATTTACAATATATTTGTACTAAGTGTTAGGAATGATTTTTGGAATGTGAATCTAGTCCAAAAGTAGGTCTAAATTTGTTCCTAAGACCCTAAGTAACAATGCTTTTTAATGTCCAAAATGATGGTTACTTTTTGGATTCATTCTTCAAGGAAAGTTGGATACATGCCTGAAAATTTTCAAAACATTTGGAATTGTTTAACACATAGGAAAAAAATAGTAAGTGGAAAGAAGTAGATGATGATTCAAAATACAAAATTGTTAAGAATTTGGTTATGAAATTGAAAAATGCCAAAAAATTTGGTCCAAAGCACTCTACTAAAATGGCATGGATTTTAGAGTTCATTGAGTATTTATTGAAGGTAAACATCTTGAAACAATCTTGAGTTTAGTTGTGTAGGAAAAAAAGTAGAACTAACATCTAAGAGAATTTGTTCAAACCGCCATCTTCACTTTGAGTACATCTCCAAAATCAATTATGTACCTATTGTAGAAGAGATTGTTTTAAAACAAACTTTGCTTCTTCATAACTTTTGCATATGGTATCCAATTGTCATATTCTTTGGTGCAATGAAACCTCCTTTCAAGTACCAAAAAAAAAAAATGAAAATTTGACCCATCTAATCATAGCAACTAGGCACAGAAGCAAAAATTGGCGGTTTCAGGGGTAATAATACCCACCTTCAAATCCAGCCCCCCCCCTCCAATTGGAGTCAAAACACTCGGAACCTTCTTGAAAGAAAGGCCACTGTCTGTTGGTCGGAAAACCCCAAAACTGAAGAAATTTTTCTCAATCCTAACCTGGACCTAACCTGGACCTAACCTGGAACTCCGGAGTTTCAATTTGACTTTTAGCATTTTGAGAGGTTGCACTTTGTCCTCGTTCCCACGTTCCCATCCCTCTTGCCAGCTTGAAAATCCTTGAATTGGCTGATTTGGCTCTCTCTCATAATGTAGCTCCATGCTATTCCATGGAAAGGCATTCAGTTGCCTTCAATGCTCACATCGCAGCAGCCCAGCCCAGCCCAGCCCAGCTGCCCAGACACTCGCTTTCGTCTGTCGAGTTGACCCCAGAAACTCTCTTCTTTCCTAATTAATCCTCGTCAAATTTCCGCCGTTGGATCTCTCTTTCTTTTTTCCATTTTTGAAACAAATGAAACGGAATTTCATTGCCAACAACTGAACCAAAAGATCCAACCACTCAGACCCAAGTGGCCTGGCAAGAGAACACACAAGCAAGCCGTTGGATCTCCCTCTTGTTAGCATGCATCTTCCAGTGCCTGCCCACGCCAGGCGGAGCCCTGAAAGGCGGCCTGTTTTTGCGCACTGAGTGGCTTGCTCCATATTAATTTTAGTGGAGGTGGGTGGTGCTCATTTATCGTTCCAAAACTGTGTCGAAGTCAATTCCGTTCATGTTCGTCATAGAGTGATGGAGTCAGTGAGTGAGGAGTGTAAGTAATAAGTTCAATTTGCAATAAACTAGGCACAGTACCCAAAAGTGGCGGTCTGGGGGAAGTCGAGAGGAATTCAAAACCGGAATGAAAACTTACTGTTGCGACTTTTCATTACATGAGTGGTTCAACAATGAAAGTCGCAACAAAAATCCATCGGCTACTTCGGAGAGGAAGTTCCTCAGTTAGTGCGTGACCTGCAATGCGGCATTGAGTACCTTAGATTGACTGAATGATTTGGAAGGAAGTTAATTCATGCAAAACAGAAAGCTCGGAAAGCAGCAAGAGGATTTGCAAGCAATGGTGGTAGTATGTGAGTTCAAGAATGTGAGCTTGTGAGCATTGAGCCTACAATATAGGTACCTATACTATAGATACCATACACTATAGAAGGTGTATGTATCATAGACACTTATAATATGGGTATTTGTAACATATATATCCTATAATCATAAACAATTTCTATAGTATATACACCTATAACATAGATGTATAGTATTCTAAGCTCATGAGCTTATACTCCTACGCTCACATAATAGCAATCCTCAATTTGCAAGCGAGTATGAAAAATTATTGATAGGGGAATTTGTCCCACATGAGAAGCAAAAGGCTTCGTTGCTAGTCATTCCTAGAAAAAGGAGACACTGACTAAAACCGCATCTCTAAACTACCCCAAGGCATAGCTAGAAATGGTTTGTGCTTATTAGAAATGGTTTGCTCTAATTGGACTTATGGACCCGTGAGGTCTACGGATAGGGAAAATTGACCCCTCTATTGCCCCATGTTTTATCCTTGTAGAAAATCCTAAAACTTTTTATTTGTCACATATTTTAAAATTTGCAAATTGTGAATTTATATTTGCAAGTATAGACCTCAAATTAGTTGGGGACATGAGGAGATATATAATTGAAGTGGCTCAAAATTGGGGGCAGTTTTTGACATTTATCCTTAGGCAAGACAATAGAGAAGTCAATCTTCCTTGGCCTAAGGTCTATAGTTCAATTCTTACTAGTATTTGTAGCAAGAGTAGAATCAACTACCCTGAATAGGGATATTATAGGGACTAGAAAATTAAAGGGATTCATCTTGAGAAATTGTAGATGTTTAAAACATAATGTACAACCCCCAAACACTTCAGTGATAGATATTTATGTAGTATGTTGTATCAATTAATTAGTATGGGTCCCCTTGATACCCCTATTCAATGTAGTTTAACCCCTATTGACCCAAGTGACCATTTTCTAAATGTTGCCCCTCTATTTTGAGCTACTCATTTTTAAATTTTGATTTTTAAGAAATAAAATTATTTCTAGAAAATAGAGTGTTGTATAAATCCAATGGCAGTAGTTTCATCAAATTCTACCATGTGGATCTTTTTAAAAGTTCAATCATGTAGTCTAGTTCACAACTCATTTTTTTTTGTTTAGTTTAGGCATGGATTGAAAAATTGGCCAACCAAATGCAATTGTCGCCCACCTCAAAAAGGGTAGATCTAAAGAGGTTAAGAAGAAGACAAGTGAATTCATTCTTGTTTTTCTTACAAACACTATCCTCATTTCAATGACCACTATGGATTGGAAGCTCCATCTAAAATTGCAAAATGACCAAAATGTAGTGAAATTTTAGATGATTGTTTAAAACTCTTATGTCTTTCACTAAGCACAAAAACAACATCATTTCAAAATATTATCACTAAAATATGCTCCTTCAAAGTAGTTTGCCTTGTTTTTCTATTGACCCAAATAAAACTTCAAACTTAAATATCTTCTAAACTATATAGTCAAATGATTTGAAATTTTTGCGGTGCTCACTAGCAATGAGAACTATAAGATCTTATAGTTACATTCTATCTGATCTTAAGAAAAAATGAGAAAAGAAATTACTCAAGTTCTTAGTAGTATTGGCCCATTTTGAAAATCCCCCCCCCCCCCCCCCCCTCCCCCCGGATCATTTGGGGTTACTCAATGGGGGAAAGAAAAACCATCACCATTGGTGTGGATGCCACCCTTGGAATAGATTAAAGAATTTATTAATTTGTTACTTCTTGTTGCAACCAAAAATGCCCTATGTGCTAATATTTACAAAAAAGAAGCATATCCATGATACTATGCAAATATATTTACACTATAATTAGATCTATGATACCTAATACATGTGCTTGTTTTGCACATTGATGTATAATGCCAATTTGCACATGTATCCCCTAGGAGGAGGAAGAATGTAGAATTGGAGCTTTTAAAACAAAATAAATTATGTGTGTAAAAATTATTGGTAAGACATCAAATCTACAATTTGCAAGCTTTCTTTTTATTTCCATTCCTACACAAAGTAATCCAAAACCTTGTACAAAAATCTAGATTCATAGAATGACCACATTAGTCACATTCCACAAGAATAGACAAACAACGAATTTCTAACCTTTGTTCATTAGCTCATACAATAAGCTATTGAAATCATTTACAATCCATTCAATGAACATTGTGTCTTAGAAGATACAATAATTGCACCTATTTGCAAATTTTTCTAATATTCACCTCTATAAATTCTTATATATATTGTAAGAAACCTATTTATGAAGGCTGACTATCGATTTGGGGTACAAATTTTCACTTCTTTGAAAATATATAGTTCATTCAAATGGTGCCAAAAAAGAATCCTAGTAGAATCTAGAATTTTATTTGAATTATAAGAGGATCCAATAAAAAATTTAAAAATTTAATGATGACTAAATTAGGCTCAAAACCTTTTTTGGAAAATCTTTGGTGTTGTCAGTTATGTTAATTTCGACCTTACTAGTAAAATCATACCATTTAGATTTTGTTTCTTAAGATTCATTTATTTTGGGTAGTACAAACAATAGTTTTATTAGAATAATGAAGCTATTTACATCTATATTTATGGATGAACCATGAAAAATATGAACAAAGAGTCAAGAAGTGTGCATTAACTCAAAACAAGCAATAACATCTCGAGATTTATTAATAGTTTAGGATTTCTTACATATTGAATAAACAACAATATTTTATGAAATATGCCTTCAAATAAGATTTATATTGTTTTTCAGTGAAGTTTTGCTTTGAAGACATTATAATCTAAATAATTACCTAATATGCATACATTTTGAACATAAGCACATAGGATTGAATTTAGAATTTGGAATATACATATAAACAATACTTTGAAATTTTATAGTTTATTTATTCTATATCCAAAACCACTTGCTTAGAGAATATAAAAGATTCTATGTCAATTGCCAAGAAGTGCAACAAAATTAACATAATTTCATAAAGAAACCTTATTGAAATCTTTATTTGGATTATTTTATATGCAATCAACAAATATGTTAGTTTGATAATTAGATCCATAATGCATCTTTTTAAGTTTCCAAATTGTCTTGATGTTTCTACTGCGTTCAGAAATTAAGAAATAATCTCAAAGAAAGAGTGTGTACATTAATTTCAAGGTTTCACACAATTCTAAATTACTAGATTTTAAAGTTTTTTGTCCATGAAATTTGGACAAATCAAACACATGGCATTTGATCATGAAAACTACAAAATTAGAAGAAATAGTTAGTGAACAAAATTTAACATGGATTGGACCATCATAGTCATAGTGGTGGAGAGACAACAAACCCCATTATAATTCTATTTAAAATGTTGTGATGCATTGATTTTATTGTAGTTGTAGGCAAGTTTAGAAAAAAATAAGTCTAAATATAGGTGCTAAATTTTTAGAAGTTTAATTTTTCAAAAGACATTTTTGGTATGGAAGAAAAAAACATTAAAAAAATTTATTGTTAGTACTAGTCAAAACTTTTTAAGAAAAAAAATTTGGCAAAGATGTGCCAACTCCACTCTTCACTTATGGAAATTCAAAGAAAGTAAAGAAGATCTTGAAGGGACCTTGCAATTTTAATTGCATTTGTAGGAAAAAAAATTGTAATTTATATGTCTAGTAATTTATGTCATTTGAATTTGGTTTTACTTCATGTTAGTGTTAGTTTCAATAAACTATTATTGCACTTTATTGCCCATTTTCAAATAAAATTTCCTCTATTAATTCTTGTTTAAAATATACAATTTTAATTCATGAGAATGAAAGATCAATTTTAGGAACATTATTTCCAACACCTTCAAAATTTATAGTTCATTTACACAATATCCTTTTCCTAATGGCCTTTTGACTTCCAAGAAGATCCAGTAAAAATTTAGATAGTTTAATGGTAGAAATTAGGCATGCTCAAATTTCCATTTGCCCAAAATTTAATGTAGATACTTTGAGCTTTGTAGCAAGGTAAATTAAGGTTTCAATTGTGAGCAAAACCTTGCTAAGAAGTAGTACAAACATATTTTGAGGGAATATTTTGAAAATATTTGGGATTCTTCTTTTATCAATGGATAAAATTTCTAAATTTGCTACAATATCTTAAAATGATATGGATATTTTATAAGATGAATGTACATATTATGAATGAAATATTTAGTTTCCATCCACATTTTTAATGTTTCATCTATATCTATGGTTGTGAGTCCAAAGATGTAAATACCAACCCAATCTTTTTTAGAAAATGGTCTCATTAATTAGTGGTACAAAATATTAAACCTATTAAGATGTTGCAACTTTAAATCAACTCATAGATGAAAAAGAATCCTTCTATTTAATATAGAAATGAAGATGTTCATCTTTGGAATTTTGTACAAAAAGGGGAGGTCTTACGGAGTATTTGACTTTCAATGAATACATTGGATTTTATTCAAGAAAGCGATTCATGTGGTAACAAAAAAGATGATTTTCATGGTGATTAGCTTGTTGTTTCAATGTCGACATTGTGACTTATGGTGAAAGGAAATAGGGGAATTGTTTTTTGTTAAGCCAAAAAAATATTATTTGTGAGGCCTTTAGAGGATTATGGAATGGCCCTCTTGAAGCCTCATATTTTCTTTAATGTTTTGGTAGAATGGGAAAGCTCTTTGCTAGGAAGAATGCCTCGGGGGGGTGGGGGTTAGTAAGTTGTAGGAGTAGAAAACTACGTTTGAACAAATGATAGGGTGCCTAAAAAACATTTGAGATAAATATAATAATTGGGGTTTTTATACTACAAGGTACTAGAATGCCATGATATGTCTTCAAACTACTATAGGGTATAGAAAATTAGGTTCAATTAGAAAAAAATTAGACCTAGGATACCTCCCTTTTAATTCTTTTTTCGGGCCAAAAGTATTAAATGCTACTGCCTTTTAAGTGGCATATCCAAAGTCTTCAATAATTTTTATTATAGTCTTCAATATTTTTTATAGTAGACATTGGCTAGCTTTAGGTGATTGGCAGTTAATTTTGAAATTTGGCGGTTCTTGTTCAAGTTTCAGGGTCCGCTCTAAGGTTTAGGAATCGCCTTGTTTGTTCTTGAGTCTTTTTTTTTCCATTGTGTTTGTGAATTGAAGGTTTAGGGTTATGAGGAAGATGGTGTTGAGTTTTAAGACGAAGTTGTTTTCCCTCATAGATGACGATGTGTATCCAGAGCTAGTTAGTCCATTTTTCTGTCAACTTAGCAACACTTATACCGACTTGCAATTGCGTTTGGAAGAAGGCAGGTGCGTTGATTGGCTGTTTGACTTCTAGGACTTCAAGGAGCAATATCACGTTCACATGAAGTTTGAGCTAATGAATCCTTTTATGGAATGAGTTTACGTAATCCCTGCGGTGGTGGAAGAAGACGCGGAAGGACCTCATAAGCGATATCGTCAACAAGTTGAAACCAGGAGCAATGACTTCGTGGCGCCCCCCAATTTGGATTTCATTGATGTGTAGGAATTGGAAGTTGGTGCTGTATTGACATTACCGGATGTAGAGGTCGATTTGGGCAATTCCACTAAAGAGCTTCAAGACAATGATAGTCTGCTTCAATCAAAATTCCTACCTTGTGATATCATGGATGATTATAGAAGTGTTGCTGCGAAGCTTATAAAAGAACTGCAGTTCATGGATTTTGTTGACCATCTCTGCAAGCTGAAAATGTATGATCAATATGGCGTGGTAGTTGTGAAGATCTTGTGTGTGAAGTGCAGGAAAGAGAATGGGGGGACAAGAGGTGATCATATCCAGTATGGTATACAAAACTTGTTCATGAATTTCAAAAAATTGCACTTGCATTCAGCTCTTCACATCAAACACTAGTACAAGAGGAGGGACATCTCATACTGTGATCATCCATAGAAGGAGGCCAACTCCAACAAACCTATAATTTATACAACAAAAAATCACAAGTGTCTTGTGGAGGAAGGTGTCAGCATTCTTCAAAGTGTGAATGACTTCATCTCTTTAGATGATCCTCCGTTTGTTGTAGTAAGAGATGTTAGGGTTTCGTAGTTGAAGTCTTTTTGGTTTAAGGTGCGTTGCAAAATCGATGGAGAATTAATGTACCTGTACTTGCAAAAGGAGAATCTCAGAGCAAATTTAGAGAGTCATGTCCATAGGCTCATGCATACCAAGTGTTGTGAAGATCTAGCTGGGGCAAACAGTTCCTCCAAGAGATCAAGTGCACTCAACTCTAAAAAATAAAGGAGACCTACTACAAGGTCGAGATTGACCATAGGAAATCAACAAGACTTGCATTCTTGGTTCACCAATTTGGGTGGTGCAGATTCCGTAATTGAAGGTGAACCTCTAGAAGGTATGCACTCAGACTCTATCTTCTCAATGGCATGTTGGGGATTTTGGAAGAAAATCATTGAGTATGCTTGGAAGTGCAACAGAGTGGATAACTTGCTCAATGATCCAAAGCTTGAATTGGTATGGATAGTAGAGCCAAGCACAACTGCAGATTTCTTATTCCAAGACAAAACTATCATTGTGAGGGGTTGTTTTTGCCATGTTCATTGTAAATGTGTATGCGGCATAGGAGAACCGTTCACAAATTTCACTTGCTATAATTGTAGATGAATTGAGCAGTCCATTGATTTTAGACTTAGGGTGCTAAAGGAAGGTCGTGCTCTTTTTAAGCGCGTTTGCAGGGATTCAGGGTTCGGAAGAAGGCTAGACTACTTGCAATACACTAAGGTAGCTGCACAATCTAGAAAATTAGTGAGGAAATATCATGAGGAAAAGGTTAGGCATTGGTTCATGAAGGCTAGGGTTGCACAATTGAAAGTAAGTCACCGTGGTCTGAAACTTAGTGTCGTAGAAAGCTTTAATAGGAAGGATGTCCTTTCTTTTTGTAACAACATTTTGGTGGCTCACAGAACCAACGCCTTTGGGGAAAAACTAGTTTTGTGGGACTTCCTCAAGGATGTTGTCACAAACTTAAATCGTGTGAAGTAGGGTCACAGATTCTCAAAAAATACAAAATCATTTGCATAAGCTATGAGGATCTATGGAAGCAGGCAAATATGTGATTTGTTTGCCTTGAATTTGGGTGGTCTGTCCTATGATTATACTAAATGGGAAAACAAGAAAGGGGTTTAGTTCATTGCCAGGGAACATTCTTTGTCATTTGCTGTTGTGGCTTACATTTATAGAGAAGCCAAAGCTACTCATGGAGTGGAAGGACCAGTCCCAGTGATCTTGGTTGAAGAAGAGATGAAAGTGAAGTCCTATATTTTTTGGGATGCTTGGTTTGATGGATTGGTGGGCTTTTGTAGATAAAAAGAGAGTCATATGTGCATCTCTACTTTGAGGCCACATGTAGGGAATGGTGAGGTTGAATATTCATCCATAGTTCATTGTTTTTGATTGAATGACAATGGAAGTTTTGCCTGGGTCATCATGGTCAATCCTTTGCATGATAAGTTGCCTAGACTTGTCCTTGTTGTGTCTTGCACTTGTAATCTCTTTAATTCCAATTGGATTTGTAATCAGTCGGAGACTATTGATACGCTTTGGCAAGATAGTTGTGGGCCGGTTGTTGGACCTATTGTAGAGCATTCTTCAGATGGAGATTCTAGGAGAAAGTAGTTGATGGTTGAAGACTACCATAGCAAGGTGGGATTGAGGTATGAAATTCCATGGGAAGGGTGGTCTTTATCTTGGCAATGGCTTGGAGAAAATAAATCTAAAGGCTTGCATGATTAGGATTTCATTCATAATGGAAAGAAATTGATCAACCTACTTGACAGTGTTGTAAAAAACCTTTAATTAGGGGCTAATGTTTGTTACTTAGATCATCTTGGTCAGGTTTATCAAAAGTTTGGTATTGATTAGCATGGTCTCAGGAAGGAAGATGTTTTGCGGACTGATAGGTAGAATTAGGCTAGCGCATAATGCATTTGTGCAAGAAGGCAAGGACTTGCTTGTTGGAACTCAAAAGTGGTAGGGACACACATTAGGAGAGAACTTTGGGGACTGAATTGTACTTGTTCATTTGTGCTAATTATATTGACATTTTCCTTTTCATGTCTTTGACTTTGAAGGAGATGGTGGTTCTTGCTAGCAAAGTGTTATTCTTTTTTAGGATATGGAAGTTGTGGTTTCAACATGGTGACCACGGTATAGGAGGAAATACAAAGAATCTGATGCTGCAAGAATGCTTTGTGAGCAACCAGTGCTACCTTGATGTGCAGTTGTCTTGCCATTCCATGGTCTTACTAAAAAAGTATTTTTGTGATGCATCCCCTTACTTGTTGGTTCCACTGCAATTCATAGGATGTGATTCATATGAAATTTTTTTAGTAAGGTTGGAGGGATGCAAGGTATGGAGAGAGCTTATGATTTTCAAGAGCTTCTGGGTTGTGCTAATATTATGAACTAGCTTGCTGCAATTGTGTATGAGCCCAATGGCTTGCAATTTGGTAGAGTACATAACAAACAATGCAACATCTAAGTTGACTTGCATCCTTTAGAACACAGACAATCCCTTGCAGATTTGGGAGATTATAGCAGCCTTGCCACAGATGAGGACTTTGTATTAACATTGAACGAAGGTTTGAAGGCAGTCCAAGCACAATTGAAGGCTCCATCCTCTTATGCTCGAAATAAAGTGTAGTTCTTAATGCCTTGGATAATTGAGAGGGCAAATCCAAAGCACTAGGCATATGTGGCTCTTGAAAAAGTTGTCCCTAGCAAAGATGGTGATGGTGAGATCATGAGGGACTCCAAAATTGTGCAGTTGGAGGGAGATAGTATGGAAGGTAAGTCTGATAGTGTGGAGTGTGGGTGCCAACATTGATGTAGGTGTGAGTGTTGTAGACCCTTCTTTGGATGATGGGGAAGAAGTTTTAAGACTTGCTAAAGAGGAATGCAAGGATGCAATCTCACAAATGCTAGATTCAGTCAAGCTAAGTCAACAAGTGCCTCTAACTTCTTATAACCCTGTACAAAAAATAGATTTAGTAGTGGAGTATATAGGAAAGGCCATTTACAAATCAATATTGGTAGCTGAATTGAATGGAAATCCGTTCTTGTCGAAGGACTAGAAGATTTGCATCAAGAACTCTGTCTATTTCAACAATGCAGAGGATTACCTTTCTATTGCAAATTCGACAAAATTGCTTTCCTCGGGCTAGGAAGTGACTCCGGTGTGCTATTCATGCAATCACAAACTCTAGGCCAAAGTTCTAGAGTAAGAATAGCACAAAAGAAGACCCACTGCGGTGTTCACATAGGATGTTCGATTGCTATGACCGTTGGAGTGGATGTTCGCACTTAGTGGTTGGGTCGAGTGCTAAAAATGCGAAGGAAGGTTGGCAAAACATGGGGATTGTGTAGGAACCCAATTGACCTCATGGCACACACCTCAACAAGTAAGAAGGTAAGTTCTACACCGTCTATTCAAATAATGATGAATTGGTTCAAATCTACATTGGGAAGGAACAAGTTTAAGTATGATATGATGGATACCCAATGGATCACATAGAGAGCATGATTTGCATCACTGCACTTTCATTCACTTCTAATAACAATGCTTATACTTTACAAGAGAATGATTGGTAGGTGCTAGATGAATTTCTCTCAAACTCTACTTGAGCTCTATAGTTTTTTTATGTAGCCATTTAGGAAGCATTGAGGTGTTCAAGGTTCAGCCTTGAAGCAACACATTCGTCAATGGTTTAGGTACGTTTCCTTCAATTCTACATGAATTGAATTTGGTAGTACTCTAATGTTGTGGAGTTATTTAATTTAATTTTAAACTCATGAGCTACATCTCTTAGGGTATGATTTTTGAGAGAGTCTCTACGGCTTAGGTGTATGTGCTGCAACTGCTTGGTCCTTTGTAGTGTTTGCTAGGTGACTTGGCTTCCTATCTTAGAAAATATTAGTTCCTTTCTACTGCTATGATGTGCCGAGTTGTGTGCCTGTTGTCGTGTTTCTGGGTTTGTGTTCTTTCCAATTTCATATAGATGATAGCTCCAAGCAAGATGAGGAGTCATTTATGCAAGAAGTGCATGGTCTTCATTTAAGAGATGCAGCAACATCAAGATTCGTAGTAGTACCAACATGATTTGCAACAGTATCATCAAACTTTGAAGTTTGGCAATTAGGGGAGGTTCAATCAATCAAAAAAGATTGATGTGCCAATGTCAAAGGTTTGTTACTTCTTACTCATTTTATCTATGTAATGTAGAGTCTCGATTTGTTGATTTTGACAATCTATTATTGTTGTTTTTATCGATTTCTCAACAAGTTGCCATTAGTGGAGCTGGTGCAATTGGTGGAGGTGGTTGTGGCTTTACTACCTCAGGTGGTCCTCTAGGAGAGTAAGTACAAGTCAAATTTCCCAATAATAAGGTCTTTATCTATTTGGACCTATAGGAGTGACAAGTACTAGATTTCACACTTGGTCTCCATCAAACTACCAAAGTAGCACTATTTATCAACTGAATTTTGAGTATATGTTTTGTTGTTATGTAGCTTGATTTGATTATTGGTAGAGGTGGGGAGATGATCAAGAATCTTTAGAGTGGTTATGGAGCATGCATTCAGGTGTTGTGTGCTACTGGTGTATATTAGTTTTTTTGCTTTCTATTGATTGAAAACAAAGTTATTTATACATGTAGCTTTTGTTATTTACATGATTTTTATGCAAAATGATTCTAAGAGTGAAGCTGGGGCAGATCCGACAAGATGGTTATCTTAAAACTTGCTCCTTGCAAAACCACAAAACCTACCATAAGGCTGAAATTATTTTTTGCATTTGGTGGCTGAGCCAAATTTCAATAAACTAAAAAATATTGTTGGACTTTTGTGTCCCCTCGAATTTTGTAAAGTGGATAGTGCTATTTGAGTTTATATGAGTTTGGATTCAATTGATGTAGTTGAATTCATGTTTATAATGTCCCAAGTTATTTGATCTGTGATTGCATGATGTAGGTGCGAGATGGGATTGATTTTGCAAGGAGGTTGCACCTTAGAGATTTGAATTTGATTCAATTTTACTTTTCTAGCAGTGGAAGATTGGGGCGTGCCGTCATGCTGTCTTATGTGCTTCAAAATTGCATTGTATGCTTAGCTCGCCCTAGCCTCTAATTTGAGTGATTTCCCTTCTGCTTGCATCCTATCACTTTCTCTTACCTGTCTGGTGTCCTCACTTGCTTGCATCTTGGCGACTTTGTTTTAGACAACTCCATTTGTGCAGCATGTGTAGTTTGGAGGGGGGTTGGCGACTTTGGCATGGAGTGGGTGTAGTATGCAGGTATCTCTAGATGCCTTCACATTGTGGATGTGGCATTCAACTTGTGCAAAAAGGTAAGTTGCATATGCCTTCACATTGTATTTGTTTCACCATTTTCAATTTTTGACAGTTCATGCACATTGTTTCTTGTCGCCAAGTTTGAATTTTGTGCTACTTCCAATTTGTTTGTCGATGCTCGTTCTTTAGGCGCAATCTTACAGCTATGCAATTTCACAGGTGTGCATGGAGTTCGCAGACTTGCTTGGAATTCTCTATGATTGTCTATTGCCAATAGCAAGGAGATTGCTTGAAGATTCTTGGATGCGTGCGTTCCTCAATGCTGAGGAAACCATGACTCTCCTCCTATGCCTTGCAGTGACGTGTACATAGTGGTATAACTGCGTGCTGCGTGCATGAGCTCATGAAATTTGTTGCATTGCGCCTAGTAGTGGCAGACTTTGTACAAATGAAGGGTAGGCAAATCTGTCAACGTGCATTACGAGTATGGAAGAGGGACATGTTGATTTTTTCTCTGTATGAGTGTGCTCTTTCATTGTTGTCTTGTTTGTGGGTGTTGAAGAAGGACTTGGATGAAAGATTGAGGTGTGCACCTCTAGCGGAGCTGTCTGTTGCTGAATTGCAAACCTTCTGTTGCACTATGCAAGATGGATGGGAAATCACAAAGATTAAAGTTGATGCTAGAGCAAAATTGCCACCCTGTAATCATCACTAGGTTACATTGTCCCACCAAGCTCCATGACATTGTACAAGTTCACATGGTATTGAATTTTACCTCCTTCTCTTTTGCATGTGCTTATGCTTCAGTGCTCTTCCAATTCATACATGATGTATTGTATGCTGCCCATGTGTATGCTTGTGTATTTGCAATGGAATTCAGTTGCTCCCCATCCTGATAATTCTGACTTAAAAATGTAATGAAGCTAGAGATGATTTTTGAGTACACTTGAGTTCTCTTCTCTTCACCTTCTATCTAATTACAGATTTGGGGTAGATGGGGGGTGGAGTTGTTGTGGAGCTCTTGGCCATTTACATTGATTCCAATGTGCAATTTCTTGTACAAAGTAGGTGCAAAACTGTAGGGGACTTTTTGACCCCCTTGCCTAATGCATTTTTCCTCGCATTTCCCTCTTATGTGGAAGATTGCAATAATTTTCTAGTTTCCCCATTTGTTACAATACTACATGTTTGAGTTTAGGTGTACAAGCTCACTGGAGATCATGGACCCAGTTTTGTTCATGTCTCCAATTTTGTTCATGTATCCATAATATATATATATATATATATTTTTCAGTCATTGTATTTGTAAACACAATGACAACATCTATTTCATACTTCTATGTAAGATTGTATAAATACTTTGTACATTGTGTTTCATAATATGCGAGATAATATGACTAATTTCATACTAAAGGTTTATACCATTCTTACATAATCTATACAAATTATTTTTTGTTATCAAATTCAATTAACCTATATTTTTTTATTTTAGTTGCAAGGCTTCACAATCTCATGTAGGACAAAAATTATAGTAGAATTTAAAAAAAATCTAAATTACCGTATCATTTATTCATATGAATTTGGAATTCTAAGTAATGCAAGCCCCTTTTCTATTAGTCCAAAGTAGAAAATTACATAATGATAGCATGTGAAAAAAAGAAAGTAATACCCCCCTATAAAATAGTGGTTGTTTGCATGTAAATTCTTATTTTTTTAACACATTGACCCTCCCAAGAAGGATGCACATGCTTGTTTCATGGCATTTAGACATACAATGTGAAAATGATTGAATTTCAAATTTTTTATGAATTAAAAAATTAAAAAATTATTTTTATATTTATTTCTATTTTTGAAATGGTATAGGTGACACTAGTCTATATAAAACAAGCATGATTCCTACTATTAAATTGCAAGAAAAAATTATATATCAAAAGAGGATTCAAAATTGTTTTAGAATGCTTTTTCTGGACATTGCAAGAATAAATTATATATTCCAACTGCAAATAGTGGTGCATCTAAATTCTAAGTTCCATTTCTTGCTATTGCATAGAGGGCAAGGGACTTTTTTTGTGGGATACTATCCTTACATGGTTCTATAGGATGACAAATTGCTCATTGATGAATACATTGTTGGTCAATGAATAAAAGTATATGGATGAGACAATTGAAAAACAAATTGTTGATTGTTTTGTCTCCCCTTGGAAGAGTAGAGACATCAAAAGCTCCTAGATTGGATTGAATTCCATTTTGTATTTTGAGACAAAAAGTTTAGCAAAAGAGAAAATAATTTCTTTTATATACCATCAATTAGGCAATGGTCTTTCTTATGGTAGGAAGGTATAATTATACTTTGCTAGATATTTAGGGGTAGCTACACTTTCTTCATCCCACTCTCAATTTGAAGATTGAAAATGGAAATATGACAATCTCTTGTTGGCTGTTTGTGGATTACGGAGGTTCCATTCATCAAAGATTGAAAATGACCATTGTTTTCCTCTAAAGGTGAAGAATGGGCTCAAAAGAAGATTTTGTTGAAGAATTTTTCATTGCTCTCCTTCAGACTTTCATCCTACCCACTACATTTTGGTATTTTTGCATCATGTCATCTATGCTATCTATATATCTTGCAAATTCATGACGCTCTGCATTCCGAGTTCAATGTCTATAAATTCTACAATTTGAGAGCTTCATATTTTGTGCTAGTAAATCTCATTGTCCATTTTCTATTCACAAGAAAAGGGGTGTTATACCTTCTTCATTGTTTCTAACTCCTAATTGGCTCTTGTTTTTCACTCCACAACTTTTCATTCTTCATAGAAATTTTGTTTTTGGAGAAGGTGTGACTATCCCTATTTCAGAGGGACTTATAAGTTAGCTCGAGGATTGGGGTTGCACTAAGAAGCCATACAAGACAATAAGGTTGGAGATTCTAAAAGTGCACAAGTTCTAAAAGCGCCCACCTCCTTAAATGTACATTGCATGTACATGTTGCTTTTTTTTTTAGCCTTTAGTCATGTACAAACAATGTACATTTTAGGAGGTGGATGCTATTAGAGCCCTATGCTACTTCAACTTCAAAATTTCCTAACTAATTTCACAAAGCTCCAAAAAATTTGAAATGACTTGGGTTGTATGCTAATTCTATTTGTCTTTTAAGAAAAATTCTTTGAAAAATCAATTTGAAGAAATTTCACCTCCCTGCAAATTAGTTCTAGCTCTTAAATGGTCGGTTCATGAACCTCCTACCTTAGTTTGTTCACTATGAGGGCAAGGCCACCCTATGGCCTCATTGGTAAACATTAATGTTGTTGGATTGGCACTCCTTATACATTCCCCTGTTCTATCAATCTTTCCTAGGCCGACCATTAATTGTTCCCAAATTAGTCCGCCATAGAGTATATGAATTTGAAAGAGTTTGGTTTTTTCTATCAATTTGAGGAAGTCAACCTGCTCTTCATGTCATCCTCGGTAGGAATGGAACTTCCAAGGTTGACAGATTGTTGGATTGTAGCCAAAAGGGAGCTCTCCTCCAATCCTCATGTCTAGTAACTTAGCCTCATTAGCTTGTTTAGTTATTAGTAGTACTAGAGCTCATGATTCCGTTGCCTGTGCAACAATTTTTTTTTCAACAACTGGAAAAGCTATTGCTTTAAAAAAAACCTAACCAAATAACAACTAAGTTCCAAAGGACTGGACAATGAAGAGAGAAGAGCTTGAGCCAAAGGAAAAAGGAAAAAAACTAAGTGAATTGAAATATGGGAGGGCTAGTAAGACTCCATGTAATTCTTGATGGATGTCAATATGCTAAGGTAGGGGAGTGAATCCAGAAGTTGTCAAATGTCTTCCAAATTTCCTAAGCCTTACTAGGTTGGTGACATGCTCGAAGGTGGGCCTTGAGTTGTACAACTTTGCTAGCATCAAGTAAAGCATTCTAGAGGGCCTTGTAGATGAAATTTGGGGGCCAATAGGAATGATTGAACACTCAATGGTTCCATGAGGTCTACATAAGCTAGAGAAATGAGCCATGAAGAATTGACCAAATGGTCTTAATAGCTTAGAAGCATTGAGGGATGGAAGTGCCAAAGATGCATTGGGAAAGGTCAAAATAAGGATGAGTAATATTAGTTGAAGCTCCTACAAAATGAAGTAGGATTGACTGAGCAAAATCCCAAATTGCTTGGGCACTAGGGCAATGATAGAACTTGTGTAATGGAATTTCTTCCAACCCCAAATTACAATAGTTGCAATTAGTATCTATACCGGGGTTGATCTTTGCTTGCCATGAATGTATTGCAACCGCGTTATACCACACTGACCACATGAAGGCTGCATCCTTCATGGGATGGGCCCTATGCCAAACATCTCTCTAATCATGAGAGAATATTGGTGGAAGGTGATTGGGCCATTTTTCTAAGATTGAGCGCTTAAGTTGATAATGCATGGTAAGCAAATTATAGCCCAGGGCAATCAAATATGATGCCAAAGGGATACCGTCTACCCACTTCTAACAAGCTAGGGCAAAGTCTATGTCTTGAGTCATTCCAACTTAAAGAAGATAAGGGGGTCAGAGATTTCCCTTATTAATCTTCAGAATCCTAATGCGTTTGACCCATCCTGAGTAAGTTTCGGCGGCCTCAGTAGAGGAGATGTCAGTAAGTTGCTAGAACGTGGAGCCAATTGAAGCTCGAATGAGGTGGCTAGGGAGGGAAACAAGTTGTGACTATGATGGGAGGATATGGTAATTTGTACTTGTGTTCATCCAAGCTGCCAATGGAATAGGATTGTTTTGTTGGGAAAAAATCCCAAGCCATTCACCTAACTAAGCTAAGTCCGTCATAATAGTAAGAAGTTGAATCCAATTAGGGGGAACTAGAGAGATCATCCTCATCCAGCTATGTTGCTCGCCATCAATGAATGAGAAATGAGAGGAGATTTCAGCACATGAAAAGAAGTCTTGTGAGTGCGTGTCCCAAAGATCTCTAATTGTTCGAAGGCCTTATTGAGCCAAGGTATAAGCACAAGATCTAGAGAAGTTAAAGTTGAAGCCAATAAACTTTAAAGACCACCAAAGGCTAGTATTCAATACTTCATCAGCATCAAATGGAGCAATAAGTTCTATATGCTTGGTGAGCTATCTCCAAGCACTAGTTACCTTGTTCTACACATGAAAGCCTCTTATTACAAAGGGTTTGCGTACTGTAAGCCAACGTTGGGATGGAAACCAGAAGCCTTCTTTGGAAAGGGGCTTCATTTTGAGGATACAGAAACGAAGGAAGATTTTTAGGTTGGATATACCTGGTTCTATAGCGTAGAGTATCTACTTAGCCAATAAAATTGTAAGTGATATTTCAAAATGAAGTAATTTAAGTCCTCCTAGTTTTTTGGGATGGCAACAATCATCCCATGCCACTCTAGAGCGGGTGGTGTGCTCAATACTGCTCCAAAGAAAATTCCTCAATTTGCCTTTGATATAATGGATGGCTTGTAATGAGCCACTCCAAATGACAATAAAGTAATAGAGGATAGAGAGAAGAATGGTATTAACTATTTTAATACCCTGCAAAGGAGATGTGTTGGGATGTCCAGTATGAGAGTTTCTTCGTAATCTTTTCCTTCAAGAACTCATCAATATCTATAGTTTCGAGGGTAATCCCAAATAGAGCATCTAAAAGCTTAGATAAAGAATCTTGAAGAACCCAGGTAAAATAAAAATTATCAATCCAAGATGGTCGAGGTGTCTTAGAAAACCAATATGCAATACTTTTGGCCTATTTAATGACAAGCCTTGTTGCTGATCCAAAACTTTGAAGTAAAGAGACGATATTGCAAAGGTTAGCTTTTGCCCCCTTGATTGATACAGGGTTGACGAATCTCTACGTCCGCCCCAAAATAGCGTCCGTTTTCCGGACGTCCGGACGCACGGACGCTAGCGGACGCAACGTCCCTCCTGCTGTCGGAAGGCGGCCAGGTGGGGCCAAGCAGGGTGGACGCGCGGGGCGGACGGACGGGGCAGCTTAGAAAACCCGTTTTGGGTTTTTTGTTTTGATTGTTTTCACCAATGAGAGATTGAGAGTGAAGTCATTTTGATTTTGATTTTTCTTATATTGCAATTGCGATTCAATAGAATTGTATATCACTATTTATGTAAAAGCTAAAATATGAAATATATTTTTAATTTTTTTTGTTGAATTTCATTTTGATTTAGAAACAAAATCACTTTAAAATCCAGCGAAATGTATATCATCAATAAACAAACAATTTTATAATAAAATGATTGAAGAAACCATTGTCATTTGTCAACATGAGCTCCATATATCATGAGCAACTAAACAATCAAACATCTAAATTCACATCTCCACAATTCCTATGGACACCAATCCACATCTCCTTTAACCTCAGCCCCACTACTCTCTCCTACAGCTCTCCGTTCAAAATCTTCATTATCAGAGTCATCTTCATTGTCGAAGTCATCTTCATTGTTGGAATCAAGTATCGTTGTCTCCTTCAAGTCTTCTCTCAAAGTAGGTTTACTCCCTTCTTTCGAATTTAATTTAATTTTTTTAATTTGACAAAATGATTAAAGGCTTTTTGAATAGGAACCTTTCTTTTCTTTCTATTTGACAAAGTAGCAGCATTTTCATCAAGAGGGGTCCTATTCTTCACTAGAGAGATAGCAAAAGGTTGCATTTCTCTTTTCGCTTTCACGTTACTCGATTCTTGAACCATCAATCTTTATGTAGGGTCGACATGTCCATGAACGGTTATCTCTACTTTGGCTTTCTTTTGAAGTAATAGAGTGCCATTTGTTGATTTGATGGGTCCTTGCGCCATTCTTTTTCCTAAAATGCGAGCACACAAAGATGCCAATGGCATCCGATTACTATCCGTATCACTTAGGTTTGTAGGTGATGACGCTACTTTCCGTAGATTACCGCCTGTAGAATTTTTTTTGGAAATGTTCACTAGACGTTTTCCATATCCAAAGCTCTGAGAATCATCCAATCGTGTGCTAACAGACTTCAACGGTATTGGTGGAAGAGCACTAGATCTCGGTACTTCAAAAATTGACTTCATTGGCTCTTTTCCTTTATCACTCTTTACAATTGCTGAATTTGTGATTGCCATCCCAAGTGAATCACTATTTTTCTGTACCACAATATTTGGTTCCCCCTCATCACCACTATTGTTGCCCACATCTTTTGGAACGTCCACCTCCATGACCGCATCTTCTCTTCTATCGTTTCCTTGCACTACATTTAATGCCACAGATGGAGATTGAGAAATTAGAATTTCTTCATTTCTCCCATCATCACCAATAGCATTTTCATTGATTTTCACCTCTTTGGCAATAGTGTTTGCCTTTTCCGATAGAATGTTTTCGCTATTTAAGAATCCCATTCCATTGCAATATGCAGTTAAAGAAGGTAGATTCTCCTGTACCCCTACATTGTCCTCGTCTTCATAAAAGGTATATGCATCGTTTGCATTGTCGAGAACGACATCCTTGCGGTTTAGATGATAATCATGCGTATCATTCACCAAATCGGGAAAGCCTTCCATAACGTCTTCATCTCCCCATGCTGTCGCACGATTGAAGTTATCCCCGCTATCTACAGCTGAAAGGGCCCTTTCCAAATCATCGTCATCATCGTCTTCTAACGTCGGCCTATTTGAATCCTCTGATTCCAGCGGATCCACATTATCATTATACCATTTTTTTTCATCTTTTTCCTTCGATGCGTTTAATACTTTGAAATTGGTATACACGTACACCAAATCTGCTGCTCTCTCCGGCTTCAATTTATTTCGAGATTTGTTGTGAACAAAAAAATAGTTGTTCCAATTCCGTTCACATGAAGATGATGACACCGGTTGAGCCAATATCCTCTTCGCTAATGGAGCTATAAACTTGCCACATGCACCTTCAAAATTCCACCAAGCATGTGCAGACAATATTTGATTTCCCGGATTCAACATATTGTGGAATGGAGGTTCCTTGTGTCGAAAAGCCACAAATTCCTTCACCACTGCTGCATATTCATCCGGTTTACATATTTTCTCCAAAACTTTCTTACATCCTGACATTGCATGTGCGTCATCCGCTAGCTCTTTGTCATGAAGAAGGTATGGACTCAAAAGAGCTGCGGCTGATTGGAGATCGTTGTCCACCATTCTTCTTCGGGCATAAAAAGACTGTACCAATGGAATTGCAAATTCTTCTAGTAAACAAAATGGTGGACTTTGAAATCCGTTCACGTGCTTCTCTAACTTCCTCATGATATGCAACACCTTCCCCATGCATGGTGATTTTGAATCCAAATCGCGGAGTGCACATATGATTGGTTCAACCATCTCCACATAATTGATGGACTGATTCCAAAAATGGTCATCAAGAACAATTTTCTTCACCGTTAAGGCCAAGTCTTTTGGTTGAACTTTGTCTCCACGTTTCTTCTTGAGAGTATGTACATACTCAACCCATTGCGGATCTACCACCGTTTGTTCCAATGCTCCTCTCAATTTTATCAAACGCTCCATCATGATAAATTTAGAGGCGAACCTTATATCTCCAGGCATCAAGAGACCAAGATTTGGCGAATACTTTTGCAATAGAGCTAGCGGCATATGTCTCTTCCTGATAAATTTAGCTACAAGAACTCCTTTATCCAATTTGGAAGCAATCCATTTCTGTGTAGTCCAATCCTTCAACAATAAATTCAATGCATGTACCACGCATTCTTGGTAAAAAATATGAGGATATTTTGCAGATATTACATCCCATGAGGATGGATTCACGGGAGCATTATCTGTAGTTATTAATACGACGTTCTTGGACCCCACTTGTTCAATGAACTTTTCCAACACAGCTGCCAAGTACTCCGCATTTTTTTCACAACCACTTGTATCCACAGATCCAAGAAATTCTTCACTTGCGGATGATACAAGCATGGCATTGATGAGAGGTCGATTAGTCATTGAGCTCCATCCATCAATGGACAATGTTGCTCCAAATTTTCGAATGTTATCTTCGATCCGTGCATTCAACTATGTCTGAATGTTGATCTTCGCTTCATTCAACAATTTGTATCGAAGGTCGTGGTATGAGGGAGGAATGTATGGCCTACCGAACGCAGCTGTTTTTTTCACTACTTCTTTAAAAGCTGAATTTTGAGCTACGGAAAATGGTATGTTCGCCGAATAAAAAAAATTTGCCCACACTGAATGTAATTTGCGTCTATGACCTTCTTCAAACCCATTCACTAAGCTGCCTTGCCTCTGAGGCCTAGAACTTGATGCCCTCGGGGTTTCACGTTCAC
Source organism: Pseudoscleropodium purum (assembly GCA_963969395.1). Classification (NCBI taxonomy): domain Eukaryota; kingdom Viridiplantae; phylum Streptophyta; class Bryopsida; order Hypnales; family Brachytheciaceae; genus Pseudoscleropodium; species Pseudoscleropodium purum. Next base: position 4,636,838 of record OZ017799.1, read on the forward strand.
CAGAAGCTTCCATATTCAAAGTCATTTCAGTTGTGGCACATACCATCGATACCAATTCTTTGGACGCTGGACAAGAGTCTTCGTGGTCAGAATGCGATACAGCCTTTCCGGCCAAAAACTCTTGGACATCTGAAGGGCCAGGGTTGCCATCCACATTGTCCATTACAACGCGTTTTGGAAAAACTCCTTCGCAATGTCGAAATAAATCTCGAATTGCCATTGATAATCGTAGACAAAGGCTCACCCCTTTATCACGTACACCTCCAGGCCTAGAATAGCCTAAGTGGTTGAACATACAGCTGAGCTTCCTTGACATGATCACTTTGCAGAGCCTACATTTTACTTTACCACCCTCTTGCACACTAAACCAAGGAGAAAAATCCCCCGTCGGTTTGGCCACCATACTGAGAAGTGTATATTTTACCTCAATTTCAAAAGAAACCAATAAAATGTTTTAAATTTGAAACCCACAATGTGACAATGTATACAATATCAATGAAATTAGTTACACAAAGCTTTGAAAATCAAAGCCCCCCCATCCACCGAACTATGTATTACCAAGCAAGAGACACAATAAATTGAAGCTCATAGCCCTTGGAAATCTTAGTGTTTGGTTTTTTGAGAGGAAACAAAAGCTTCTCTTCTAACATTTATAGTCCCCTCCAGAAAATTTAAGGTTCATTTTTAGGGTTTACATTCAAAAACAAGCAACGGCCCGGACAGGGCTGAAGCGCACGGGCGGACAGGCCGGACAGGGCGGACGAGGCGGACAAGGCGGTCGGACGGGGCGGTCGGACATACGGGTCGGACGGGCAGTCGGACGCGGCGGACGAGACTGTCCGCACTGTCCGCCTTCCAACGCCGTTTGCGCTTTGGACAAGCCGACCGCCCCACTTAAACACTGACCGCCGACGGCATCCGCCCAGCTGTCCATTGGAGCATCCTATGAGGCCGATATTTCTCAAGAAGAGCGGTAACATTTCCAAAAAAAACCAGCCTAATAATCACTACTAAATGAGGATCAATGTAATTGATTTATCATTTTATTTAAAAAAAAAATGTAAACCCTAAACCCTATACCCTAATTACCCTAAACCTTTTCTTTTCTCCCCTAAATTGTTTTACGAATGAGGGGAATGTGGTTAAATTGAATATGTTTGGATTATTTACTTATATTATCCTTCTAAATAGGTTTTGAGAAGATCTGAAGATGGTGGGGATTTTTTTAAAGTTCATTAGGAAATCAAATGTTTTGCAGAAATAATCAATTCCTTTTTCATCGTAAACAAATGAAATTTAAAAAAAAGGCCCCAATACATAATTAGAATAACAATTTAATGGATTTCAACCTCATGATATTTAATGAAAGATTGTGATTTCTAATTAGAAGTACATCACGATCTTCAAATGAACATCGAGTCTTTCATATTTTTTAATGAAATTTTGATTAGATTTGAAAACAAAGAAAAAGAATCAATGTTTTAACTTTCAAATCATGTATAGCTATATTTTTCCTTAAAAACATAGAAAAATTCGTTACTTGAGTTGGTTGAGTAGAATACATTATACACTTATACATGTGCTATATTTATTTTGAAGGGTAATTCCAATATTCTTATTTCAGATGTTTTCAAATATTAATTTTAAAAAAGAGGGTTCATTGTTTAAAGATCTAAAAAATTGACAAACATAATTTCTATTATAAATAGGAATTGAATTCGGAATTCGAATTTTGAAATGATTCAAATGAACAAGATATTGATTATAAAATATTTCTTCGTTTGAGTTTTCAAAATGAATTCACGAAACAATTGCAAACTTTTGAACTTAGGTATATGGTATTGTTTTTGGTTTGTACTTTGTAGAGTATAATACTTCAATTTTAATCCTAAATAAATGAAAAAACTCCACATGAATGAAATGTTTCTATGTATTGCACAAAGATTTCTACCAATTACTATGATAATTAAATACATTATTACATTTCATAAAATATTCTACATAGAAAGAAAAAATCATTTCAGTTTTCAATCATAATAAACGATGTCTTCTACTCTTTCTGTTATATGTTCATTTTGTATAACGTGTACATTGTACAATCTTTGAGAGCAAGGTAGTTCATTTTTAACTCTCATTGAAATAGAAAATATATTTGTGTTTGGATTTTGAAATCATTATGTATTCTACGGTCTTGCAAGAATGCATCTTGTTCCTTCCTTTGAATCCTTTTGATATTTTCTTTTTTTTCCTTTGCTTTCTCGTAGGGCTCTTGTTCTCTTGTTCTCTTCATTTGACTAGCCTATTTGGCTTGGCTCTTAGTTTTTGTTTTTTTTAATGCAATGGTTTATACATATGTTATAAAAAATATATATTATTTATTTAAAATTAATATATTGATGAACAAACGCATAAAGGCATTGAATGCTTTCACATTTAAAGTTATAAATCTATCATAAATCACTCTTGCAAATTTGAATGATTGAATCGGAAATTTGAAAATGTAATTACAAGAGCTTTCAATTCAATCAATTGCATAAATCATAAATGTTGAAATGCAACTTGTATGAATTTAGCATCTATGAAGATTAATTCATGCCATCCACATGCAATTTTCCAATTTAATAAAATGCAATTGAGTACTTCAATTTCTTTCTTTCCAATTCTCCAAGTAACATTCACTTCATATCTTTCTCTATTTGTTTATCTATTTTTTTGGGAACAAATGGAGAAACCATCTTTGTCTATATTTGAACATGCACTCTTATTTAATTGATGAAGAATAGATCTATGAAATATATAATCATTGATTTGTTCATGTTGATTTATCTAATATATTTTATGTATGTATATATATATATATATATATATCATTAAAGGAGTATGAAAGACAAAATTGATAGATTGTGTTCAAATGTTGTTGATTTTGAAATGATTTAGTACTATATCATTTATAAGAATATTATAATAGTATTATGTTATAAATTCCTAAAACAATTGCAACAAATATTAAAATACATGGTAAGTTAGGTTTGTTAGCCTACCAATTGTTCATTAATAGACATAATTGAGTAGCCCCCTTATATCAAACACTCAATATCTAATATCTTACAATCCAAATGGTGGATTTGTCTAAAATTTTTTCCACATCTTTTCCAACTAATTTACTACAAGATTCTACGATTACATATGCTCAAAAGTATTTTTCTTCCAAGACTTGGTATTTGCACTACTAATGGCAGTTTTGAAGTGTTTTTGGTGAAAAGAACTTTAGGGGTTAAACATCTATACCGTTAGATTTTGAAAAAAGAACAATTTGCTTTATTGGGGATAACTATAAGTCCATGCTCTTTTTCGATAGCCAAAACACACTTGCAAAGACTTGGACATTGAGCGGTTTACTAAGTGATTAGACGTCAACTAATTCAATTTCATAGTAGAATTTTTATTCAACTACCTTCTTACAATTGCTTTATACACAATGTAACGTGAATATTTGGGTACATATATTAAACGTCGCAATCATTTCGTGAATTTTTGCACATTTTAGCTCATATCTTTGTACAAAAATATCATTTACCAAGAATTCATAAATTTGGTCATAAAGGAAGGCTACCTTTTTTAATTTCAAATTTTACATTGAATGAATGAAAAGTTAGTTGAACTATACAGTGCCATGAAGACCTCTGTTTATCGTGCAAAATATGGGTTTAGGGTCGCTTTAGGGTCAAACCACCTCGTTCGCCCTCGTACCCGTCCGCCCTCATACCCGTCCGTCCCATCCGCCCAGACCCCTGTCCGCCCAGACCCCGTCCGCCCCGATACCTATCCGCCGTTCGCCCTATCCGCCCTGTCCGCCCCGTTCGCCCCATCCGCCCAGACCCCCGTCCGCCCCAATACCTGTCCGCCGTTCGCCCTGTCCATCCCGTCCGCCCCGTCCGCCCAGACCCCATCCGCCCCGATACCTGTCCGCCGTCCGCCCCGTCTGCCTCGTCCTCCATCCGCCCCGTCTGCCTCATCCTCCGTCCGCCCTGTCCGTCCGATCCTCCGTCCGCCCTGTCCGCCCCGATACCCGTCCGCCCTATCGGTCGAATCCGGCGTCCGCCCTGTTCGCCCCGTCTGCCCCGATACCCGTCCGCCTCGGTACGGCCGATGTGTTTGCCCCCCCCCGGTACAGTCGATGCGTCCGCCCCCCCCCCGGACCGTCCGATCGGGCGGACGCTAGATTTGTCCGCCCGTGGTCGTTTGATCGGGCGGACGGGGCTCTAGGATTTCGGGGAGGCGGACGGCCGATCCGTCCGCCACCCCCGGCCCATCCAATCGTCCGGATGGTTTAGGGCCGTCCGCCCTTATAAAAGGGGCGAACGGGCCGTCCGCATTGTCACTTTTGCTTTGCCCCTTGTGAATGCAAGGTGGAGCGGAGAGTTTGGTGGTTCATCCTCCATTGGCTCCTTTCCGAGGCAAGGCAAAAGTGGTTTATTGGGGCCCCCTTGTTGTCAATTTTTTTAACATTTGTGTGTGGAATTCACATTTAAATTAGAAAATTTCATCTATATCAGTTTCATTTGTCACGATGACGAAGGGGAAGAAGAAGGTTGCGAAGCTTAAACATGGAGAGGGACCATCAAACTTGGAGGTAGCTCGCCAAAGTCCTTCGGAGGAATGCCAAAAATTCATGATTGAGCACATCGTTCAATTTTATGAATCAGAAACAACATTGTCTTTAGACAATAAGTACATCAGATATCAAGAGGAGTGCGTGTCTAAATTCAAGGTAGATGACACAGATGTTGTTGGATGCATTGAATGTGGCGAAGTGGCATGACGAAATGCATAAAACGCACTTCACCAAATGTTTGGAGAATAAGGTTCATGACGCTTTGTGGAATTCCAAAGTCATTTTGGTTAAATATGGCAAGGAATATCGACCCAATGACGCCCAGTTTGAAGAAGTGATTTTGAAAGCGGACTTGTTTAGGGGGCGATGTGCTTCATTCGCCAAAAGGCAGAATCGAGTTGGTTCGATTGCTTGGTGGAAAAGCAATGATGGAGTTGTTGAAGTGGAAAGGACCAAACGGCACCTAATAGCACTTCCAGATACAGCATGCGTGATTGCTGTTGATGATAGAACGATGAGAGGTGGATATGTAACGATTCGAAAGGTTCGTATTGAAGGATGTCTAGGAATACTTCCTCATTGGGAGTTTGCGGCGAAGAAATCCATTCACCACCAAACTCGACCCGATCTTACAAAGTTAGAACATCAAAACGAATCAATGGCTGTTCGAATTCCACACACGGGTGTGATACGGTTTGATGCGGTGCACGGAACGACGTGTGAAGGTTATGCGTATTGGTGGAATGGTGGAACTCTTCGACAAATGTTGAATATGGATAAGGACTATCCAGACAACATTCAAATCCGTTTGATGTATACGAATCCAACCGAAGAGGAGGTTATAAAAGCTCACCATTTAGGGCGATATCGGAAGAAGCGCATAGAGCTGACATGGGCCTTTATGCATATAATGTATGTAGTGCATCTTGCTGAACATTTGCACAATGATCTTTCTCCGGACAACATCTTGTTGCATTTTCCAGAGGATGAGTCACGTGTATACATTGGAGTTTGCGATTGGGGTATGACCACCTTAGCTTCTCAGCCAATGAAGTCTTTGTACACATTCACATCAGCAGATGAGATGAAACAGACTTTGTAGAGGAGATGGTGGGTGGATCTATGTATTGCATATTTGCATAAAGCAGGTGCAGATGTAGAAGTCATTCCGATGTATTCACGTAAGTCGGAAGAGTATGCCATTCGAAAAATTGCTCGGCAGATGAATGGAAACAACATGTCAGAGGCGTATTTCAACGTGCTACTTAAAACACCTAGTGCGATACAATTTGCCTTTCATGACTTTGCAAAAGTGTTTTATGCTTACTTGAAGCGCATTTCTTTGAAGACTGACGATGAAAATACTATTTTGGCCCATGTGATTATGCAATTTTCTAATACATATCGTTGGCCGATGCCAGATGAACATTTTCGCCATTTATATTAGATTGGTAGTACAGAAGTAGTAGTTGAATAGGTTATATAGGCATTAAAAATTAGTTTAGAAATATAGAGTTGGAATGAAAAAAATTATATGTACAATTAGCCAAATGTGCACAATGTATTGTATTCTACATTAAATTCAATATATTTTGCCCATATTGATTATGTTTGTATTTGTGTTGATCTCGATTTTTTAAATAGTATATATATATATTTGAAGTCACAAACTTTTTTAATTTGCCTTCTGAAAATGAATTGGAATTTTTTCATAGTTTCAAGACTATCATGGATTCATGGTCAAACTTTATAATCTTTCAACTTATAAGAGACATTGTTTTAATGACAAATCGCGAACCATTGCACTTCATTTAACATTTAATTGTTTAAAAGATTAAGGGAGTGACCATGGGGCAGTTTGGGTAGGGCGGTCGGGGGAAATAGGGCCGTCAAAGCAAACGGGGCAGACAGGGTGGACGGGCGGGGTGGACGGACAGGGCGAACAGGCGGGGTAGACGGACGGGGCGGTCCCGGCGGACGCTGCATCCGCGGGGACCGCGAATGTCAGCGGACGCTGCGGACCGCCCCATCCGCGTCCGGACGTCCAGATGTTGTGTCAACCCTGGATTGATAAGCCTGTATCATCTACATATTGGGAAACGAATTGTCGGCACTCTGATTCTGGGAGTAAGATGCCATAGATGCGGCCGTGTTCTTGTTCAAAAGATGTCTCCATGTGTAGGGCCTCTTTGATAAGAAGGAAGAGATATGGGGCTAAGGGACAGCCCTGTCTCTCGCCTCGTTGTATGGGGAATGGTGTTGTGGCCTTACCATTAATGAGAACAGAGGCGAAGGTGTCTTGAAGAAGCATCATCACTAAATTGACAAAGCCCTTTGGGATACCTAGTTTTAGCATAACTTGTTGTAGAAAATCCTAAGAGACTATATCATAAGCCTTTGTGAAATCAGATTTAACTCCTAAAGGTTTTTGACTATGTTTTCACCCAAAATGCCCTAAAACTGCCATTTCTAGTGCAAGTACCCAATTTTTGAAGAAAAACATTTTTAAACACAAGTAACCATAGGATCTTGTAGTAAACTATTTTGAAAAGATGTAGTAAAAATTTCAAAAGTTTTCACCGTGTCAATTGCAAGATATTAGTATTTGAATTCACCAAAATCCTTTTTTTTTCCCTGCAAAAATTCGGGCAACATTACTTCACAAGGTCACATTTGCATGAAAAAATGTCCAAAATGGTGGTTTCTCTTTGAATTCATTCTTCAAAGAAAGTTGGTAACATGTTTGAAAATTTTTAGATCATTTGGAATTGTGCAACATGTAGGAAAAAAATATTAAGTAGAATGAAGTAGAAAATGATTTAAAGTACTAAGTTGTTAATAATTTCTTTATGGAACTAGAAAATGCCAATTCCAATGGTTGCAATGTTGTAATAAAAAATGTACACCTAAAATTTTTATTTTTTAAAAAAAATATTTAAAATTGAGTAAAGTAAAGGGCTTCAAAGTTTATTTCGGAGTAGAGATTCCATAACTATCTACAAACTACTCCAAACTTAAATTTCTCATAACTTTCGATTAATCTATCCAAATGGAATGATTCAAAGCTTTCCATGTAGATATAAATCTAAAGAATAAACTTCAAATTTTGATTTTTGAAAAAAGTGATTTTTTAAGAAGTTTTTTTGTTGAGTGGGTTGCTCGCTAAGTGCTGGAAATCACATTTCATACAATAACTTTTTAGCCATGTAATCAAAATTTATAAAAATTCTTGGACCTTAAATCTACTCTTTGGGCACATGTCATGTTAAAATTTCAAAGAAAATAAAAATAAAAACTCCATTTGTATTGAGCTGCCTCAAATTGCTATGTTGCCAAAAAATGGGGTTCAGGGCTTTAGGGGTTAAAGAAAACGAGATCTTGCTGAGATTCTTGAGCCCACTACACCGTTTCATATTGAAGGAGAATATTACCTAATATGTGACAAAAAGGAAGGAACGTGGACTGTTTTGGATTGATGACATCCTATAAGAGGTGTTGTAATCAAATCTATATAGCTTTGGCTAGGATTTTATATGAAACATTTAATAAAGTAATCGGTTTCCAATTAGAGAGGTGGGCATGGTCATCTAATTTGTACAAGAGTACAATGACACCCGAAGTCATGCCCGTTGGAAGACGGCCTTGTTAGATAGCTTGATGCACCATGTCAAAGAAGTCGTTGCCTATAAGTCTCCATAATTGACAGTAAAATTTCGTTGTGATATTTTTAGGGCCTAGGCTATATTGCTTCACCATTTGAAGCAGGGCATGATAGAGTTCGTCTTTGGTAAGTGGTCTTTCGAGCTCATAAACCATCTATTGAGAGAATTTAAACTTGATGTAGGAGAGAATGGTATGACAATTAGTTTGAGTTGCTTGGTTGGGGGATACCTTGGGCATATAACGAAGAATAGAAGCTGGTACAAATATCTTCTAGCTCCTTGGCCTTGAATTGAAGGACACCTAAATCATCTCGTAATTCTGTAATCAAAGAAGTACTAGGAGATTCACGTACAACTTTGAAAAAGTCCATGGATAAATGGTCTCCAAATAGCTTGTGTAGCAAGTTTGAAACTTTGAATTGAATTGAAAGGATTATTTTAGTGCATCATTTCGATAAATGTGCGTCAGGGCTTCTCCAAACTTTACAAATCTTTCTATTTCCTACTTCTACAGTTGGATTGAAAAGGAATCCGTCAAAGAAGCTAGAGGGAGGGAGGGCCAGGGTGGTTTACTCAGAGCATCACTACTTGTCTTGCAAAATGCAATGGAATTTGGCTTGCAAAATGCAGAGCCATCCACTTTGCAAGTCAGGTGGTGTGCTGCGCCTCATGATTCACTCTTAACAAGCCAATGTAACTAATTACATAGACATCAAGAATCAAAGTAGTGTAGTATGTGGAGATCTAGAATTAGCAAGTGTTGGAATCAGGGCTTCGACATCAAATGAATTGCAAGCATGTTGAGGAAGAGCCAGAAGAAGTGCCCCATGGAATTTGTCTTATTTGGAAAAGTGCTGCAGCGAGTTTGTCTTTTTGCAAAAAGTGTTGTAGTAAGTTTAAATCATTTTGTCACATTCTGTTATATACAAGCCATAAATAGGCCTCATTTTGGCTAGCAAAACTATATTTTTTCGCGAGTCATCTTGTAATTTACAAGCTAGCCTATTACCAAGTCATCAGTTTTGTAGGACGGGTGGGGCAGTTTTGCAAGCCTTTGTTGGAAAGTCATCTGCTTTCTGAGACACATGGGGATGCTCTAAGCATTGCGAAGGTGTGCAGAGCAACAAAATTATAGCTTAGTGTGTCTATCTTTGCTTTGAACTTAGTTGTGTAGGCATGTCAATTTCCATGACCAATCACAATTGTTGCACATCCCCAAATGATATAATTATTCACTAGGTTTCAAAGAATCTCAAAATTGATAGCATCTTGAATAAATTAGCTACAAATATTTAGCTAATATTTAATTTTTTTCATATCATTTTTCTTTCTTCAAGAGATGCATACAATTATTAGGCTAATTAAGTTGTATATATATGCCACATTTAACTACTTCTAGTCTTTTGAAATTCTAGAATTAATAATGGTCATCAAGAGAAAAAAATTGATTATCAGGACATAATGCAAAACATTGGGATATCAATACAAAACAATGAGAGATTTATACAAATATCAAGAGACTTATTCAAACATTGTGGGATCCCTCCATGTTATCATCGGGAGATCCCACAATGCTTTGTTTAGAATTCACTAAATAGTCCAAAAGTATTTAACTGTGGCATATTTCAAATCACAATTTCAATGTTTGGTTTTTGTATTGGCAAGTTTATTAAAATAATTATATGATAGATTTGAAGTTGAAGGTGGAAGTTCATCATTGATTGGTTATTTTCACGAGCTTCATGGTGCCTATATATGAAAGATTTTTAAATCCAAGTTTCTATTATGATTTAACATGTTATTTAAGGTCTTTGGGTAAAAGAATTGACAACCAATGAAATTCTCAAAATGTTTAAAAACATAGATTTGATAAAGCGGATGACATATATTGAATATTGGCACAAATTATGAAAAGTTATACTATTTCACAATCCAAATTGTCAATTTTTTAGAAAGATATTGAGCCTTTGGGATGGATTTCCTTCAATTTAAGTGGCCAAGAAAGAATTGAAATCACACTAGAAGAAAAACATGCCTAGCAAAATCGACTACTATGCAACTATCATGCAACTATTTTTTTCTTTATTAGCACCAAATCTAATGTAATTGTTTTATGTTGTTGTTTCACAACATTCATACATTGTTTAGTTGCGAAGTAGTCATTCTATAGTTGCAAAAAACGATTAGGAAACAACTAGTGTCCTATGCAACTGTCATGTGATTGTAAAATGATTAGTTGTTTCTTAGTTGCACACTAGTTGTTTCCTAGTTGCTTTCAAAGTTCATTCCCATTTGTCTTATATCAATTCTCCCATATCAATTGTAAAGAATACCATCAGATTGAACATATAAGACTTGTAAGTTGTTATAGTTATATACAATGAATTTTTTGATAGAATTCTAAGATATTTATGATTTAATAAAAGTAAAAAAAGAATTGAAATTAAAAAAAAATTTAAATCTATGAAATTAAAATTTTTAAATCTAGGAAGAAGCATTAGAAGATTTTTGAGGCCTCTAGATGCCTGCGAGTTATCACAGCTTGTGAATGCAGGAAACAAGTTGGGAGCAGCGGTCTGATGTGGCCAAGACCTTGCCATGTCATTGACAATTTTTTTTATGAAAAAAAAAATTCTGACAGCGGGCCATTCTCCTTGCTGTGGGGAATAGCTACGGGGGAACATGCCCGAAACAGGCTTCTAGACCCCCCAAAACTCTTCTAATGGTAGATTAAAAATTTTGAAATCTTAGAGGAAAGTAGATTTGAAATTCCGAAATCTAAAAAAAGGTAGATATGAAATTCTAAAATTGAAAAGAAAGTAGATATGAAATTTTGAAATCTACAAATCATTGAGATTACTATTTTAAAATCTACAAATCTACAAGTTGCAAACAAATTGCACACAAGGATGAAATTCTTTGCATGATATCAGATGACAAAAAAATTTGCAACTAGTTTGCAACTAATGCAACTTGTCCACTACAACTATGGGCTCTACATTGTCACCTAGTTGCAAACATCCTATGCAACTACAAAACGAGTTGCACATTGTAGTTGCAAAAACCCTCATTTTCTTCTAATGTCAAGATTTTTTCTTTCATTATTTTTTTTAATTTTTGAAGGGTTAATTTATGAAAATGACAATGAAAGAGACATTATTTGAATGTTGCATTATATAAAAACTTCAAATTTCTTGTTTTTTTCACTTACTAGTCACTTGATGACTACTATATCATTTTTAAAAAGTATGTGATTCATCCTTGAAAAGTCTAATCTTCATTGCATACAAAAAAAATTATTCTATGCATCTAAGCATCTTTTAGTTCTTACAAATTCTCTATTTTCTCTTAGTCATTTGATATTTCTACTATCTTCTCTATTAGATCTTTTTTCCTTCTTTTCTAGCAAAATTTTATCATAAAGTGAGAATTTAGAAGGGATTGAACAAAAATCCTATTTATAGTTTGAAAGTCATCCATTCATCCTTATAGAGATGAATAATAATTGTGAGAAAATTGATGAAATTTGAATGATGTATAGAAAATTAGAAATGCATAGATGAAAATGTAATTCAAATAGATGATTTATATCCCCCATTTCAAAGGACATGTGGTGAATTTTGTTGTTGTCATTTATGAAAAAGTTCAAAATTCTTTGAAATCTTGTGAATAATGAACTTTCATGTCTCTCAAAAGTATGGTATTCCAAAATCCAATTGGTTAAAAAGTTCATACCTTAAGTTAGGCTGTTTGTTTTGCTACAATGAAATCTCCTGGAGTATACACCCCAAGATTGTGTTCTTGGTATTATTGAAAAGCTCTTTGTGAAGAGGGGTGCACAAGCTTTGTTTTGAGACTGGCGTTTTGACCTCTAGTGTGAAAGTTATTGACTTTCAACATTTTTATTGAATTAAAAAAAATTAGAAAATCATTTTTTCTTTTACTTTGACTATGGCAATGGTAGTCAAATTGCACTAAGGTAGGAAGCTCAGAAATGGTGCATCTAAGGGCTGGGCTGCCTTTTTCATGTATTTCTTTGGATAGGAATATTTTCAGCTCATTTTTCAGACAAAGAGAAATTGATGAGGAATCTAACCCAAGTGGTTTCGTATTTTTCCAAAGATTTTTGAATTACTTATGAATTTTCAAATGAGTTGGGTCGTAGGTACCTATTTGAGACCCTAGGTCTTTAATAAACGGTTCACTTGTGATTCTAAATCAAAATGAGGAAAACAAAGAGAATGATTGGCTCTTGCAATTAATAAAGTTTTTTTCCTTGGTTCATTCAATGACTGTACTAGTCAATTTCAGAACCAACTCATATCCATTTCACAACCATTTATAGGATCCATTCTTAATGCCCGCACCGTTTTACAGCCTCCTACCTTCCAGTACTCCTATATTGGAAATAAGATGTTTCCCCCAAAGACTGAAGTAGAAACTGCATGACCATGATTAGTGCCAATGTAGTGTGAGGCCTGAGGAGCTGTAAAGAAAGCAAAGGACCAATAGGTGAGCAGGTCCCGTGGAGCAGAATGGGGAGGCAGAATAAGGAACACTGCAACAGATAAGTTCCGTCATTAATGCCTGTCCTCCGCCCCTCCGTCCCTCCATCCGTCTTCCCTGGGAATCCAACGAAAGGCGGGACTCCAATCACTACATCCCACGATGAGAATCTGGTAGTGGACTTTTAGATTGGGAGTACAGTACATAAGATGGCAGCCCTAGGGACCATGAAATCTGCAAGGCACCTGCATCTTGTCTGTCCAGTGTCGGCCTCCAGGCTTCATTCTCACCTTCCTTCTCGTCTTGAACATCTAGCAGCAGCAGATCCCGCGTTTAGGACTAGCCAAGTTATTACATTGTGTAGAAGAAATTTGTTGAATCTTGAGTGCCAATGGCAGAGTGGGTGAGACGGGAACAGGCTCCAACGAAGAACCGTCGGTGCGTAACTACGCAACCAGGGGATGTGAAATTGAAGTGGGAAGCGTGAAGACTTGGAAAGTTGTTGCACCTGTTGTGGAGTCAAGAGCAACGTCGCCCGCATTCAGCTTGAGAAGAGTTAGGGATTCGAAGTTGTAGCTGGAACGCCGAAAAGGGAACTGGTGAAGAAGCAGTGTTCTGTTCAGGAGATTTCGCGAGTCGAGAGTGATGGGAATGCAAAAAGCTGGGGTCTTACTTGGGGTGCATGTCGAGAATCTCACCGACAGCAGTGCGGACACCAGAGCTCGTGCCCGACGGATTATGACACCGCAACGCGAGTATCCAATCTTCACTCCCGTAAGCTCCTCTTTTCTACAATCTCTTCCAGTACTATTCCCTTTCACAAGTGAGGATTCAGTAGAAACGAGCTAGTGAGGAGTTCGTAATAGCACTTACGCCAGGGCTTGGTCAATTCCAGGTTCGTAGCAGCGGAGTGCGTGCGTTTGAGGTTGAAGGGACTCCTCCAAAGGAGATTGTTCACCTTCACAAGCTTGCTCAAATCCCTTCGGCTCCCGTTGCAGTGAGAGCATTGACCGGCTTAGACAGTGCCGCTCACTAATTCTTAAGGTACCTAGATGGTTTCTTAGTACTTACAGTCAAATGTTCTAGCGGAAGTCCAGGAATCTCAGAGTCAGCTGGAGATCTAACATATAATGAGTGTAGGCATGATGAGCGAAGATGAGCAATCATTCTCCTGCCAATCTGAGTTGGGCCCCCGCCCACTTGTTCGCCTAGTCACTGCCTCATTAATCTCGGTTTGGCTCTTTCTCAATGTCGTGTTACGCGAGGATTCCTCTTTTTAAGAATCCAGTCAGAGGTGCTACTTCGCTGTGACCCCTCTGACGAGAACTTATTGAAGTAATCATGAGTCATTCCAGTTATCTGTAAAGTTTCAGAAGCGTGTGAGCTGCGTGTCATGTCGTTTCTTTTGTTGAGTCTCGGCATTGTGGCATATCGGTAGTGAAGAAGAGCGGCGTTCCAGAGCGTTCTTACTTTCATCGATTTTAACGTGTATACACTGTTCTCAATTACATTCGAGAGGCTGTACGTGATGAACACAGATTTTTTGAAAAGAACGCGAAAACAATTAGCGAAAACACAGTTCAAAAACATGGAATCTTGAATATTCGACCCGTTCGTCGTAACAATGCAGAGTGATGGAATGTGTGCAGGGCATTCCAGAATCGGTCGAGTTTCGTGCAAGTATTTCAGACCCAAGTCGAGTGAGCTTCCAAGACTCAGACGGGCAAGGCATCTGGAAAGAGATTCACACGGACACACCGAGCACGCCGGGGCACAGCCGCATCCACTCGCTTTCGTTCGAGACGGGCCACAATATTCTCACGCCCTCCGCAAGCGCCACTCCGGACCATTCCGGACCCTTTCCCAAACCCAGTAGCAGCAGCAGTCCAGCTCGACCCGAGACGTACATGGAGCCTCCGGCCGTGCTGATGAGCCCCTGCTCCGAAGGCATTGGCGGCAGAATCGCGGGCAGGAATTACTTCATCTCCGTCCCCAACACGCCCGGCCAACGCAACTACAACATCGCTGGACGACACGGCAGCCCCATGGCGCACTCTCCACAGAACGTCAACATTATGAGCCCTCAACTGCGACCATTGGAGAAGAGCCCCAAGCTCACGCAGCTCCACATTGCTAGCCCCAGGATTGCAGAGCGCGCTGCGGTGACTCTCAGCCCTGACCAGCAACAGACGAGACCTGCGTACGACCTGAACGATATCCTGCCCCTTCCTCCCGCTTCCGTTGTGTGCCCTGATCCTCGCCAGGTGCCCTTGAGCAGTCCCGTGCATGCGGGTACAACAGCACGGATGAAGAAGTTGATGAAATCTCGAGGGACTGAACAGTCCCCCCGGTCTTCTGTTTCGAAAGACAGGTCTCCTGGACTTAATTGGAAGAAATCGTTCCGCGCTGTGTCCCCCTTGGCCAGCATCAAGTCCACGGAAGCTAGGAATGCTGTGAGGGGACTCACGAGAGATGTCAACAACTCCTTCCAGGACAGCAAAGGCAGGGACAATGCTTTTAATTCGTCGAATCTCCCCAGCTGGCGAGGTTGTGGTGATGGCGACCAAGCTGAGGTTGGTCCTGCTCTGGACAGAGACAAGTCTCAAGGTTAGACCCCTCCAGCCTCTCTCTTGTCTCTTCGTTTTTTCTATCCATAGCTACAGCATTCAACAGGGCTTTGAATGAAACGGTTTCATATCAGAAAGGAATCTTCCCGATGAATCATACGGAGGTCTCCCTCATTTTGCCATGGGTCCACCCAGACCTCTTCAATATGACTTTCTCTAAAACGGCTATATGGAATATCCGCTACATTATCCTGAACTGTAGGCCTGTAGCAAGCTTGTCACACATGCAAAATATGTCATAGGTAATTTGATGGGAGCCCATGCAGATAGATTAAAAGTGGTAAGGGTGTGGTGCCATGAGAGTGGCGTTGCTGCCGTACCATGCTGAGTTTGACGACGCATAGACTAAAATTTCTGAAAGCGTGTTGCAGATTATTCAGGTGATTTTGAACCACCAGATCCGCCGCAGAAAGTAGGAGGCAAGAAGGTGGCGTCAACTCAAAAGTCAGGGACCTACAACATATTTGGGTTCCTGAGCTGGGGTAAGAAAAAGAACGGTTCGGGAGCAGCACAGAAATTGAATGAATCTTTCCAATCTGACATGGGGAGCGTGAAACCTGATACGGATTCAATCAAGGTGTTGGACTACACCATCAAAACCTTGCGATACAAGCTGGAGCAAGCAAACCAAAAGTGTGCGGCGGCAGTGGACGAGGTCCGGGCGTTGCAAGCAGCTGCGGAGGCTTCGACTGAGAAATGCCGAATGCTATCACAACGGTGTCAGGATCTGGAGCTTCAGTTAAGTGCCCGAAGGAGTGGTCTCCAGTGGGACTTGGAACTCGAGGCCGACAATCCCACTTACATCGTAGGAAGACGAGAACCCGGACTGCCACAGATCGCACGCCGATTCTCTCCACAGTTATTGACATCCGAGATGTTCTTGAAGGTGTTTGAAGACTCACAAGCTTACATTCGGAAGTTAGCGTCTGCCATATGCCACCACATTCGGGATTCAGGAGAGTCGGCCACGCAAGTGATCACCTCGCTTTTGGAGCAGCACAAGGTTGGACGATGGGTGAGTCGCATGCCGCGGAACGTAATCATTCTTTACTTCGAGTCGTTCCTCAACCAGGTCATGTTCGAAAGCTTCGAGAATGTGAGCTTCGAGCCCAATGGTGCCTCTTCTGTGTTTGACCCTGAAACGTTGAAGCAAACATGCTATCAGTCATACCAGAACCTGAAGAATCAGGAGTGGGTCACCATTGAGAAATCACTAGGCAAACCTGGCGCCTTAGTGGTGAACGCGAGCTTTCACCGGTTCTTCGTCGTGCGCATGGAGCTTATTTTGTCACAGCTGGGAAAACTGGCAGAGAGTGAGATCTCGTTAAGCCTTATGGCTTCCTTCTTCAACACCGTCAAGTCTGTCTGGCTTGTGCATCATCTCGCATTCGCATTTGACCAGCCTGTGTCAATATTTCGAGTTTCACCGTCCGCTGAATTCGACCCTAGATTTATGGAGCAGATACCAGCTTTCGAGGAGGAACCTGTTCGGTCCAAGATCAGCATCATGGTGAATCCCGGGTTCATAGTGAACCGACAAACCATCAAGTGCCAGGTGTATTGTAGTAGTACATATCAATAACAGAACGATTCTTTTGGGATCCTAAACCTCTGAACCGCACTTTCTATGTAGAGAAAGAGTTTGTATTTTTTTTTGTATGAGCGCAAAACACCGCTCCCACTGTTTGTGATTCTAGTGTATCATAATTTCAACATTTGGCGCTCAGAAACGAGCATCAGTGTGTCTTTTGAAATTTTATCAAGCCACTCGAATTCGTTTAGAGATTTCTTCTGTAACTCGGTTTCATACGCCCTCCAGATGCTGTCCTTCTTCATATCCCTTTCACCGCCGTCTCAATTCGCGTACCTTGCGTCCTTGCCTCGTATTTCGTTTTTCAATCCATGATTGAAGACACGCGAAAAAATCCACTTATACAGGAAACTTATCCTTTGTTAGAAACTTGTTCTGACCAAGTGCTGCTAGCTACGGTGTTGCAACTGTTTCATCCGCACCCACCAACGTCTATTCTGTTTCGGAAAGCAATTCTGTTTCTATTCAAATTCATCAATTTGATTGGAAATCATCTTGTAAAGCTTCCAATGTAGGTAGGATGATCATTTCTTGTGAAGGCTCCTACATGGAGGGATACTATGTCGCTTTTGTTGTCCTTGCTTTCAACCCGAGCAATGTACATGAATTTGGAAGCGCACCGGACTACCGGTATTGATTCTGCCTTCGTCGAGAGAAGGAAGTTCTCTTTCCCTTGTGCTTTGACTAATTCAACTCTTCTGGAAGTGGACTTATCATGTTTCATATTGTGTCTCTATTCTGATTGTATCGTATTTTTGCTCTTGTTGAGTGTAAATATTTTGAGATTAGAATGTCACAGCTTCATGTCATATTGTAACGTTGGGTGTTAATTTCACATCTATATTCAACCAGAGGAAGCGCTACTGGAGCCCTATGGATTATTGCGGGAGACTGTCGGAATTGTGTACACGGTAAGCCGAAAGATATTATTACACTCTCTCTGAGGATGTGCTTTTCAAAGCATGCCAATATGTACGTGTCGTCAAAGGTAGTGCCCTTCCCTGGGCACAACTTAATCATGAACATTTGAAGGGTATACATTTTCGCCATGAGTGTTGATTTGCTAAAACCCTCTTATGTCCAATCCGAAGAGGGAGAGGGGTCAGTTCCTCAATTTTAAACTTGTATAACCGTCATGCCTGGGCATTAGGGTCTAGTTGCATGACATGCATCTCTTGTTTTTTGAAGTTGCACAGTCGCAGGGGAGTCAAGATAACATGAAAACTTTCGGAAATTACGGACTGGATCGAACAGTTACAACAGTGCTATGAGAAAATGAAAGTTAACTCTATTGTTGGTCTAGTTGCAGCAGCTTCAGATTCCTGAATCGACTTTATTACCGCAAAGTTTTCAAGAGATCATTCTATGTTTGAGTCCCTCTACCAGATGCATGAGATTAATTAGTTTTCTTATGAGGCTACTTGCTACACTACAAGCCACAAGAAGGTAAGAATGCTGTTATTCCAAGCAGACGGTTACGGGGGGGATTAACGCAATTGGAGCTATGAAGACGCAGGCCTTAAGATCTCACATGAAGCAGCGGCTGGTTGTTTGGGAGTTGGCTCCGGTGACTCTTGATGTTGTGGTTCGGTCGAAGGAGGAGCTGGATGATCAAGGTCTGCCGGTAGAGAGTTGTCGGGGGCTTGAGGAGGGGATCGAGGGGGCTGAAGAGACGCCAGAAAGACTGGTGGCCCGCCATTTGAAGGAGCATTAATGTTGCTTGCAGGAGGGCTGGAGTTCGTGGTAGAGGCTGCGGCAGCAATGGTGAATGTCTCACGAAGTCTTGCAATCTCGGAAGTTGCTAGCGCCAATTGCGTCTGCAGGTGCGCCACCTGTAGTCAGGACCTTCTGCGTTCAACATTATTCTCATTCTTTCCTTTTGTTAAAACTCTTTAAGTTTGATTTTTCAGTTTATCAGTGCCATCCAATATTTTTTTTGTGTTCTTTCAGTTTCTTCGGCAGTCTCTCAAGCCGAATCTTTTCACTCCTAAATGGATTTGTTTTTTTTCAGCTCCGCTTCTCGTAGGCCTTGAACGAAATTGGAGGGAGTTAGGGAGACAGCAAATATTTAGGTTTGTTGGTTTGATGTTTCTATAATTTTTAGCGAAGTGCTACTTTTCATGGAATATGCATTGCTAAAACGACTGAATTTGACGTTTTATAGGCCTGCGCATGTTTCTACTTTCGTTTAGGCCTTTTTTTTAACTTTGATCTTTCACAAACGGAGAGACTCAGCTTGCATGTTTGTCTATCAAGTCGCTCAAAAATAGGTGCCGTTAGAGTCCAGAGGACGCGTGGGCTATAGGTTTTCTAACCAACGGTATGTCCTTGCAGCTGAAGCGTGTGAATGCAGTTGCGTGAAGGAAGTGAAATAGGGCCACCTTCAGCCAGCTGCTTCCACTGAATGAAGGTACTAAGGAAAAACACTTCCAAGGGTTTTTCTTATCGGGCCACCTGAACTGGAATCTCCAGCCAAGAAAATAGGCTGTTGTGCATGCGCTCTTTGGTGGGTTATCTTTTCCACACCTAATTCTATAGAAATCACGTGTGCTCTGGCCAAGAACTCTGAGGCACAGTAGTTGAACAAAGGAAAGAGACGGTATTGAGATTCCTGCGGGAACTGCAGGATTAGGTAATTAAATCCACTCGTCGATGAACACAGAGGATTATTCCAGATTGTGCCAATGCACTCTCTTTTAAGGTATTTTATGACCATAATTCTGCTTGTTTGTTGGAAGGAAATAGCAGGAAGAGGATAAACAGCATGTGGGATAGGGATGAGGAAAGACCTGCTGCTGAAGAACAGAGATGGCACCCACACAACCGTAAACAGGATCTTGAACGCGTGCATCTGCTTCATACGCAAGGGAATTCACACAATCTTCACGGTGGGGAGGCGGCAACTCATGTAGCATCTTGGTGACATTCGCGACGCCAAACACCTACCAGCCTTTCACTCAGCCCTCTTCAAGCCTGCTTACTATTGAAGTAGTTTACCTAAACATCTCTTTGGACATGTCCTACTGGTGTAAACCTACATGATTCTCTGTCGTCTAGATTTCCTGACTGATGCAAGATTTCTGGAAACATTCAGATTCTAGCTGTCCTTGGTAGACCGAAAGCATTTTCTTTAACATCAGACTCAAGCATGTGACATTCTCTCGACTTGGTAACGCATTCAGTTTCCTTGTTTGTATTGTCCACTTTGCTGCGTGTTATGGAAATCCAGGACTCGACATTGTTTTCTATGCAATGCTGTCATGAGACAAACACTGCTTGGCTGACTAAGAATTTGCTTTGTGAACGAGTCTAGGGTTGTGTTCGGATGACGGAGTGAATCCCACTCTTGATCACCGACAACCCAAGTCGTGCATTTCCTGAACAGGTATCGTTTTGAGTGATACCCAAAACTCTATTTTTTAACCTACCTGTTAAATGACAATATTGATCACATGATTACTGATGCAGCTCATGCTGTCGCTCATGGCTGATGATCTCAGCAATATGTTAAGAGGACATGATAAGTTGTCTGATGCAATTTTTATGAATAGATCGAGGAACGCTAGGAAACTGACATGAATTGGGCACGGTGTGAAGGCTATCGAGACTAAAATGTGCTACAACAGTGCTTGAACCAGATGGATGAGGGAGCACACCTTGTGAACATGAGCGAATTTCTGAGGTTGGTCAGGGGGGAAGTACGGGGCGAACAGGCACTGAGCAGTGCACTTCCGGCGAAGCACTCGGCAAGCTGCACACGCCGAAGTGCCTGGCGCCGATGCCATCACCATCCTTAAGCGGCGGTATGGATGCATCTACTCCTCTTTTACCCCCGCCACGCAAGTCGTTCCTCATCTACTCTTGTGCCATTCGATCGTCATCACTGCCATCGTCACCTTCCTCCAGATTGATCTGTTCCTGCTGTTTCCATTCTTTCTTCTCCATTGCAGCATGCTCGCTTGGCTTCTCACCTTCATGCGGGCAGCGCTTTAAGCTTTGCAACCCCTTTTCATAGGTAACTTCTGCTGGACGGTTGGTTCAACGGCTGCCCTCCCCCTTTCAAGATCCCAATGCAGTCAAACCTCTTTAAAAGACAGCAGTTGGGAGTTTACCAAAATGATAACTAATAGAGATGTCACTTTTTTAGCTGGGAGTCAGTTTTACCACTTTACCAAAGAAGTAAACATTGAATGTGAAGGATCTTCACGTTTTATACAACATTTGAAGTTTAATTAGTTGTAGCATTATTGTTTAGACATGGTAATAGTAAGGAAACAGACTAAGGATAGAATCATACTAAACCCTTAAAAACTGGTTTGTCTCCGGCAATTTTTGAGACTATTAGGAGCTTAAACTCCTCTGGTGCACAGTCCAAAATCCACCCAAGTGCGAACCTGCCCCAACTCCAGAAAGAATGAAGTGGATTGCGGTAAGTTGGAACTCTTACCTGTGTCACGTGATTGGTGAGTATTCTTTGGGATGTCATGTGAAGGAACCACTAACACAGATGCCGCTTTGTGCTCTTTCAGGTCTCTTCATCAGGACGCATGTTCAACAATTGCTTCTTTAATACTCATTTGATATTTGGTGATACTTGGGTGATATCTTTATGTAACCTAGGTAAAATTTGGCTAATGGTCTTAAAACACAACAAGAATCTGGCTATTTTGACCCCAAAAGACAGTGGTCACCACATTCCGTCTTGCATTAATTGAAACTGGAATTGCATTGTCTCGAGTTGAGGTAGAGGATTCTATTTGCGTGGCTTGAAGCATTTCTACCAATATGTAAGAGTGAGAATTTTAGGAGATCACTATAGAGCTGTGTGGGGATCACTTTGGGTACAAGAGCGAAATATGTTGAGATCAATTTTTATTACTTTGAATTTCTCTTGCAATTTAGAAATCGGAGGTTGCAGAGGGCTATTGAAGGGCTATTGAAGGGACAGTAGACAACCCCATTTCCATTCAACAATCAATGGTCATACAAATTTAGCCATGTCATGTTTACACCATTTTTTTTATTTGAGGCCAACCGAGTACATGAATAGATGAGTTGCTGTAAGTAGCATGGACCAGTAATGGATTTAGTATTCTCTACCAACGCAATGCGTTTTTCCCGGCAATAGGAGTCGGGCCTCTTTCCGACGAGTGTTGAATTCATTGGAGAAACTCAGGATGCATATGCAGGTCGGACTGGTCATGAGTTTGGAATAAGTGGGTTGTCATCATGTTTGATTGCAGTACTTCAATTTTCAAGAGGTGTTGATTGTTTTCTCTGCATCTTTGTTGACAGGTCTTTGATCGATGCTTATGTGCAACTTGTCGAGGAAGCCAATGAGAAGAAGATCATCGAGACTGCGGGGTCGAGCACTCACAGGGTGAAGCGGCCTGCATATGTGGAGCACTGCTTGACCCCGAAGTAGCAGCTGCACTTGATAACAGTAAGGGTTCCGAATTTGATTCTGCCGATGAGCTTGACGACGACTTCATAGTGTATGCCAACAGCAATGCAGAGGATTCTACCTCTCAGTCTAAGTTTCAAGCTCCTAGCGACGCAGCCCTCAGAAATCAAAATTTCAGGCTCGAGAGAAGCGTACTTGAAGAGGATGAAGACGAAGAGGAATTTTCAGATACGGACGTCCGTTCGGTAGCCGATAGTGGACGACCGAGGTCCAGTCGACTGCTGGACGAGCAATTTGAAAAGGTTGGTCTTCTCCGACCTCAAAGGATTACGACAAAGTACTTCCTCATCAGGTTGTATGAATTTATCATCCTATGCAGCTGGCGATGCCTTATTGGGCGTTAATTATTCTCCACTCAAATTGAATCGTTATAGGTGCTATGATATACCTTCTTGGGACGGGTGTTCTTAATTGTTGCGACTTACATTGTTGTGGTTGGTGCTACAGAAAATGATGACAATGACGACGAGTATGACGAGGAGGACCCAGAAGCCAGAGGCCACGCCGACATCTCTCAGTTTGATGATGTGCTGTCTGAGTTTCTGACTGACCCCAAGGTTTTTGGTGAAAAGTATATGACTCCAGTTCAGATCGAAAAGGCGACAGTTTCAAATCCCGTGGAAAATAAACTAAGCTCTGAAACGTCGAAGAAAGGAGACAGTTGTTCAGTTGAAGTTAAAGAAAGCAGGCCCACAAGTTCAATAGCGGAACGTGGGTCCCAAGTTGTAGAAGAATGATGCTAGTGGTGCCGAGTCAGAGGATGATGAGGTGGTGATTATAGACGTAGAGAGTGACGACGAGCATAGCAACTGGGATTGTAAGACGGTGGTGTCAACACTCACAAATTTGGATAACCACTGGGTAAGATTTCCACTCCAAGTACAGTAAGCCCCGGCGTAAGGTGCCTTCTTTAGGGAAGGTGCTAGAGGAGAAAGAAGTCAGTGGTGGAATCATCAAGCTTCGGGGGAAGCAGAGCTTACCCACAGATTTCCTTCCTCTGCGTCCTGGAGCAGAGAAAGTTAAGCAACTGAAGACTTTAGGAAAAGACTCTGAAATCAAGCCGAAACCTGTGTCCCGTGTTGGAGAAACTGCAGCTCTAGGAGCAGAAGGCTCGAGAAGTCTTCTGCATCCTATTGTCCCCATTGGTTTTCTAATGCATTTCGCCCTCATGTTTTATTCTTTCTTGTGACGGAATGATCAAGAGCAATCGTTTGTTTTGAGCTGGATGCGCGATGCAGTGAATGAATTCCTAATGTAGTTGTGCTTGTTGGTTCAGACAGCAGTGAAGGAAGAGAGGAGGGACGCCAGGGCGGCCAACAATGCTCTCAAAGTTCTCTACAAAGATGAATCTCAAAGAGCCCAACATGGTGCTGCAAACACTGGACCTTCTGGGATACACCTACCATAGAACATGTAATATCTTTGTATCTTCTAATATAAGCCAGGCTACTCTCAAAAAATTTAGGATTGCTGGTAGTAATTATCTTGTCTTGTGGTTTGTATTTGGTGCAGCCTGTCCGAAGGATTCTTGGTATTAACTCGTAAGTACTTAAGGCAAATCGCAAATTTGATTCATAGCCAGGACTGCGAGTATTTTTTTAATGGTTTTTGGTATTTTTCTTTATTCAGTATTGTAATCCATTCAACAAGTAAATGAAATCAAGCAAAGGTACTAGAAAACGTGCCCAAGAATTCTTTCAAGTCAGTCAGCCAAGCAGATTTTGGATACAGAAAGGGGCCTAATCTTCAGGAGGTCCGATGCTTTTCGAGTTGGCTTTGCAGTTTGTTCTACACTGGGCTCTAAGTTATCATTAGAACTGAAGCATGTCAATCTTAAACCACAGTTTGTAATGTTTCATTTACTGATTAGTATATGAAAAGCACCTTGAACCTGGCTTTATTATCCCTTCAAAAAGAACATTCCATGTTTCCGTTTGGTCAAACTTCGTTAGTTTTCTATTTTAAAACACCTTTAAAAAATTTGATACTTTTCTCATTTAGTAATGTTTATATGCAAAATTGAACTTCAATTTCTAATGATCCAAAACATTAAAAATGGAATCTATATGATTTTTTAAAAGTAATTTTTTTTTAGAAATCATAGCAATTATCAAAATGCATATAATATTATGAAATATTTTATCAAAAATGTAGATCCTAATGACAAACATCATGGTGGGTAACTAATGTACTCCTTGAAAAGTTCAAAAGTGGTGTATTTTAAACTTTCAAGATGTTACCTTTAAAGTGTCACAAAATCTACAATTTTAACAATTTTCAGGAAAAAAAATTTGAAATGAAAAATAGATTATTGGAGCTTCAATTTCTTAGTTCAGGTTTTGAATATTGAAAATGTGTGAAAACTATGTGAAAATTGAGCTTTGATCCTAAAACCATGCTCCTCGGGCCAGTTTGTCCTTTAAATTTCCCGCAAGCAAGGAATAAGCAGTCGCTTCCAGAAAATAAACAAAATTTAAACAATGCTAATCCGATACTGTGTATACCATTTGCTTCACGTAACCACTAATTCTGCTTTCAGCTCTTTCAATGTAAAGAAAGCTCTGTAAGGCATTCCGCTTACGTTCAATCTGCTAGGTGAAAACTTCTTAAGCAGCAATAAGTTGGTTTCGGGTGGAAAGAATCAAAGAATTGTCAAATACACGAGCAAAAAAAATTTCCTACCACACGGGAGCTGATGTCCCAAAGAATTGCTACTTTAAATTCCGATAGACGCTATGCAGCCCTGCATTTCTTGTCCACAAGAATCTGCTGTGTAGGGTGCACAATTATATCACAGATCAATTTCACCTGCACAAAACAACGAGTACCATGGTTTGGTCACAACAGGACATCGTCTGACTAAGCTTTTTGTTGTCTCTACCTCCAAGGGAGACAGATTAAGCAGTGGAGGGGACTAAGCAATGGTTTGAGAATACAGAAAAAAATTTTGCCCAATGAAAATGAGACGTGTTAAAGGCGATTGTAGCATGTGGTGTCAAATCCTCCAAACCATGACTTTCTTATGTCTGGTACAATTGTGATATTACTGAAATAGAGGCATTCCAATATTCTTGAATAAGGATATTGAATGTTTCAATTGACGAGGATTTTGCAGAGGACTATATAGAAAGAGACATATGAAAGTTAAACATTTCTATTTGATGGTAGACACTTGTGATGAGTCAGGGAAGGGACTTATTTCTTAGAGAAGGGAAAAAAAGAGACTGAAAAGCACGCAGAAAGAACAAGAAAGAGCTTGAACACAGGCAGAGCTTGTCACGGACCAGAAACTCTTGCAGCAAAAGAGAATTTGCTTTGAAAATTTCCATCCAGGTTAGCAGAGGCATCGCAAGGAGACTGAAAAGCACGACATACCTTCAAGACGGACGACGTGACACCCAAGAAATGAACTCGAGCTCTGATGACGCCGACGACAGTGAACGGAATGGAATCCTTGGCGGAATCCTTGAGCAAGCTGAGCCCCGTCCCTTGCATGACATCAATCTGGTTGGACACCAGCAGCACTGACATGGTGTGGTTGCTGCGCCCTGGTTGATTGATGGCCGGCACGGTCGAGTTCCCCACGAACATGTCCTTGTAGCTCACGTCCGCCTCCGTGGGGCTGTACGTGATTCGGAAGCGGTTAGGGTTTATGGCGGTGAGATTGGCTGTCATGTTCATCGACAGCAGCGCTTTCAGCACAATCCCCTCACGCTTGGGCGCCACCTGTGTCATCACGCACCCAATTTCAAAACTTTTCGAAAACTATTTTTAGGAGTTCACAAAAGGTACAAGAACAGGGCTAATAATCTTTCAAGGATGATTTCTTTAAAAGATCTGAATATGAGTACAGCGCCAGCTATATGCGAACTCATGCCATTCCCATTGGTAATTTACATTTGCAAACGTTTATTGGGCTTTGCAGAAGGTATAATAACAGGGGTACTGATCTTTCGAAGGAAAAAAATGGAGATCATGCTCATTGCTAATTGCACTGAGCAGGCAGTTTACTGTGGATCTTGGGCTACGCATTCCGAGAACAAGCTACACAGTTACATTCAAATCTGTTTCTTATAACCTTCTCTAAAATTGCATTCTAGAATATCTGCACATTTGCCACACAATCAATGCCCTCAAGCACACATTCAAACTATGTCATAGCGAAGTTGGAGCACCAGGTGGTCAGATTGAAGAGGTTTGAGTGTATAGCTACATTCGCAAAATGCAATAGAATGCGCACAATTATTGCTACCTTTCAGATATTGTATCTTGTACACAACCTCGTAGACTACGCTCTGATTAAATCCGGATGACCTACCCGACGACATTTCAAGATTCAAATGCGCAGAAGCTCCCCAAAATGCGACACACATTACCTTGACAGAGGCAATCGCGATGTCGGTCATCTCGACCGAAGGGTATTTAGGTTTCGAGACGAGATACAGCGTGAGACCGAGGAAGAACAGCAGGAGGAGCAAAACGAAAACGACGACGATCGTCCAGCAGCAACATCGCTTCCACGACTTTTTTTTTGTTGGAGGCTCGACGTTGAACTCCTCGTGGAAGGAACCATGCTTGGATCGACTGTAAGGAGCTTGCTCGCTGGCCTTGGTGAACTTCATCTGGAATACGCAACTAACCCTGCAACCGCCCCACTTTCATTTCGTCACCGCATCTACTTCACGCGCTCCTACATTGACGATCTTCCCGAGTGTCGAAACACAAAACTGAAAACAAATCTTCATACCAGGATCAATCCGTTTGTATCACGGAGGTCTTCCCAGGGCTCAGCGTCACTACAGCTTGGAAAAGGAACTCGTGGAAATCGAAGAAGAGATATGGTGAACAGTGTGTACAAGGATTTATTTTGGGAAACTGCTTGAATGTCCGCCAAATATGCCACAGTGAACTTCGGGATGGCTAAATGTGGCCATTGCTCACCAGCAATGTGCCTTGCGATTGGCAAGAAATGGATTACGCTGCTTCCTCAAAGATCCGAAAGTTGTGAGCGCTTGTGGACGAGTTCTTGCACGTCTGTGTTTTCCTTGGTCTGGTCGTTCACCATGCACCTACCATTCAGTTTCGAGAATGTGCAACTGAAGTGAACTGTGCTCGATGAACGGTCCCGAAATGAAGTATGCTATATACCTCGAATCATCCCAATAAGCATTTCAACATGGCTCCTACTAAAGTCTGAAATGCTGCGGAAGACACAAAAGTGTCCAATAAATGACTTTCAGAGAAATTATAGAAACAAAAAAATCACTTATTCCTCTCATCCAACAATTTGATTGATTGTTTGACTGCCTATCATTGTCAAGTTATCTAAGGTTTTGTTAGGTCTTGGGGAGAGTCAAAAGGAGAGTCCAATACTCGTGATGTTTCTCTCTGGCTATTGTATGAAAAAACTTAAGAGTTTTGAAAATAGGTCTAACCAAAATCGACTATAGGCTCGTAAATAGAGGCTATGTATTACGGCAAGGACCAGCACGGGTGGGTACAGGAAACCCAATGCTTCCATGACGTGTTTTAAACTTTAATCTCCAATCTCGCTCTGGATGACAAGCACATTATTACGCAGTAGTCGAGGGAGAAGCGAACGGAAAGACCTTTCTGGCACGGTCGCTAAAAAGAACCAGAATGCCTCTCTATTGAAGCTAAGTTACCTGTAATCCAATAATTTACAAAATGATGACATTGATTACTGCTGACATTGGTTTCTGGAAGCAGGATAATGGGACAAGGTGTCAAATACAATGGTTCATGATGGGAAAATAAAACTTCCATGAACAAAGTATCTTTTAAGAGGGGGAAAATAAGATTGGAATCTACAAAAAATATCGAGGATTGGTGTGCATATAATGCTGCTCAACCAATCGATTCACTACCAAGCACGTTCACAGCTCATAAGACATTCTGTCCCCAAAATACATAGCAGACGAGTTATATTGGTGGCTCAGCTAGCAGCGGTCACTACGCTACCGAGAACACAGATATCTATGTCTGCTGAGCTTGTGACGTAATTAAATGTCATATCCCTCAATGAAACCTAGGTGCAAAACTTGAGGTCTCTGATGAAACCAAAAGGACACAATACCTATTTGAAGTGAAAGTCTGTAAACCTATCCAGTGCGCAGTTAAACCTAACATTCAGCGAATTGAGGCGCTCTCAAGAGAGAAATCCTAAACCTTAATGTGGTAGTAATCAGCGTCAAAGAAGTGCACACGGACATATCCATCTTCACCGCCGCTTGAGAAACTGCATTCCACGAAGTGTCACCAAATTAGTAACGAACAATAATCTTCCTGCTTTCAGATGATAGTGACAACCTCTATTCAAGACGCCCAGAGAACTATCGTCTAATGAGGGCTCAGTACAAATAAAACTCCGGCATTAAAATTATCTTTAAATAACTAGCCTACCGGACCTGAATGCATATCCAGAGAATCAAGAAGCGCACCTTCTACCATCAGGATTGAAGGCAAGAGCATTAATAGGGCCGAAGTGACCCTTCACACCACCAATTTCGTCTTCAAAAATCTGCACACCGTATCATAATTTCGTGAACATTGATTTCCTTGCCACTCTTGACAGTCAATTACAAGCACTTGCCAGATAGACATCCTCTGCGACTAAACGTGCACGTAAGAAGCAATCACATTGCACTAAGCATGGTGCATTTCTTTACACCACAGGGTAGGCCAGCAGAAAGGAAAACGATTAATATGGAGAAGGTAATGACATGAACGAGGAGAGTGATATTTAACCTCTTAAGACAGAGGAGACTGACCTTGTGGAAAAATTTAGCCTCAAACTTTCCAGCTCGACTACTTGTCATCGTCACTTGCGACGCTTCTTGACCACCACCAATGACGACCTGTATCAAAGCCATAAACGTATCCGATTGAGCATACCTGAAGTCCCTTGTTATTCATTACCCTCTATCAAAATGAACTTGGCCCCCACGTTCAGGCAAGCAAAACGTTTCAGAATTCATCTTCCTTGGGAACGCCTAAACTCGACGAATGCAAGTAAATGTCACTGTCTAGTGCTTTGAGAGTAGTCAGGACATACATGGTCAAGAAGAGGTGAAATTGCAGCTGCATTCACGGGTCGCTCTGTAGTATAGGTCTTCAACACAGTCAAGGTTCGAATATCCCACAATTTTGACGACTTATCGTGAGAGCCAGTAATGAAATGTGAACCATCTGCAGATTTAGCCATCGATGTAATAACTTTCGAGTGACCTGTATCAGGGTCACTTTCTTTCAAGCACTCGCCCGTCTGCAAGCGAGGCAAGAAACAAATTGAGTTGAAACAAAAGTGTAAAGAATTTGCAATAAAAGAAAGTGTTGAGGTCTCAATTTGCAAAATCTCAAGCGGCTGATAATATGATTCCACCGCAAAATGGTTCAAGATCTAAATTATCTAATACGGTAACCCAAAGATCCAAGAGTTGAGACAGACCTCGGCATCCCAAATGCGAATGGTAGCATCTTCCCCAGCACTGATGATGGTCTTGTTGAGTGGCCCCCAAATAACTCTGTTAATCCTTCCTTGTGGACCGGTAATAGTCAGAATATCCTCACTTGTTTCTGCGTTTTCATAGAATCCCCAGAAATCAGAAATTGACGAATGCATCGACTGATCGAAATAAAATTTATCTTTAGGAACCTGAAAACCTTCACCAGAATCTCTACAATGGTGATCGCGACCATCTTGTCTGAACGACAATAAAAACTTCAGAGTAGTCTCGTCAGCAAACATCTAATGGACCTTCAACCTGAGCTCAGGCCGCCGGTTTAGGGTAGTACAACCTCAAAAATCCTAACTGCAATCTCTAGTAATGCAGATACACATCGCATGGAGGTAATCAAACTTAGAAAACGCCTTCACATCTAAACGAAACCGAAACCCTAACAATGACGTATTGACATAGGCATAACAGTTTATTTTTAGACGTTGAGAAACTATTGACTTAATTGCAAACACTCGGACTCTCGGAGTAGCGTTCTCCAAGTCGCAGCCGGTGCTTGTATTTTAGAATTATAGGAGATAGTGAAAGCACTTACGCAAGGACCGATCAGACTCAATCAGTTTGACATGGATAGCAGACTGCTGTTCCATAAAAGGATCAGTGGTGATCACGACCATCTTGTCTCCTTCAGAAAAGCTCACAGCTCTCGCGGGCGCATCAAAGTTGAAAGAATGCAGTTGAACACCCGTTTCGCAGTCCCACAGCTTCACAGACTGGTCGGCTGAGCTCGTCACCAACCGTGTCGAATCCCCTGAAAATCGAACCCATTGCAAAACCCACTAAAAATTACATTTTGCCCATGTGCCAACAACAACTAGGGCTTCACCAAATGCTCGGGAATTACCCTAAAGGCTGCCAAGACTTACTGGAAACATCACAGCACCACACAGCTCCGTTGTGGCCACGGTAAGTGCCCAAGCGCTCGCCATTACTCGCGTACCACACGGTGGGCGTGTGATCCTTGGCACAGGAGAAGAGTAAGTCGCCATCGCGGTTATACTTGAGAAAAGTGAGAGGCCGCTCGTGCCCCTTCAACAAAATCGGCCTCATCTTTCAACGTTTCCTAAAATGCCGTCCTCTTCTTCCTTGCACAAACAAAATCACGCCCAACAACAATGAAAATCGGTAGCCTCAAGCTCAGGGAGACGTCAAGCTCCGAAGATCGAAAGAGAAGGAGTTAGGGTTTCCTTATGGAGGTTATTCAGTATGTTTTAAGCCACGTTTGCCCTAAACATAACCTGAAGACCGTATTTTTAACTGTCGTTCCAATTTTATACGGTCTGAAGGTAAATGACAATGACAATGAGCTGAAAAGAGGTGAAACCCTTCATTTCCTCCAATTTCCTGGCCCCTCCCTCAAACAAAAAATTGAGAGATGTTGATTTAAAATTGAAAAAAAATCCTCCCCCAGATGCCATTAATCCGGAACCAAATCTAGATGTGGATACAAATACAAGAAATGATTATGGAATACAAATATATACATATATATATATATATATATATATATATATATATGGATAAATATACATATATTATAAAGGATACAAATAGAATATGGGATATCAAAATTGTATGGGATATGGTATAGGGATATGGATATGGGATTTATCCCATATTAAATGCCATCCCTACCCTCACTTCAAAATTACAAATTGGAGGGATGGAAGTGGATTTCAAAAAAATTTAATTAATTTAATTTTTTTTTTAATATTTCCCAAGGATTAATAATTAAAAAATTAGATTTTATTAATTTGTTGTCATTGTGACAAAATTGTCACAATGACAATGAGCTCAAAAGAGGTAGAGTTGCCTCCTACACTATTGTGCTATGATGTCTCAAAAGTATACATTTCAAATTTTTTAAATGTGTTCTACCAAGGGCCAATTTACACTATGGTTAGACCAAGGAATATGAGCACTCCAAGGTGTCCCACTTTTTTAAATGTGACCATTTAAAGTAAAAGCTTAAGATATAAAATAGTAATGACAATTTGCATAGTCTTTGTACAAACCCAAAAGAGACCATAGCTAGCACATATCTATTTATTATTAGATCTAATATTGTCAACTACAAGATCAATTAAATACACAAAATCTATGGGTATGAGGCTTTATTCCATTAAGGACTCCTAAAAAGTTCATTAGGCCTAATTTAACCTCTAAGTGCTCAAACGACCATTTTTTGGTCGTTGCCAAACTTTAAACAACATTTTTGGAAGGAAACTTAAAAAATTTAAGATTAGATTGTCTTTCAATAGTGGTATTCAAAACTAAAATTGCTACTGTTAAACAAAAATTATAAGAGAAACAACACAAAGTATTTTGAATTTGCCTAGTGATGAAAAATTTAGTATTTGGAAAAAGTATTGGCATTTTTATTATTAGATCTTATGCATTTTTTTCTCAAATCAATAGAAATCACAATTTTAATCAATCCAAAAAAATTCAAATGCTAAAGAGTGAAATTGTATTTTTGGTGAATTTTTGAAGTCATATCTTCAAAAATTAGTTAAAGAGAATCAAAAATTTAGTTTTATAATTTTGATTCAACAGATACTTTTTTTTTGTGCTTTTCATTATCTTTGTTGATGTAAACTTTTAAAAAATCACAAAATTTATATTTTATAACACATTTGTATTTTGTATAAATTCCTTGGGCTTTTAGGGGTTAAAGAGGTGGTCAAGAAAAAAGCTTCTAGAAACTAGCAAAACATTATCTACTTTGGCTATATAAGATTCTAAGTAGACTTTTTATCCACACAAAATGGCATGGGCCTTTGATAAAGTGTAAATCTAACTTTGACCATGCCTATCTTTCCACCAACCACTACTTTGATAATTTTAGAAGGCCTTTAAATAGTCCACCCTTGGTATAAACCAACTTTAAGAACTTCATTGTTTAGATGTTGGGTTGCTAAAGTATGAACAAGAAATAACAAGCATTGAGCAACAAGCAATGAGTGGTGAACAATGACCATTTTTTAAAAATCTTGTGAAAAGCTTAAAACTTTTCACCATAAGATGCATATATCTATGGTTTAGGATAAATACTTTTGGCTATAAATGAGATTGAACAAGATGAATGGAAATGAATAGAGATGAATGGATTTGGATGAATTTTTTGTGGTTGACATTGATGAATGAAATATGTCTGTTCTTAATTGCATTGGATGATGGATGTCTATTGAATGGGATTAAAAACTCACTTGTTAATAATAAGGATTTGATGTCTAAGTACCTCAAATCAAAGATAGAGAAGTTTTTGAAAGGAGCCTCCTTTTAATCCCTAAACGCCCAAACTACATTTTTTAGCAACACAGAAATTTTGGGCAACTCACAACAAATGGAGTTTTTATTTTTTTTCACTGAAATTTTAATACAATATGTGCCCAAGGAGTAGCTTTAAGGCCCAACAATTTTCATAACTTTTGACTTCATGGCTAAGAAGTTATTGTATCATATGTACTTTTCATTGCTTAACGAGCAATTCAAGCAACAAAAAAAAACTTCTTTAAAAATCATTTTTTTAAGAAATTAAAATTTGAAATTGGTTCTTTTGATTTTTATATACTTGGAAAGCTTTGAATCATTTCAATTTGATCGATGAATCAAAATTTAGGAGGAAAATTAGTTTGTGGGTGTTTGTGGGTCATTATAGAATTCCTACTCTAAAGTAAACTATGAAGTCCTTTATTTTAACTCCATTTTCAATTTTTTTGAAAAAAAACAAAAATATTGGATGTAGATTGTTTATTAAAACATTACAACCATTGGAATTGGCATTTTTCAATTCCATAAATAAATTGTTAGCAATTTAGTATTTTGAATCATCCTCTACTCCTTTCTATTTTCTATTTTTTTCCTATATGTTGTATAATTCCAAATGATTTGAAATTTTTCAATCATGTAGCCAACTCGACTTGAAAAATTAATTCAAAGAGTAACCACCATTTTGGACATTTTTTCATATAAATATGACCTTCTAAAGTACAACTGCCTGGATTTTCATAGAGCCAAAAAAAAAAACTTGTCACTTTAAATGCTAATATCTTGCAATCTACACAATGGAAATTTCTAAAAAAATTTCCACATGTTCTCAAACAAGCTTTCTATAAGATCCTATGGTAACATATGTCCAAAAATGTTTTTTATTTAAAATTTGGTGCTTGTATTAGAAATGACAATTTTAGAGTGTTTTTAGTGAAAACATAGTCTCCGACCTTTAGGGGTTAATATTTAGGAGGTCATTTAAATGATGATCAAAATTTCAAAAATTTCAAAATTGTGGGTTTTTTAACCCCTAAAGGACCATTGTCCCTTCGAGGGACAAATGGGATTTTGGGCAAGTACCTATGGGCTGAAATTTTCTCTTTATTTCTTAAAACCTTATTTGAAGATAGAAAAATTGATTAGCTTCATGGGAATATAATTTTTTTTCAATCAGTGCTCGAAAACAAAGGTTATGCCCAAATAAGTTTAAAACAAGGGATAGAGGGTAGCAAAAAAGATTTCAAAATTTAAAAAAAAAAAATTTACTCATATATTATATTTTTGTGTACATGTAAAGCTTTGATTCATTCATTTGGATTTTTTATGAAAAAGTTATAGACAATCTTGTTTCTCAAGCAATTAGAGCACCTTCTTGAAAAAATAACTTGTAGGATTTATTTCTGAATGCAATTTTTACAATTTAAAAAAAAAAAGTTTCACATGGTCAATCTTTCTTGCTTGAACAATCTCACCATTGGAATTAGTGCATTTTAATTTCATTTTAGAGATATGAATATTTTAGATTTTCCTTCTATCTCATACCTACTTCTATTTAGCAATTTCTTAAAGAAGAAAAATTAAGTTTTATTGAATATTTTGAATTTTTTCTAAACTCTCAACTCAATTTTATACCATAAATATTTAAAGCTCAAAACATTGTACTGCAAAAAATTAAAGTTAAAAATGTTCAAAGTTAAAAAATCTAGTCCCACAATGTGCTAAAAAACTTCTTTTTTTTTCACTTTAAACATAGATATCATGTAGTTTGTGCAATCAAAAATTCTGAAATTTTTTCCATACATTCTCATAATAGTTAGATGTAAAATATGGTAGATGTGGAAAAGAAACAATTAAATTTTTTTTACCTTTTGTTATAGAAATGCCATTTTTGAGTGTTTTTTGGCAAAGAAAAGGCCTTGGTCCTTTAGAGGTTAAGGTCTTTAGTTCTTTGTAAAGGTCCTTCAAAGGCAATGGAAGGCTTTTGGGAGCCTAAGTAAGGCTCCTTGGATTTTTAGGAATTGTGAGGCATAAGTTGAATAATTTTATTTTAATTGAAAAACATTGAATGAAGAAAAAAAAATCGTAATTCAAATATTCCTCAAATTAATAGATGAAAAGTGATTTTAGCTAGTGAAACTACCAATACAACTATGCTTCCAAAGCACTCAAGATCTTTGATGAAGACTTCATCAACAACAAGGAAAACCAAGAATTGCTAAAATAAATTCCTCAAAGGATATCGGAGCTAGAAGGGGAGGTGATGTCACGAATATATAAAGACTACAAAAATTTCTGAAGAAGCATTCCCCTTGGTAGAAGCAACTCAAGTGATTTTCAAGCTTGTAAAAGTTTATTGTGAAAGTGAAAGCTTGTGAAGCTATTGGAGTTTACACTAAAAGAAAATGAGGGAGTTTGCAACTACAATGTGCAATTCATTTTGTAGTTGTATAGAATGTTTGCAACTAGGTGACAATGTAAAGCCCGTAGTGGTAGTAGACAAGTTGCATTAGCTACAGTCTAATTGTAGGTTTCTTTTGTCATCTAATACCATGTGAAGAACTTCATCAATGTTCGCAACTTATAGAGTAAATTTTAAAATATTAGTTTCAATAATTTATAGATTTTAGAATTTCAAATTTACCTTCTTTTGAGATTTTAGGATTTTAAAACTACCTTTTTTTTAGATTTCAAAATTTTAGATCTACCTTCTTCTAGGTTTTAAAATCTCAAATCTACCTTTTGTCTAGATTTCCAAAATCTAATTTCATAGGTTTTAAAAAATTTTGAATTTTAATTATTTTTATAAATTGTAGAAATCGTAGTATTCTATCATAAGTTTTTTTTGAATAAGACTACAATTTATGAGTCTTATATGTTTAATCTAATGGTGCTCTTTACAATTGATATAGGACAATAGATACAAGACAAATGGGAATGAACTTTGAAAATAATTAGGAAACAACTATGGTCATTTTATAGTTGCATGATAGTTGTATAGGATACTAGTTGTTTCTTAGTCATTTTTTGCAACTATGGAATGACTATTTTGTAACTAAAACAATGTATTAATGTTGTGAAACAACAATATAAAATAATTACATTGGATTTGATACTAATATAAAGAAAACTAGTTGCATAATAGTTAAATATGACATTAGTTGTATTGTAGTTGGTTAAGCTGAACATATTTTTTTTTTAATATTAATAGAAGTTTTTGGAGGTTAGTAGAAGCTTCTCAAGGCTAGTAGAGGTTAGTGAAAAATTTTGGAGGCTAGTGGAAACTTCTAGAAACTTATTCAAACTTCTAGAAGCTAATGCAAACTTCTAGAGGCTAGTGAAAGCTAATATAAGCCCTTAGAAATTTCTCAAGCACCTTCCAAGCATGACAAAAAAACTTAGGATCTTCTAGTGTAAATGAGAGTTGGGATTGAGAGGTTTTTACTAGTTTTGACAACTCAATTTGATGTCTACTTTAAAGTTCTAAACCTTAGCTTTTGATTTGAAGCCTTACTCTATATACTTTTGTTTTTTTAAATACATTTTGTATTTTCGGTATTGTGTAGTGAGCATTTGCTTTGGAAAGTCACAAGGATTCTAGTTGCGATCAGAAATGGCTTGGAAATGAAGTTGTAAGATGATAAAAAAACAAGTGAGTTCATTACTCGTAGATTCACCCTACCAACAACTAACAAAATTATTAAAAAAATGAATATAAGTAAGCTCGTTACAACAAATCCACCAATTATATTAATATAGTTTAAGAAATAAAAGTCATAGTCGTGTCGAACTTTCTATACAGCCATCAAACTGCTATCCGTTGGCTTATTATATATGGCTCTAGATTGGTTTATGGTCTAAAGTAGGGCTAAAAAATCACAAGCTTCGAATATGTATAACAAGACAGTTAGGTTAAGAGCTAAACTATTCAAAAGATTGGCTTTTAAATTTTAAACTTATGGTAATCAACAAACATGCTTTATTAATGGGAACAATATAAAAATACAACCATGTGGGTAAAAAATCCCACTTTGTTGTATCCACAACAAAAAAGAGGCTAAGCAATGGTTTCATCTATGTTACCCACAACAATAAAGATTATGAGAAAAGACAAGCCATAAGCTACAACACACAAATCTTCAAAGTCTCTTTTAACTCTCTAACTCTTCAAAGTTTAAATTCTAAGTTTAAATTCTAAGTTTAAATTCCAAGTTCAAATTCCAAGTTCAAACTCAAAGTTCAAATTCCAAGTTCAAACTCAAAGTTCAAATTCAAAATCCAAATTGAAAGTCCAAACTTAAAGTCCAAATTCAAAATCCAAACTCAAAATCCAAATTCAAAATCTTAATTCAAAGTCCAAACTCAAAGTCCATATTTGAAATCTAAGCTCAAAGTCCACACTTAAAGTCCAAACTTTAACTCCTACTTTATTGTTGAACTTTAAATTGGTGTTGTTAATGTGTATAAAGTTCAAATGAAATGAATGATGATTTTTTGAAAATCTAATACAAATTTTCACCTCTCTATAAAATTTCAAATCATTCCAAGACTTTGTTCAATCTCTATAGCCATCTAAAGTTTTGGCCTTGAAAAAAGAGGAGCAATAGACTCTTTTTCACTCCATTATTTACAATTCACTCATACAAACTTCAAATGAAAAGAATAATAACTTTTTAAAAATCCAACACAATTTTACGTACCTACTTTAAATGTTGTTGCAAACCAAAGACTTGTCCATTTTTTATGGCTAGTCAAAATCTCTGTCCTTTAATATAGAAGGCAACACACCTCTTTCCACTCAAATTAACATAACTTTTGATTCACAATTTCAAATCAAACAAGTGAAATCAATTTGCAATCACAACACTATGATAAAAAACTTTTTTTTAATTTCATTTTCAAATTCTCAAAATACAACACACAATGGCCTCTCAAACTTTCAGGCCTTATCATTAACAACGAGAGAGACAATGAATAATGTTGCTTTTTTCTTTATTTTATCTTTTACCTAAACCACACAAATCAAGTCAATTTCAGCACATATTTTGACCATGTGGCTTTTCTACCATTTATTGGTTATAAAAACTAACCATAAGACAAACTATTTTAATATTTTTCCTATATAATTTTATACACACAAAATTAATTTAGAAAAATAATTCAAGTATAGAATAAAGAACTAAAAACTAACATATGACTAATAGAAGTAAAAAAATAGAGTTTCAATTGTTCTAACTAGCACTCTATTTACAAGAACTTGAGGATGCTTTTAATGGTAGCAGTGACATAATTGGTACAATTTGTTTTAGTTAAAAAATTAATTAACCCTTTTAACCATCTTTAGTCACCACAACTCCCTTTGATAGGTCTGATCATGCAATAATACTGATTGTCATTTAAACCTTTAAAACATTCTTCAAATATAACTTCACAACTACTAGGCTCAATACATTCAACTTGCAATAAGATCATCAATGCTTAAGTGTCACCTTGACAATTCTAGTGCCATTGTTTCTATATGTGAGGTTGTTTTGGTGGTCGAAATAGTTCAACTTCATCTTGTGGTCACTTATGTAGTAATGAAAAATCAAATCATAGTTGAGGTTGATTTGACAATTGTAATAAAAAGAATTCAAATTCATGCTTCAATTAAGATTCTTCATCTTAAGATTCAATTTTTTTTTTTAAATTCTCTATAGTATAATTTAAATGAAAAACAAAGAAAAACAAAATCAAATATAATGAAGTTGATAAGAGAATTCATTTTTTTATAACTACTTATAACGGCAGAAAAAAGGCGTCACCTTGAAGCCACTTCAAATGACATCATTTCTTTTATTATGTTATAAATATTGAAATTCATCTAAATAATGTAAATATACATATTTTTACATAACATTTGCATTTGCAACATGACACTAGTGAATGCCATTTTGTACCTTCGTTAAGGTTTTTGTTGAAAACATTCTTGTTCTTATTTTAAGTCCATCTTTGATAATCTAACCCATAAAAATGCTAATTGTAAATTAATTATCAAAATTTTGAACCATCGTTGTGATAATTATAACTTTTTTAGAAAATAATTTAAAGAATTAATTGATGAAGTTAGGTAAAGCTATATATAAGTAAAAGAAATAATCCTTGTAAAGACAAAAAATATTAGTTAGGTTTGTGTTGTACTTGCTTTTCTTCTAATTTTTGTCAATTGAGAATGTTCATTATACTTCCATTTCCTTGTATAATACTCAAATATACAATACAATCTCAAAACACTTTGTTTATAAAACAACAAAATATGAGTTCACAAAATATTTAAAAAAAATCAAGATGATTTATATATGCAAAATGAGATGATATTAGAAATCTAATGACCAAATGTTAATTATTTTGTTATTGATATTCTTGTACGAAGTCAAACGTAGCTCATTTACTTTTTACTAGTCATAGGCATTGTGAACCATCATAGTATTTCATAACTTATAATTAGAGAAAATTAGATACTTTAGATGAAATTACAAGTCAAGAATTATTAGTTGTATGAATTTAAACTATAATGATGAACAAATAGATTTTCTTATAGGTAGGAATGGAAATTCTATAATAAAGATATGAACTTTAAGAATTGTAATTATGTGAGAATGATGTGGAAAGTTAGAGAAAAAATTAAAAAAATTTCAATCAAAAAGACATTAAATAAAAAATATAAATTTAATTAAAGTAGACAAATGATAAACTATGGAGAAATTGGAAATAAAATATTATATGAAGAAAATTGCATAAAAGATAAATTAAAAATTAAAAATGCAAATACAAAAATACAAAACAAATTAATAGATTTAAAACAACTATTAGAATACTAACATTGGGTATTTGGGGTAGATACTTTAAAATAGAAAAAAACCCTAGTAAAGTAGAGCAATTTTCCGTAATTTAGGGTATTTTTTAGTAAATTAGTATAGAAATAGAAGTTTAATGAATGAAATATATGTGAGTGTTTATTTACCTACCCTTGGTAAATTTGCAAGCATAACCAAGTTCTTAATTCCTTGGTTAATTTTGTCCTATAGAATACCTAACATCAATCCATTGTGCCTTTCAAGCAATGAATCTTCTTCCAACTCTTACTTATATTCAATTTTGAAATTAATTAATAAAACTTAGCTTCAAAAAAAGAATTTGCTTCTACTAACTTTAATGACTATGCCACTATGATTTTGAGTGGAAGGAAAAACAGTCTAAATTCAAATACTTAAGGTAAAAGATCAACTTTTTCCATCTCTAAAAATGTAAAATACACTTTTATCCAACTTTCCTAACCAAAGTTATGAACGGTTGAAGTTTATCCTTAAAGAGACTATCTAAACTTCATTCTCTAAATTGAGCTTGTTCTTTAATTCAACTTCTTTTGAAATTTTACCTCTAAATCTATCTACATGACTTCTATCTACTTCCCGAGTTTGGCCTTGGATTGATATTTTTTACTTTATTTCATTTAATTTTCATTCTAAATTTCATCCAACTCTATCTTTTTTGTTTTGTGGTCTATTCTTAAGTATAAGTCACTTGTAGAATCTCCTTAATTAACTCTAAGTGTTCATAATTTTAAGTTTGTTATCTAAACTATCTTTTAAATCTTTAACAGAAGTTCCTTGAATACTTAAGTCTTAGATCAATTTCTATCAATTTACTATTTTTAGAATTTTGATATTTTTTCCTTGTATATAATAATTCTAGCTTTCTAGATTGGTAAGACACTTTCTAATTGGACTTTTCTACTAAAAGTTATCAATGGATGAAGTTTGTCCTCTATTTGGTATTTGAAACTTCATTTGTCGATTATTTCCATTGTACAACTTGGAATTGACTTTTAATTTCACTAATAGATTCTATATTTTTACCTCCTTTTAGTTTTCATTCTTATTCCATTTGGATGAGTTTGTTTAATTTTCATCCAATATGACTCCTAACTTCATCCGCTAATATCTTTCTCAATGTAACTTAAAATTGTAAGTGTAATATAGTTTTGAAAACTTCTAAATAAGATCTATGCTATGATCTACCAAAATTTTGGAAAAAACTTAATTTTGAGACTCTGATTTGCCCTTGAAGTTTAGCTAGGTATAAAAATAGCTAATCTTAGAATTGAAATAACAATTGAAGTAATTAGTGTCTTACTTTAAAATTTGTTTTGTTTACAAGGTGGTTGAATACTCCTTTAAACTATCTATTGTCGGCCATGGTCAGATTTGTCTTGAATTTTTGCTCATAGTAAGATAACTTTCTAATTTAAGGGTGGAGTTAATAACACTCACATTTTGGGTGCGTCTGTTAGGAGTTAGTCTAGAGATTTATTCTTTTAACCAACTTTTAGGCATTTACTTGAATTATTAATCATTAGCCGTCAATCACTTACATTTATGGTGCGTTTGTTGGGAGAATTTAGTTTTAGCTAGAGAATTCTCTAGTTAATAATTAGTACTTTTTTTAGGCCTTTTGAATTTTGAGAATTTAATTCCTTATTTTATTGGTGATTTTACCAAAATTTTGTACCTGCTTGAACACCATACAATGTCTTATTGTTGACAAGGCAAGACCAACCATGCAAAACATACCAAATTCCAAAGAAGAATCATACTAGCCATGAGACTTTGTTCCTTGGACCTTCATTACTTGGGTTTTTGTTTGAATTTTGGAGTTAGTTGGCTTACAAATACTTAAACGACCTAAACCACTATACATCATCTATTATATAAGTAGAAGCATCTGGATTGTTTAGAATAGATGAGGAGGAGATTCACTGTTGCCTCCTACTCTATTGGAGGTTAGTTTTGGCCACGTGGAGGTTTGAGAGGGCCTTCATCATAGAGAGTTTTGAGGCTAGGTACTCGACTACATTAATTTTCAACCTACACTAATACCTCCTAATATAGAGATCCATTACCTAGGACTGGTTGCCATTGAGGTTTGTGGACTTTTTAGGTTTGAGGTGCTAATCATTGATTTTTCATGAGTTAGTGACAACCCCTATATCAAGTAGAGTGATTTTCGAACATTTCATGGTGATCACCTTGGCGATGATCATTTGACCTTAGACCATTGCCAAGGTATTTCTATCCGTTTAGTACTAGAGGCTCTTGGATTAGAGTATCAATTGTTGTACATCGCAGAGTATAGTGCAGCTTGCAAGGTGTATCAAGACTCAAAGGATTACAAAGTCTCTTTGTATATTGCATAGGGAGGTGAGAATATACACCGACCCACCTTCCATCCTCTATTTTATTCATACCTATCAGTTGCAGCTATCCTTGTTCAACGCCTTCTTTCACATAAGAGTAGTTTTGCACCAAAGGAATTGTATAGCTTACTAATTATCAGAGGAATTGCAAAACTTGATAGTCCTGAAGAATTTTGTAGTTATTGGGCGCTTCACTTCAAAACCATTAGAGTTGTTAGTAATTAATTGTTAATTGATTACTTGCCTGCATTTACTTAATCCCCCTTGTTCATATGCAAACTCCAGCTAATTGAATGTGAGCTATGATGTGTATCAAATCCTCTTCATAATAGTTTGGAGCTATTGATCTCCACCAACTGGTCATTACTTGCTCTGGCTCGCTTCCCTGAAGCCCAAGCATCAATGGCTAGGAATCTTGGAAGTAGGAGGATCTTCCTGCATGTGTTACTTAAAATTTTTCCTTTAAAAGCCTCATGTGGTTTGTTTTCCCAACATGGCTTGACTTCCTTTTGAAGGAAGGTTGATAACAATACATGTATTGGGCTTTGCTTAATTGACAAATTAAATCTCTTTGATTTTGTGCTTCAAGAGTCTTTATTAAGGCATGGTATTTGGAGTTTGACTGAGTGTCAACTCTTTTATTATCACTAATACTACTTATCAATGTGTAATTGCAGCATAATATTAATATAGCAAAATAACCATATGAGACTATTTATTGACTAGAAACATCAACTAGAATTTAACCTTAGATATGAATTCTTGAAAAAGAAAAAAGAAAAAAAGAAAAAAAATTATTCTTGAAATGCAAAAGAAATTTTTTTTTTTCCGGATGTAGCAATTACTATGCCACATCAATGAGCTGACACAACCCCCTGCAGGGTTGTTTCCACAATGTGGGAACCCATAGCCCTCTTAGGGGTAAAAAAATCCTCTAATGGTAGTGGCACCTAACGTTATCCAAAAAAACATTTGAGTATGAAATCTAATTGTCTCAAGTTTTGCTAGATATTATTTAGAGTCAAAAGAGGATCGTTGACTATATTTTAAAGAATTTTTAGGATATTTTATAAATAAACTATTGCTTTTCAAAGTGCTAAAACTAGGTGTACCCAAAATCAATCTTGACCCCTAAATGCCTAAGGCATTTTTTGAGCTTCTAGGAATTTGCTCTAAATTGATCAAAAAGTTGACAATTGATAAGTTTTATCAATTCTTTTTAAATTTATAACCATTAAAATTCAAACTAGATATGTTAGAGATCACATAAGAAAAGAAAACACAACAATATCACTTACAAATTAAAAAATTATAATGTTCGATCATGAGGGTGTTAAAATTCTAAAAGTGGTATAAAGTCTTTCATTCTTTTCTTCACATGTCAAATCTAAAAATTGGTCACCAAAAAAATAAGAGTTTAAAGGATATAACATGTAAAATCTCAATCAATTTACAACTTCCTAAAATCTCTTCTACAATTTTTTTAAATAAATTTCTAATGTGAATTTTTCTCTAAGATCTAGTGTATTTGAGGCTCATTTCCAAGAGCTCTCAACACTATGGAAAGCCAAGATTGCAATGATTACCCTTACACAAAATC
The DNA here is from genome assembly GCA_963969395.1 of Pseudoscleropodium purum. NCBI lineage: Eukaryota > Viridiplantae > Streptophyta > Bryopsida > Hypnales > Brachytheciaceae > Pseudoscleropodium > Pseudoscleropodium purum. The sequence continues at coordinate 4,680,946 of OZ017799.1, forward strand.
TTAAATAGAAGAATCATAATCAATCATTTTCAAAATCGTATTTTTGATGCTAAAACTAAACTTCAAAAATAATTTTTCAAAAATATAAACTATGAAAAGTAATAATGTAGTCAATCTTGAATTTTGAATTTTGACTATTTGTCTTTTGCTTTGTAAAGAACTAGTGTATTTCGTGTATTTAGCCATGTGAACAAAGAAAGTAGACAAATAGTTGTTTCATATTCATTTTGAGCTACTCAATAGACTAATTATCAGGAACTTTGGTTACTCCTATGAAACCAATGATTAATTGTTAGTTACAAGCGGTTAGTCTTTTTTTTCGAAGCTATATACTCAAACAATTTGTCATTCCCCCCCCCCCCCCCCCCCCTCCCCTCCATCTTTTCAGTTTTCTTTTTGGTGATAGATTGTTTTTGTCTCAATTTTGTATTATGAACTCCTTCAATTGTTGAAATTCAACTTTATGATCAATGAATGTAGTAATTGTGTGATTTATCCTTGGCAGTAATTTATTCGCTTGTTTGGAAGAATCCAATGATTGGATTTGTGGGCATTGGTTTGATTAGACTACTTGTCTGTGGAGATTTTTGGTGATAATATAAATTGGTTGTTGTGGGTGTAGCTATGACAAATTGTACTATATATTTTTACATGATTGTGACTTCAAACAAATCAATGGGATTATGTTAATGTTTTGTTGTTAAGATGCTTTGTGTGTGAATGTTTTAGTGTGTTAGATTACAAATATAATTGACTACAGTGATAAATCATCTACAATTCATTTAGATGTTTTACATAATAAATTGTTTGAAGGAGAAATTTAGATATTTGAAATGTGTGAATAAATTATAAATTTTTGTTGAAAGTTCTATAAATACGATGATGTGTTCTATATACTAATTGTTGTAAATGGAGATGGATTCAAAGTTTGTAAACTACTAGAGCAAGACGAGATTAATGGTCAAATTGGTAGAGGCAAATGAAGAACATCAAATAAGACATGAATAAGAAGAATCTTTGTTTGATTGATTAAAAAGATATATATTTAATATTATAAAGATGTTTTAGTTTAGTAATTATTTACTAATGAGGCAAGGGTAGTAATAATTTAATCTTTTAAGAATTGGACAAGTTGTCTTACATCAAGAAATATGTGTGTGTGAAATTAAATTTTTAAAAGATAAAAGGGTGATTTATTTTGAAAGTAAAAAGTTGTTTATTAAATTGAGAATTATTAGTGTACTCCAGATAGTGTAGTGTGAGGTTAGTGATTATATGGATATTAATGACAATTTGTTAGAATTCTCTTGAAGTAGTGACTAGATGGAAAATCATGGTAGTGATTGAATTTAATTTGTAATCCATCTAGATAATATCATGAGATGTGTTATACTTATTTGGAATTCCATTGAATTATTTGTCAATTTACAATGAGAAAGCATGTGAGAGTCATTAGTTAGCAATTGGAATGATATCTACAAACAAATATGAAGTGAGAATTTTATAAAAATGTTTAATTGCTAAATTATTAGGTGAATTAAGAATTGATAAAAAGTTAGGTTAAATGGATATAATTTGGAGTAAGGAATAAATTTGAAATCTTTATCAATATTAATTGAATTTTGTGAACCTTGCAGGACTAAATAAAAATAACAATACTCAAAGTGGAACAAAGAAATTTGCATGCCCTTGCATTTAGATAGAGACAAATTGTCATCTAATTGGGACAGATTTGATTAAGCATCCTAATTAGTAATAAGGATAGCTAATTAGTGACTGGAACTAATTGTCATGGTAAAAGATATCACCAGTAATTAAAGAAGAGTATATTTATATAATTATCATATATTTATGCATTAGGTCTAGAGCATATTGCATTAGCAAATTAAGGTCAAAAACGACGAATTGTCATGTAGGCCCTTAGCACACTAGGCAGGACCAAGACTGCTTTTATGTGTCTATAGTTTGATAATAGACAATTCACTAAATTTTTGTCTAGGAAGAAGAGGGTTAATCAGATTATTATTGCTATCTTTGTATTTGTATGTTATTTGAGTAAAATTTCCATTCCCTTATAGAATAGAAGTAACTTTAGTCATAAGATGTTAGACTATTTGACTATTTCCTAGAATTAAAACCCCTATACTATAGTTATAGGTGTTTGTGAGTAGGTAAAAACTTAGACAACAAGCAACTTGGTTAGGTTTTATTTAACTTCAAAATATTGTCAATACCAAAATTTGGTGCATTGGGCATTTAGAGGTTAAGCTCTCCTAAATAAATTATGAACTCTTTCAAATGTGCCTCTGAACCAAAATTGACATCTTCATTAGATGTACATTCAATTAATCAATATCAATAGATGAAAAGTTATTCTAGAACCTCTATTGAAAAAAGCTTTGATTCCTTATTACTTTTGAATGCAATATCCAAATGAAACATTCTTTTGGGTGCATTGAAATCTTTTTTTAGTTGCCAACAAAAAATATAAAAATTTGATGACTCTAATGATAGTACTATAACCTAAGAAAAAAGTGCACTTGAAGAATTTCCAAATTTAGTGGTTAAATTTTTGAAGCCAAGAAGTTGTAGGGTGAATTTAATATTAGGTTACAATTGGCTACAATTAGATACAATTATAACTAAAAATTATGCATCCAAGGTTAAGGTAGGAAGTTCATAAAATGCTCATGCTCTAGAATTGAAGCATCCTTTCAAGCACAGGTCCATTTTGCTCTCTCATTGCACACAAAATGTACAAATGGTGTACATGTCAAGAGGTGAACGTTTTTAGTGACCATTGTGTTTCAATTTCAAAAATTTATAATTAATTCCAAAAAGCTCCAAATAATATGAAATGACTTGGAATAGATGCCAATTCTATTTTTATTTCAAAGAAAATTGACCTCAAATTGATATTTCAAGAAGTCTAACCTCCCAAAATTAATTATTAGCTTTTAAATGGGCACTTTATGGACCTATCTTAGCTCCAAATGCATGAGACATTCAATAATAGTTGTAAGCAATGCTTACAGTAACTTACTTATCTGCTCCATTCGTGTATAGATTTTTTGTTCTACACTCTATAGTAATATACATTAGTTCCAGATTATTAAAATGTTGCTAATAATTGCAATCTCATTACTTGTCATCACTGACATGCATGAGTACCCCATGAATGTCTGATGTGCATAGCTTAAATCTTTTGACTAATTTAAGGGGTGCTTTATACATGGGCCGACCAAGTTGAGAGGTCGTGGGAGTTCATGGCCAAACTTTGGACAAGAGTCCAAAAAAATGGGCAATAAATGATAATAAATGGTAAAATTTGATGGATTCTCAACTAGAGTTTGGGTTGCCACAAAGTGGTGACCCCAACTTTGGTCGAGAGCTCATTGTGAGGCCATCGTCACGTAGGAGCTTGGGTTGCCATGTAGGTAGTTTGGAGGGTGATGGACTTTGGATTGTGCCACCTTATGTGAAGGGTCAAGAGGCCAAAGTTGGGGTTTTCTGAAATCTGATTGGTGGAGGACGACGGACTCTCAACCTTCGGCCCATGTGTGAAGTGTCCCTTAGGATTTCACACAACCCTCTCTAACAACGCTGTCTTGGATGGACAAATGGGTTTCTAAATGCGTCCTAATTAACTTAATGTGAGAATATACATGGAATGTGTAATTACAGAGTGTGTCATTGGAAAGGGTCGTGTATAACATATGCAGAATTGTTTTAGTGGATAGTAATTAGCAGTAAGTTATTACATTCAATTATGTTGCGCATAAGCTGGACTGCAGTTATCAATTTGCCTTCGGAGTTCGTGCTCATCCCGGCTTTGAAACGATGGCACAGCCAACATTGCGTCTTGTTCTAATATGTTTGCCATTCATCATCTCATCTTCCTCTGTAGCAGCAATCTCTCGATCATGCTAGGTGAGCATCATCCTTATTTTGCTTGATAGATCGTTTAATTACTTTATCTATCGACGTGATTATTTTGTTCAACTAGCATTATATGTCGGAAAGTTTCGTAGACTGATGGATCCAAATTTGGAAAACAATGCTCCTTGGATTGCTGGTACTTCAAATTCTTCTGTCAATATCAACCTGGTTTGAACTTCTGGGTGTTGTGATTTTGGGGGATTTTACAGGAAGGCAGAGACTGGCAACATAGCCAGCAATGCAGTGTACTGAACGTACGGCAGTGAAGCTGGAGCTCGAGCTGGAATCCTTTCCTGTCACGCTTTTCTTTCATAGAGTCACTTAGCGAGTCTTGCATGCAAGGCAGATAAAAGATTTGTTTCCGTACGTCCTGCTCAACTTTCTAGTTCTTCCAGTTGGTGCTGTTGTCAAGCTCATTGCTGAGTGACTATAAGGTGCCACAGATTGGCGCTGTGTCCAACATCCACTAGAGCCTGAAGGATAGTATTCCGGATATGGCCGTGCAGAAGGATTTCAAAAATGTGTTCTTGTATCCATTAGCAGAAGGCAACATATGTTCGACATTGCTCACAAACCTTGTTCTAGTTGTACGGACTGATTGTAATTACATGAAAATTAAGTACTTGGCCGGCGATACTTGTTGTCCGACTTTCAAAGGTACTTGTTCTTTCTGTGGAAATGAGTATGTGCAGGGGGGCTGCCTTGTATAAAATCATAGACAACCTGGAAGTGCATCCTTCTGCAACCCAAACCATGCGCATCTTGAAGAACCTCCGGGTGGAGAAGCCGAGCTACGTCGTGCAAGTCCAGCGGTATGTTGCTTCGGTTGAGATACAATTTCTTAACTTTGAAGAAAAATATGTTCTATGAGTAGCGGTGCGACAAGAATATGATATATAGTAGTTGTTTTAGTTCACAATTATTCGATGATTATGCATAAGACAATTGTTTTGCTCATATGGGAGTAGAGGATGTGATGTAAAGGTGCTGCAGATGTTAAGAGCTTCCTTGGTCTCCGACTCAATACTGAATGAAGTGTGCAAGTGGACCTTATAGCACGAACTCAAGCTCATGAGCATCAATAGACTTGAAAACAGCAGGAAACCAGTTTTGAGTAGTTCCGAAGCAAGTGATTGCTTAGAAGAGTGTATGGTAATTTCCAGGGCTACCGTAAATAGGTGCCACAATTGAAACTCATATGAAATATTATAAACTCTTTCAGTCGTGAACTTTACTCGAGAGCATGGCACTTCCTATAGTTAGTCAGCTTAAAATGCAAATTCTTTCGAGACTGGTTGTCACACTTCTTGCGTAATGGTCAGCAGATGATGAGATAATCTCTTGAAGTGCCTACATTCCAGGTTATATTAGTTTTGTATCTGATCACTACATTTTTGAAAACATTCTGATTTTCATCTATATGCTCTCTTTCGCCACAAAAGATTACTAAAACGTGCACATTGACACTGGGTAGAAATAGATCACTCAGAAAGGACGGCATGAAGTAGCTCATAGAACAAAAGGCCAAATTAATGCTTGTAATTTAGTTCAAGTTTGTACAAACCTCAAGAAGATGAATGACCCAATCTAAGAGACTGAATAATTATATAGAGATCCATGAAAAATGTGCTGAACAATCAATTCATCTAAAGGAAGTGAGATCGTCAACTCATTTCTTGTTACCCCAACATTCAAAGGACTCTTTCTCAAGTTAATTTCCATATACATCGGAATGCCCATGAACATGATTCAAAACAAACTAGCACGAGCATGAAAAGCGTGGAACAATTGACCCCTCTCTCCAAGTTGTCCATGCAAACAGTGATAAAAATGCTTTCAAGGTGCCATCTAATCGATTGATGCAGGCTTACAAAGTAGTACAATTATCCACTCTGCACATAGTCATAATTCATGCCATCTTAGCAAGAACAAAATCCGTGGAACCAATCATGGTTGTATGGCAACCAGTTGACAGTCATCATATTCACTAAAAAGACAAAACCTCATGAAACTGGCACTTTTCTAGACACCCATCGGGAACCAGGTACAGATCTACGCAAACCCTAATTTTCAGAGCGTACATTCGAATAACACAATTTTAGCGCTAAAAAACACGCCATTCCAACGAAAATAAAAACGCCATACTTAGAGCCTTTGGCATAAGCAGCACAACTTACCTGGACCTCAACACATGAATAATCCAATCGAGCTCTCCCTGCCAAATAGAGATTTTTGAACAAATCTCTTGAATGTTTGGTAAATTCAAATCCAGCAAGTTAACCAAGCTCAGCAAGTTCATCTTCCTGGTGCCGTCCCCACCACCGAGTAGGGCTAGAAAAGAACTGTAATGAACACGCAGCATCAACCGGAGCTGCAGTCACACATTATCTCCAACTCATGTGCAACAATTTCCAGCAATGGGGCATGTTGAGGAATCGAGGAATCAGAGTATTCGGTGGCCAAAAAGTCTAGACATGTCACAAGGGCACCCATAGTACCAGATTACCAGGATACTACTGGCCACTAGGCCGAATTTTCTATTCTAAACTCGGAGCGCACTCAGCAAATTAACCTGGATCCCCCAAATTCATGCTACGGGGCGGATGACCAGTGAGGTGCTCTGTCTATCTCGCCGCTCCCGCCATAAAGTTAGCCCCGTAACTGTGACTACAAGCCCTGAACAAGTCAGCACAGTTTTCCTCTTTTACCAATAGTCTAATTTTAGCTCTAGGGACACCTGTTGAATGTCTGAAATCACGTCTGAAGGATAGTCTGCGTAGAGGAGGCAGAAGATGAACCTGGGTTTGATAATGTGAAAAAGGCTTGAATCTTATTATAACTTACCGGACTTAAATTGGTTCTGAGAATGTGCGTACTGTTTGAGTCTCGGCGTTTCCCGATCGGTGAGGTTGAATTTGAGTAAGTCTACATTGAATTTCGGTGCCTGCATTTGGTGTATCCTGCAATCACTGAAGTCGGTTTGGGGTACTTGAATGCTTTTCAATTTGATCGTAATCAGCTCTGACGCTGCAAATGAGGATCGATCTAGTGTGGATCCCGAGTTCTAAAAGCTTGAGTTGTGAGAAGTGAATTCCAGTGTTGCGTTAGCTATCATTCTTTCTCTTACTGTTGCTTGTAAAAAGAATTTGATCGAGAAACTGTGTTGAGGTTTAGTCACAACAAGAGTGTTTATTCCTGCTTAAATTTTGAGGGTCGAGCTAGTTTCTTGGTTGTGTTGAATCTCATCAAAATCAGCACTTTCTTTCTGTTCTTCTGTGGAGAGGAATATTAAGACCTGCTTGTATCCTTCCTGCAGCAAGACTTAGAGCTCATCACAAGAATCGTGCACCTTACGGGCTTTTCTACTAGTAGTATTCGCACGGTGCCTCACGGATCGAAGCGAGGGTGAAATGCTAAGGCTGATACCCGGCTGATACTGAAGACAACGTAGAAATTGGGTCGATTACAAGCGCCATGGACTGGTCAGGAATTGCAAGCGGGCACTCTATCTCGCAGATTGAGATATGCGTCCCAAACTTTGTCATGCACGCGTAGATTCAATAGAGGTACACTCAAATCGCAAACCTCTTTACTACGACCTTGTTTAAAATGACATTCTAAAATATCTTAGTTCACTTGCCGCAAATTCAAACTATGTCGTAGTGGTACGATTGCGACTCCCGGTGGTACGATTCAAATAGTTTGTGCATCAAGCCTTGAATCTTGTCAAATTCCAAATGTTGTCCGTACTAGAGTTATTTAGTAATTGCATCAAAGTTGGGTGCGGATCATGTGCCAAGAAAGAAAAGAATGGCCAATCTTAAAGTGTTGACCTGAATTGAATCTGTGGACCTATTGTGATCTATTCTGGTGATCCTTTTTTTTGAAAGATCTATGAATTGAAGGATCCCTTTAGTACCGGTCGGTTGAATTAGAATGTTCTCATGAACTAAACTATTGCTTCCATGGCATGGCAGTAGCAAGCAATGACGTCAGGCGTCAACCAGAACATCGTGACCGAGGTGATCTGCGAGCTCAACAAGGTGATCCAAGAGTCACGAAAGGCGCCCGTTGCGAAAGACTGCTTCCTCCGTTTCAGTTCCTACCTGGAGCAGCTTCGTCCCATTCTGCACCAATTGAACTGCGGCAAGGTGGCCCAGTTTCCGCTCCGCGTGCAAACGGCGCTGAGTGGTATCAAAATCGAGTTGCTCCAGTTTCAAGGCCCTCTCCAGACGTGCAAGAGCAAGAGCGGGTTGTACTTGCTTACGCACTGCCAGGAAGTCGTGAATGAAATTCAAAACTCCACCCATGGGGTCGGGAATTGCCTGGTGCGCTTCTCGGTGTCGAAAAATGCTTTGCAAATGCGGGAGGCGCAGTTGGTGGATGTCGGCAAGAAGGTGGAAGACCTCGCCCGGGAGATGCAACAAGCCCAATTCACGGTAATCCCCTCCCTCCGTTGCCAGAATCTAGGTTGAAATCTAGGTCTTTTCAGAAATCTCTAGGTTTCATGGTGGTCATACTTTTCATACATTTCATGCTGTGTTATTAATTACTTTTCACAAGTGTATTGCTAATCCAATGGAGTACACCCTACCCTTTCAACTGAACAAATCCCTTCAAACTCGAATTTCTAATGGATTCAAATGTTGAAGGTGTGTAATAGGAGTTACAACAGTCCGTAAGCTGATATGAGTTCACCCAACTTTCAAAGTTGTTTAGAAAAATAGGGGAACTTTCAAACAGAGCCTCATTTTGGGAAATGAAAAATGATGCACCAACTCAGAGAGGAGGAGGAACGTTATTTCTATAACATTATTGTACTTTTACGATATAAAACATACCTCAATAGTTGAATCTTAATCAAGGGTCTCAAGAAAAAAGGGCATTGTCAAAGCTAAAAAACAACAAGATTATGAGATGCAACCAATGCTCTAATTCTAATTCGTGGTTAATACCCTCCACCAAAATGAAATCCATCGAAATTATGAAATTGATTCCAGTAACTTGATACAGCACAACTTAGCAACTCCACATGTATTGTACAGTAAGGTCCATTAAACTTACGAATTTTTTCAGTCAGTTTTCACTAGGAAGTTCAACAACTTCAAGAAGCTCTAGCATGCTCAAAAATGAACTGATTTTGAAACCACAAATTGTGATGGAATTGAAATGAAGTGCACTTCAACTTTATAACAAGTAAAAAATGAATAATTCAAAATCATACAACAATTTAGACTTCTTTTATACACTATCTATCATTTCATAGAGAACCTTTGGAAGATAGTCAAAGATTTTTTGCATTAGGGTGAAGAAGCAAGAAATCATACAAGAAATTCAAGTGGTGTGGAATCAAGTGTCTCTAAAGAAATTGTGAAGGCTCATTTACAATATGTATCATCAAATACAAGTTATAATTTTAGCAAATCGTGGCAACACTAAATGGTAGATAGTGTTAAAAAACGTCAAACTCTCTGTATGATATTTCAGTACATATGTGTACATTTGTAATGATGATGAAGTACACGTTAGTGCGATTCCAACGCAATTTACAATGCGAAATTCCGTTTATTTTCGAGCATACACGGGCCTCCCGAAGTTCTCCTAATCTCAGCTAAAATTGTCGGGATCCAGAAATTCGTAAGATCGTTGGACCTTACTGTACATTCAGTTACTGAGCCTAAATCCAAAAGCTCGTATATGCTTCCCCTAAATGGAAAGATTCAAGTGTTTGTCCTGGTTTTCATAAGCAAATTGTGACCTGCTCTCAATCAGGTTTCATCAAACGAGGAGCGCATACGCCTGGCTCTCTCCCGAGAACCGCAGTCGAAGTCGACATCCGACTCCGAAAGTGCAGCGATCCTGGTCGACATTGGTCGTGAGTTGGGGCTTGATCTGGACCGAAACCGAGGGGCGCTTTTCGAGCAGCTGCAGTTGCTTCGAAGAGAGCTGGTGGATTGCCGGGACCACGCTCAAATTCAGTTGCTGGAAACCATCGAAGGCATGTTCCAGTCGTGGACTCAGGAGCCTGCTGGCGTCCCGCACTGGCACACCATCGTTGCGGAGTCGGCGGATGATGACCCGCTTACGCCATTCGACACGTTCCTGTGTCCCTTGACGAAACAAGTGAGTGCTTGCATTTTAGGGCTCGGGGTTTTCCATACTCCGGAGTCTTTGATTAGGGCTACCCGGAAGATTGCGTTTCAAAAGAGCTGAAACAAATGTGAAGTAATGACTCAAGAAGCTTGATATCACGTAATGTAGAGGATATTTTTTTGCATCAATTTAAGCATTTCAACCAATACGCAGAGTCTTTGATTAGGGCTATCGTAAGAGCATGTTTCACATAAGAGCTGAGATGAATGTGAAGGAATGACTCAAAAAGCTTGATAACTTATATCACATAAGGCAGAGGATGTGTTTTGCTTCAACTTAAGCATTTTAAACAATATGTAGGAGTCTGCTTTCGTTGGAAGATAAGTCAATAGAGCTCACTGGAGGGAGCACTTTGGTACGTTAGGAGCCAGACTGTCTTGAGAGATCTAATTGTTTTCTCGCTCAGCTTATTGAATGATTTTGTATGCAATCCTTCGAACTCTGGAGGGTTTTAGATCACGGTTGAATGGACAGTTGCCAACCCTGATTTTTACTCGAGTATGGGTGTCCATGGACATTTAGACACGTCATGCGAACAACTTGCTAATCGAAGCCCAACCAAGTGTTTTAGAAGAGATGGGCTGCTGTTGGTAATGGGATGAGTTTCATGAGGGTTTTAGAACCTCTACCTTATTATCATAGGATAGAATCTCAGATTATGGTTACTGGAAATTATTTGTTGTAAAATTACTTATACTTCAAATGAAAGAGCTTTGAGATAATTGTAAAGTTAGGACTCAAAAGACTTAATGTACATATGATTGTGTAGATCATGAAGGATCCGGTGTTCCTGCAATCTGGGCGAACATACGAGCGCAATGCTATAGAGAACTGGCTCAGCTCCTGTCAAGAGGAAGGACGGCAAGCAACATGCCCCGTCTCTGGACAGATACTGACGTCCACGAAGCTGCAACCAAGCTTGGTGCTTCGTCAAACCATTCAGGAATGGAAGCAGCGCAATGTTGGGGTCCGAATCCGTCTGGCCTCCACTCGCTTGGGCCCAACCACATCGGTAAGTTTAATTTCTGAGCTCCTCACTAGATGATCACTCTCAAGTGAATGATTCCTCAAGTAGAATACTTTATAATCATCCAGATTTAAGCATTTAACCAGTCAATGTAAGAGTATGCTTTCATTGGGACAAAGTGACCTCTTCAGTGATCTCTCCAGTGACCTGAAGAGGTCACTGGAGAGATCACTTTGTATACTACTAGAGCCCAAACTCTCTTGAGATCAAATTGCTCTCTCTTTCAATCTAGTGGATGATTTCTTATGCAATCGTTGAATCACTGGGAGATCATGTAGATCACTATTGAATAGATAGTAGACAATCCGTGATTTCCTCTCAAAGATTAGTGCTCATTGACCAATTTAGCGTCAAAGATTGCTACTTGAAGGTCAACCTAGTGTTTGGAAGAGATGGGCTGGTGTTTGTAACAGGGGTCAATCAATTGGAGATGGGATCAAGTATCCTCTATCACAATGCAAATGGAAAAACTGATGTGGAACATCATTTTCAACAGATGAAAGAGACCGAACATGCACTGGAGGACATAGTTTCCATGGCGGAGGACAGCGCTGAAAACCGTCGTAAGCTCCTGGAGGCAGGATTCATCCCTCTCGTGCTGGCAGTATGGCAGCGGAATGGAAGGTCACGGGCTCATCACCTGCGAACTGCAAGCATTGCCGCTCTCCGCAGCATGGCCATCGGCTCTCAAGAAAACAAGGTACAAATCTTTTCCTAATTCCTTGCTCAGAAACCCTTCACTATTCATGTTGCAATTACCCTTAATCAACACTCTCCGGATTCACACCATTCTTGGTTTCAGCATGTGATGGTGGAGATGGGAGCTGTAAAGCTTGCTGTGCAAAGCCTCGGCAGCAACGTGGAGAAAGAACAGGAGCGCGCAGTCGCTCTCTTTCACGAGTTTTCCTTAAGCCCCGCTTTCTGCACCAGCATCGGCTTGGACACCATCGTTGCGCTTGTATCCGCGACGTCAACTCCGAACCCCGAAGTCTGTAAGCTCGCGGAGCAAACCCTCGGAAACCTGGAACGAGTGGACGCAAACGCTTTGCAAATGGCGAAGGCAGGGCGCATGCAACCCGTTCTCACGCGATTATGCCAAGGTCCTGAGGCAACGCAAGTTGAGCTGGCGCAGCACTTGGCCGAAATGATTCTCACAAACACGAGCAAAGAAGCGGTGGCGGAAACGGGAGGCAAAACGCTGGTGCGGATGCTGTCGATCAGTCCGAATGCAAGAGAAGCGGCGTTGGGTGCGCTGTTCAACTTGTCGACATTGGATGGCACTGCGGATGCGCTTGTGAAAGCTGGTGCTATTGCGCAAGTTGTATTTACAATATTCTCACTACCTGCACCGATTAAGTTGAAGGAGATTGCGATTTGTACGCTGGCGAATCTGGTCTTGGTGCCGGGGAGCTGGGAAGACTCCGTCGTGGACAAAGATGGACACTTCTTGCATTCGGAGAAAGTGCTGCACAAGTTCTTTGGGATTCTACAGAGTGGGAGTGCGCTCTGGAAGGAGAAGATTCTGCAGGTTTTGTACAGCATGGCGTGCTCGAACCAAGTGGCAGGTTTGCAACACTGAGAATCACCCACCCACTCAAATTTCACATGTGACGAGCACTCAAAAGAGAATCAGACGTGTTCTGTGAATGTTTGTCTTAAGTGCACTTATTTATACTTTTGGATTTCCAGGAAACAAGCTTCATGATTTTGCAATCTGTTATGACGCCGTCTTTAGAGATTACTCTAAGTATGTTTAGAATCGAAACATCTGCACATGGGGTGCATTCATACTTGTAGATTCAAGGGCTCAAACATCATGTGTGTACAATTTGAGTATGAATGGCGTCTTTGGAGATAACTCTTAAGTATCTTTAGGATCGAAATTTCCGCATTGAATAGGGTGTGGAGTACTTGTAGTACACATACTTTTAAGAGTTACTCGGCAAAATACACGATCGTGAGTCCCAAATTGCATATACTCTCGGAGTTTAGTGAATTTTGTGTTTGCTGACATTTTTGGTGGCGTTCCAGGGATTGTAGCAGCCAATATAAGCAGCTGTGGCGGCTCAAACACACTCATGACGTTCGTCACGTATGCCGACACCAACACTCGACTGACTGCCATGCGATTGCTCAGCTTGCTCAGTGTTCATATTGGAGATGACATTGCTGCCGCCATCCGCTCTACACTCCACTTGAAATACCTTAAGGACATGCTTCAACTGCATAGGAAGGCCATGCTGGAAGAGCACATTGCAGCTGCCACTATTCTCGCTAATACTCCGCTCACCGAGTTTGAGGTACGCTTGTGCTAATCGATCTCGTAACCTCAATGGTGTCCATTTCTGTAAGGGTTACAACCAAGCGTTGGATATGGAGAGCGTCGTTGTCCCCAGAATCATGGCCTTCTTTAGTGTAATAGTGTTCTTCGTAGAGCCTTGATTAAATCATTGAGGTTATGAACTAGGTAACTCGAAAGTGAAACCGCATTATGGAAATCACATCCTTTTTCCTCACTTACTTGCTCGGCATGTTATTTCTCATAACGAGGTTCTATTTCATGTTATCTAATCTCACTGGAGTCCATGTTGTAGTAGTGGACCCTATGCATTGAATCTGATGTCCTTGTCCTTTAACATAACCTGAATGAAAGGATCTTCATCACTCTTACGTACACTTTCCTAATATCTGAAATAACCTCAATGTGTAGATCTTGTCCAACCTTAAGAGCATCGGAACTTGCTGATCAATGCTTTGAATATTGGTGAACATGCCAGTGACCAGACCTTCCCTTGCACCCATGCCTGCAGGTAATCCGAGTGCTTGAAGTTGAGATGCTGCATTGGACCGTCACCACCCTCCAAGACCACAAAACAGGACAACAACGAGGTCGCCTCTCCGGTCGCACCGAATTCGTATCAATCCAGGAAGCCCTCCTCGGCATCCTCCTCCACTTCGCCCGCAACTCCAACCTCACCATCCTCAACACTCTCCGGGCGTCTCACGTCTTCACCATCTTCCAGGAGACTCTCACCGCAGACTGGACCCCCCTCACCAAGGAGCGCTCCGCCCTCGGCCTCCAGCACCTCTCCCAACGTTCCCACCTCTTCCACTCCCCCCACCTCCCTCACAGGACCTTCTTCGGCGGCCTGTGCGTGTTCCCGTCGCCCAAATCCCCCAAAGGAACGACGGAGTGCGCCGTGCACGGGGGGAGCTGCAGCCCGAATGGGACGTTCTGCTTGGTGGCTGCAGGTGCTGTGGCGCCCTTGATCAGGTTGGTGAAGAAAGAAGACGATGACGGGGTTCGAGAAGCAGCGGTGGGGGCGCTGTCTACGCTTCTGGTGGACAATGTGGATGGGAAGCGAGGTGTGGAGGAGATCTTGAGGGGAGAGGGAGTGCAACCGATGTTTGAGCTCTTGTATAGCATTCGGAAAGGGCAGCTGCAGGAGAAAGCGGTGTGGGTGATTGAGCGCATTCTGCGAGTCGAGGAGTGTGCGGAACGGTTTGCAGCTGATCGGGGGTTACGCAAAGGGCTGGCGGAAGCGGTTCGTTACGGAGGACCGAACACGCGCGTCCTCGCACAGAAAGCCCTCTCAGTACTCGCTTCGCATTGCAACTAGTGTTTGGAACAATGTGCACATCCCGGCGGAAAAAAACTCGACTCCACGAAGCCTAGCCGTCGAAACTCACACTGCCATCGCCATCGGCATCGCCATAGCTACTCTGTTTTCGTTGATCACCGTGGGCTAGTTGGTATCATCCGCAAGCACCGTTTCCTTAACTGGTGCCATGCAATCTCCGTCAAGACGTGAAACGACCGCCATTGACTTCACTGGTATCATAGTGTCTTTTGCCCATTATTTTCGAACATCAGTGTGCCTTGGAGTCTCCGTCAACGTGAAACCAACGTGAAACGAACCTGGAAGCGGGACCGTCATTGACTTGTTGACTGGTATCGTAGTGTCTTTTGTCCATTATTTTTGAACATGTGCCTCTGGGTCTCTGTCAAGGTGAAGAGATTGACGCACGGATTGAGTGATTGTGGACAAGTGAAATTGAGTGTATAGTGTCATTGATAGCAAAAGAAAAGAAAATTTAGGTGAAGCAGATTGAAGGCAAGTGTAGAATTGTAGAGTAAGTGTTCAATAAGGAATTTGCTCAAGGGGCTTTCAAGATCTTATTGATTAGCAATGGGCATCTCAAAGCATTCTATCGTGTTCATTTCTAAAAGGAATCTTTAGTACTTGTAAAGACACCTTATTATGTGTATAAAGATATTTTAGTTTTGTTTCATGTAAGTTTTTCTTCATTCTCTCTAAGCCATTTGATTTGTTTATCTTTTTTTCAATATTCTCTACGTCACTCTAATTGTTCTACATGAGCTTATATTTTTTTTCTTCCAAAATCATAACATTTTGTTCTAATTACCATAAATCTACATCCTCAAAAGATTGTAGATCCTCTAAGAATATAGGATGATGTAAAAGGAATTATTCATTCTTTGTGTTAGAGACCTTTGGTCATGTCACTTCATCCTTCTCTTGATATATGAATTATCTTGACGTTGAAAGAAAAGTCTATTCACCTCACTTCATCCTCCCATTGATATGTGAGTTATCTTGATGTTGAAAGAAAACTCTAATGACCTCACTTCGTTCTTCTCTTGATACATGAGTTATGTTGACGTAGAAAGAGAACTCTAGTCACCTCAGTTCATTCTCCCCCTGATACCTACATTATCTTGATGTTGAAAGGGACTTTCGTTGAGAATGTTATGATAATGGTCTTTTACTCAACAATGTATAAAAGTGATTTTTATAGAATGTTGGCTATTGCTTTTGAATGGATAGAGACAAATGAGTAACTATCCTAAATGTTGAGATGTATAGAATGCTGGCAAAGCGGAATTGGAATAATTTGCATAGAATCTTCTCATGGAGGTGATGACTTTGTTAGGGGATAGTTTTTGCTAAGTTTCCTTTAATTTATTGTCTTATTTGATTCTAATGTTTTGATTCTATAAGTATCTTTTCTTAGTATACATAAGATGGATATTGGATTCACCTAGGTTACACTTATATTGTCTCTAGTAATCTTGAACTTTTAAAATTTATGACTAATTTATTATATATGGCTTCAAAATTTATGCAACTACTTACATTTTGTTTCATAACTATTTGCCAATGTGCAAAATTCTTTATGATAATTTTCTTTGGATTACCCATTATATATATACTACATTGCTTATGAGGGCAAATTTAAGTGTAGTTCATTTAATTGGAGTTAATTTAATTGGTTTAGTAGTCTTATTAGAGAGGTAAATAGTTTTAAAACTTGTACCTTGGTTGTTGTGCAAGAAGAAGAAGGAAGACTTTAATCTTAAGACTACAAAATTGATTATAGCTAAGGAAAGTTATAGGATAGTTCTACTAATTAATTATCCTATGTTTGCTACTTAAAGTTTCTAATACTAAAATTATTTTATAAATCTCACCTAAGATTCTACCTTGTTTTTGTTTTTTGCCTTTTGAAATGACATTATTTAGAATGAATATATATATATATATAATGTATTCATATATATTAATGATTAAGTGCCAAGATCAAAGGTTATGAGGCCTAGAGTTTTGGGGCAAGGCAAGCAATTTCAAATAGTATGTCCAAATTTCTTCTTGAAATTTGGCAAGCATGTAACATATTATATGTATAAAACATAACAAAGTATGATACATGATACAATTGTCAAAGAAAAGTCATATGTAGTGCAAAAATCTTATTCTATTAGGAATTTTAAAGTTTCCTGCTTTAAAAAGAAAGGAATTTGTACAATTGAATTCTTTAAACCTTTTTTTTTCCAAATGTTGCCCTAAGAAGTGAAAATTTTCAATAATTTAGGCCCAATATGTGCTTTAATCCTTTAGAGATTAGCTAGTCGCATAAACACAACTTTGCAACTTTAAAATTTAGAATGTAAATTAGTAGAGCAAATTTGCTTTTATACATAACATTTTATCCAAGACTTTCAAACTTATTGGGACTTAGAATGAAGTCTTTATAAGTTTGAATTAAACAAATTCAACAACAATTACAAATATTCAAAAAAAAAAATTGATTTGAATGATAAAACTCTCATTGGAAATATATATTGAGAAATCCCATTTAAACGTAGGAATTATTTATATCATTCTATTGTCTCTTTGGCCCCAAAGTGCCTATGTGGTTGACAATAGTGCTTTAATTCCTAAAGGTCCATGGCCTTTTTTCATCCAAAACACTCAAAATTGCCATTTCTATTGCAATGAGCAAATAAAATTAAAAATGATTTTTTAATATCTAATTATGGATTTTGCAATAAACTACAATTTGTGAAGAAGTTCTAGAAACTTTGACCAAATAGATTGCAAGAGATTAGTATTGAAAGTGAAGAAAATTTTTTTTTTGCACCTTGTGTGACTAAATTATAAGACTCTAAATCTTTTGAACTTAAAAATTTTGTACTATAGATTTTGAATTTAATTTTTTTGTGTTCAAAAATTGCATTATGAATTTAGGAAAAAATATTCATCAAAAATTCTTCATTTTCATTTTTTAAATTAAAAAAAAAATAGAAGCAAATATAAGATAGAAGAAAAAACTAAATTGTTGATAGCTCTAAGATGGAATCAAAACACACTTATTTCAATAGCAAGATTGTTCTAGCAAAAAAATTAAACCTTGTAGAACTTCTTCTTTTTGAAAAATATGATAATTGAGTTAAAAATTTAATCCAACTAGTAATTTTTTCAAGAAGTTGCAATGATTGCTCACAAAACAAGAAGTTTGCTAACTTTCACATTACTATTCCAAATGGAATAGTTCAATGATTTTCATGAGAAGGAAAAATATAATCTATAAAAATAAACTTAAAAAATAAATTGCTTCAATTTTTTTAATTTTTTAATTTTTGCTATTCAACAAACTTCATTTTGTACTTAGGGTGGCATAATTTTCTCTTCTAGGCATTGATTGGAATAAAAATTATATTTGCATAAAGCTAATGTATTTTCCTATCTTCCAAAAAAACTTCAAACAATTGTGTCAAAAAATTGAGGTTACATGAGCCTACCCAAAATCCATTTTGTCTTTTAGGAAACTTTGGTCCTTTAAAGATTAAGGAAGTAAACAAAATATATAAATGTAAATAAGTGTTCATATTCTACAAAATAAAAAAAATATTTTTGGAGACTAATTATGATTACCTATAAGCTTCATTAGATGTTTTTTGGGGGGTTGGAAGGGCCGTCTACGCTTGTTTCCAACGTTGTTCCCCTAGTAGTCCAGAAATGGCCGTTGTCAATTTTTTTTTTTTTTTTTTTTAATTTCTTTTTCTTGAAAATTTTTATATGCAAAAAAAAGTTGGATGTTTTTTTTTTTGAAAAAATAAAAAAATGATGTGGCAGTCCCTGTGTCACATCATGTAGCTGTTGCGAGGCAGTACACCAAGTCTAGGAACGAAGATTTAGGCAAGGGAACTCACAACCCTCCCGGAGGTTGAATCCCATCTAATACTAAAGCAAAAATCTCATTTTTAACTTAACCCCTAAAGAACCATTATCCCTTTGGGAGACGAATGGGATTTTGGGCAAGTATCATGGGTTGGATTTTTGTCATGATTTTTTTATACTTTTTTTAAAGATAGAAAAACTGATAAGCTTTATGAGAGTATAATTTTTTTCACGATCGGTGCCTGGGAACAATAGTTATGACCAAATAAGATTAAATGAGGGGACAGGGGGCAATCCGGGCAGCAAAAAAAATTTGTAAAAATTTGAATGAATTTTTTTCTAATATTCTTCTCCTCATAGATTATATTTTTGTCGATCCGAAAAGCTTTGATTCATTTCATTTGGATTTGTTATGAGAAAGTTATGGACATTCTTGTTTTTTGGGTAGTTAGAGCATCTTCTTGAAAAAAATAACTTGTAGGATTCATTTATGAATGCAATTTTCAAAATTTTCAAATTTTTTTCTTTGACATGGTTTAGTTTACTTGCTAGAACAATCTCACCATTGGGATTAGTGCATTTTAATTCCATCTAAAATATATGAATATTTTAGTTTTTCCTTCTATCTCCTACCTACTTCTACTTAACAATTTTTTTAAGAATGAAAATTAAGTTTTTTTTAATTTATTTTTCCCCCCCAACTCTCAACTCAATTCTCCACTATAAAAATTAAAAGCTCAAAACTCTTTAGTGCAAAAAATTTCAGTAAAAAATGTTCAAAGTCAAAAAATCCAGTCCCGCAATGTGCTCAAAAACTTGTATTTTCCACTTTAAACGCAAATATCTTGCAATTTGTGTGTTGAAACATTTTGAAATTTTTTCCAAACTTTTTTATACTAGTGAGGTGCAAGATCCTACAATCAGATGTGAAAAAAAACCAATTAAATTTTTTTATTACTCTTTGCTAAAGAAATGGCAGTTTTCAATGTTTTTTGGCAAAAAAAAAGGCTTCGATCCTTTAAACACTCTATAGTAAAATGATTCAATTGAAACATAAATAAATGTGTAGATTTTAATCCAAAATTACCTATTGATTAGTATACCCTAAAGCAAAATCCTAACATTGACAATACTTGAAAAGTCTAAATGTGTGGGAGGATTGTCATAATAGATTTACAAAACCTTTGTTTTCCACTAAACTAAATGAAATTAAAGAATATATTGTGCATAGTCAAAACATAGGATACTAATAATTATGATAAAGATAATTTTCTGAGAGAATTACTAGGTCACTTTGAAATATATTGTATACTTTCTATGATCCATAAGATATGAATGCACCTCTCAAAGGTTCAATTTCAAAGGATTAAAAGATTAAAAGTGTTTTTTTTCCACAAATCTACTTTGATCTCAAAAGTCATCTAATCACTTATCGGCAAGGGCATCAAAAGATCTTTTGATGCCGTTGATATTTTTCTTGAAGTCCTTGCTAATAAATGAAGGTAATTTCCAAGATCCAACATATGCATTAATCAACTTAGAAGGTCATCAATTAGTTCTCTGAAATCTAATTGTAATATCTACTACAATATACCATTGGTTAAAATAGAAAGTTGCTACAATGTACTTCTAATGGTACTAAATACTCCTTGTAATTCTAAATAGTGAAACACATAAAATCTTCAAATTTGCAAGTAAAAGTTTGAAACCAAAATGAAGACTAGGAAGATAATCCAATTGCTTTGAATTTAAAAGAAAAATTATAAGTAGCAATGAAAAACATGGTGAAAACTCCACTAGTAGTAATTATTGTTTTTGAACCTTAGACATATATTATCATTATCTTTAAATTAATTTATCACGATCAAAATAAAAAATTAGCATTTATATAATTGATTAGTTAACATAGAATTATTTGATTTTCATATGGATGGTATTATTTTTCCAAAAATCCATCAAATGATCAAATTACTTTAACTTTGAAATGTATAAAAGAAATTATTCATGATAATATGTAGTAGAATAATTTGAGTATTTTATCAAAATAAAATGAAAAAACGAAATTAGTTATTATAGAATTTTTTATAAAATAAAAAGAAATCATATTGGGTATTTTAAAATTTTAATTTTACTATAGAGAGCTTGCAATTGCAATAATTTATGAAATTTTGGAATCTAATTGTTATTTAAAACAGAATAGAAAATAGAAACTATATTTGTCAAGACTTCACATTAGTTTAAATTCATTAAAGAAATAAAAACTTTGAAATTTATAAATGAATTTGTATGCAGCATATTGAATTTTTGGCCATGCATAGACAATTTTTTCATTATTCGTTATAGTACAAATGAACAGGAAGATATGGTGGCTAATTAATAGAAAATCAATTGAGTGAAATTAGTAAATAATTGTTTTAATTTCCGTATTTTTGGTCGTATAACTAAAACAAAACTAGGAATGTAGGAAATCAACCACTTATAAAAAAAGATGATGGTTTTTCATCCTTTCTTGATCATGAATATGTAGATTTTAATTGCCCCACACAAGTTCTTGCTAATTTCTATCTAAGTAGTCCAAGGATTATTTAGAATTGTTTTGTAGGAGGGAACCACTAGCATTGATGTTAGATGGAGCTTTCCTAGAGTTGTTTGGAGTGGAGCTTAATTTTGTTGAAAAATACCCTAGTGTGGATTTGATCTAGTGGCAAGCTAGGGTCTTGGAAGAAAACAAATTTGTATTTATTGACACAAATATCTTCCTTGAATCATCCTCAGGTTTGGAAGATATAAGGGTCTTAAGTTGCAAATTGCCGCTCATCACTATATCTTTAGACTTTGACCTTGTCAATATCAAAGATTTGGTAGAGGTTCCTGATGACTCAAAGGGATCCAACAATAATTCAAACTTCAAGTTTCCTCCTCCAAAAGGTACCACAAGATGATCTATAATGCAGGCTAAGTGATTTGCAATATAGAGAAGGTATGGTTGTCATAAAAAAATTTAGACACTATGGGCGGCAAAGCTCCCATAGGCAAAAGGAATTATGGCAAGTAACAACATTTTTCACATTCATGATGAGTTGTAAGCTTAAGGTTTGCATTGCTTTGGAGAAGAAGCCTTGTATCAAGGCTCCAAAGTAAGATACTCTCTTTAAGCACAATGGTAAGAAGGTTGTTAGAAATACATGCCTCAATTCAATGTTAAGGCTAGAGAGCAATATGTTGATACATAGTGTAGGCACAAAAAGAACCTTTGATTGTATGCAACATTTCCTTTGGTGATGGTGCTTAAGCAAATCAACCATTGCACAACAATAGAGGTGTGCAAAAAATGGGTCTAATTCTCTACTTCTTTTAGCTTTTAAATGAGGGTTGTCCCATGGTAGAGTATGAGTTAAGAACCCATCTGTATAAATTGCTAAATGTGTCTAATCTTCAATATGTACATCGGATTAATAATTATGGATGGGTCTTGTCCAATTACATGAATAAGTAGATGGTCTCTAAGATGAAGAGGTTGATAGTGGCAACTCACTATATTGTTGTTATTATAGACAAAGTGACTCTTATAAGCAGCAATAGTCAATTATTGATCTATATCTATATTGTTTAGGATTGGGTCCAAATTCCATTGTTGATATCAATAGAATGTATAGACGTACTATACCAAATGTAGAAAATATTCATGAGGTTGATCATAGATGGTGTTGATATGGGAGGACTAGATTTTGGAAGAATTGCACAAAAGCTCTTGAGCTTCAATGCAGATGACGCATCAACTTTATAGGGGAACAAGCTTAGAGTTACCATGTAGGTTAAGGAAAAGAGTACTTTATTTGTGATTGGAGTTTACTACCTTGCGCATCGCTACAACTTGGCTTGCAAGACCCTCTCCAATATTGAGATTTTCAATGACATTGAGGAATTGATAGCTATGACTTATGCATATTTTTGCAAGAGCCTAAAAATGTTTGTAGAATTCAAGTATGCAATTAGCTAAATTGACAAAAACAAAGTAGGTGAAGATGTTGTGGAATGTATAGACACATTGGGTAAATTTGATGCATAGAGCCTCTTTGAAGACTACTTTTAGAGTATTGTACCATCATATATATGATGATTGCGGACTTAGGAGAAAACTCAAAGGCAAAGGTAAACATCTATTCACTACAAAAAATTCGTTTGACATTTTTGCATTTGTCTAAGACATCATTGTTTGGAGTAAATTTTTTTCATCCTAGCTTGTGCTTGCGTGGTTGATTGATTGTGATTGTGATTGCAATTGATTGATTTTTAGAGGCAAGAGTCTTGCTTAGTAGTTTGACTTAGAGTTATAGTTTTTTTTTGGGTTTCAATCAATTCTTATTAGGTTGGTTGAATGTGAGTACAATTTATTTTTTGCTTTGATTGACATTATTCCATCTTTGATTGACTTAAATCATGTGCAATTTGTTTTATGCATTGATGTTCTTGCTAAATGGTTTGACATCGATTGCATTCATTTTTTTTGTCAAAAGTCTTGCTTGTTGGATCAACTTTGATTGAACTAGATTACAATTATCAATGTTCTTGTCTACTTGACCGACTTGGATTCATTGTTAAATTTTTTCATTAACATTAGTTTAATGGATGATCACCTTTGATTCATAGTGCATATATATGGTCTATCGTTTTTTCTTACTTGGTTGATGTTGATTACAAATCTATTTTTTTTTTGTTCTTGCTTGTTTGGTTGATGTCCTTGCATGGTTTAGCAATTCTATTAGTCTATTTTCATTAAAAAATTTGGATCGCTTATTAATTGCAACTAACTTTTCAACTAATTGTATTTATATGTGCTTCAAGTTTGCCTTCTATTGTTATTGGATCCATACCTATTGCTTAGTATGTATACACTTTTACCTTTGCTGGAAGCCATTGATACACTTGTGAACTTTGTGACTTTGTAGCTATAGTATAGGTATGCTAGGGATCTCAATATCACATGTATGAAGACAAGGCCATATATTATAGCATGAATGAATTTGGGAGTTTCAATAACCTTCTAGATTGTACATAGCTATGAGTAGATTCACATCAAGTGAATTGCAAATCTCAATGATGACTCTATTGTTTTGTCCTTCAAGTGTCATGACAAGTAGATCCACATCGAGCATAATGGAGGGGCATGGACTAAGAGCTTTGGGCTCCTTTGCTTACTAAAGTAAAGAACAAATGCACCGATAAGTGAACTCTTCTTGCTTTTTCATTCATGGTATCAATATTTTGAATGCTTGATCACACTTTTTTTTATAGCTTGTATGTTTGTGTGAATGCTTGCCCACGAGTCCAATAGTACAAGTATTTATTGTCGTGGTGGCCAAACTTTTGAATTTACTTGCAAGTTGATGTGCAAGAATTGTGTTGATGTTGTTGTTCTTGTTCAGTCTTGCAAGTCTAGCAAAGATGTTGATTTAAGAGTTAGATTATAGATTTCTTGAGCATCATATTATGAATGCATTTGGTAATTTTTATCTGCAATTCTAGTGCTAGGGGAGTGTTGATGAGATGTTTGACAAGAACCTTTGCACTCTCATGGATACATATGGTCATAGGAAGATTTTGAAGGAGGGTGACAAGAAGATGTTGATTAAACCAATAATTGATTGTGATGCACTCCTACCTCAATGATGTCTTTTTAAAAAAGTGCATGTATTTTTAATAAATTTTTGCTAAAAGTCTCCTTAAAGGTCATTACTTAAAATCTTATATCTAGGATTATATTTAAATACTCACTTAAAACATCCTTTTTTCTTATAGTGATGGTTGTTGCATATTCATGTCGTTGATTACGTGGAGGATGAGTGTACATTTTCTAGTGTGAGATTCTTGAAGTCAAAACTATGCAACAACCTCAAAGAACACATCCAACTTGTTATTGAAATGTATTCCTAGTGTATTCTTACTCCAAAGAATTTTTTTACCAAGCCATTTGGGATGAATAGTTTGTGCTAGGTAGTGTCACTACAAGGGAAAGGGGTATTTTAAGTGAGTTTTTAAGTATAATCTAAAACATTAGATTATAAATAATGACCTTGAAGGAGATTTTTAGTAAAAATTTACTAAAAATATATGTATATCTAATAAATTTTTACTGAAAATCTCCTTAAAGGTCATTATTTATAATCTTATGTCTTGAATTATACTTGAAACCTTGTTTAAAACACCCTTTTCTCTTGTAGTAAGTGATAGGTACATAGTAGGCACTTAGAGTATAGTTGGAATATATGACTTAGAGTAGTGATGAAGTTGGTAGCACAATGTTCATCAAAGCATTACTCATCGACAAATAGTACAATATCGCAAGTACTTTGCGGGTGAGGTATATTTTTCCCTCCAATCTTATTAGTCTATATGACCTGAGGTGGATGATGTTTAGGATACTACAACTCATAGGGAATTTTTGCGAATGTTCATTCACAACTTGGAATCATATTGCAAACTCTAATAGACTTATTATTCACAATTGCCGTCTTCTTGATCATGTATTGTTTTCTTTCCTTACGAATTGAAGATTTCTTTTTTAATTTCCTAACTTTGGCATCAAAAGGGTGTTTGAGTGGGTGCAATTCAAAGAGTCTATCATCTATTACAAATGATTTGAATTTGCGTTGCTCAATTCATGTCATTTCACTTGTCTTACTTGGGCATTGGAAGAGGGTTTTAGAGTAGGGTTTAAGATTTCAAGAGGGCAAAGTTTTTTAGAATTGCAAACTAAATAGTTGTGTGCAAGATAGATTCAAGACTTCTTAGAACTTGCAATGTAGTTTTCATAGGTAGGCATTCAAATTTCATGATGTACCTTGCATATTTGAGTTTGTTTCATGTATTTGAATCTTCCAATTATCATTAGGTTTTTGCTTAAGTGACCCCAAAATTTTGTCCCATTTTGCCATTTTGCTTGGCTTTGAATTGTCAAAATCACCACTCATATGTTTTGTGGAAAAAAAAATGGATTGAAAGAAAGAATTTGCCAACTGTTTTGCCAACAAAGTGACCCCTATCACCACCTCCAAACCGTCTACTTTTCTGTGAAATCGCCACTTCAGCAATTGCAATTACAGAGAAATACATATAGCCTTTTTCGTCCATTTAAAAAAAGTGGAAAAACTAAAAACTAAAAACTAAAAAATATAAGCGCTGGTGAAAAGCTGAGTCGCCCCCACAAACTTCCCGTGCTATGACATAGCACTACCCGTCTACCCCCCTCCAGCAGATCAGAGACTTTCAGTTCACTCGTCAGTAAATTAAAAAGAAAAGACAATTGCAGAACTTTGAACTGGTCAGTGAGTGTGGACCCGTGAACAACCAACCAGTGGAACTGGAATCAGCCGAAGGTCAAATCTCCCCGGTCCATCACGTCACGATACACGTTCCCTTCACGTACCCCTGACGTTCTCCAAAACAGCGTTCCCAGAAACAGCTTTTCCACAAGGGCAACGATGCGCACCGGTCCGTCCGGTCAGCCGCAAGTCCATTGGTCGCAACGAGACGCTCGTCCAGTCCAGTTGGGGCAGAACGGGTGACCGGGTTCCGTCAGGTGGCCCGTTCCGGAACCGAACGAACGTCCGGGTCACCCGTTCTGTTCCGGAACCCGGCCTGTTGTTCGGAGCAGCAGACCAAGCCTTGGGCGTTTGGCAAATGGTGCCTGCCTGCCTGGTGGTGGTGGTGGTGCCTGCTGTCACGAGGGTTAGCAATATGCGAAGGCGCTAGTAGCTTCACGGAGATAGCCCTATTGACGACGCTCGCGTAGCGCAAGCTTTCGTTCTCTGGTCCTACGTTGTCTAATAAGCTTTCGTTGGCTGGAAAGGGAAAAGGCTTCCGGAATCATTCGGCTTCGGAGGTTTTGAAAGAGCGAAAGATAGCGGCTCGTTTGCTTTTGGAAGAAGGTGAATCACAGGGGTACTTAGTTTCGTTTTCTCTACCGCTGCTATTCTTGGTGAATGGTGACTTGATCGCTACTCTTGAATAATTTCGATTTGACTGTCGGATTTTGGACGGAGGATGGATTTGATTCGATGGCGCGAGTGGATAAATTAGTGTGAGGTGGTGAGTTTTGTGAAGGGAAAGGGAAAGGGAAAGGATTAGTTGTTACAGGTTTCGTTTCCTAGAACGTGGCGGTTTATGTTGGTTTTAAAGTTTTATTCCCATTCGGAGTTGCAGGTTGTGGATTGCGATGGTAGCCGTTGTTTGATATTAGGCCGTTTGAGGTTTGTTTGTGAGTTACTGTGGTTCATTGTTTAGTTTCGACGAGGTTTGTTTGAGGATTTAGGTGTTCGTGGCGGTGAAATTTGGTGCAATTGAAGGTTGGCATGGTTTGTGGTGTTGAAATCTATTTTCGCATGGGAAGAATTCGCATGGGAGGACTAATTTCTTTTTGGTTCATTCGTTTCCCCAGGATAGTTTCCGAATTGCTGTTGGCATGTGCGGCGGATCTTGATTGCAGCGACTTGGCGCTTTCGTAGATGATTAGGGTTAATCTGTGGTACAGTGGAAGTTTTGGACATTTGTGCCGGATATATTGGATGTGAGGAACTGGTGGACCACTGGAATTCGAAAAAGGCTTGTTCGAATTGATAACATGGACGCAGTTTGGAACTAGGCATTAGTGTTACTTTTCAATTCTGTCATCTTACTCATTCCGTGCGAGATTTTTTAGTTCCTCACTTTGATCGCTTTTGTGAGACGGTGCAAGTTTCGGTGCTTTTGCATTGGTATTTTGCATATTTGCGACTGGAGCTCTACTGGTTGACCCTGTGGAATTAGTCACAATTTATCTGAAACCAGAACCTTGTTGCGATACAAATAGAGGATTGATACTGAGCAGATTGTTAGTGGAAAGCTAGCATCAGAGGAAAGTCTTCGGGATGGCTACTGTTTGGAGAAACGCAGGAAGTCCCGGAACTCTTGAATTGCCGGGTGGTAGGTCAGCTCAAGCAGATATAATTCCTGATGATGACTCCTGTGATATATGTATGGGTGAAGATGGAGCATGTGATATTTGGTTCAGCCCGTGTGGGCACAAGGCTTGTGCCTCCTGCGTTCAGAAAATGCGTATTGCGAATGTTTATAAGGTAATGGCTAACGCTGATTGAAGGCAGACGTTAAATTGAGAGAATATTTGAGTGAGTTTGTATGCATTTGTGAATCGCTTTTAAGTTTACTTACTATTGCGAATGAGTTATTTGTTCGGATGTTTCTTGTTCTTATGCGCTTCTCCTTTACGATATCGTGTAAATGTTGCGGCAGTCAAGTGTAAGGTTTAGCTTGTATGTTGTCGAGCGTGGCAGATCGTCAAGTTGTCTTCGATTTTACAGGAACTTCTAAACATTCTTGTTTCGGTAGCTGGATTCATAGAATGTCAGCTTTGTAAAGGATATTTGCTGCTTATTTCAGTTGTCAAGGTCTAAAACTCTTTTGAGTAGTATTCCACTGCTGATGCGGATGTCGATGGTTGCATAATTGCTCACTTTCGTTTAATTTGTGGCGGTTGTATTTACAGGCTGATAAGGGTGTCAGATGTCCATTTTGTCGCCAAGTAATAGAATCTTATCTAGATTCTCCTCCAGCACGTCGTTCTCCTAATTTTCCTTTTCCACCCGAATCAGCATCATTCACACTCGTTATTGGGGGGAATGCGGAACAACCTCCTAAGGCAGTAGCTGAAATCAAGAAACCTTACGGTCGAGGGGGGATAGTATCTATTGGAGGAGGAAATGACTACATACCTCCTAAAGGTGTTACAGGAAGTGATGGGGGAGGTTTTCGCTCGAATACACGAATGGATGATCTTTTACCTGGTTACGTAGTACCCCCCTTAAAAGATACAGACGATATAGTCAGCATGGCCATGGATCGAACGGTGAACTTTCAATCTCAGAGTGTCTTTGTTTTTGTCTCTTTAGCTGAAGGGATTTGCAGGCATGCTATTATCTCGATACTGTGCAAGGTACTGTGTTCAGATGAATTGCTTGTAACGGAGGATTATTTTCTTTTGTGCAGGGTGCTAGGCATTTAGATTTCATGTTACGAGATTCTTATTCCAAGCGTCACAAAGTGGCTAAACTTTGTCGAGAAATGCTTACTCCTTTTGCTGCCAAATTAGCCGTTCATGGTATGCTGAATTTTATGGTGCATGCTGTCGATGTTTTTGGATTAGGGAGTCCCTAAACTATGTACGGAATCTCTAGGACTTTGTAGGATGTAAGCTACAGATACAAATTGTTTCGCTGGGCTTGATGCAGCGGTACTGGAACTGTTCTCTTCTCTATTGTGTATCACAAGCCCTGTTGGGTGTGTGTTGACTCGCTGTCTTTGCAGCTTCTGGAAATTATGTGTTGCAACGAATGTTGGAATATGCTGCTACGCATAGGGGAGAAGGTGGTAATGCTGAGAGCTTCTTCACTGCCATTGTCCGTTCATTCTGTCAGGACAGGGGATTGGTCATGGCCGCCCAAGATCATCGTGGCACTTTTTCTGTTCAAAAAATGGTCCGCATTCATATGGCCTCCCATATAACATCGTGGTCTTACATTTTGGATTGAATCGAATAGGATTGGAGGAACTGCACTGTTTGATGTTATTGTGTCTTGGTTCACATAGTATCTGTCTTCGTTGTTAGTACTGTGCAGTCAGTCCTTAATTAATGGTGCCTTCTAATATTGATATGTATCATGCAAGCAAGCCCTGATGGTCGTGGGCTCCTAATCATAATGACCTGCCAATTTATGCAGCTGGTATCGGTTAAAGGTTGGGAAGAAGCAAATCTAGTCGCCACATGTATTCGGGGTTCGGTGGTAAGTGTCTGCGATTATGCCATCTAGTGTGTGCAAGTTATATGCTTGCAAAAGTGACTAGTTCTTATTTTATTTATTTATGGACATTTGGATTATTGGGTGATAGACAACCATGTGAAGCTTGCCACATCTTAGTCGAGCCATTGCCAGTGCACTCTCAGGCATCATACACTCTTGCTAGTCTTCTAATCCTTTAGCCTGCTTGCTCCAGTTTTTCAAGGGGTGTCTTCAAAATGATAATCTCACTTGCTAATGTGGGGATAACTTACTTGCAGATTCCTAATTTCAATGTTTGTGTTTGCAGGTACAACTTGCTCTAGATCAATATGGAGTTTATGTTTTGGAGCGATTGGTGATTTCTCTACCTCACTTCACCTTTCTATGTTGGCCACTGTGGAATATTTAGGAAGGCTTAACATCTGGTGATCTTCCGTTTTTCACTAGTAGTGCCTTTGTTGAGTAACAGAAGCTAGATACCAGCTCCCCTCAAAAAGTTCGCAACTTCTTGTGCTTCACATTTCATGTACGTAGTGTAACATGCTGCTTACACCAAAACTGAATCAATAAAAATATACATTCTGTGTTTGTTTGGTTTGTGATAGGTAGAGGCAATGATAACATCCTTAAACCCTGCTCCGGGCAAGAAGCCTCGAGTTCCACCAAAGCTTGCAATCAAAATATTGGGACAAATTTGTGAAGAAATGCAGACTGATTCAAAGTCTTTAGCCAGCATTGCTAAGCACCAAGTCATCATCGACAGTACAGTTTCTGTTTGTGCAGTTAAGCAGCGTGACTTCTATGATTCTCTCTCCATTCTTTGAATTGGTCCTAATCTTTTTAAAGTAGGTATTTTGGGTAGAACAGAGCTACGTCATCTGCACAGTAAGGTTCTAAGATGAAGTTGGAAGTTACTATAATTCAGAGTTCTGCTAATCGTTGGTGATTCTAAGTGTTATGTAAATGGAGCAAATCTGTGGATCTTATTGAAAGGATTTGGTCGTGCTTGCTTAATCAAGATGTGGTTTCTTTTTACAGGTGAGTGGAATTATGCTTGTTGAGTGCATACGATGGGCATTACCACAATCTGAGGCCATGGCAGCAGCCCTTGCCCTAGCAAATTTATCTGGTGATCTTGTCGGATCCAAACTATCTCATCGAACACTTCAAGGTGTTCTTAGGTTAGTTGCTTCTTTAAAGCTTTCTTGTTCGTCTTTTCTCACATTCAGGTACTCTTTTTCCCTTTTCAGTATCTTTTTTTCTTAGGTGATTTCAAATGGTCCGTACCCGAATTTTTTTAGATCATGTTGTATGTGCTTCTTTTGATTGATTATGTGTCACGTTAAGATTTATTGCGTGGTCTTACCAGAGTATTCACTCTCAAATTCAGAACCGTGGTAGATCTTCATTTATAATTTTGTTCTTTCAGCTATTTCCAATTTGAAAATCATTTCAAGCCCTGAGGTCTACATCATAATGGGGTTCAAGTTGTTCCTCCAAATGCATTACATAAATCCGTGTTTCCATTTCAAGCAAGGTTGAATACAACCAAATATCTGTAATTACTGAAATATCATGCATCTCACTTCTCCAATTTGCCTGTGACAGTCTGGAGGTGAAGGAGGTGGCTGAGCATGTTATTCTAGGTCTTCAAGGGCATTATGTAGAACTAGCGTCTGATACAACTGGGTTTGGATTTAAGCTAGTGCGAGCATGCCTTGCAACACCTTGTGGTAGGAGCCTTTGCGTCGTGTACATTGTGTTTTTATTTTTATATTTGTTCTTCTGCTTACCTGTCTTTTGTAGTCAATAGTTCTTTTTTATACATTGCCTCCATAACGTTTCATATATATGTCACATCTTGTGGTTATGGGGTGGGCCTGCTGGTTTTTTTCAGTTGGAGAAGACATGCGACTCATTGTTGTTGACGAACTTCTGAATGGAGTTATTCATCCACCTGGACATTATTCTTTGATTGATAATACAGCTGGTTGTGACACACTCGCTTTTGGGCTTTGCCTTCTCACGCGCAGGTTAGCCTCTGCCTCAAATGTCGTGTGTTTTCTGGAAGTTGTAAATTTGGTTGTTCGTTCTTTTGTTTATTTTTATGAAACTGATATGGTTCAATATCTGTCGACTCTACTCGCTGATTGCAGGGTTTTGGATGAACGGTTGGACAAATTGGTTATGTTTCTGGAACGAGATAAATTTCTCTTTTTTCGTCATTGTGTAGAGAATATGAGAAAGCACTTCTTTAATGAAGCCTCGCAAGCCAATCCCCATCCTGTAGCTCCTTCCGTTCCCTCAGTCCCCACAGTTGCGAGAGCTCGTTCACTTGATCTTAGTTCAAGCAATTCCAGAAATGACCTAGCTTCGAATTCCGTATCTGGATATCCTCGTTCTTCACACGGACAGTTGGTATCTGATCCATGGTCTGAGGAAGCTCCGTCGAGTGGTGTCTTCCCACTGGACCACATTGAAAAGCCTTTAACCAGAGTAGTTTCAATGCCTCATTCTCGACCATCAACTCCTAGTTCTCGTGTAGCGTCTGCAGAATACAATGCTTCAGGAGAATCCTCTAGGGTTATAGAAAACAGTAGCAGCAACACAGTGG
Source organism: Pseudoscleropodium purum (assembly GCA_963969395.1). NCBI lineage: Eukaryota > Viridiplantae > Streptophyta > Bryopsida > Hypnales > Brachytheciaceae > Pseudoscleropodium > Pseudoscleropodium purum. The sequence goes on from OZ017799.1 coordinate 4,712,995, forward strand.
CATCGGGCAGCGCCGGTCCGCTAGGTGGACGAGTAAACCCTAGCCAAGCTGGTAGTGCCACTTACACACCTCCCAATTTAAGGGATAAAAACGTTACCTTGGTCTCTGGGCAGAGTGCCTTAGCCAAGTCTCTTGGTCAGCTTCCGTCCTTGGAAGGAAAGTCTGGTTCGTATGCCCCTCCCCATTTGCGCCTCTCAAACTCGTTCAATTCTACTACTTCACCGACTGGTTTATCAGGCTTGAGGCACGAGATAGAGTCCCCTACCAGTGGAGACTTTGGGAATGAAAGTCTTTCTGGGAGCTCCCCTCGTGATTTTACTAACGGACACAGCTTACTCCCGTACGGAAGTTCGGATTTTCTTGACTTTAATCCAGAGCCTGAGAATTCTCCGACATTTGCGAGTCCAAAGAAAGTTAGCGACCAGGGTGGGCAGACTGAAGCAGTCAAGCCGTTAGGGACTCACCGACAGCCTGGGATTTGCGCTGTCTGCAATCGAGATGCCGCAAATACGGTATGTGATTTCTGCATGTTTATCCTCGTTTTGTCTCCCTTAATGTTAACCAATTGTGGTATGACATTTGCTTATTTGTACCTGTTTGGAAATTGGTTTTATTCTATTGATTGAGCGCATTAAACATGCCCGAGTTGTTGTTAGTTACTTGCCCTGTGCATGAGTGATATGTGTTCCCTGAAGCTGAGCTTGTAATGAGCTAAATGTATTTCTGCTGATCTATCCGATTAGCTCATCGACCATTTTCTTATCTGGTCTTGGGATGCAGGTTCTCTTGAGCTGCTCACACATGTGTTGCTGCACTCTGTGCTCTCGGGCCGTGAAATTATGTCCAATCTGCAATAACAAGGTGTCCAGTGTTATAGACATACGACCAGTGGGCATGCCACCCAATCCGTCACCTTCTTTGCCGCCACAAAATGGTACATCGAATGCTTGGGACATGTCCGCAATGGTTAGTTCCGCTTCATCGATTACAACTTCCATGCTTGACGCGAGCAATGGGGTGAATCCATTTCGTGAAGTCCCCTCACGACCTTCATCTGCTAATTCTCAGTACCAAGGCAGTGAACCAGCAGCAGCATTTGAGAGCAGCTCTGTCAAGCCAGCAAACCTACAATATCCTTTTCGACATTTACCATCAGATCAGCCTCCACCTGGAATTCCAGTCCCTAAGCAGCCAGTCGCATCCATCCTCCGTAGCACAAGTCCTCAAACGATTGCCCCAACCAGTGTGACCCCTAGCCCTTCCGTCACATCCGGTGGTGGCAGACCCCTTTTCCTTCCCTCTGATTTCTTTCCGTCTGCTATGAGTGGTAATCTTTTTTCTGGATCCAGCTCCTCATCCCTGATGATTCCGAGTTCTGCCAATAGTGCAGGAACTAACTTGAATGGATCTGCTCTGAACTTTCCGGGACCATCGGTGAACGCACCGGCGCCAATACGCCGTCCTGCTCCATATCGTCCACCTGGATTGTACCGCCCTCCTGGCCTCTTTCCCCGCCCAGCAGGTCCAGTTGTTACTCAACCTAGTAACACCTCTGACTTCATTCCAATTGTCTCACCTCAGTGGAGGACATACCAGTAGGCTTGTAGTATTATGTTTTGGAAGGATCATTTGTTGCGAGTGGTGAGTGAAAACATAGTTTCTTTGTCCTTTTTCTGTTTCCAATTTGTTAGCCTTTTCCGTGTAATTGACATCGTTAGCTTGGAAGACTTTGGATTGCGAGGCAGTTCATAGGTGAAAAAGCGGGGACACTATGACTAGAGATCAGAGTTTTAGAATTTGTGTTTGATAGTGGCCCACATATACACCTACTTCCGAGATGTTAGTGAAGGCCCACTTGCTTCAGTGACGGAGTAGTACTTGGAGGGTAGTATTGGCCACTGAGATCTTTCAACTACCGGTATCAAGCTTAATTTCGTTTTCTCCTGCTTTTCTGCAAAGAGCCTACGGAACATGCCTTTGCGAAACCCTTTTGGGTTGGATGTACTAAGCTGACGCGAGGTTGAAAATTTAATATTGAATAGATGTGGGTTATGGGCGCACTCTTAATCCCTACATATTATGTTTGTATTAGAGAGGATTTTGTTTTGGCGTTCTCAATAGTACTGACTCCTCGCTTGCTATATTCCTTTCAAGTTCTATCAAAGTAGCTTATTGGTAGACTAGCATATATTCTTTATTTAGGATTATATGTTTGTGAGAAGATGATATTAGAGAGACTTACAATGGGATTAAAGCTACTGAAATCTTGAAATGTATATCTTTGAGGTTTTCTACTAAATAAATTCATCTATTTTTGTCGTTGATATAGTAAAAAAGTGTTAATACACTAAAATTTCTATAAGAATTTGGCTTGAATCGGCTTAACTAGAGGTTTTATTACATTAGGGAGGGTCATTTGCATTTGTGATATTTGTATGGAAGATGGGTTGGGATTGACAATCAATATTATTGTAAAGAGTGTTGCTTATTAGAAGTTTTACTAAATGTAAGTAATGAAAGTTTGCAGTTTAAGTTGATACTACTTCTATCAGCTTAGAGTGATATTATCATGAGTATGATATTTGATAATTGTTTCTTAGTATTATAATTTTTCATTTTTGTTAATTCATCTAATTAAATTGTAGTTTGTAAATGTATAGCTTTCAATATCTAAATTATGGATCCTCTAAAGTAAAAGTAACAATTGTAAATAACAATAATTCACAATTAATTCAATAGGAATCTAAAAATTCAAAGTGGATTAGATGCTTTTCCTTGATAAAGGGAAATTAGTTGAAAATATGAATCAATGTTGAAAAGAATGTTGCATGAATAACCTTGATAGAGTATCATGAATCCAGTTATGCTACAAAGGTGCAAGAAATCAAGGATAATGTATAACTATAGGAGTTATATATGTGAATATAAGAGAATCATATATACACACCATATATATATATATATATGCTTGGACTCTCTTTCACTTTCACTATAATAAATTTAAATTTTTTTGAGTTATGTAAAGAACTAAAGGACTTAGTATGCAACACTTGAGTATTGACATGGAGGGAAATATTGCCAGTTAATCACTAAATTGGAATTTGAGTACAATTGCAAAGTACTCCTTCTTTGTCAAAATAAATCCATGGTATTTCTATGGTTCCTACTAGAACCATAGATTTATTTTGAGATAAAGGAAGTAGATGCTCAAATGGTCCAAGATGCCTTGATTGTTGAGCTTTAACCTTAATCATTGTGTTGTGACTCTTATGTGCACAAAATTAATGAAAAATATGTTTTTAAAATTGTATTTTGATTCATTGTCCCCAAATTAGGATAGAATAATTTGATGGTTGTATTATGTGGAATCAATCTTTTTTTGGTAGTGCCAAATTTATAGATATTGACCCCTTACTCTTTCTTTCAATGCTTGATTGATGATGTTCTTAACTATAAATCCAACAGGAACTAAGGTAATTGCATCTAATTATGATTCTTTTTCTAAAATTGACCCCTATACATTCTTGTCTTAAATGTAGTACCTTTATTCATAAGGACCTAAGGACAATTTTAGATACTCCTATTTTTAATACTTTGAAAATTTATAATTCATTCATACAATGTCCAAAAAAATGCTTAAAAAGAAAATGTATATAGAATCATCTTTTTACTTCCAACAAGATTCAACAAATTATTAGACAATTTAACAATAAGAACAACGTTCAATTGCTTATTTGGACACAATTGGGTGTAATTCCCGTAGATTATTTCAAATAGTCCATCCATTAACCCCTAAAGGACCATCGTCCCTTCGGGGGACAAATGGGATTTCAGGTAGGTACCTACGGGCTGAAATTTTCTCCTTATTTTTTGAAATTTTTTTTGAAGATAGAAAAATTGATTAGCTTCATAGGAATACAATTTTTTTTCAATCAATGCCCAGAAACAAAAGTTATGCCCAAATAAGCTCAAAATAGGGGATGGGGGGCAATAAAAAAAATTTTGAATTTTGAATTTTGAATTTTGAATTTTTAACTCATAGATTATGTTTTTTTGTATATGTGAAGCCTTGAATCATTCCATTTGGATCTTTTATGAGAAAGTTATGGACAATCTTGTTTTTCAGGCAATTAGAGCATCTTCTTGAAAAAATAACTTGTAGAATTCATTTTTGAATGCAATTTTTACAATCTTTCAAAAAGAAAATTCACTTGGTCAACCTTTCTTGCTAGAATAATCTCACCATTGGGATTAGTGCATTTTAATTTCATCTTAGAGATATGAATATTTTAGATTTTCCTTCTATCTCATACCTACTTCTACTTAGCAATTTTTTAAAGAATAAAAATTATTTTTTTTGGATATTTTAAATTTTTTCTAAATTCTCAACTCAATTTTATACCATAAAGATTTAAAGCTCAAAATGCTGTAGTGCAAAAAATTAAAGTTAGAAATGTTCAAAGTTAAAAATTCTAGTCCTGCAATGTGCTAAAAAACTTGTTTTTTCCACTTTAAATGCAGATATCATGCAATCCGTGCAGTCAAAAATTCTGAAATTTTTTCCAAACATTCTCATAATAGTTAGGTGTAAGATCATATAGTTAGATGTGAAAAAAAAAAAAATTAAATTTTTTTTTACCTTTTGCCATAGAAATGGCAGTTTTGAGTGTTTTTTGGCAATGAAAAAGGCCTTGGTCCTTTAGGGGTTACGCCCATTTTGGTGTTTTGGAATGAAAAGTCAAAAGTGAGCAATAAAAATATCAGTAGCCAAAATATTAAGTTTTTATAGGCAAAAATTGCATTTTTGTTGTTGTTTTGAAACTTTTGCTAAATGTTACAATTCATCTTCAAAATAATACATTGACATCATCCATGAGATTATTTTTTTCTTTTATACACTAAGAGACTTACCTTTGATTCATTTGATTGGAAGTTAAAATAGGAAATTGCATCAATAGATTACACAAATAATGCATTACTCAAATCATAGAGTATCTTACTTAGATGAACTTTTGGTAGACAATTGGAGATACTTTTACCACCAACTACCTATTTAGAACAAACTTCTATATTGTGCTAGAATTAGAAATGAATTTCAAGATTTTGCAAAGTCGAAATTGCCTTCATTGAGTTTCATGATGTTTATACTTCTATGTGAATATGGAGAGACTACATTTTATGAGTGTTTTATCTTGTTGTTAGAGTAAAAGCAATTCAAAAGTTCAAATTCACTATTAAAAATATTCTTTTGGAAGTTGGAAAATCACCTCTTCCACTTTTCACAAGCCTTCTCTCTCTCAAAAAATGTTAGCCAAGAAGTCTTCAATAGGACTAACATATTAGCCTTCCACTTAAATTTGTAACTTTTTGCTAGTTTGTAATTAGAACTTGAAATCACTATTATTGGAAGTGTATCCAAAAGTACTTGAATAGGTACTATAAGTAAATTCAAATTTAGACATTTGACCATCAAAATAAACCCCTTTTAAGGCAAGTGTAAAGACAAAAATTATAGAGGCCTTAGAAAATCAAGCCTAGTAAAGGAAAAACATACAAATGGCATGACAACTTTCTTGTGCCATTTGCATGATTTTCATTTTCTAAGCATGATTTGCTAAGGCTTCTAAAGTTTTTATTTTTAAGTTTATTTTTAATGAAGTCTAGTTTTATTATCTACAAATCAAAATATAATATTTTTGTATCTAAATTAAATTATTTGCAATAGACTTCTAATGATAGTATTTTCAAGTTCTAATTTTATACTAGTCAAAAGTAAGTAATACATTTACCAAGATAGAATGTTGACTGTATTGAAAATATTTGTATTAGATAATTGGTCTAAGAATTTAAGTGGGCATATATAAGCAACAATTAAATTTATGGTGAAAATTTGCCAAAATCTTACCTTATTTGGATAGTGGCTACTAAAGCATTTGAAAAAAATGGAAAGAATTTGGATGAAAGTGCCCAAATTGTCTCTAATAGATATAAAATTTGCTGGATTTTGAATGAAGGTTATTAATCTTAGATAATTTTATGAATAGAAGTATGTTTGTAGTGGATGGATGTCCCAACATTGGATTATGTCTTGACCCATCTACAATTCAAGGTGCAAATTGTACGACCAATAAGAAAATTCAAATTAACCTTTAAACAATAGGCCATGCCAAACTTCCCCCAAAAGTCAAAGCACTATTTGTTGTTCACTTTTGTATGCACTTCCCAAACAAATTTTGGCAAGCAACAAGACCCATGCCTTATTGCAAGGAGATTTTTCATTCTCCTTTGGGTTGCCGTCTAAGTAAGGAAATGTCACTTAAAAGATAAACAAGATTGTAAATCTATGTATTTTTCTTGGCAATCTATTGCAAAAATTGATATGCCTCATTTCTTTGCAAGAAAGAAATAGGAAATTTTGAATATTTTTTTAATAATTTTCACCAAATCCATCTAAATGATGGATGGAAATTTGCCAAATTTTGCTTACAGTAGTAAATTATGAATCCAATTTTTTTAAATTAAAAATAATAAAACTAGCATCTTTTCCTCTTTCTCTCATAAAATATTGCCACATGAGCAAGATTGTTAGAGGGAAACAATCTCCTTGCAACCATTGTAAGTGTTTTATTCACACCCTTAGGATAAACCAAGTATAACCAAATTCTTTGTATTTCTAATTTTGTATTCCTAATGGGTGTCTAAATGTCTTTTTGTTGTGCCTTCGAAGCAATAATAAACCTTGTATTGTTCTAAATTCTAAAACATCTAAGTGTAAACTTAAAACAAAGAGATTCCCTTAAATTAGAAGTTTGGGCTAGTTTTGACCAATGTAGACAATAACTCTAGTCCTCAAAATAAAATAAAAATAAAATAAAGATCTCAAATATTTAAATTTGTAGAGCATCTAATGCCATTTTTAAAATGCGAGAATACATTCTAATTGAACCTTCCTACTAGAAGTTATCAATAGATGAAGTTTTGCTTCTAACTTCCCTGTAAAACTTCATCCATCAATTTCTTCTAATTTCTTCTATCAATGAAAATTCACTTTTAGTTTCAGAGTTGGATTCAATATTGATTCTAGTTTCTAAGTTCTAAGTTTTATTTACATTGACCAACTACTTATGACTTTCATCCAAATTTAAATTAAATTGAGATCAAATTTAAACTTAAATGAGACCAAATTCCATCCTACGTTATCTCCCCCTCAATATTAATTTACTTTCTAAGTATGAAATGTTTTGGAATCTTCTAAAAATATCCAAAATAATTTTGACTTGAAATTATTCTTTAGTTGTTTCCAAAATATTCAAATTAACTACCTAATTGTTACTTTATGACTTTAGACTTCTACTCTAGACTTATTGTTTTTAGGTTTTCAATATTAAAAAAAAAAATCAACATTCTAAAAAGCTAATATACTTAGAGTCAAACTTTTCTATTGAAAATTATAGATGGATGAAGTTTGATGACTATTTGATACATTAAATTTCATCCACTAGTTTCTATTCACTTAAACTATCAAATTGACTTATATTTTAAGTTTTGACCTCTGAAATTAATTAAAATTTTAAGATTCTTTTTTAACCTCACTTGGATGATTTTATTAATTTTTCATCCTCTCTTATTATTACACTTTATCAAAGTGTAACTTCTTTGATTTTTATATATTTTAAAAGTTTCATATATTTTCAAAAACCTCTAAAAATTACCTACTTTAATCTAAATTCAAAGTTGAACTCTAAAGACTTCTAAATTTCTAACTTAATTGTTAAACCTCTAATTCTATTTTTTACTTCTACATAAAGATTAAAATTCAAAGAGCAAAGTCTAAACTCATACCTATAATGCTGAAGACAATACTAAACTATTTTCTTGCACCATGATTTAATCATCTTGTATTATCCATCTCCATCCAATGTTGTTGATTTTATTGTATTTTTATGTACTACTTAAATAAAAAAGGATTACAAAAGAAACTGAAATTCTAACTACTCTATATGTACTTTCTTTCAACTAGTATTTTTTTTGTATTTTATCCACTATTCTAATTGAATTTTTAATAATTTAATATTAAATTCTAAATATTCTATATTATCACTATTGATTTTTTCTACAAAATCTAATAATGTCTAAAAATCAAACTAAATGGATGACATAAGCATCATTAACCTCTACTAAATCTAAAAATCTATTTGGTCAACTATTCTATGTTTATATTTCCTTTTCAATTTTTATAGTCTAATTCAAACTTCACTAACTATGGTCAATTTTCACAACTATGGATTTAACTGCAATTTGACTCTTTTCATTCTTCCCTTTTAATCAAATATCCCTACTATAACATTATAATTACTTGTCACTTTTATCTTCTTTCTTATCTAGTTATATGTTTGTGGCAATAGTATTTCAATAGTGTATAGTCTATTAGCAAAACGTAGTTTTAGAACTCACAAATTCAACCCAATGGAGTGTGATTCACCCACAAGGTTGTGGTTTTGCTTGTTTAAAGTGTGATTAAATCCAATGACTAGGCCTCAGCCCTCAAAGGCCCTGATGGCCTAAATTTAGCCACGTGACCCTACTTCTAGTCCTTAGTGCTTTGATTCCAACCCCGGTGCCATACTTCAACTAGACGCCTTCAATCCGGACCTTGGTGCTCCTATTTTTTGATCCAATGTTCCTATAACTTGCTCTAATGCTCCAATCTCAAATCTAGAAACTCCAATCTCAACTTTGGTGTTCCAATCTTTGACTTTAGTTGGCAATTCTAACAGCTAATTTGACAACTTCAATAACTTGGCTTAGCACTTTGATCCTGACTTTAGTAGGTTCTTATGCTTAGCTGGTCTATTTGGATCACTATCTGGGCCTTGGTTGTTCTATTCAATTTACTAACTATTTTTTGTATGGGTTTGTATAGATCACTATATATATGAGTTTTAATTTTGTATTTATAAAACAAACTATCTAATCTAACAAACTAAAAAGTAGTAACTCTAACTAATGGAGTAATGATAAATCTAACTAATAGAATAATAAAAGACAAATACAAATATTGTGGAAGGGAATTATCCAAAGCTTTGCAATCAAAGACAATTTCCTTTGGAAAAATTGGAAAATTGACAAATGACAAGAAATATATTTAAAATATAGATATGTAGAAGCAATACTTTGCCTTGCAAAATTAATTAATATCAATAAAAAATTTGTTAGAGCAAGAGCAACCAAAAGAAATCACTTGATAATGACTTATGGAATTGAATCTTACAAAGTCAAAGCTTTGTCATTAAATAGAAATTCCAAACTAAAATACAAATTAGAATAGAAGGTACTAATTGGTTTCCAATGGGTTTCATAAGTTCAAAACTTTGTTGTGCAAGGCAAAAGCACCTACAAAAGAAACAAAAGTAACAATCACAAACACCAAACAAAGGATAAGTATATAAGTAAATGGAACAAATTAAACTTGTTGGCAATAAACTTTAGAGATTGAATCAAACATTAAAAATTCTAATATAAAAGTATTTGCACGTTAAGGGAAATTCTTTAAAGAGAGAACTCCTACACAAGGAGCTAGTACATGATCACTACCAAGGACTATTGTAAGAACCCAAAATACTTAATAAATCCAATTCAAACACTTAGAATGTCAACAAAGACAAGTATGGAGGTCAAGACTTTAAAGGTAATTCTCCATAATGGAATTTCCCTTATAAAGAGATAGTGCAAGATCACTTATCCAAACTTAAAGCAAACTCTCAGGGTTCTAACTAATAGTCTCGCTAAAATTCAGCTAGAAACTTCCTAGGAGTAGTATGTGACTCAATAATAAAAAGAAAACCACAAATTTGGAAGACTTAACCACCCAAAACACTATCCACAAATCCAACACTTGAAGGAACCCTGCATCCTTTAAGAAGAGCTTCAAGACACAAGAAAAATGCTCAAAATGCTCAAAAATACAAGACAAATATAAAAGTGGACAAATTAGCACTAGAATACTACACAACAAAATGTTCAAAGTTTGATGATAGAAATGAGGGTGGTTTGTGAGATGAAAGTGGGAGCTCTTATATTCTTTTGAAGGCCTCTTTCTCCTCTTTAACTTATGGATCTTTCTAGAATTAACACTAATTATTGTTGATTATAAAAAAAAAAATCAAACCTATTGTTGGACCCTGTTTAACTTTAAGAAAAAAGCTCCAAATGACAAATGAATTGCACCATTGGTTTCAAAAGGTCCAAATTTTTTGCACTAATTCTCTGCCCCTATTCCAAAGTCACTTGGGCTTGTAAAAGTCAAGGAATTGAAAACAAACCAAAATGTAAAAAATTCTAAATGATAGAATTTGCATTTCTCAAAAGTTTTGACTTGCCTAGAGTATCTTGAGAGGTTTTGGAAGTAAGGAAAGACTCTTCTCTAGCCTCTTCTAGAATCACAAGTTCTTGGTATGCCAATTAACAAGTCAAATTGATTTAAATTCTGCCTAAATTTGAGGAAGTTGCCGGTTCAAGTACTTGTCAATGTTAGAATGCCTTAAAATTTGTTGGGACACATTATTATCACTAAAAATTCTATCCAAATTTTTAGTAGAATTTTGCTACAATGTAAGTAATTTCTAAGAATTTTCCATTATTGATTGAAGTAGTTGACTTTCAATAGAGTCATCTTTTGTATTCTAGAAAAATTCAAAAAATTTGGGTAACTTTTAAGAAGTTCTCAAATACTAGGTGCAGGCTCATATTATTACTCTACACTATTTATTAGAAGGTCTAAATTAATTACTATCCCCAAATCTTGATAGAAGGAATTTTTTGACTAGAAGATAATTTTGACCAATTGATTTTATTATTGAGCTTCTAACATGTTTTTATGCCACAAACACTTCTTTTCAATCTTTGGTCATGCCAGCCCTCATATTACTTGAATTACTACCTTGTACCATTTGAGTTTCATCTACATAGTACAAATCTAACTTTCTATGGTTCTCTCAACATGAATGGTGACCTCTAATATAACAAGCTATAAGTTTATCTAAGGCTTAAAAGCTAGGATTTTCTACTATGGACTATAGACTTTTATTTAGTCAAAATTTGTTACATGTATTTGTAGGTTTGATTTAAACTCTAATGGGAATCTTGCAATCGTTAGGCTTGAATATCTCTCAAACTCCTAATTTTTTTTCATACATCTAATTGACCTCTTAAACATTGTATTGACTTTAGAAGTAGAGAATTGGAGTAGTTTAGGTACACCAAGCTTTTAGAGGGACAACTAACCATATTAGTAGGAATTTCTACCAATTATAGTTTAAACACTCTTTTCATGACTTTTCTACTATAATTTCTACTAAAACTAAGCAAAAGTGAAAGTGAAAACCTCCCAATGAGACTAAAATACCAACTCAAGGGCTCACAACCACCAATAAGATGCAACAAATCAATTCCATCAAATTTGGTCATAAAAAAAATTTGTATATTACCAATTGTGTAAGTGAGTTAAAAATTGTACAAAATATTTGTTATTAGCATTAATTTTTAATAAAAAAATGATCACAAAGTGATAAAGTATTGTTGAAGTCTATGAAGTTTACATTGACATGAATTTTTTTTTCTTGATCAAATGCAATATTTTTTTTAGCTAATCAATGATATATTAAATTCAAGTTACATACTAAATTTTAAATGCCTGAATTGAAAATTGAAAATTGAACCTAGTTAAAAAAAAATTTAATTTAAAAATATTGTCAAATAATAAGATAATATCTAATATGTAATGAGAAGAATATATGAAATTTACTATAGTTAACATAACATCTAAATGCATCCAAACTAAGGTTTCAACATGGTTTGTCTTACTAAACTATTAAAGTTTTTGTTGGGTCTTGCTGGTGGTTACAAGGGAATTCTAGATTTATTTAGAATACATTTTGGAGGCTCCATATAATAAAAGCTATGATGTTTTTAAGTGTTGAAAAATAGGAGTATCTAAAATTGACTCTAAGCTCTCCTCTACAAAAGTTGTATTGTACAATAATGGAAAGAATTTAGATGGAATGGTTTTATAAGTAAGTCACAAATAGGAGAGCTTACTTTATAGCAAGTCTATACTAAATAAATTATGAAATAAACTTTTGTACAATAATAATGGAATAAATCTCTAGCCTTTATGGATTGCTCAAGTATTAAATTTTCACTAAGCTTAGTTATGTGTAGGGCGTTAAAGTGTTCATATAAAGTAAATCTATTAGAGCATCCTCACCAGTCTTGTAAAATAGATGACATGTTGCCAGTAGCTTCCAAACTATCCCATTGGACTTGCAAACTTGATGAACTTATTAAAAGGTTGGCCCCTAAACCTCAAGTAGCTTGCAAAATGGATTTGTTTTGCAAGCCAAGTTCCTTGGCTTGTAAATTTAGTACAACAAAGCTTTTGAATGGAGACTAAACAAATTAATTTAACCCTATAGTGTTCCAACATCCAATATTTGGATGATGAACAAATTGGAAATTTGTTTTCTTCCTCATTACTACTTGGATGAAAGTCATCTAATTTGTAGAGATACTTTATCAAGTTTTTGTCCTATCTAATAGTTGGATTTGGTGTTATTAGAGTTCATATTTTTCTAAAATTACAAATGTGGAAGTGTATCAAGCTAAAAATTGCATGGACTCTAGTTTAAGATTGGATTTGCAAAAATGAGGTTATAGATTTAAAGTGTATAAAAATTTCAAAAAATCACCATATTAAAAGATCCTCATTTCAAATCCATTCCAACAAGTTTTACTCAAAAAATGATAATATTTTTCTTGTAATTGAATTTAAAAGGAATTTTGAAATTTCCCTTTCAAAATTTATGAAAAAATATTGGTAATAGTACTAGTGAATCTAACTATATAGATGGAATCTAGACTCAAAATCTACAAATTTTATTTGTATATTAGTACCAAAATATTCTTCCAAATATTACTTTAAAACAATTTTTTCCCAATTTGTCAATTCTAGAGAAGCATCTGCATGTTTAGAGGTTAATGCAAGGTATGAAGAGACCATACAAAAGGGAATTGTGAGGAACTTTTGAATAGAAACTAGCCAAATTTTATGAATGTTTGACCAACCAAATTAAGTTAACCCCTAAAATCCTAAGGCCAATTTTCTATCAAAAATCCTTCAAAATTGTCATTTTTGTTGCGTTCATATAAGAAAACAAAACAAATTTTAAAATCTAACCATAGGATCTTGTACTTAACTTGTGTCAGCTCATGTGGTAAAAATTTCATGAATTTTGACCATTTAGATTGGAAGATATTAGAATTCAAAGTGGAAAAAGAAAGTTTTTTTGAACAGTGGCTAGCAATTTTAGATGACTTTGATTGCCATTTGTAGAATTTTTTTGCACTACACTTTGAATTAAAAAAAATTTATGTTGAAGAATTGGGTTGAAATTCTTGAAAAAACAAAAACAAAAACACACACTTGATTTTCATTCTTTTAAAGATTGTTAAGTAGAAGTAGGTCCAAGATTGAAAGAAACACTAAATTAATAATAGCTCCAAGATGGGATTGAAAGACAATAATTCCAATGGTGAGATTATATTAGTAAGCAAACACAACATTTTCTAAAAACAAATTGTGAAAAATCACATAAATCACAAAAGTGAATCCTACAAGTTATTTTTTCATGAAGATGCTTAGATTGCCCAAAAAACAAGATTGTCCTTATGTTTCTCATTATTAGTCCAAATAGAATGAACAAAAGCTTCAAATAGAAAAAAAAAATTAGAATTTATTTTGATTTTTTGCAATTTTTTTTGTGTTGCCCTTTGAATTTAGTTCTAGGCTTTTTGTGGCCTAACTTTTGTATTCCAATTGAAATAAAAGTTATATTCCTAAAAAGCTAATCAATTTTTCTATATAGTAAAAAAGTTTCAAAAAAATTCACCAAAAATTGAGGTCACAAAAACCTACCCAAAATCCAAGTTGTTCCCCTAGGGGACAAATGGGCTTTAGGGGTTAAGAAGAGGTCGCCTGATAACAAGTTAAGGAAAGGTCTATTTTCAGACAACCTAGAAAGTGGATGTCTCCCAATTTGCAAGCCAAATCACCACCCCATTCCATGTTCCAAAGTTACGTGAGGGAATTGACAAAGTTTAACTTGTAATAATAGTTTCCTCCGTTGCAGACAACCTCATTGACATTTGTTTACACACTTTCAGCTTCCAAGATCAGGTCTACCTCCAATTTGTCATTGAAGCTTTGTATTCTGTCTCCTGCAGTTGAACACGGTGCTCAAAAGTATCCCACAAAGAAAGTGAAGGATTTGGTTTCAGCAGAATCACATGATAAATTTGGGTTTCAGCAGAATTGATCTCACAATGCCAAGCAATATCCAGGGAGAATGGCCATAGGAGGTAAACTCATGTAACTCAATGAAGTAGTGGAAAGTGCAAATCATTAGTGTAATGCTGTTTTGCAGGCCGTTTGAAAGGCCTGCAAACACATCTTGTTTTGCTTTGCAAGCTGCCTCCCATTTCGCAAGCCGGGTGGTGAACAAGTCATCCGTTTCACAAGGCGGGTGGGGGCAGTTTTGCAAGACGATGGCAACAAGTCATGCTCAAGTCATGCTCTTATTGGACGAGTGAGCAGTCGCAAGGGAAGTGCCGGAGTGTCGCCAAGGAGTTGTCACGAACGTGCCTGCCGCGGGGGGCGGAATGTTTTTTGGTGCCAGTCGGGGTTGGCTTGCAGAGCTGCGGGCCAAGTGGGCAGGCGCTGACGGATGGGCTGCCAATGCCGTTACAGGGCCTCCTCAATTTTGAGGAGGACAGAGAGCCGAGGGGGCCCTGCCAGCAGCAGCAGGGTTGACCCGTGCACCGCGGCCGAGGTCGCGGCGCCGGGAGCGCCGCAGCAACGTGCCGGCGGAATCCCGCCTATCCTCCCTCCTTGTCCTTCAATGGATAGCTCAAATCCCCAACGAACTCACGTGACTCATCAATCAATTCCCCATACAGTACGATACCTTCTGGATTTACATTCTCGCGTCGCTCGCGCACCATACTTACAGATACTCACGAATACTCCTACCAAGCGGCACGCAGCCAACCTCTCACCACATTACTGCCCATCTGCAACCCCTCGCCTTCCTTCACCAACCGCGCCGTCACAGCAAGCTCCAATGCTGCTGCTGCATTCCCTCCTGTACAATGCCCTTCCTCCCTCGCCCGCGCATCCCGTGGGTGGCAGGGAGTTCAAGGGTTTAAGGAATCGCTGAGGTCAGAGGAGCGAAATCAGAGAATGCAGGGAAGTATGGGACTCCAGAGGTGGTGAATCGTGGAGATTGGGAGGGTTTGGGTGGGGGGTTTGGGTGAATTTTGAGTTGAGCGCCATGGCGGCGGAGGATTTGACGTCCCCGGACATTTCGCCTCCGAGTTCTGGTCGTCTTGCGTTGGTTGAGGCGGTGGCTGGGCCGCTGGCGATGGTGCGTACAAGTGAGGAGATTGAGCGATGTCACGCAGAGGAGCGGAGCGCGGCACAGCGGGTGCAGTTGGAGATGGATCTGGTGTTGGCTGCGAAGCGGTTGCTGGGGTTCCTTCGCACTGTGGAGAGCTTGCCGTGCTTGCACAAGGGGCCTGCTGTGCTTCGCGCCATCCGCAGGTATTGGGGGCTGAGTGAAAATGCGGCTTGTTTTCGAGATTTTGCTTGTCTTGGAATTGATGTAGGAGTCGCAACCAGAAGGAAGTTGCTGTAGTTAAAACCCTGAACCCTTGGGATTGCCCACGCATCTAAGCGATTCCAGGGACGCATTGCATGTGGTCTGCATTGCTGCATTTGAGAGGGATTGATTGTCTGTCCTCTTGGCAAAGTAGGTAAGGGACTCCCCCATTTGAAGGTCAGATTGTCACTAGAATTGCAATGGAAGTGGTTTGCTATTTGTTAATGGTAGGCTGAATGTATTTCCTCATTAAGACGATATGGAAATACATTCAGACTGCCATGGTGTTTTCTGCATTGGGATCCCCAGTACTTCAGATAGCCTTCCATGGCTTTTTGAACGACAGCAGGTCTTCTATACTACTCTTTCCTAGTTATGGATTTGGGAATAGTTCACTTTTAGCCCATTGTCTGTTTCTGCAGGATGAGGACGGGTTGCATGCTCCTTACCTCAGATCAATGGTTCTTATCTCCGTGATTTGCTTGCTGATATCGTGAACAAGACTGCAGTTTGAGTTGCAAGGGGGAAATTTTCTACTTTTGAAATTGATCGGTAGGATGTGCTTTGGATTGACTGAGCAGCTGTTGCTTGTTGGGCAGGTACCAAAAATTTTGGATGCCTTTGGTAGCAGACTCCCTGAAGTTCGATGCGTTGCTGAATGTGGATTCGATGGGGAAAAGTTTCTTGCCTCCACTGGATGTGCAGTGGATATGGCACTGCCATCGATTGAATCCGGTTAGTATTATTATTCAGACTTTGTACCAAAATGTGGGTTAGGATCGAAACTGGGGAACCGATATTAAACAAGTGGCTAATGCATTCAAATGTATAATTTCGTATTTTTCCTTTTCATATTGTCCTGAGTACAACCCTCAATATAATGAATATAGTCATCACTGATTGAAAATTCAAGCATCGTCTGTGAACATCGGTATTCCGATAACTATATGCCACATGTCCACTAAACATAAAAATTCATTCATTATGTCCCAATTTGCTACTATTGCCTTTTACATATGTCTCATTTTCGTTGTGCTCTTTCTGCTTTTCAAACCTTTGCTTAATCTCTCCCCTCAGGGTAGTGATAACAAAATCAGTGTCTGGAAGGGAGGAATGTTTCCTCTGAATTACTTTTCTGGATTCTGTAGGTCGCGTACCGGCGATACTGCATGTCGAAATTTGGCAGGATCATCGACTGCCCTCTGTTTCCGGACGCTGCAAGCGAGAGCTTGGCACAGGAAAGGTGTAAGAGGTTATGGTCCATCGTGTATCACAAGGAGCCTTACGACATGCTATCAACGTTCTATAAATTTAATGGGAGTGCTAGTGGCTCCGTTCAAGTCTGCCCTGTTGATGACATTGATGGCTTGGAGGAGCTCATAGCTGCCGTTACCAAGCAAACCAAATTCTATTATTATGTACGTTCTTTACTGCTCAACATTAACATTCCTTCCTTCGGTTACTCTTTATGCAAGTCTCGTTCTCTTGTGAATGAAGCCAATATCAATCCGGTGAACCTTACGAATTTTGTTCCACTGGAAATCATCACAATCGACTTCTCTATTATATTCACACATATTAAGGTTATAGACGTAGTCAGAGTCATAATGTTAGTATAATGCAGATGATGTTAATTTAATCATTTTGTAATTAGTCCTTGGCATCAACTTGATATCGCATTGACATCTACTAAATCAACATTAATTTGAGATTAATTTAACATTATATTGATATCAATCCAATGTCCTAAAATACTAACATTAACTTTCAATAATAAATTTGTGAAGCTAGTTGGGGATCTTTTGAGATGAGATCCCTGTCATCTTATCCAGGTATCAATTCAGTGTGTTAAATGGCGTCCCAATTTTCTCAGGTTTCACATCCATACATGTTGGAAGACAGCTTCTTACAAACTGCGACGGAGAGATACAAGTGCTTCTTGCATTTATTATACAAGTCGAAGGGAAAAATCCGCTGCGTTCCGACTTCTGATATTGATCTGATTTGGCACGCGCATCAGGTTTTTCCACACAGCTTTACTAGGCCTTGTGGCAGGTTATAAGTGATGTTAATGTGTTCTTCTTTTTTTGGAATGAAAACATGTTTCAAAGCTTTCACCGCGTTAGATCATCACTACCACCATGTCTCAAGCACTAGTAGAGAAGACAGTCTCAGAGGTGTTTTAGAAAACCTAGATGTATTACATTTGGCAAGATTTATGTTAGTAACTGCCTGAAATGCGTTACAATTGTCAAGGTTTAACTCATCTTGGTTTGTCCAAAACATCCCTTGGGGGTTTTCTGCTCAAACCGGTACTTCCCATCTGGCTCAATAGTAACGTTGTATATGGAGTTTTGTTTCTGATTTCACAGCCTGAATTGTGTGTACAGCTTGCACCCGTGACATATGCCAAGGATACGAAAGCCTTGCTGGAGTGCATTGCAGATTACGACGACGACACTTATTACCAAAGAGGGTTCAAATTGGGGCATAGATTTGACGACACGGCGAGGCTTTGGGAGAGCACCTTTGGTCTCGCGTATGAAAGAGCAGGGTCCGTGTGTCACAACACCAGGCCCGTGAATGTACCACCCCCTCCTGTTGCGGATCCTTGTGTGAAAAGCTCCCTGTATGAAAAGCCTGCCGCCATTCTACCCTGTGATTTCCGCGTGCCAGATCACAATTCCACCAAGTATCCAGTTCTCACTCCCAGGCACATCTTGCAGGTAACAATATTCATCACATCCCCATGTCAAATGGTCAAAAGTGTCCGGTTCCATATCTGTAGGAGTTGAAATACATCATTTAGGAAACATCAAAGTCAGGTGACTACATGTACCAATATAACGAAGAAATCATGTCCTACATTTGAACCAATATAGATGATGCTTTGGTAGTTACCGTATCAACTATTGGAGTTTTTAATTTTAGATTAGGCCCGTTGTGTTTAACCCCTAAGTGCCCAAGCTAAAATTGTAAAGTCCATTTTGGAAGTGAATAGTCAATTATAGTCACTTTCACAATGTATTTCTATTGTTCAAGTGTGTAGTATATGATTTCTTCTTTCCATCGGTACATTCGTTCTATCTGTACACTTTGTTGAGGCTTCCGGAATGACTGGTTTCAATATCTTTGGACCTTCTCGCCTGTTGAGCACTTCGGGGTTAATCATTCCTTTCCCAGTTTGACGCAAGTTTGCTGTTGATACCAGCTGGCAACGACTAATGGTTCTGGCATTGATCAGGTTTGCGTGTATATCAAGTGTGTCACGAACATGGCGCCCATCGGAAGAGAGAATGCGAATCTGTTCGTGAGACTCAAAACATTAGACGCGTACACAGCCTTGAAGTTAGAGACTCCAGTGGTTTCCATTTTCACACAAGATCCCCAGTGGCAGAAACTCTGGGTGCTCCAATGCGAAACCAAGACCAAAGGCGTTCTGCTGGAGCTTCGGTACCACGTCGACGGCTGTTTGACGACGTTCCAGAAAACGAAGCGAATCGGCGGCACTAAACTCACATGGCAGGAGCTTCAGAAGGCACCCATGCTCTCACATGAGATTGTACTCCCACTGCGAGTGAAGCGGGGGAACTCGGTGGAACGCCAACAACCTCACCAACTTCGGCTCCACGTTTCCATTACCCCTCCTGTCCAGGTATAACGAACGTGCCATTCATTGATTGCACACCTCAAGTTTTAAAATGGTGTAGCAAATTTTAAATTTCTGATTAATGATGTGAAAATTATTACAACTATTGAAAACTGACTCTTAAAACCTTCCACAAGAATAATAATTCAAGAATCTTGTATGACTGGAGATTTATGATGCATTTAGTGATTAACCTCCAAGTTTTCAATCAAAACAATGCTTCCCGTTCTTCACACATCCATTACACATAGTTATTTTCATTGGTTGGACATATAATAGATTTCTACAATCGATGACTCTAGATAATGTGCACAAGTAGGGAAGTAACTGTCTTACAACATGAGTTAGAATTTTTCGCAGTCAACTTGCGGGTTTGGTGTGTAGCTTCTGTGTGATGGAGCAGTGTGCGGTCAGTCGCATGGCGACCCTACCATGACACAGCCCCATTGGTAGTTGATAATGGATCTATTAGTGTTGGAACTTTACCCAATAATTGACCACTAAACCCTGAATCCCAAGCTCAGATGGGGCAAAATTTTACACCGCTAGAATCAGTGAAGAAGATTGGATATATTGTTCAATAAATAGAGCTGGGCAAACGTTTGTCCCCACATGGCCTACCCAAAACTGCTAAGAAAACATCAGGCCCAATTCGGGGTACTTGGTCCTCTGGAGGTTAAGCTCTTGTTGCATAATGTGGTTGTGTTCTTGTTGTGTTTTCAGGCTGCGTACTTATTGAAATCTGTTCCCGACCGAGTGACAGACGATCAGGGGGCTATGCTGTCCAGCACCATTTTGCGGACTCGACGAAATCGAGAACCGCAGAGTGGGCGGTGGATCTCACGGACTGTGCTCAGTCATGCCGGCAAGGAAATTTTTGTCATCCGCATTCGGTATGCGTGAGATTCTTTTGTCTCGAGTGTGATAACCCCGAAGGACCAAGGATCATGGTTTTGAAATGAGAAGTTCTGATTGATGATATTGTGTGTATGTGTGTGTGTGTGTATAGTTCAGATGGGGCCAAATTCTATCTCACCAGAATCAGTGAAGAACATTTCATGTGTTTTGACAAAAGTGAATAAAATTGAACAAAAGTCCCCATGTGACTGACCTACTCAGAATTCCTAAAACTCTATGAGGTCCAATTTGACCCTCGGAGAAAAATTTGAGAGGTGAGATGGTGCAATAGAAGGGTTAAACGTTATATTATTCTGAATGTGAAACCAATTGGGATGAAATATTGAAATATGAGTGATGAAATGTTTTCTGTCTCATAACAGTGCCGCCAAGGGGTCATGGAGGAAGAGCGGGGACCGACCAATGGGCGTGGACTGGAATGAGCGGGTCATCAACATTCATCAAGGAGGCTGGAACTATGTTGCTAACAGCGTTGGCATTGCCCCAGGTACTTTAGTTTCTCCCTAAACCCTGACGGACCAATTGGCCGTCATGTTGTTTCCTAGCAGGTTTGAGTAGGCCACAAGGAGACTTTCCTGACCAATTTTGTTTTTATGTATTGACCGGCACATGCTGTGCTCTTCACTGATTCTGGTGACATAAAATTAAACTCTCTTTGAACTATTGATACTTCACAAGATGATCAATCAACTTGGTCGTTTTAAAACCCTGAATTCTTGGTCCTTTAGGGATTAAACCTTGCTCATTGATGGCAGTCACATTTGTTGATTGTTAATTTTTCAATTTCTGAGTGGTTGTGTGGCGATGTATTTTCTCTAGAAAAAATTGTAGGGAGTGCAACACCCTTGGCGCATGAGCTGGAGGAATACAAGCTGAGCTGGGCGCTCTCCACGGGCGACACACTCATCATTTCGAGGGATTGTAAGGATCTCAATTGGGAGCGGCATCTTGAGTTCACCCTCAAAACCTCCGGTCGAGGAGCTGGTTTGGTGAGTTTCCAAACCTCGCACCTCCTCTCAAGTCTAACATGCATGAACCTCTCTTTTATTTCGACATATAAGATATGGAATCCATTCCTACTGTATTGAGTGGTCTCTCTCGGTCGAATGGAATTTTTGGATGTGGATCCTGTCCCCGTGCTTGAAAGCATTCAACACAGTAGAATGCGTATTATTTGGATATTGCATGATCAAGTAATGAAAATCTACTCATAGGGCGAGTAAAATCTACTGTGGACGGACTTTTACTCTTCAGCTGTTGTACTTAATAAATTCTAAATCCACTCCACTTATGACCTATTCATGACCTACCCACAGTAATACATCTTCCACAAGAATAGATTCACTGCCTTCGACCTTCATGTTTGCCATTTTTGGAATTACTCACCGTTCTTCATTGTAGATTCAAATTAAATAAATAACTCAATCACTGAAGGGAACTATTACATGGAGCTAGGAAAACTATATTGAATCGAGAGCATGGCTTTGCACGTATTATCATGCTATCAAATTGTGTCCAAAAAGAATCCAGATTGTTGAGCCGGCTCCTCCAGCATGTTATGATCCTTCCTGTTTGCCAGTGTTAATTCTTTCTTTGCTAATGTCCATTATGGATGCAGGCAAGGCTTGTCAACGGTCGCAAGCTGCAGTACGAAGTACCGGGAGGCAGTGCGCAGGGGGACGAAGGCTTCGTGACCCTCATTCGGTATGGTCCGCAGACACCACAAGGCCAAGCCACGGCTCTCTTCAACTTCAAAGTCTCCGCCATGGAGGTGGTCCCGGAGGAAGACGTGGTGCTGGTGTTGCTCCTGTGCACGGCCACCATGCGCTCCATCGCGGATTTCGGAGGCTTGTCAGCCGGCAACGAATACACCCGGCGACGCAGCAAAGAGCACCACCCCGGGTGCAAAGACTGGGGCTCTGTCGTCTTGGAGAACACGACGCCTCGTCACGCCCATCTCGCCCATTGGCACTGGAATGGTGGCTACACTGCGGATGATGATGAAGAAGGCGATGGCGAGACCCATCCTGGTACGTCCTACTCCGCTCCTTCACTTTAAATTAAAGTAGAGGATGTTGTTTAAGAATTCTAACATCTATAGGAGTGTGGCTTTTAGGATATCAGTATAAGAAAACCGCACTTGATTGCGACCCTTAAAGCACGGAGCATAGTTGCTACTATTAGAATGGTTTTTTTTATAAACAATTATCTTATTAGAATTTGTTAGAGGATTTCAACGCTATTAAGAATGCATCATTTAGATATCGTATGCAAAATTTACTAGGGTTCAAGAGTTATTGGTTGATGGTGTAACCAACTAAAGTTTTGATGGTGAGGTGATGTATTTCTCAATAGCAATATGTACTCACTATGAGTGCCACACATATTTGGAGTGCCATACATAGTTGAGTGTCGCAATTGGGTGTGTTTAGCTTGTTTAAGTGTGTGCATTCATTGGGAGCTCGCTTTAGAACTCTTCGGAGGGATCCCTTTCAGCACCCGAGTCAAACTCTCTTGATATCCAATTGTGTTTCCTCTCAGTTTCTGATGATGCCTTCTTCTGCAATCATTCAAAGTAGGAAGTTGAACTAGACTACCATTGAAGGGACTATTGATAATCCCGATTGTCAGTCAAGGTTGAGTGCCCGTAGACCCAGTCATGAGTACACCTGGCTTGCTAATTGAAGGCCAATCAAGTGTATTGGAAGATACGAGTGGCTTTTGGTAGTAGGGGTCAGTGGATAGGAGATGGGGTCAGGTTCCTAACGGTTTTATTATCATCTATTTTGTCACTCAATTTGACACAAGGATGAATGATTTCTTGGCTGCCCATCAATATCCTGACATATGATTCCTGTGCACATCATGATTTTCAGGACGAGTGGGAGGAGCAATTGAGTCTGACTCACAAGCAGTGGATTGGAGCGACGGTGAGTACTCAGTGATGGGACCTTCCACTCCACCAGAAGAAGTAGCCGCTCTTGAACGCTACACTACTCCAACAAGAGCAGCGTCGAAACACAGAGCTGGAGGTAGCTTGCAAATTTTTAGTCATGTTGACCAAGGAAGAAGGCCGATATCCATGCCTTAAAACTAATTTTGTATCATACAAACCTTTTGGGGTTTCCAATTTGAATAGGTAGTGAAGGTACATACGAAAGTTGCCTTATGTACAGTACAGTACATTGGTCGAGTCCTTTCCATTTATTGGTTATACCAGTAATCGGTTCAGTTTATTGATATGGTGTACCTTGGATTTGGAGTTGCGTGTAATTTTAATTTGTTACGAATTGAAGGTGATGGCAGAAGGAAAAGTCCACCACTCAACCGAAAATTATTGGGAATTCGTTCGGTTGCTAGTAGAATGTGCTGGAGCGATTTGCCGTGATTGGCAAGATTTTGTCTGCATGAAGGAACGTACTGGCATGAAAGAATAATTTGGAATGTTTCTATTAATGCATCTGTACTTTTCCTGGGTGGGAGTGCTTGTGCATCACGTAAAACATAGTATGTTCCCAAAAGCATGCCCTAAAAAATTAAGAGACAATGTAGAAGCTTGTTACTCAATGTTCACCTTGAGCACATTTTTGAAAGTCTATCAATTCTATTTTGCCCACATAATTTTTTATTATTATGTTTGAACAGTTTTCTTGGTCTAAATCCAATTTTTCTTGCAATTTATCTTTGCACCAAAAAAATGAGAGATTGGCACACAATAATGATCATCAACCTCAAGTTGCCCAACAAATTTGTTCAATTTAGGTTCACAAGTATCATAGACTTATTTGCACAAGCAATTGAGTTGGAAAAAGGGCCCACTTGGGCCCATGCATCTTATTACAAAGTCGTATTGGAATTGGAATTCAAAGTTAAACTTTGCCTAATATAATTGAGTTGAGTTTGAGCAGGTCTCAAGAATTAACTAGAGGTCCTACTATTAGTTGAATTTCCAAGATACTTTTGAGACCACATACAATGAATTAGTCCTTGAAGTGAAATGGTGACTTAAGACCTTTATGGCTATTTGTCCTATTCAAATGAGTTTGAAAACTCAACCATGACTTGTAGAAAGCCCCACTATCACAATTGCAGGTCCTTGGAACACTCATGAATACTTTGAACTTGCCAACTTCTAATTGCACAAAGTCTACCAATATAAATGCATACCTTCAATTGCTTCATCCCGTCCATGTATGTTGGAATGCTTAATTTGACAGGATATGGGTATTAAAGTTCAGTTCATCACTCAGCGACACGAACAGGACAACCCCACACGATCATGATAACATCCAGACTACCACGGTGCAACAACTACTCATGTCCTGATTTAGATAATGAGTGAAAAGAATGAAGTGCCAATGTTTGAACATAACATTTTTAAGGAGCTACCTCTATGCCCTTGGAAAAGAAATCCAGATTCTTTTTGTTCACCCTCCTGAGCTCTTTTCAAGAGGGCGGGACCAAAAAGCTATAGAAAGATAACACTAGTTACTCACTGAGTGCCATGCATGCTCTCTATCGAGAAGGGTGAGTTCTCACAACAGCTACGAGTGTTATGGAACTGATACTTCTGCTTCTATCTAATTTACAAAAGCATGAGTTTTAGATGAGTGGAATATACACTGCTTATTCACTGTTCGTCTAAAGCTTTTTCCAACTGTAGAACCTCAGATCCGCTGGAAGCAATCCCCCTCCGTTGACCGCTGTAATTCTGGTCACTTATGCAACAGAACAACCTGTTACGTCACGCCACTTCAGATAGAGCAAGCCACCATGATAATGAGTATACGCCCCCGCAACAACAAGAATATGAAACAACTGGTGGCTGTTTCCTATGATGTCGAAAGTTCCAGGTTTCCACCGTTCTGGGATACGAGTAGCATAGATCAGGGCACCTACACCGTACATAATGCCCATTGCGATTTCCATTTTCAAGGTTTGGTAAGCTACGGGCTCATCTTGGTATAACAAAATCTTGTGCACACATGGGATAATACCTGACACTCCCATAGTGAAAAACAATATCGCACGAAATGGGCGGTATTCTGCACTCTGAAACACGGGTAACAAAGATGCACCTATCGTGCCAATCCCCATCGTTGTGATGATGGCCAGGTACATCTTGCACAGGAAAGGGTTGCACATAAAGCTGTAATATACCTGCCCAATTTGACAACCGCAGGTAATATTACCCGTTAAAATCACTTCTTAATACAATGAGATGGGTCAAATCCAGCTACCACACCCAAGCTGAGTATTCCAGCAATGGCACACAAAGCCATTAATTGAGTACACTGGCGATAAATCTGAATAAATTTATTCCTTGTCTCTAAATGTTGATCAGTGCAATGTGCACTCCTCGTGACGACAATGGGACTCCCAGAGCATAGGACAGATTCATGCGAAAATAAGGCCACTAAGGATAAGACAGGTTGAAGCAACAAGTTTGATATAACAAGCTGAAAATTTGAAGTAATGTCATGTGCAACTAGGGGTGAGATAGCAAGCTTAAAATAATCCGTTCAATTTATGACATCTTACGACACACTGGAGGTAACAAGTAGACAATCCATCTCAATGTGGTGTCGCAAAACCTTATTATCTCCGGCATTTTAGCATGCCATGCAAAACCATGTTAACACCACCTATTCATGCTCATTCTTGTTACTTGAACCAGTGTAGAAGTCAATGTTGAACAAATGTGGCAAAATGAAAAAAAAATGGATATTGCACCAACCAAGGTGTAGGATTTCTTGTTTCCTCAAATGTGTTGCTTCGACCTGTGCAATATAAAGTGACCCTTAAAGGGCTCTAGTTCAGTGAAGCAGGAAACGTACAGGTGGGTAAAAAGAGGCTGCAATAAGTGTCGAAATCCCCGCGTAATCCATCCGCATCAATGCGTAGAAATATGATTTTGAAAGGCAGCCGAATAGGTGACATGTTGCGCTTGCCAACAAGCAGAACATTGCACCTCCTAAGAACACGAAGAAAGGCCAACGTGTGATCGGTCTCTGCATCATCCACAACACCAGGATTCAAAACACTGCAACAAACCCCTCTTCCTTTCAAACACTATTCAAACTGTGGTATGATAATTCACCAAATTTTATATTACATACCAACATGATCACACGCTGCAATTTCTCTTTAAGTATTGAACCCTAAAGGACCAGGAAGTCCAAATTGGGCATCATGTTCTTTAAGGAAATGAAGACTCTCTTTTGTCCAATTGTATTTGTTTTTCAACGAATGCATACAGTGTGCTTCACTCATTCAGGTGATAATAAATTTGGCCCCATCTGAATTACAGGTTATTCACAACATGATCAATCAAGTTGGTGATTTAAAACTATAAATCCCGCTTAATAACCTGTGTCAACACGTCTGGTTTCATCCTGTTCTTTATTCCTGTAGGCTCCACACCACCAACAGATTCCAGCAGAGAATCAGACTTGGCAGGAACCTAATGAAGTGGACAATTAAAATCATTGATCTTATTTTCATTGGAGGTGAGATGAATCAAAATTCTTGAAACGATACCAAGACCTTGTACAGAGAGGCTTAGAAAGGGCCTACCTGAATGCATTGCGTGCCGTCGTAAGTGCCAGGAACGCAACTGGAAAGAGCTTCCGGCAGCTGCAAATACGAGGGCCATGAGTCCATAATTCCAGATTGCCATCTCTGAAAAGTACTTGGCTCCACAATGGTTGGCAAATGCGTAGCCGTGTAGATGGTAAGTCCCAGAAAGAGAAGAAATCCAACCAAGTGTCTGTCATCAGTATCAACAAAATCCAACCAAGTGTCTCTCATCAGTATCACACTCATATCCAACCTGTGGTCAAGTCCCCGTTTGTTGTTTTTGGTAATTTTAAAATAAGTTTTATGACAAAAATATTTCAAAATTCAATATCTTCCACCCGGTAGGTCCAAATCATGTAAAACCATCAGTGTACACATCCCCTGATTCCCCTCCCACAGTCCAAGGCTTTCCAACTATAACACAGCCTCCTTCGTTGACTCCACAATCACAAAGATGCATGACTTGACTACAATACAAAACATAAATAAAGAACTCTGCAAATTCAAGCGAGGGCTTCATTGAGTAAATTCCATCCCTTCCGAGAGCAGTGAGCTTGTGAAACAACGACTTCTGCTTCACGAAACCCTCGGATTTCTTTCTACAAATTTCTCAAAGTTCATCACATAGGGTAAGAAACTACGACACGCAACTAGGGCATGGTGCATCCCGAAGCACCTAGCCCTAGTTCCTTCCTCTCCACAAAACGATAAATAAAACAACACAAATCCCAGACTCAATAAATACAATCCCATTCACAAGGGCTTCCTTCCGAGGGGGAACGCACATGCCCATAGACACACAAGCGACCAATTCAGAATCAATCCGCAGTATAATTCAACCCGAAAGGAAAACCATTCGTCCCTACCACTTACGTCCAGATGTTGAACGTTTCGTTGTGCATGTGAAAGACGGAGAGCAGGGCTTGTTTGAACGGGTAATCCACCCGGTAGTATCGCAGAATGTAATTGTTGTCCCGCAGATAATCGGGGAGCGCCTTGAACTCCACCAGCTGGTTGCGGACATTGCTCCACAACTCCATCGCCCTTTCTCTTGGACTACTCGACCTCTCCAGCAACCCCCCCATCCCTTCGACCTCGACCAACCCCTTGCTCTTCCCCCTCATCATCATGGCGTAGCCCCAATCCGACGAACTTCGTCTCCTCTGCCCCCCAAACCTCAAAAACGCCGCCAATTCAACCTCAAGGCGCCTCCTAAATGCACACGCACACAGTCCTGGTCTTGAATTCAGGATTCGGGATGGAGGAGCGTCATCGTGGGGTGTTCAGAAGCGCCACCATGGGACGCAACTCACATGATTCGGGGGCCACACGCAATTGCACCGCTTAGACAAGAACTGAAGCTTTGACTGTCGAGGGCCGTGGATGTTGTGGTCCCCAGATCTCACGTCGCGGCCATTGCTGATCGGGAATTGCAAAGAACGGGACCGCCACGGCGCGGGCCTTCTGCGGCGAGGATGCGCCGGCGCGTCGGCCGTGGCCGTGGATTTCCGGGCGAGCTTGCCTTGGGGAGGGCTGATCAAAGCTGGGAACACAATGACGACGCAACGACGAAAACAAGGCAGCAACCCCCGCGAACTCGGGGTCACGCCCTGCTGATCTGAAAGCCCCAGCCGTACAATCAACCTCTTTAATATCGCCCCGCGCTGTGGCACATGCGCGGGGGTCTCCCCTAGCCCTACTGGCACATGGCTAAGTTAGCCCTAATATCACCTAGTCTAGTATCACTCACATCCTCTGTTCTACTGGGTCACCGACCTCTAATATCACATCCTTCGTGCTCCTACCGACCCGTAATATCACATTTGCAAGCCTTTTGGCAAGCCTGTCCCCCCAAGCCAAGCTCTCACCAAGCCCTAACTTAATCCCTAAATGGCCAAGGCACAAAAATCTAGCGTTTGCAAAACTTTGAAGCTAAATAAAACCTAACCAAGTTTATATTTTTGGAAAGTTCTTCTTGAAGTCTAGTTTTAGCATCAAAAAT
Source organism: Pseudoscleropodium purum (assembly GCA_963969395.1). NCBI lineage: Eukaryota > Viridiplantae > Streptophyta > Bryopsida > Hypnales > Brachytheciaceae > Pseudoscleropodium > Pseudoscleropodium purum. The sequence continues at coordinate 4,741,856 of OZ017799.1, forward strand.
CCAATCTAGAAAATAAATAAAAACGATTTTTTTATTTGAGATTTTGTGCAAGGGCACTCATTGCGATCTTGACTTCCTGTAGTGTTGAGAGCTCTTGGAAATGAGCCTCAATACATTAGATCTTGGAGAAAAAATCACATTCGAAATTCATTTTAAAAAATTATAGAATAGGTTTTAAGAAGCCATAAATTGATTTGGAGATTATACTTGGTAGGCCCTTTAACTTCATTCTTTTTTGGACACCAACTTTTTTAATTTGATTTGTAAAAAGAAGATTGAAAGACTTCACATCAATTTTGCAATTTTAACACCCTCATGGTCAAGTATTATAGTCTTTCACTCTATAAGTGGTATTGTTGTATTTTCTTTTCCTATGAGATCTCTAATATGTCTAGTTTGAAGTTGTATGGTCACAAATTATTAAAAATTGATACAACTTACTAAAATGTTGGCATTTTGTTCAATTTAGAGCAAAATCTAAGAAGCTCAAAATAGACCTCAAGCATTTAGGGGTTAATATTACATCTTTAAATCTTAACCTATTCTTACTTCACATCTCAAAATATTAACCCCTATAAGACCAAATGTTCAAATTTTGAACAACATTTGAATGAATGCAAACATGTCCTAAGCATATAAATCTTCATTTTTCATTCATCTAAATATTTGTAAGTACTTTTGATAGTTCTTTTTCATTTGTACAATATGGATTGTCACAACTTCTTTTTACAAATTGTCTACAATTAAAAGAGAATAAGTGTGTTTAACCTCAAAAAATAACTTTTTCAATTTAAAACTCAACACTTTGTAAACGAATTCAACAAATGAAATGAAATGAAAATCCTAAAAAATTGCTATAATTATAATATAAAATTTTGAACTTAAAAAAGTATCTTATAAAAATTACAAATATTAATTTGATAGTAAATTTTAGAAAGAAGTGATGTTTTTTTGGTTTCAAACTTTATTGAAAAATATTGACTAAGGTAAAATTTGATCTAATCACATGAATATAATCTATTGATCATATTTTATGACTTTTGTTCAAAAGTCATCAATATATTATTATTTCAAAGTTACATTTTATGATACATCTCTACTATTTTAGAAAATTTGGACTACCCTTTGGTCTTTAAAGATTTAATATCATACAACTTAAAAGATCTAATATCAAATTATTATAATTTCACACCAAGTCTTAATATCTCAAAACCTTTCATATAGCCCTAGTTTTTTTATCTCTAAGCCCTTCTCCAAACCATTATTCATAGTTTCAAATCTTTCATGAAGCCCTAATATTGCATCTCCAAAACTATCAACAAATCCTAGTATCACATCTTATATCCTTTCACTAAGCTTTTATAAAACATCTTCAAGATTTTCACCAAGCCTTAATATTACTTCCTATATTCCTTCACCAAGTTTTAGAAATCACATCTCCAAGTGTTTCACTAAGTCAAAATTTCAATCTCCAACCTCTTTACAAAGTCCTATTTCACCAAGCCATAATATCACAACCTATATTCTCTAATTAAGTTCTAGTATCACCTTCTCTAGTATCCCATCCAATATCTACACACCTAGACTTTACACGCAAAATCTGAATGTTTCTAATTCAAAAATTGCTTTGCAATTTTATTATTATGTCTTGTTATGTCAAAATATCTTGCATATAAATGTTATAATAAAGAATTTGATAAATATAATCCAAAAAAGGGACTAAGTGTGAAAAAAATAAGTTAGCTACATACAAAGGATATTTAATTGCAAAGGTATATATAAAACAAATATTTTAAGAATATCCTATAAATTTGAAAATTTGAAAGAATATTCTAATAATGTTTTCTATTCTAAAATTTTGACGACTATTTTGGAACTACTTCACTTTATGAAAAGTCAATTTTTACATTTTTTGAAAATAATGGACCTTGTAGTTGCTCTCAACTAATTTATAAGATTTTTGGCTTTTCCACATTTGATAAGTATAAAAATGATCCTAAACCACTATATAATCTCATATGCTTCTTTGATGTTGCCTGTAATTTTTTAGACCCAACAACTTTTTGGTGATAGAAATTTTCAATGAATTGTTTCTTTTGATATTTTTTTGTACATGGATGTGCTTAAAATTTTAATTTTAACTATAAATAAGTAAAGACTATTTTATTTAACATGCATAGAAGTAATTGTAGAAAATATAGATTGTTGGATTTTTAAATTATAACAATTTTGGATGAACAACTCAATAAGCAAAAAATGTAGCTTTGGGGAAGAAAAATTATAAGAAGATGAATAAAGATTTTTTAGCATCTAAAAAATTGTATTGGAATCTAAGACAAATTTAGTAATTTTTATTTTTTAAATAAAAAATATTTTAAAACTCTCTCAAATTTGTACACATTTTCAAACACAAGAAGTAGAAAGCCCACATTGACCAAATTGGATCCTAAAAATAAATTTGAAATTTCTATTCATAAATTTATTTAAATTTAAATTTTTATATTATTAGAATATTATTTGGAATATATTCAAAAAATTGGAATCATTATAATTATTTTAGTATTCTTGATCATACTAGATTGAACCTTATATTTTAAAAATTGCTAAAATACAAATGTGAATTTTTTTTCTTTAAACCAAGTTTGCTTATACAAATCAAAGATTATAAATGTCTAAGAATTTTTTTTTCCATTCCTTTCATTATAAAAAAGTTATGTTTGCTCCTTTTTTCTATTAGGCTACATTTCCTATAAATTTAAAAAAAAACTTCTCACATTGAAATTTTGAAAATCAAAAAAATAAAACAAGAATGTCAACTTCTTATTCAAAAAAGTCCCTACCTTACAAAATATTGAGATTTGTTTCACCCTACCAAGAATTTGTTATTATAAAATTTGAAGAAGATACAATTAATTGTTGCAATTGTTATAAGACTCTACAAATCCATTTAATCATATATATTATATGTAATTCAAATTAATATGGGATCATGGGTTGTAATGTCAAAGAACTTGATGGATTTGGGATTTAGGGTCAATCATCCTTGGCCTCAATTTAGTTGTTGGAAATCTATCAAGATTGTAATGTAATTGTAATTTAGCTTTACTTTGTTACAATTGCTATAGACACACTATCCACTATGAAATGGCTGTCATTCCTAGTCAATTAATTAGCCCCCCTCCTTTTCCCCCCAAATTGGCAACCATTGATTGTTTTTGGAAAGAAAAAAAACACCCTTCCCTACCATTGATCTTGAAAAATAAATCATACGGATATTGGGACACAAATATGAGTATATAGATATGGATACGAATACTAGGATATGGAACCAAATATATGGTATGTATATGGATACAAAAGACGGATACAAAAAAACATTAACGTACATTGTTTTAAACAAGTTGATTTTGAAAAATACAAGACTTGGGGGGACTGAGATTTTCAAATTATTTTTAGATCAAATTATTTTTCAGAACCCCCCCATAAAAAACTAAAATGAATTGGGGGTCACTGAAAATGATTTGAAAGTGGCACAATGTATCACTATCCACTGTGACTATCCACTGTGAAGTGGCAGTAACTGCCATTACATAACACATTGTAACATAATTATAGACACTACTTTCTTAATTTTTTAAACAAACAAATTTCAAGAATTATTTATTGACAAACTTATTGTTTGCCTGGACTGGGAGTATGCTTCTCAATGGGACAAGTTTAGTGAGATATGGAAAAAAAAGTCAACTTATATAAAGTTTTGTATACCTATAATAATGCGGGGCTTCATTTGTTATGAAGTGCACTGAAAATCATGGATGCCAGAATCTATTTGCAATCTGCAAACATAAAGACCCACACCATATTTTCTCAAAGGTGTAGATGGGATTAAATAACACAAAAAAACCTTATTGCTTCCTATTGAAGGGCTATGACAAATACATATTAACTGAATCTATTTGTTCAAAAGGTGATGGTTTGTACTTTTTGCCCCTAAACAAAAGACCAAGTTTTCGTTCCATCCTCATTAACCCCTAAAGGTCAAAACTATATTTTTGGCAACATACCACTTTTGGGCAACTCACTATGAATGGAGTTTTCATTTATTTTTGCTGAAATTTTCTCACAACATGTGCCCAAAGAGTATCTTTAAGGCCCAACAATTTTCATAACTTTTGACTGCGTGATTCAAAAGTTATTGCATGATATATAATTTTCAATGCTTGGAAGATAGCCCAAAAATTTCTTAAAAAAATACTTTTTTCAAAAATGAAAATTTGAAATTGGTTTTCTAGATTTATATATATGTGGAAAGATTTTAATCATTCCATTTTGATTTACAAGTTGAAAGTTATGAGGTGTTTTAGTTTGCCAGTAGTTATGGATTTCCTATTCAAAAATAAACCTTGGAGTCCTTTATTTAACTCAATTTTTTATATTTTTGGAAAAGAATAAAAACATATGATGTAGATTGTTTATTACTACATTACCACCATTAGGATTGGGATTTTTCAATTTTATAATTAAATTCTTAACAATTTAGTGTTTTGAATCACTTTGTACTTTTTTCTACTTACTATTTCTTTCCTATATGTTGTGCAATTCCAAATGATCTAAAAATTTTCAAGATTTTAACCAACTTGACATGAAAAATAAATCCAAAGAAGCACCACCATTTTGGACATTTTTTCATACAAATATGACCTTGTGAAGTGCAGCTGCTCATATTTTCACAGGGCCTAAAAAATGATTTGTCACTTCAAACGTTAATATCTTGCAATCTATATGGTGGAAAATTTTGAAACTTTTTCCACATCTTTGCAAACTAATTTACTACAAGATCCTATGGTGGCATGTGTCCAAAAATGTTTTTCATCTAAAATTTGGTGCTTGTATCAGAAATGGTAGTTTTGGAGCATTTTTGGTGAAAACATAGTCTCTAACCTTTCGGGGTTAATCTAGTCACAGATCCTTCATCTTTCAAACCCTTGTTTTGATATGTTTTAAGAAAATTCTAATATTCCTTTACGGTTACATATATATAACATTTTTTTCATTGTTTAGGATCCTTTTGTATCTTTAATACCAACTTTTGTTCCAAATTAAATAAATATTTGGACATTATAGTTCTTATCAAAGTGAAATAAAAAATTACAAAACTCCCTCCAATTGAATAAATGAATGAGTTTCCTAGGAGGGGTGTTTTTATATTAACTTAGGATCATAAGCACATCCCTCTAAGAGACTATACACCCATGTTACAATTGTTTATATTATAGAATCTTCCCATGATTGTAGAATATCTATATTATACATACCTATATTATAAATGTTTATATTACAAATACCTCCAATGGTTGTAGGATATTTAGTTATACATATATCTGAAGTTCATATGTTAACATTTCTATACTCATGTATGTGGGCGCTTGATTACCCACCCTTGATAAGGATACGAATACGACCAAGTTTTTAGCTTTTATCTACTTTTGACTTAAAAGGATTTAGTGAGCATGGTCCATTGTGATTTCCAAGCAATGGAGCTTGCTAGTGTTTCCTAATTTTTGTGGATGGCGATAGAAATGCCTAGAGATACAAGTGATGCGACCTTCAAGCTAACTATCAAATATCAGTTTATAGTGATCTCAAGGTGAATCCTACGATACTAATTTGCTATCTATGTGGCAGTTGGTTGGTGCCCTTCCAACAACCTTTGCTAACTAGATTAGGGTCCTCTAGGTTCTTTCCTTGAATCCCTAAGACCATCTCCTACCCTTTGACTTCTAGTATTTTGAAGGAATTTTAGCTTTTAAATTTAACTCTAGATTCTACTAACTCTAAGTTTTAACTTCTAATTATTCTTCTAAGTTCCACCCTCTAAATCTAATTCTACAACCTATTTCCCAAGTAATTCCAACTTTTAGGTGGTTAATTTAACACCGATCCTTTAATCTAATATGGTTCTAAGAATTCCCCTTCCTACTCTGTGAACTTTGTGACTTTGAGCTTCTGATTCTCACTAATCTCTACTTGCTAGTTGTAGATTAGGGCTAATGAGAGAAATCAAGGCTAGTTAGGGCAAAACCACCAAAGGCTAGTTTAGTGCCTCACCTCATCGTTACTGATACTAGAGATGATCTTGTCCATATTTGCATACACATCCCCCGATTCCATTGTAGTCCTTCACTCGGGGTTGTTTTGTTCTTCTTTTATTTCAAGGCTCACCGCCTTTCCTTTAAAAAGATTATTACACCCTCATGATCTAGTCTCCTTCTTCCATTTTCTCCTTGTTTCCTTTTCTTTCTCTCAACATCTTCTACACTAAGACTATTCCACCAAATCTATTGATGGTGTCTTACAACTATAGATCTGAATTCTAAGGCATTTTAATGGTGCTCTTCAATACAAGAAAAAGGGGTGTTTTAAGTGAGTTTTAAAGTATAGTCCTAGACATAAGATTTTAAGTAATGATCTTTAAGGAGATTTTCAGCAAAAATTTACTAGAAATACATGTATTTTTAGTAAAATTTTGTTGAAAATCTCCTTAGAGGTCATTACTTAAAATCTTATGTCTAGGACTATACTTTAAAACTCACTTAAAACATCCCTTTCTCTTGTAGTGCTTCCTCCTTTTTACACCTTCCCTCCTTTATGTCATTTAATCCTCTCCCTAACGGTCACAAGAGATTCCCTAGATTTCTTCTCTAAGTCTACCTAATCTTGTGGCTAGGCTCACTATTTATCACCTCTTTTCTCCTCCTCCTCCTCCTCGCCTATTTCACCTTCTTCTCCTCTAATCTCCTCCCAATGTTTGTTCTTTGTCTTGGTTTGCTTCGTTGGTGAGAAAGTGGATGTGTGGTGCACATGTGGCTTTTGGAGATGTTCACTCCATTTCTCTTCCTTCTTTGGTTTTCAAGTTCATTTTTTTTTTCTTTTGTTGTTTTCTTTTCCCTCTACTTCCTAACATTTCTAGACCCTCATTGACTCCTGGACCTTCTTGGCTCCCTAAGCTTTCTTGACTCCCCGAGCTTTCTTGGCTCCTTAGACCTTATTTGCTTTCAGACCCTCACCACTCACGGACCCTCTCTGGCTCTCGGATTTCCACTGGCCCTCGGACCCTTACTACTCTCGGACCTCATTTGCTCTCAAACCCACGACCCTCAGTACCTTTATTGGCTCTTGATACCTCATTGGCTCTTGGTCCATTTAGCTTTTGGATTCCCATTGACCCTCGGACCCTTACTATTCTTGGACCTCACTTGCTCTCAAACCCATGGCCTTCAGTATTCTTATTGGCTCTTGGTACCTTACTGGCTCTCAGTCCATGTAACTTCCGGACTTTGATTGCTCTCAAACCCACTCCTCTCGATACCCTTACTGCTCTTCAAACCCCATTGGCTCTTGGAATCACTACTCTTGGTACCTTTTGGCTTCTAATACGTGGATGGTCCCTGGTACTTTTACTATTTTTTGGATCCTTCGGACCCTTTTGGCTTCTCGGACTTCCACTGGTCTGGACCCTCATTGGCTTTCAATATCTTCTGGCTTTTAGACCCTTACTGCTCTCGAACCCATTGGCTTCTTGAACTTCCACTAGCCCTTGGACCTTCATGGACTCTTGGTATCCTCTTGCTTCCAGACCCTTATTACTCTCGGACCCATTGTTTTCGGTGCCCTCATTGGTTTCTTATACCTTCACTGGCTTCTCGATCTTTACTGGCTCTTGAACCCTTATTGGCTCTCGGATCCTTACTGGCTCTCGGATCCTTACTGGCTCTTGGACCTTTACTGGCTTTTGAACCCTTCTTTTTGGTTTCCTGTAATCAAGACAATTTTATTTTATAGTAAAATTTTATTTTTTTGAGTATAAAATGGGTTTTATGTTCAAAATTTTGAGCAATAAAGTGTGAATGTGGTGATAGTTGATGTTTAAATGTGAAAAGTCTCTTTAGTTTGAACGGTTGTGAATTGTGACAGTTTTTATCAAGAGATTTGAAGGGGTGTTTTTGAGAATGGAGGGTGATAAATAGTGGTTTTTCTCTCATTCTTCTTTCTTCTTCTTTTTAATTTTCTCTTGCAATTTTGTGTGGTGAAGTTATGTTTTTTCATTGTCATCTCGAGTTGTGATTTTTTTATTCACTTAAGTGTTAGTTTTATTGCTTTAAGCATTACATTTCATTTTGGTGTTACATTGCCATGAACAATTTTTTATGAAGGAGAATCTCTTTAAAAGAATTTTTATTATCTTTTGAGTAGAATTTTGTCTATCAATTGTGTTTCATCTCTTAAGAGAATTCTTTGTGTCAATGTTTAAAGTGAGAGGGGAAGAAAAGTGGAGCAAAATATTGAATTAGTAATTAATTTGTTAATTCCAGTGATTGGAAATTATTTTTATTTAAAAGATTGGAATATCTTTGTGTCACAAGTGGATATATATGTTGGAAATAAAATTAAGAATTGAGATTTATTTGGAGTTGGGAAATGAGTTTAGAATTCTAATGAATAAAAATTATTGAACAATTGTAAATAATTGATGTACATTTTAATTATGGAATGATTATCCATATGATTAATAAATGGTATTCCAATTGAAGTTATGTGTACATGGATTAATGCTTGAATGTGTATTTAAATTCTTATGTGATATTGGTGTGTGAAATTGTTTATTTAAAGTGCAAGTTGAGAGGATTTCTGTGTTGTAGTGATATTTTATTGAGAGAAATCAATTGCTTGACTATAGAGTTAATATGATGGGAATACAAATGATGTAAAATGGATAGAGAACCTATTAAATTAAAATTGAAGCAATGTGAATTTTGTAACCAATTGAATTACGCAAAAGTAGAATGTGAGACTAAAAAGGAAAACATTAAGATAGAGTATAAGAGCAAAGATTCAATAGAAGACAAGTTGGAAAAGATTTGCAGCAAAGAAAGATCAATTAGAGATGCTAAATGATGAAAGAATATTTTCAAATAAAGACCGGAGCCTTGATAAGAGAAGAATTCAAAATAATTTAAAATAATTTAGCAAAGCATATTATAGATTCCTTAAGGAAAATTTTAGAATTGCTTAAGCAATGTCCTTGGTTGTTTTCAATTCCTATAAAGGATATATGGTACATTTACTTTAAGTAATTAAGACATTAGCGCTTAAAGCGATTTCGAAGGGAAATGATATTTGTACAAAACAATTCATGAGTTCTCGGTTAAACCAAATTTTCAAAGTTCAAATATGTATTGTGTGATGCAGGTTGCAAATGAATATATTTGTAATATATTTCAATGAATTCAAAGTATGAGATTTGTGAATGCAGGTGCCCTTAACTCACACTTTTTAAATTTATATTTTATCTTAAGATAAGACCGAGATGGATTTAGTGGTTAGAAATTTGTGTTTATAATTGGACAGAAATTAGAGAGAGAATTTCTTCCCATTCCTAAATAAAATATAAAAGATACAAAATACCCTAATATATTAAGATTAAAGATATAATTTACCTACAAAGTGACATTAGCTAATTAAAACACTAAGCTAATTTGAGTTTTCCCTGAACAAACCTAATTGGAATTGCCTTGGTTTTGTCTTATAAAAATTGTACTACATTTCCTTAAGGGGACCTACTTAACAAAGAAAAAAATTGGATTTTTAGTGTTAGAGACAGAGCTTTGCCATCTAGAGTTTAGGCCCAAATTTTAGACATGATGTTGGTTTGACTCAGTTAACTGACAGGCCATGCCCTCCCTATAAATCCACACTAATTTTGGAAGCTAAACTTTGAACTTTCTCTAGAAGGTCTTGGAAACTAGACTTTGGAACTACGTGCTATAGAGGTTCAAAGCTTTGTCGTTAGATTGGTTTTAACACCAACTATAGGACTTGTAACACTCTAAGGGTTTGTAGCTTTGCCACATGAAATTTTTTAATATACACTATAGGATACAACTTAATCACAGGCTCAAAGCTTTGCTATTCCAGAAAGGAGTCTACTCAACGAGAAGGACGTTGGAAGAAGACAAGAATACACCATTAAAGAAGACACGCAACAAAGGGGGGTTATACGTACAATACAACTCCTCACTCAATGACAGAACTCACACATTAAAGGCCCCCCAAAGCGGCATCGCCAAAGTATGGTAGGGGGTTACTCTAGAGTTAGTACAAGACGCTAAAAGACTCCTAAACCATACTAGTAATTCACAAGATCAAAGAAGACTCCTGACTTTACCACTTAACACACGAGGTTATTTAAAGACAAGGTAGAAGGACCCCCAAGGACCTTCAAAAACTTGACAATGGAGCCAAAAGTGCTCCGAAAACACCATAGAGGTTCTTGATTTCAAATGCCAAAATATCTAAAATAACTTAGACCCATGGACCCAAAATAAGTATTGGGGGTGATTTTAGAGAAGAAAATGGAGCCCTTATATAGGTTTTAAAGGACCCACTTCCCCCCCTCAATTCCTACTAGTAACCTTATCAACTTGAATTTTCATCCTCATCTTCAAAGATTTTAATCCTAATCCCTAACTTTTAACTATCTACCATCACGCTAGACCAACATCCTAACTTTTGGAGATCAACTCCAAGTGCCAAATGGATTGCACCATTGGATTGAAATCACCTATTTTATACTTTGAACCTCTTGTCCACTGTACCAAAACCAAAAACCCAACAAAAGCTAGCATAGATTAAAAACCAAGTTGTGATAAATCTCTAACTCTTGATGGTTTCTTATTTTGAGAAAAGTAATTAGCATGGGTTCTCCAATAGGTGTAAGAGAGTAGAAAAGTCCCCTTATTGACTTCATTCCACCTTCATGTGCCTCCAAAATGTTGGTCAATGTCTCAAAGACCTCGCCACGTAATTAATTTCCGAGGAATCTCGCTGGTTCAAGTACTTGCCATTATCAAAATGTCATGAAATTTGGTGGAGTGCATTATTAACATAAAACAAGCCAGTGTAATTTTTAGTGAGATTTTACCACAACCTAGGTAATTTCCAAGAATTTTCCATTGGAAGTTAGAACAGTTGACCATCCCAAAGAGGTTCTTCTGCAAGTCGGAAGATGAAGGGAATTTCCATGGGATCTCTCAAGGAGTCCCATAGAAGGTGTGCAAGTTTGATTTGTATCTGGTACAATTGGGCAACAGAGATCCCAATTGGCCATCTCCTTCAATTGTCAATGGTATAGGAATCTTTTGCAGGTGAAGGAATCTTAGCAAACTGATTTCGCCATCAGACTTCTAGCATGAGATATACCGAGGAATACCATTTTGAGGTAGTAGATTCCTCTACAGCTCATTTTTCATTTGTCGCTCCTACATACTAGTACACTACAAGAGACCAAAGTTTTTTGACGTCAAAAGGAATGGAATTTAGGTGACATTGAAAAAAAAACATGTTTTTATGTCAACAATGATGTCCAATATAACATCAATGGACATCATTGTTGACATAAAAATATGGTTTTTCTTTTCAATGTCACCTTCAATGTCACCTAATATTTGTTCCTTTTGATGCCAATCCATCACCTAAAACAAGATTTTCTTATTGTACTAAAAATTGGGGGTTCATGGGAATTCATCGCTCTAATGGGGAATTCAAAACCTAATTCTAAGACTCAACCTACTAGCCTTGTTGTGGATCTCTTGGTCCGACTTAGCCATGAATTGCCACATTCATAGTGGGATTTAGCCCTTCCAAGGCTGTGTGACTAAAAACCTACAATACCCACTATATTGTGATTTCCTCTTCATTTCCAAGTCGATTTGGGGGGAATTCTACTTACAAAATCAAAACTAGACCAAATACTATAATGGGCCTATTACAACCCTATTTTGGTTCTACACTCTTTTTATGGATTTTTTGTATACTTTTATTTACTTTAAATTGCAATTTAAAACAAAAGAAAATCTTTGCGTCCCAAGTGATGAATTGGGAGCTCACAACGTGCTAGCATCTTTGTGTTTTTTAGTTTCTCCAAAGTTAATAATATTTGCATTATAATTTTATAATTGGTAATTTTTTTCAACATAATCTTTGAGGCAAACTTACTTCAATAAGTTAACAAATGAATTTTATGATTCAACCCTTTCTAAAACTAACAATGACTAAATTTTAGCATGTTTTTTGGATGGGGAATTTTTGAACACCATTTGGCCTTAAACAACCAAAATTTTAGGAGGACAAAAATGTATTTGCAAAAGTAGGGGTCTTCATTTTCTACACACAAGATTCATCCATATTCCTCTTCTTCCTCTAAAACAAAAGGACAATTTCCATTGATAAAAAAAACCTAGAAGAATCCATTCATATTTTCATAACCACTATTTTTCCCTTTGATTGGAACCCACACCACATAAATTTACCATAACCCCTAAATGCCCAAACTGCATTTTTGAGCAATATAGAAATTTTGGGCTGCGCAATACAAATGGAGTTTTTATTTTATTTTTTGCTAAAATTTTAATACAACATGTGCCCAAGGATTATCTTTAAGGCCCAACAAATTTCATAACTTTCGACTACATGTAAAATGTTATTGTATTGTATGTACTTTTCATTGCTAAACGGGCAAGTCGAGCAGCAAAAAAAACTTCTTTAAAAATCATTTTTTTAAGAAATGAAAATTTGAAATGAGTTCTCTAAACTTATACATACTTGGAAAGCTTTGAATCATTCTATTTTGATCAATAAGCCAAAAGTGACAAGGAGTTTGGAATTTGCGGGTCATTATCAAATTTTCTACTCTAAGGCAAACTTTGAAGTCCTTTATTTAACTCAATTTTCAATTTTTTTGGAAAAAAAAACCAACCAAAGGATATAGATTGTTTATTACAACATTGCAACCATTGGAATTGGCAGTTTTCAATTCCATAATTAAATTCTAACAATTTAGTGTTATGAATCATTCTTTACTTACTTACTATTTTTTTCCTATATGTTGTATGATTTTAAATCATCCTAAAATTTTCAAGTGTTAGCCAACTTGACTTGAAAAAAAAATTTAAATAGTAACTATTATTTTGGACATTTTTTCATATAAATGTGACCTTCAGAAGTGAAGTTGCACATGTTTTTCGTAGGGCGAAGAAAGGGAATGCTAATATCTTGCAATCTACATGGTAGAAATTTCTGAATTTTTTCCCACATAGTTTCAAATAAGCTTACTACAAGATCCTACAGTTACATGTGTCGAAAAATGTTTTATTTCTAAAATTTGGTATTTATACTAAAAATGGCAGTTTTTGAGCGGTTTTGGTGAAAATAGAGTCAAAATTCTTTAGAGGAATATCATAATAAAGATGTGATATTAGAATCACACTTCAAATCTAAAAAAATTGTAGAATTTAATACAATGCAATAATATATTTCAACTGAATTGCTTAGGCATGATCTCCATTCACTACTAGAAAATGACATCCAAATTAACAGAAAATCAACATAGTTATGTTGATTTGGGTACTACAATGTCCGTTTTCACATTTTTTGTTAATGGTGATATTTTTTTTATTCATTTGAATAGTGCAGTGACAAAATCAATAGATTTTTGTTAAACATTTTTGGAATCTTTTGGAATCTTTTGGAATCTTTTAGAATCTTCATTGTACAATATAGTTTTCTTTTAAATTAAGTATTTATATACAATTCGGTGTTCATTAAAGTCAACAAATTTTGAATGTAATTTGCACATCATAAATGAACTTTTAAGGAAAAAAACACTTTTTGAACTGAGGTGGGTTGTGGAATTGAACCAACTTTCATCTCCAACAATCCGTTTGAAATTTTGATTGTTCAATCAAAAGTTATAAACAAAATTTAGAGAAGTGTGAGAATTAAAAAAAAAAATGTATTCTATAGACTTTGGAGGCCGTTTTGGCATAGTAAAACAACTTTTTTGAAAACATTTTGAACTTAAAAAAGTTGATAATTCAAATAAGCTTTCATCTCTAATAATCTATTTGAACTTTTGATCCTCTAATCAAAAGTTATAAACAAAATTCAAAAAAGATGTTAAAAAATGTCAAAAGTAATGATTTTCCAACCTCTCTCTAAAATTTGTTTAAAACTTTTGAGTAAAATCTCCAAAACTCAAATGGAATTTTGGAGATGAAATCTTGTTTAAATTACCAACTTTTATTAGTTCAAAATGTTTTAAGAAAAGTTCTTCTATTATGCCAAAACAACTCCAAAGTTTCCTGAATTTATAAAAAAATAATTTTTAATACCTATCTCTATTTTGTTTATAACTTTTGATTAAAGGATTAACATCTTCAAGGGATCAATTGTTATAATTTAAAGTTCAAAGTTATTTAAAACTTAATTATAGAATTTAGAAATGTCAATTCCAATAATAATTAATTTGTACTATTGTAGTAAATGATGTAAATCCAATGTTTTTATTTCTTCTTCAACAATATTTGAAATTGAATAACAAAAAAAAAAATTTCAGTTTATTTTAGAGTACAAATTCCACAACTACCAATAAATTAAAAATCTTTATAACTTCCATCTCATTAATCAAAATAAAATACTTCAAAACTTTTTATATAAAAAAAATTTAGGAAATCAAGTTGAAATGTTTATTTTTATAAAATATAATATTTTGAGAATTTTTTGAGATTCCCAATTTCACCAAAGATTAATGAAAATTACATATGATGGAGTAACTTTTCAATCATGTGATAAAAAGTCATAAAAGTTTTTGTGCCTTAAAGCTACTCTTTGTGCACGTATGGTGTGAAAACTTTAAAGCAAAAAAATTAAAATTTTGTTACAAATGGTTAGGTTTTATCTTTCAAACTACTTACCCAAAATGCGTACATTAATTTTAGAACTTTCAACTTTCCTTTATATATTGAAAAAATATATACTCAAAACTTTAAAAAAAAATTATATTTATGCTTGAAGGAAATAACATATAGGTAAAAAAGAATTTAATAGCTTAAGTATTCAAAAATTGGTGCTTTTAAAAGTTAGTAGGCTTCAGGGATCGTTTTCATATAGTAGCCTATCTTTTCTTTAAGACTTTTAACTAAAAAAACGTTGGAAAATGAAGGTACCTTTCATCTCCAAAAATTCATTTGCAATTTGGAGTCTTAAATAAAAAGTTATGGACAAAATTCAGAGAGGGGTTGGAATGGCCATTTTTCTTTGACACTTTTGAACACCTCTTTGAATTTTGTCCATAAATTTTTAGTAAAGATTTCAAATTGAAAGCGGATTTTTGGAAGTGAAAGGTAACTTCATTTCCCAACTTTTTTTAGTGAACAATTTCAATAAATAAGTTAGTTTACTATGTAAAAGCGGCCTCTAAAGTCTATTGACTTTACAAGGCAAATGCAAAAACAACAAAAAACTAGTTAAATAAAAAACATTCACTTCTATGGACATGTGAACATATTGGTGAATCATTGGTACATGAGTTCAAACCCTAGGGGCAACCCACCCATGTGGCGCGGTTGCTTATGTGGTGAGTTCATGTGGCGAGTGCCATGTGGTAGTCCCTCATTGGTTAGTAATTTTGATTTATGAAAATAAAGTTTGTGAATTTTAATTGGTGAAAATGAATACTTTTTTTTGTTGCCAAATCAACATTTTCTTGTTGCTGAATTAACATTTTTGTGCTATGCAATGTCTAGGTCAACACATCTTAATCAATACTGACATTAACAAAAATATCAACACTTTTTTGACACTGTGGACGCTGATTTTTCTACTAGTGATTTTTTTTGGTTCTTCATTTTTGCTTCCTTGCACTTTGATGAAACATTAGTTTCTTGTAAATATTTTTGTATCCTATTTTGACCTCCAATGTATTTCAATTTGTGCTATCCTAAACATAACCATTTTTTTATGAAATAGTGTAGCATGTACGAAGGAAATAGATTCCTAAACCTCTTTAGCCCCTTTAGTTTATTTTCTTAGTTTATTCTTTTTTAACAAGGGAATGAAAGGCTACAGTTTATTCTCAATCAATTAAGATTATTACAGAGTATATTTTAAGTTAATGAGAGCTCAACCAACTGACCTTGGGTGATTGTCTTTGGATCATAGGCCATGCAAAGCCCTATCTCTATTCCAGTAAGCTTCCCATAAGGCAAACATTGTTCCTAGCCTCAAAAATCTTGAATTCCTTCACTAGGAGCTTGTGTTTTTTTGGATTTTCCCATGTCTAAGTTGATGGATTTTTCTAGATATCTAATGTAATAAGCCATGTTTTTATGTAAACAATTACATCCACCATAATATGAAGATGTTACGGTGAATATAATTGTTGACATAAAAATACGACTTGTTATATTAGATGTTTAAAAAAATCCATCAACTTAGACACAAGTTTCTTCTAGTGCTTCCTGCAAGTTTAGAAAGCTTGACATCCTTCTTGGCACATTTACACTATCTTAACTACACTGAGAGCACTATTTTAGTTTCAGTTCAATTCAAAGGAGAAAAAATAGTTGTCCAACTTCGAGTAAATTTAGAAAAAGTAATGAAGGCACAATCTCCATTTTCTTGGCACCTAGGACTTTGAGTTGGGTGCGGTACATGGCAAGTTCATAACTTCTAACAGAATCGACAACAGTGCATGTTGGACAATTTGCCAATGCATACAGCTACACTCCTAAGTGCATGGCAAGTTCATAACTTCTAATGGAATTGATACCAGTGCATGGTGGGTAACTTAGCCAGTGCATGCAATTGTACCTTCACGGAGCAATTGGTCGAGACTTGGCTAAATTTAGAGGCTAGAGAAGGTTACGGGGGTTAGATTCCTTGTTTTGCGAGAATAGGGTTTCCCAAGATTGTCCAGCACGCTAATTCTAGTGTCCACTCGCTTCGTTTTTGTGGAAGTCATCAAGCAGTGAAGAAAAGTCCTAAGAGCCCTTGCAAAAAGATGCCAAGAGCCTCTAAGCTTGAATTTCAGGGGGATTCTTTCTATGCTAGAGACGATAATTAATGAGCACCTGAGGAAATTCAAAGAGTGGAGCACCAAAACTAACCTTGGACCGGACGGTAGCCTAGCCTAGCCTTGATGTTCTCGCATGAAAGATTCCACGAGGTGGGTGTACTATATAAAAAAAAAAGAATCTAATGAAAAACAAGATTGTCAAAACACAACCAAGACACAGCAGACAAGAAGAGCTTCTTTTGTCAAAAGTCTATATTTCAGCGGGATTAGAGAGCAGTGCATTCTGTTGCAGTGAACTTGGTGCATCGCAATCGATTGCCTTTTGTTTTTGTTCTATTTTGATGCTTGTTACGAGCGTAGACAAGTGGTGAATTTCAGAGCTTTGTCGCACTAGCTACATGAAGGTCTAGGAAGGCTTGTATTTTGCTTGTCTATCGTTTCTGTGTTTGTGCATCCACTTGTAGGCTTGGATTAAACTAGCTTTCTTGTAGGGGAATGTCAGGTTGGGTAGGGCGTACTTGTGGTTTGCAATTTGCACATGGCACCCTTGAAGTTGCAATATGCTTAGACCTAGGTAGTTTGATTGTAAATTTGTAAAATCGTTGATTTCAATCTGAATGGCCATTGGCCTTGTGCAACAAGTTTGGATCCACGAAAGTTGTTGTGAATGGACTCTCATGAGGACTTTGTTCTTTTTTTCATTTTCCAAAAAGGAAGGAACAGCTTGGACTTGGTCAATTCTCTAGAAGGCTTCCATCAATCAATACAAGAAAAAGGTTCAGAATGGGTATAATTTTTTTCTTTTAAAATGCTTTGAGCGGATTTCATTTTTCATGTTTGTTTTTAGATTTCATGAAGACACTCCAAATGTGCTACTGGTCCCCTATGCATATGTTCTTGTTCTTCCATTCCTTTCAGTCCTAGGTCATATGTCCTTCTAATGGACCTGTGCAAGGTTGAGGAGGTCCACAAAGTGCTCATTGAGACATTGAAAATCCAATGGGGAAGGTTAAACTTCTGACATTAATTTTTCCATAAATTTTCCTTGATAGACAAATTGAATTAGCATCTAACCAAAGTTGTTCATGCTTTTTTTTTAGCTTTCTAGAATTAGTCAAGTAATTTGGAAGCAAAAATGTTGTGGTCTTTAAAAGCATGCAAGTATTGAGTTCTATACTATTTGTGCATTGCTCTTGAACCATGTCCATCCCAACTTGTAGTTTCTTTAGCGGCCATACTTATCTTATTAAAAAGAAGTTGAATCCATTGGAGATTTGATTCATGTGATCCCTTCTTGCTACATACCTTGTGTTTCATTTGTCAATTTGATCATCAATTCTGGCCCTACTTTATGCAATTTTTCAACCAAATGTTACACTAATCCATGCCAAGTCCAACCTGGCTTGTATTTTTTTTAGTGGCCATACTTATTTATTTATTCATTGTTAAGAATTTGAATCCGCTAGACAATCAATTCACGTGATTCCTAGCTTCTTGCCAACATGTACACCTTGTGGTTCATTTGTTGTGAACTCATGCGATCAACAAAGCTCATCCTTCCGTACTACATACAATCCAACTATAGAATACCAATATTTATTATTTGATTACGTTCCATGCCGGCCCTTGTGAGCTTCTGAAGTGGAACTACAACTAGTCTTTGACTTTGGCTTTGTAATCGAAGTAGAACTACAACTAGTCTTTGACTCTAGCTTTGTAATTGAAGGCTTGTTTGTCAATCTTGTTGAAAGGCATGGATGGCGTAGCTATTTGCATGGACAATTGTACTGCAATTGTGGTAATTGAGTATTGAAATTGGAAGGGGACAATGGGGCTTGTTGATATCATTAGAAAAAAATCGTGTCTAAGTTGATGGATTTTTTTAGACATCTAATGTAACAAGTCATGTTTTTATGTCAACAATTACATCCACTATAATATATTAACATCTTCATGTTACAATGGATGTATTTGTTGACATAAAAACACGGCTTGTTACATTAAAAGTTTAGAAAAATCCAAAAAAACATAGGCTTCTTCTAGTGCATGGATGAGCTACAAAGTTTGGAATCTGTTTCTACACTTGGCCTATAGAGTGATAAGAATTTGAAAGTGTCTTGTTACAATTCTGCTCTAGGGTGGAACTTGCAAATAACTTGATAAGTGGTTTTCAGAGGGCTTTCTGTGTTATTTACATGTTGCCATGCTTTCTTTCTCTTGTTTGACAGTCCTTTTATTTTCTCCTACAACTCTTTCAATATAAAATTTATTTGCTTGAATGTCTATTGACACAAGTTTCTAGTTTTCGTGCTAATAATATTTGTGTACACTATGCTCATGGAAGATGAAGTGGCCTTTGGAGACTGTTTAGAGTGTTTGCTTGCCATAGGCTTAGCATCAAAGAACAATTGAGGGGCTCTAGTACAAAAGATAGTGTTGACGACATTTGTACGTCATTTTATCTAATGCCAAATTATTTCTTTGATTAAATATTCAAGTACATTCCAATCTATTATCTTAGTTTTACCAATCTATCTAAAGAATTAAAAATTTATACCATATGTAGCTTTTTTTTAGTATAGTACGTGGTCAAATGCTTGAGCGTTAAAGGGTTAATTTATACAAATGATATGTCAAGTAATGGCTGATGATCCTAAGGCCATGGAAATCAACACTAAATCAAGACCTACCATGCCTCTTAAGTTAGTAGGTTTTGACTTGAAATAGGTTTGATAAACTCAAGGTCTTTACTCATCACCTACTTGATAATATTACCTTGATTGGAAACCATGGATGTACTCCCTTGTTTGACATGAAAATGGTTGTAATCTACAATGTTGTGTTTAACCTTTATAGGACATTTTTTGAATTTTACTTGGTCAAACTTTGCTAGATTTTTAAAGAATAACATACATTTCAACCTTATTACATTGTGTTTGGTACTAGATTGTTTAAGTCTTTTTTTTTCTCTTGAGATTAATTTTTCATAAATGAGAATTTTAAAGGGGGGGGGAGGGGGAGGCTCGGTCTTGCAAATGACAAGTTAATTTGCTACCAACTTCTATGTTTGTAAATTTGATGTTATTTTCTTTTTAAGAATAGTTCATTTTCATGATAATTCTTGGTTTTTTTTGAAAAAATTCTCTAGTCTTAAAATGAAGTTTTTTACTTGCAAGTATCACATTGTGTTTGATAGGAGGGTTGGTTTTGCAAATGACAAGTTCATTTGCTACCGACTTCTATGTTTGTACACTCAATGTTGTTTGCTTTTTGAGGAGTAGTTGAATTTCATGATAATTCTTGGGTTTTTTTGAAAAAAAATTTATTCTTAAAATGAAGTTTTTCACTTGCACGTGCCACATTGTGTTTGATGGGAGGGGGGGAGGTTTTGCAAATGACAAGTTCATTTGCCACCGACTTCTATGTTTGTAAACTTCATGTAATTTGTTGTTTGAAAGCTAGTTCAATATTGTGATATTTTTGTTTTGTTTTTAAAAAACTCTCTATTCTAAAAATGAAGTTTCCACTTGCAAATATTACATTGTGTTTTTTTTAG
Organism: Pseudoscleropodium purum; assembly: GCA_963969395.1. Taxonomy (NCBI): domain Eukaryota; kingdom Viridiplantae; phylum Streptophyta; class Bryopsida; order Hypnales; family Brachytheciaceae; genus Pseudoscleropodium; species Pseudoscleropodium purum. The sequence goes on from OZ017799.1 coordinate 4,762,324, forward strand.
AGGGGGGGTGATTTGCAAATGACAAGTTCATTTGCCACTGACTTCTTTATTTGTAGACTTGATATAATGTGTTTTTTAAAGGGTAGTTCAATCTCATGATAATTCTTGTTTATTTAAAAAAAAAAATTTATTTTTGAATTGAAGTTTTTCACTTGCAAGTATGACATTATGTTTGGTGGAGCTAGGCTGATTTGCAAATGACAAGTTCATTTGCCACCAACATCTATGTTTGAAAACTTCATGTCACTTGATTTTTGGGAGGTTGATCAATCTCTTGGTAATTTTTTTTTTAAATTTATCTTCAAATAAAAATATTGTCTTGAAAACACCGCATTGTTTTTAGTGGGGGATGAAGGAGTCGGTTTTGCAAATGACAAGTTTATTTGCTACCAACTTCTATGTTTATTAACTTGATGTTATTTGCTTTTCTTGGTATTTGTGTGCAATTGTGATAGGATCTGTACAATGTATTATATTCTGAGAGTAGGGGGTAAGTGCTTTTGAGTACAAGTGAAAGAAAATTTGGTGATGAAGTTTAAATGTGCAACAAGGTCCAAGGTGCGTAATGAAAAGGGTCCAAGTCAATTGGAATGGCCCAAATATATCCATGTGTTGCTTTGCATTTTTTGTTGGATAGGATTTGTTTAGAGTTGGAGAAGCATGCCATCTAATTAATAAGAATGTGATGGTTGTCTAGAGTCTTAACAAGTCAAGTTAATCATGAAAACATAATTCACAATAATATGCTTATTCCTTTTTATTTTCAAAATTGTTAGGATTATAGTTTTTGAAACACTTTGACACTAACATCTTGGTAGCTTGAAACACATCATGCTTAGATCTTCTCTATTGGATTTCTTTTTATGTGAATTTTATGGATGCATGAATGACATTATGATACTAATCACCATGGTCTCCAATTTTTGTTCATTGTCCAATTATTAATTCATTTGACTCTGTATATTATATAGGAATCATTGGTAGAAAAAAAAATCCTATTTCAATACGCTTTAAAGTTCTAACCAAAGGTGCTCAACTGAGAGGACATAGTTAAAGAATACTATCAAATAAATGTTCCCATCTTTCTCATTATTTTGGCCCAAAAGTTGTATCTATATGTCTCCTAAACAACTATTAGTTGGCATTGTTTTTATAATCAACCAACATTGTTTTGAGCACTTGTGGAGGTTGGACAAAATCGTTGATGTTTTTTGGATAGGGAAGTTATTTGAAAAATCTTCAAGCCCACTAGTATGAATGGTTTTCTAGGAAGGGGCATATTCCTTCCTATGCTCGTGTATTGTATCCCATATAGCATCCACGCCAATTTTGCATTCTTTACAATAGAAACCCTTCATGTCCAATTACCAATTTAGCCCTTTATGATTTAACATCAACAAAGAATCTCGAATCTGACAAGTACGGAAGTGTTTTTTTATTGGTGTAATGTTCTTTGCGTACTATTAATTCATAAATAGTAAATTGTTGGCTTTGATGACTAAAGCTGCCTATTACTTGGAGGCTAGAGGCAATAAAGTGGAAAGGGGTGAAGGAGTGATTGGTATTGTTGCCGTGTTACAAATGCAAACATTATATAAAAATATATATATTTCTATTATTTAGATAAGTTTCAACATAGTAAAGGAAATAACATCATTTGAAGTGACTTTATGGTGATACATTTTCTTTGCCCTTATAGACAATTATAAAGAGAGGGATTTGTTTGATAGGTTCATCATCTTGATATTATTTTTTTTGTTTTTCATTTAGATTACTATATCGAACTGAAGACTTTTTTTTGAGTCTCAAGATGAAGAATCTCAATTGAAATGAGAGTTGGAATTTTTTTTATTACAACTGTTGGATCAACTTCAATAGCCACATGGGTGATTATAAGACAAAGCTACACCATCTCGACTACCAAAACAACCTTGCTTGAAGAAATGATGGCACAAAAATCTTCAACGTGACACTTGGACATTGGTGATCTTGTTACAAGTTGGATGTGTTGAACCCAATAATTGTGAAATTACATTTGAAAGGTATTTTGAAGGTTTAAACAACAATCAATATTATTGCATGGTTAGGCTTATCGAGAGGAGTCGTGGTCATGTACTAAAATACAACCGAGTTGAAGAAGTAATGAAGGATTAAAAAGTCAATCGTGATAAAATAATCATAAAAGTTGGACAATATCTTAGAATGCAATGAAATTTGGTTTTTGTACACTTAGATAGCTGATCTACAATGTCAAAAAGTTTTCAGTTGTTTGGATTACTTTTCGAAGGTTATGCTAAACCAAAGCTAGGTATGGCAACTTCTAGGGTAGTTTGAGAAAAGTTAGAAAGTCAGTAATAGAAAAATGTCCATTAAAATTGGAAAGTATCTCAGAATTCAATCAAATTTGTTATATGTGTATTTGGTTAGCTGATCTATAGTGTGGAAATTTTTTAAGTTTTTTGGAGATATTGTCCAAAAGTTATGCTAAATCAAAGTTACATATGACAATTATAGGGTTATTATAGGAATTGTAGGATATGGATTGGAGAAATAGGAAGTTTGAGGGTAGATTTAATATAATTTAGGATTTTTATAGGCATCTACAATTATATGAAAGCATTTCCATAGCAAGAGCCCTATACTATTCCAAACCTAATAGCAAATCTTTGTGACAACATGATTCAACACATGACTTGAAATTTTTTTCTAGATTCTTCAAAGTGAAACTCTCTTCTACAATGGTGTTGTTTGGGGCAAAATGAAGTAGCCTTTAAATTCTTGTTTTGGTCCTCATTAGAAACGTATATTTTGCAGTGATCCTATTCGTGGGGCCATGCACAAAGTCACCGCATCTTTCAATTGAGATGATTTTTCAAAAAGTTTCAAAGTGCTAAGACAATATACATTGTAGTAACATTGAACAAAAAATTATTATTTTGAAAAAATCTTATAATTAAAAATTTGAAAATTAAAGCTTTTGAAAATCCAAATAACTCCTATGATAACCTTTAAACTAGAATTGGTTTACGCATTGATTTATATAAGGTTTACATATTGAAATTTTTAATGACCATAAAGTTCATTGGACACTAAGTTGGGTACCATTGAAATAAAAATTTGAAGTCGTTCAACTGAATTTTAAAGCCACAAGTGCTTTTATATCATTTTGTCTATCTTTACATCCATTATGATTTATGAATTTGTCCAAATTTTTAGTGCAATATGCTTTGGTAATTGTAATTTGCCAACTCTTCTACAATTTTTTCCTTTTAGCTAGCTTTGAAGCAATTTATTTTCATTGTCCAGTGTCTAAATTTGAGGTTTTCTTATATCTATTCAAAAACATTTTAGAATGTGCTTTCCATTAGGGGAGATATAAAAGCATTAAGAGACTTTTTGAGGCCCATTCTCCATGCTATGAACCAACAACTACCGCCTAGAATTAAAACTTATTAAAATTTTCAAAAACATATTAAAATTTGTCAAAAATTCAAAATTTATTATTTTTCAAAATTCAAAACTAATTCAAAACTAATTAAATATTATTTTCTAAAGTGGCAATCTCTCGGCCATATCAGACTGCTTACGCAGCTTATTTTCTAGAATTCCCATAGTCCAAGAACTCACAATCTTTCAAAGGCTTCAAAAATCCTCTAATGAATAAAAAAACCATAAATCATAATCATAAATTGATAAAAAGTTAAAAGTTTATGTTGAAGGGACAAATCCTAGAGTGCATTGAAATGCCCAAAGGTACAAAAAGAACCTTCAAGCTATAGTTGAAAACCACTCATTACAAAAACTTACACACAAAACATACAAGCATGGAGATATGACCTACAATATCTTCAGTTGCACACTTTTTCATTACATGAACAACTAAAATTTTTATCTTGTAGTCCATCTTGAGAGAATTCAATGAGCCTTAGCTCATTTGAAAACTCTAAGTTCCTTCTATTCTAATTTTCATTCTTAAAGTTGTTGTGATTTATAAACAATTTTATCTTTTTTGTCATCATTGACATCCTTTTAAGTAATGATTATTTAAAGGAAGAATTAAATTTACTTCAAACTTTGAATTTTTTTCCACAAAGATTAATTCTCAACTCAAATTTCTAAATCAATAAGAAATTCTTGAAGTTAAGGAAGATGCTCATTTTTTTATGAAAGTTTCAAAGTTGAATCTTTGTTGTTGGAAAATATTGGAAAAATTCATTGCTCAACTTTAACCCCTAAAAGACTAGTTTGCTATTTTTAGCAACATAGTAATTTTGAGTAGGTACTTGTGCCTAGAAATTTGCATATTTTTGGCTAAAATTTTACAAAATGTGTAGACAAAGAATATCTTTCATGTCCACTAAATTTCATGACATTTGAAATAAAGGATCAAAAGTTTTTGCATAATATGTTATTTTTTTCCCTAGGCAAGTAGTCTGGAGAGATTAGAAAAAATCACTTTTATCAAAAACAAAAATTTGAATTGGTTTTTCAAATTTCTATATATATATATGGAAAGCTTTGAATCATTCCATTTTGATTAATGAAATGAAAGTTAAGAAGAGTTTTAGTTTGCAGGCAGTTATGGATATTCTAAACTAAACTTTGAAATCCTTTATCTAACTATATTTTCTTTATTTTTTGAAAAAAATAAAATCATAGAATGCAGATTGTTTATTACAACATTACAACCATTTGGATTGACATTTTTCAATTTCATAAATAAATTCTAAACAATTGAGTATTTTGAATCATTCTCTACTTCTTTCTATTTACTATTTTTTTCTTATATGCTATACAATTCCAAATAATTTGAAATTTTTTCAATATGTAGCCAACTTGTCTAGAGAGATGAATTCAAAGAAGCACCATCATTTGGGACATTTTTTCATAGAAAAGTGAGCTTGTGAAGTGTAGCTGCCCTATTTTTTGTAGGGCCAAAAAAATGATTTCAATGGATTTGAATGCTTATATTGTGTAATCCACATGGTGGAAATTTCTGAAATTTTTACCACATGTTCTCAAGTTAGTATAATACAAGGTCCTACAATTATAGTAGATGGCTATAATTTAGACTTTCTTTCTCAAACCGTCCCATAGATGGCTTCAATAGTCAATGGATGTGAGTTGAAATGCTCGTAATGTCCAAGCATTAAAGAGAGTTGTTCATACTTCTTTAATAGATGGAATAAGAGATAGGGAGGTCCATTTCAAAGCCAAGGTGTGTCCACTTAATTTTTCTAAATAGAAATTGATTGCCCAATTGCATTCTTACACATGTTAAAAGAATGTAGGGTTCATTTAAGTTTAGTATGGGTCACATTTAGGAACCTTCAATGTATTACTTTTTGAATGTTGCATTGCTTGTTTTTGGTCTAGCCATATCTTTTTTCAAAGTGCATGGATGAAGGTTTTGTACGGTCTAAGATCACAAATAGGTGCCAATTGCAAAATTCTTTAGAAATTCATAAGTAATTCATAAATGTTTTGAGAAATATGAAACCACTTATGTTAGATTCTACACCAAATTTTCTTCAAGGGAAAAATAAGGGATAATAATTTTGGGCATCTTAAATCCATCTCAAAGTCCAACTAGCCTTTAAAATATCAGTTCATGAGCACACTACCTTACATGTGTCAAAAAAAATTCAAAAATTTGGTATTTGTACTAGAAATGACACTTTTTGAGTGTTTGGGGGGAAAATGTAGTTAAGGAACTTAAGGAATTAAATATTATGATTTAGAGTTGCTATAGAAATAGTTGGCTTTGAAAAGAAATGAAGAATTAAACATACCAAAAGGTTCAAGATTCAATGTTTAGAAGTTGCTAAGGAGATTATTTCAAATATGTCTAAGTGCTAGTTTTCAAGATGTGTTGTTTTGTAGCAATTATGTTCTAAACAACAATTGAGTTACATTGGCAATTCCACGGCTTTGACACTTTCAATATGCGCCACTTAAAATATAAACTTGTACATGTTCTAGTTTTTTAAGCTTTGAGTATAGTACCTAGAAGCTAAATTACGAATGCTTTTGGAACCTTTTATGATCTAGTTTTTTTGTTAAATTTTAAATGAATGCCCAATAATCAATTTTCAAAAAAATTACACATGGCTTGAGGAATGCTTATATATTGTTGCCAAGTAGCAAAAGTTACATTACATTAATTCCAATGTTTTATGACAAATAAATGAGTAAATGAAAAAATTCACATTTAATGGAGGAAAACAATACATGTGTTGTTTTGGTGATCTCATCATAGATAAAAATGTTGGCACAAATGTGTATGTTTTAATTGTATAAGTACAATGGGATTATGCACTATGACATTATTCCAAGGAAAATTGAGGAAATGAGAAAGGGAGGAGTTCAAATTGGAAGAATGGATTGCATTTTAAAGGGTCATTTTCAAGGAAGACTTGTAACAATTCTATAATATTTGTAGTCAACTCTCGTGTCCACAATGAAGTTGCAATCTCTTACAACATAAGAGAAGAATTTGCATTGTTGGTATGTAGAAAGCAATACTTACTTGTGCTCAAATTGGATGTAAATTTGGCATAACACTACAAACTATTTATGATTTTATGAAGCGGTATCAGCTTTGAGAGAATGTCATCTCTCCAAAGCCTTCTAGTTAGAGATGTAAGCTTAACCTCTAAAAATTGAGGTATTTAAAGGCCTAAAATTGCTTTAAAATATTCATACCCAAAGTAAGGCTAGAATGTTCATATGCATTTATTCATTCACAAATTCAACTATAGGAGCCTTAAGTTAATGTGTTAGAGTACACCTTCCTAGAATTTTAGAATAAAAAACCTCAATAATTGCTTGATTTTCAAAAAGTATTTTCAACTCTTCCCGAATGGTTATATTTCATTTTTCAAAAATTTTATACAAAAATTTGTAGATCCTAAAACTTGTTATTTTCCATAATACGTTGAAGAAATAAGTGGAAAATACTTATAAAAAATTTCAAATAAAAAATATTTTGTATTCATGTTTAAAAAAAATAGTAAGAAAAAAGAAGTAGAGTGTGATTTAAAATACTAAATTGTTAAGAATTTTGTTATGGAATTGAAAAATGCCAATTCCAATGGTTCCAATGTTGTAATAAAGAATCTAAATCCAATTTGTTTTGTTTTTTTCAAAAATATTGAAAAGTGAATTAAATAAAGGACTTTAAAATTTATCTTAGAGTAGAGATTCAATATCTATCTATAATCTAAAACTCCTCATAACTTTCATCCCATTAATGAAAATGGAATGATTCAATACTTTCCACATATAATTAAATCTAAAAAAACAATTTCAATTTTTTAAAGAAATTTTTTAAATTGCCCAGTCTATCCACTAAGCAATGAAAAATACATATTATACTTCTTAACCATGTAGTCAAAAGTTATGAAAATTATTGGGCCTTAAAGCTACTCCTTAGGTACATATTGTGCAAAAATTTCAAAACAAAAAAAAGGAAAATTCTATTTGTAGTGAACTATCCAAATCACCTTGTTGCCAAAAAAAGTAGTTTAGGCCTTTAGTGATTAATTTTTATAACAAGTGGCAATTGGCATGCATGATTTGTAGTTGATAATTGGTGATCACTTCTTGTTGCGGTTCATCCGAGAGTTGTCATAGTGGACGGACAAACCACTCATCTGTCCATCCAATTCGCTTGTTCAGTAGAGGTGCCGCCTGTCTGATGTAGTCAATATATAGTTGATTATCTATAAAGGTAAAAAAAGTTGACGTGGACTTACCTTAATGACACATGGCCTCCAACTCAAAGTTAGGGTGTGGATGTAAAGTTGGGGCATGGACACAACTTGAGGTCGGGAGTAGACGCAAGTCGGGACTAGGTGTGGACATTGGAATAGGCATGGATGCAAGTCGAGGCAGGGTGCGGACGCATGGGTAGGGACTCAAAGGTAGGAACACAATTTTACTTTTCATTTTGTGATTGCAATTTGAGTAATTATGAGGCCTATAATACACCATTGGAAAGGTCTTTAAAATACCTTTCTAATGGTATATTTCATGCTCTTAATCTCTCAAAATTGTCATCAAAAATTAAAAAAGAAATTTGCTTACACTATGGAATCTATAAGAACAAATGAAGACATAGTAGCAAGAATGTAGGCATGGGTGTAGAAGCCTGGACCTGCTTAAGTCCACACCCATCCCATTAGTGTCCGTGCCTATAGATGCTTAAATCCGTGCCTAGACACAATTGAATCCTTGCTTCATTACTATGTCCTATAAATTAAGTTGAAACTAATTTGGAATTATCCAACAATAGTTATGTTCGTTCCAAGGGAGGTCTTTCTAATAGAAATGTCTCTAGTTTAATCAATAATAAGCCTACTAGGACATTGCAACCACAAGATAAGAATTAAATAAGTTCCTTTATCCATAAATAATATGTATTTCTTCACCATGGTATTTCTAATTTCGCAATTTGAACTCTCCACTCTTAATTGGCTATAAAGGTTAAGGTAATCTCCCAATTATTCTTTAATTTTTTTCTTTAATTTCTTTAAACTTCAGCTTTTGATCTCTAACTTGGGTCTTGACTTCTTTTCCCCACTCAAATGCACTCCTACTAGAACCACCATCTAGCCATCACCCCGTCTCCGATTAGGTTTTGCAACACAACTTCCCTACTTATAGATCACCCTTTTGAATTGGCCTAACCATCACCATTGACTCTCCAACTCCCTACTCGGCAGTGCTCTCTTCATTGATATTCTTGTCTACATTCCTCCCAACCACAAAATCTTTGCTTCTAGATTTGGTTTGCTCATTACAATTTGGCTTTTCATATTCATGCTTAACACAAAATTGACAGTTCTTACATACCAACTTGATTTTACTCACTTTGCTCTCCAAATTCTCCATAACTAAATACACTTTCACTTTCACATTCTCAAATTAAATTCTCATCAAGCAAGCATAACATATTAATTTATAACTACAATTTGGAAAATTAAATAGACAACATTCAGGCTTTATTTTCCAATTTGGACTCTACGCACAAACCACAACAATCACTCCTCAACCTTCAACTAGCCTTGACAGAATTTTTCAATTTGGCTAGCAACCAATTGACACATAAAATCACTCATTAATCTACTTCTTAATTTCCAACACCTTCACTTCTACTTACCATTAAAATTAACTCATTCAACCCTAATCAGAATATAGATGCACACTTCACACATGACATCGTGACATACATACACATACATACAACTTCATATAAAATTTTCATTCACTTTAACCAAATTGGTGACAAATCACCGTTAATACATGAATAAGCTCACAACTTATAAATCTTCCATGTCTCACTTCACATCACTTGCAACTCTATTTGCTCCTAAGCCCTCTCTTTGGATATCCAACTAGAATTTAATTTTGTATTCACTGATCATCAACTACTTAAACTTTCCATTTAATCTCCAATTGCATAATTCTTTCACTCACTTCTAACAACTAGAAACTTCATAACTATTTAGAAACCACTTCTACTCACAGCTCATACAAATCACACCCACTTAGATGGCTCCTCAACTTCCTGCACACACACTACATCACAGACACCACTTCCATTTCGATTCGGACACAATCACAGAGATAAATCAAACACCGATTAGGACTCAGACATTTCCACTTCCAATTTCTCCAACTTAACCACAGTAAATCTTCATCTCCACTTATTTCACAATATATCCTCAATTAGCACACTTACCTCATCAACTTAACACACAAGCATCTCCAACTTGACAAGAACTTACACACACAAAAACAAAGAAATACACAACTCTTTGGCCGTGACTCGCACTAGACAACATTCGATAGTGGGCGAGTAAAAATGACATCTAATACAACCCAAATAGGCTCACCAAACAGTTAGGCTTCCCTTCCAGAACTGCACTAACCAAGACACGGACATAACCGATTCAACTTGTATAATTGCAATTTTGACTTAGTGTAACTGCAGTTTTGACTTAGTGTAAAGTTAACTTAGAGCCTTTAAGTCCGCATCTTTGGTTCCGAGCCCAAGAGTCCTACAATCTTATGGTTTAAGGAATGAACTTAGAAACCTTCATGCCCATGCGTCACCAACCTATCCTTACGGTTACGCCCATGCATCTATGATGTTTAAGGAGTAGATCAAGTCCACACCTAGCCCATTAGCATTTGCGCCTAACCTACTGCGCCCAGACATTTTTAAGTCCCTCTCCAATCCATTAGTATCCTTGCCCAACATGCTTAAGTCCCCGCCTAGACCTTGAAAGTTCCCGCCTAGACATGATTGAATCTGCACCTTCAATATGAAAGTCCCCTAGATCCACTTTAGTTTCGAGCTAGATCTGTGTAAGTCATTTGTAGCATGTATGATTCAATTAAATCTCCATTCCATTAAAGCATCTTGGCTAGGACCTTACAGTTGTCATTAATGGTTTCCAAAAAGATTTTAAAGCCCTTATTTCTAGGTCTCAACATCTATGTCCAAACAATAAGCCATCTAGAAGTGCACAAAGTTATCCTATTCAACAATGAAATCAATAAAATATTGTAGTCTTTTCCAAAACTGCTTTATTCTTAATTGTAATTCCAAATCCTAAACCATATACCCTAAAATCCCAAACTCTAAACCTTAAAATCCTTAAAACCTCTTTTCTATTTAAATAATTAAATTAGTGTATGATTGTAAAGAAATGAGCTTTAGTTGAGAAGGAAAATAAATAAATGGTTGAATGGTCCCACAATTAATCCACTCTTTTCTATTTAAACAATTAAATATTTAAATTGGCTCATGCTTGTAAAGTAAAATTACCTTTTGCTATGAAGGAAAATATATAAATGGTTGAATGGTCCAACAATTAATCCCCTCTTTCCTATTTGAACAATTAAATTGGCTCATGCTTGTAAAGAAATCACCTTTTGTTGTAAAGGAAAATAAATAAATGGTTGAATGAACCCACAATTAATCCCTTCTTTCCTACTTAAACAATTAAACTAGTATATGCTTGTAAAGAAACTACTTTTGCTTGCAAAGGCAAATAAATAAATGATTGAATGGTCCCACAATTAACTCTTGAAGGTCGGAGACTATATTTTCACCAAAAACACTCCAAAACTGTCATTTCTTATACAAGCATCAAATTTTAGATGAAATTTTTTGGGGGACACATATAACCATATAATCTTGTAGTAAACTAGTTTGAAAAGACGTGGAAAAAATTTCAGAATTTTCCACCATGTAGATTGCAAGATATTAACGTTTGAAGTGATAGAAACCATTTTTTTGACCCTGTGAAAATACAGGCAGCTGCAATTTAGAAGTTCACATTTGTATGAAAAAATTTCCCAAATGATGGTTACTCTTTAATTTCATTTTTCAAGGCAAGTTGGCTACATGCTTGAAAATTTTTAGGTCATTTGGAATTGCACAACATACAGGAAATAAATATAAGTAGAAAGAAGTACAAAGTGATTCAAAACACTAAATGGTTAAGAATTTAATTATGGAATTGAAAAATACCAATACCAACGGTGGTAACGTATTAATAAAAAATCTACATCGTATGTTTTTATTCTTTTCAAAAAATATTAAAATTGAGTTAAATAAAGGACTCCAAAGTTTATTTTTGAATAGGGAATCCATGACTACCTGCAAACTAGAACACCTCATAACTTTCAACTTGTAAATCAAAATGGAAAGATTCAAAGCTTTCCACATATATACAAATCTAGAAAATCAATTTCAAATTTTTATTTTTGAAAAGACTGATTTTTTAAGAAATTTTTGGGCTGCCCGCCAAGCATTGAAAATTACATATCATGCAATAACTTTTGAATCATATAGCCAAAAGTTATGAAAATTGTTGGGCCTTAAAGATACTCCTTGGGCACATGTTATGTAAAAATTTCAGCAAAAAAAAATTAAGAACTCCATTCATAGTGAGCTACTCAAAATTGCTATGTTGCCAAAAAACGCAGTTTAGATCTTTAAGAGTTAATCCCTATTTCCTATTTAAACAATTAAACTGGCTCATGCTTATAAAGAAAATTACCTTTGGTTGCAAAGGCAAATAAATAAATGGTTGAATGGTCCTACAATTAATCCCCTCTTTCCTATCTGTACAAATATACTAGTATATGCTTGTAACGAAACTACCTTTGGTTGCAAAGGCAAATAAATAAATGGTAATGGACCCACAAATAATCCCCTCTTTTCTATTTAAACAATTATATTAGCATATACTTGTAAAAAAAATTACCTTTGGTTGCAAAGGAAATAAATAAAATGTTGAATGAACCTACTATTAACTCTCTCTTTTCTATTCAAACAATTAAATTGGCTTATGCTTGTAAAGAAACTACCTTTAGTTGCAAAGGCAAATAAATAAATGATGAATGGACCTACTATTAATCCCTTCTTTCCTATTTAAACAATTAAATTGGCGTATGCTTGTAGAAAAATTACTTTTGGTTGCAAAGGAAAATAAATAAATGGTTGAAGTACCTCCTTCCTAATCCATGTGTCCAATTCAATAGTTAACTTGAAAAATCTTTATTAGGAAATTAAATTTTTTATTTGGAAATAATCCCATGTTCTAAAGGAAAAACAAATAACTTGTTCAAGTGCCTTCCTCTTAATGCTTTGTAATTAAGTTAACTATTAAATTGATAGATGCTTGTTAGGAAATAATCCCAAGTTGCTTGAAAGGAAAAAAATTATGGTCGATATGACTCCTTCCTAATTCCTCATGTTGAATTCAACAATTAATTTGGCAAATCTTTTTTAGAAAATGACTTGGAGCTCCTAAAAAAATTGGTTCAATTGCCTCTTTTTTCATCCCTTAGATCTAGTTTAACAATGAATTTGACAAATCTTTGTTAGAAAATAACCTCACGAGCTCTAAAGGAAAAAAACTAATTATTCAGAGGCCTCCCTTCTAATCTACCTTATTCAATTTGGCAATTGAATTGGCAAATCCATGTGAAGAAATAATTCAGTCTATTTTAGGCTATGAGAATGTAAATTTTTTCTTCAACTTGTTTACAAACTATATGACATCAAATTTTTAATGTGGCTAATTAATATTCAAGTACATGATGATTTGAAAGTAGTGTAGATATGAGCTGCCAGTAATAAAATGTAAGCTATTTTGAATGGAAGGAGGAATCCTATGCCAAATTCAATGTGAGAGGCCTAAGCGAATCCTAGGTCTACCTTGAAGTTTGTTGTTTTTGCCCCTCTTGATAACATTCCTACCCCAACCATTAGTATTTCCGCCCCTCCCAATACAGTCCCCGCCCTAACTGGACATCGTCCTAAATGTAACCAATTAGCGTCTCTGCCTTGACCAATTAGTGTTTGTACCTTGACCGAACAATTTCTATGCCCTAATGGATGAGCGTCCGTGCCCTAACTGATGAGTGTCTGTGCTTGGACTCCAACGTGGACTACCATGTTATGCAATAAACATAATTCATGGTAACTTTTTTTTTACTTTACAAAATTTGAAGCCCCAAATTCTAAAAGCCGTCCAACAGACCACCTGTCCGGTCCGAACCATCTAGTGACCCAAACTCGCCTGATGTGACAATCCTAGTTCATGCCCAAATGACAACATTAGTTTGCAAGCGTACATTGAAGAAATGTATTTAGGCTCTTGGCTTCAACAATTGTGTTGCAAAGACCTTTTTTCAAGGATGCACAAGGCACAAAGTCTTGCATTTTCTTAAGCTCATGCTTACTAGAATGTAGACAATTGGAAGAATGTTAGATGGATGTACAATTCATTCTTTCAAGTTAGCAAGCATTCACAATTGATACAAGTTTGGCATTAAATTTACAGAAGATACTCATGGGATTGCTTATGTCCTACTTTAGAGCTTGGTTGCATATTTATCATGTTATGAAGCACTTTTAGTGACTATGATAAGTTTCCCATAATCAACATGCATGCCTACAACTAAGAGAACTATTGTTGATTTTGTTGACATTGTATACAAGCTAGGGAGCATTATTTGACTTTTATTTCTTCTATGATCATTGAAAAGATATGATTGTCGTAGAGAATGGTGCTCCAATTTATTGATTTTCTCTACCTAATAGGAGGAGAGTAGCTCATGGCATGCCAAAATTAAATTAGCCACCTAACTCCCCAAATTTGAACCACATTATGAATCTATGAAAAATTGTAAATGACCATGTTCAAAATCAATATTGACCACAAAACATGGAACAAATGGCTACTGCAATTCAATGTGAATGGGAAGGAGTCTCTAAAGATGTGCTTGATGCTCTCATAATTTCCACAATGCCTCATAAAATGATGATGGTTTATGATGCTTGAGGTGGTAGCATTAGATGGTAGATATCATATCAAACAAATCCAAATTGATGTATATTTTATATGTTTTCACGTGAAGATAGTTTTTCTAAGCTTTCCATTGCACTTTACGGTTCTCAATTTCATGAAATTTTGATAATTTGACAACAATTCGAATTTCATAGTCTTTCAAGGCTGGAACTTGAAACTGATTGTCTGTCCGCATCTTAGCTGCCGGGTCCTGAACACGAACTGTCAACATTTTAGCGCCCAGGATTGCACCAACTTAACAAAATTGGAGATGAAGATACAAATAGCTTAGAAGACTCAAGCATCTAACAAACTGTTACATTGACAAGTCACATCAACACAGAACGATTCTAGAGTAATTCAAACCCAAACATTCGAATCTAAATATAAAATACCACCTTAAATAGGACTAGACTTCAAAATACCCAGATCGAGTTGCAGAGTCCAAGAACTTCTTGCCTTACTACGTACTCGCTCTGCAGATTGATCGAGCTAGCTCGAATTGAAGATTTCAAGATACACAGGTCGAGTTGCAGAGTTCAAGAATTTCTTTCCTTACTTCTTGCAATGCATTGATCGAGCTCAAATTGAAAACGACTTAATTCAAGATACATAGATCGAGTTGCAAAGTCCAAGAATTTCTTGCCTTACTACTCGCACTGCCGATTGATCGAGCTCGATCGAATCGAAGCACTCCAGCTTGAATTGCTCAATCCTTTGGCACTTCGATACGCCGTCTGTATGTATCATCAATTCAACCCTTAGCTTTCTCTAGTATCTGGAGGCCTCTCTCATTCTGTCTATCTGTCTTGAGTGTCCCAACTAGACAGTCATAATATTTCTGACCAGTTATCGGAAGATTGCTTGATTTCTTTTGGACAATTGAGTACTTTTCTATCGCTGGGGATCATAGAATTCTTGTTGAGTTGCCTAGCTAGCTCAATGCACTTGGAAAAGGAATCCAGATTCGTTTTGTCGGCACAATCTCGCAGTCAGTAGGTGTATGATATGTGGCGAGCTTGGGAGGTCCCAAAAGCTCAGAACAAGAAGAAGTTAAGAAATGCAATGGGTGTGGAAAATTGTGAAGAAAAACAACACTAGGAAGTGTATTTAGTGCCATGTGATACTTTACATTGTGTCATGTAGATCTTTACTTTATGAGAGGCAAGTCTGCTTGCATGATTTGGAAGTATTTTTTTTCAAAACGATGTCATTTAAATCCACTTTTTGTAGTATTGACAGTATTTGCAATAGTGGTAAAAAAAACATCCAACTAAACTAATTACAATACTTGACAAAAAGTATTGACATTTACAATGCTTCACAGTTAGTGTCAATGATAGTAAGAATAGTTTCTAGTGTATTTCTCACAACTATTGAAGAATGTCTATCACAAGGAGAATTTTAGTCCCTAAATTGTGTGATATAAAATTACAAGTCTACTATCTACTAGCAATTCTTGTGTAAATAGGGTCAATTAGGCAAGTTGATTGTTGTTATCAAGAGCCCAATAAAGTCAATTCACACATCAAGTCCAATAGACACACAATTAGATTTGAACCCTATTCATGCAAGATAGAAAACTAAAGTGTCAAATAGATTCAATGACCTTTCAAAATCAAGATTTGTCTCTTCATTTTTGAGACTATAAGTCTAAATGACAATTCTTTTTTTAAAATGACTCATTGGCAAAATCTTGTATGTAACTTGCATTCCTTCAATTGTTGTGTTTACAATTAGTTGACTATTTGTAAGTGAATATTGTGTCTTAAAGATGAGTTATTTGTATATGTAATCAATTTTCTAATTGTTTATAAATCATTGGAGTGCATGAGTCACCAAAATAGGGAGAGATTGATTGATTAACCTCTAAAGGTTCAAACCAATGTTGGGCGTGGGTCAAGTTTGTTGCATATTAGTTGGATACTGGTTTAGAATTGTAGAAGGTACATGTGACAAAGAGGTTCTTGGGGGGTGAATGCAAGAAACACCTTCTGGTTTTGTTGCATTGGCCATGATACTCATGATTTTTTTAGTAGTACTATAAAATTTGAAAAAAAATTTGAAAAATACGTTTAATGTATAAACCTTTAAGGAGAAGGTACCCTACAAAGGAAAAGCACAAAAAAAAATTTAAGTAGGAGAACTAGAAAAGTACAAAATCTCATGAAAATGGGTATTTTGATGTTTAAATTTGTAAAAAATAGGGAAGAAATTTTTTAAAAAAACTAAAAATTGGAAATTGGAAAAGACTTTATGATGAATAGATTTTACTGAATAAATTATCTAGAAACAATTTTCATTATTGAGAATTGTGCGCGCAAGGGAGCCCTATTTGCATAATTGTAGAGGACATAAAATAATGTTTTTTTAAGTTCTTTTTGGTAGGCACATGAATTTTTAGTGTAGGAATAGAGTCCAAACTTTTTAGCTCTAGATCATTAATTTTGGGTAGTCCCCAATACTAAAAAATCCTAAACCGCAAAGTGTGACAAATTAGCTAAATTGAAATTTAAATATAAAATAATTTTTGAAATTTTCTGAAAAATAAGTTCTCTAATTATTGGCTAAATTCTGGTCTTTACAAAAAAATTCAAATACATTGACTTCGATTTGCAAAAGATATGGTCAATCACAACTTAGAATCTGCAAATGTGATACAAAATAGTACTAGTGTTTCTTGCATTCACCCAGGGGTTGAAAATTATTTCAACAAACATATACCAGTATCAATATGAATATAGACTCTGTATTTTCATCAACTAAAGGTATTGGTATCAAGTCAACCTCCAGGTTATCTATACCAGTTTGTTATGCATAATTGTATCACTCAAACATTTTAAAGACAATAAAATGAATAAAATTGAAATGAACCTTGACTTTGTCCATTGCATAGTTTACAAAGCATTAAATAAAAAGCAAACACCAATACTTCTCCCACTTCTACGATTTTAGTAGACTTCATGAAATTGTACCAATTGCATTTATGACCACTACTTGAAGATGCAATTGTCATGTACTAGTGCAAATATATATAGTTAATGATACACTCAATGCTTTTTTATTTCATTGATGGTACTAATATGCACTTCAGTTTACGAAAATTGAAACCTCCAAGGTCAGATACCTACCATGATCCTCCCGAGGAGAGTTACTACTATATTATTGATTTTGATTATTATATGGAAAAATTGATATCATGTGGGGCTTGGGTTGAGATACCATTACTAAGAACCATTTTGATATCTAGATCACACCCATATCCACATCCAACACTAGTTCAAACACTATTTTTTGGCAGCATAGAGATTTTGGGCAGCTCACTACAAATAGAATTTTTAATTTTTGTTCTTTGAAATTTTCACACAACATGTGTCCAATTCCGAGTAGCTTTAAGGTGCAACAATTTTCATAACTTTTGACTACATGGTCAAAAAGTTATTGTATGATATATAGTTTCTTTTAAAATTAAAGTAACACATGCAACTTGAAAAAACATACTTTATTTTTAAAAAATAAAAATTTGATATTGGTTTTCTAAATTTGTATATATGTCATAAGATTTTAATCATTTCATTTTCATTAATGAGATGAAAGTTATGTGGAGCTTTAATATGCAAGTAATTATTAAATTTCTAAACTAAAATAAACTTTGAAGTCCTTTATTTAACTCAATTTTCAATATTTTTGAAAAAAATAGAACATTGGATGTAGATTTTTTTATTACAACATTACAACCATTGGAATTGGCATTTTTTAATTCCATAACTAAATTTTTAAGAATTTAGTATTTATGACCATATTCTAGTTCTTTCTTTTTACTAATTTTTCAAGCATAGTTATGAAATATTTTTTGTTTGAAATTTTTTATATGTATTTTTAACTTATTTCTTCAACATATTATAGAAAGTAATAAGTTGTAGGATCTACACATTTTTGTAAAAAAAAATTTGAAAGATGAAATCTAACCATCTGGGAAGAATTGAAAATATTTCTTTTTGAAATTCAAACAACTTTATTTTGCAATTGGTACTCAAGGCTTATAATTCTAAAATTTAAGAAAAGTGTACTCTAACAAGTTATCTAATAGACCACAAGGTTGGATTTGTTAATCAATAAATATAGATGAAGATTTTAGACTTGCTTTGAATTTAAGTACTTCAATGCAATTTTGGGCCTAAAAACATCAGATACCTTTACAAGTTAAACAATTTTTCTTAAATACCACTTTGATTTACTTAGATATGTGTGAAAATAGTTACAAATTGACACCTTTTGAGTCTTCTTTGATCAACATTCTTAAAATTTGAGGAATTTGAAATATGAAAAAAAATTATACTACATGTTGCCATTCATGGTTCAAAACAAGAAAACCACAAAATTTTGATATTCCATGAATGAAACAAGAATAATCTCTTGATGAATGATCATGGATTTTGGAACTAGCTCATGGCCTTCTCCTCACAATAAAATGATGGGGGAGAATAGGCTTAGGATTACATGGTCTATAAACTCCCAAATCTTGAAACTCATTGACCTTTAACCCTCAAAAGGCCAACGGGTTTGGACAAAACACAAATGTGTTATAAAGTATAAGTTCCGTAACTTTTTTGAAGTTTGTGTCAATAAAGATAATATGAAGTATAAAAAGTAAAAAAATATCCATATAGTTGAAATTATGAAAATACTTTTAGATCCCTTCAAATGGATTTTGAAGATATAACTTAAAAAATTCACCTAAAATACAATTTCTTTTTTTAGCATTTGAATTTATTTTTATTGGTCAAAATTGTGTTTTCTATTTGATTTGTGAAAAAATGCATGAGATCTAGTAATGAGAACACCAACACTTTTCTAAAATAATAAATTTTTTAATATTAGGTAAATCTAAACTCTTTATGCTATTTGTCTTATTGACCATAGCAATCTTAGTTTTGAATATGAATACTAAAAGACAATCCAACTTTTTATCCAAAAAAATAAAATTAAAAAAGTCATTTTTTGCCTAAAATTTTTGTCTGAAGTCGGGCATCGACCAAAAAATGTTTGCTTGAGCTTTTAGAGGTTAAGCAGTTATTAGCTCAAAACCAAGGAAAGGAGGTTTTGCATCCTCAAAAAACTTTGATGAGGAAGTTTGAGTACTAGATTTATTTGAAAAGCAAGCCACCACTACAAGGACAAAGCCTCTTCCAATATAATTGTTTGTGTTTAAATCCCATTGATGCTTTTAGAATTGTGGAATAGTCAACAATTCTCTAAGTAATTCATTCACATCTTGGTGCAATACTTACAAATTAGGATTTCCTTTGCATTATGATCTTTTGTTATTACAATTTCAACATGTAATTTTTATCCCTCCACATAAGGGCACATGCACCAAGATGTGGATCAAATTACTAGTGTTCAAAATTCTTTGACTAATTTGGCAAAAGCACTCTAAAATGAGTGCTATCATTTCTAATTCTGTAGATCTAAATTTGAAAAAAAAAACATTTTTTCTGCAAATTTAGTCATATAATCTGAAGTGCACTACTTTGTCTATGTGTAGTAACAATTTCAACGACTTTGACTACATGGATTGAAAGATTATAGTGTTTGCTATATGGAATGACACTATATATAGCATAATTTCAACATTAGGACAACTATCTTATTTTTATTTTGGTGTAGGTAATACCAACCTACAACTCAGAAAAAAATAAAAATAATAGTGGAAACCTGCTTCAAAACATACTTAATAGTTAATACCCAAGATTTCCAAAAGTTTTAAGATAGTCTGCTCTAAAAGCAATTGTGCTCTAAAAGCTACCATTAACATAGAGGTACATTTTGTTTCTTCAATTTACCAATTTCAAGAGGTAGTTGCTTTTAATGACTACTATATTTTAACTTCAAAAATTTGTAACTTATTCCACAAAGGTCCAAAAAATATGAAACAATTTGGGTTAAATGCCAATTCCATTTTTCTTTCTAAGAAAATTTACTTATTTTTTTCAAGGAGTTTAACTTCCCCACAAAAGGCAATAAAATCTTAAACTCTTGATGCATACTACCTTATGAGACTCTAAAGAAATTAGGGGTCAAGTTTAAAAGAAAGCTTACTTTAGTCCATGCATTTATTGCAATCTTTAATCAAGTCCCATATAGGTATTGGAATTCGAGTCCAAACTCAATTGTAGTAAAGTTCAATTTTACTCAATTTGAGTTGAATTTCATGTAGGTCTCATGCATTATTTAAGATTCTATTGCAATTCAAGTTTCAATGACACTTTTGAGAATACATTCAATTAATTAGCCCTTGAAGTAGAATGGTGGCTTAAAGATTGTAAGGCATATTTTTTTATCTTGCTGAAATTTCAAACTCAACTACAATTTGTAGACAACTTAGCTCACTTATGTTTCTTATGTACAATACAAATTGAGTATTTCCAATTCAACTACAATTTCCAATTGAATTGTCTAAACATGGCAGGCTTATTTACAATGAAAATGTGATCCAAAGCAAGATGCAACTAATAACATTAATACACACTGAGGCTTAAAATGATTTATTTACAAAGTCAATTACAAAATTAATGCTTCAAGCACAAATAGTGTGACCCTTTTTACATTGACCCTTCAATTCTTAAAATGACCCTTCAATTCTTAATATTGATGAAGTTTTGGAAAAATCACCTTGTGTGTATGTAGGCACAAGTGAGTTGAATTTCTACAAGTTGTAGGTAAGTTTGAAAACTCAATTGTATAAGAAAATGAGCCTTAAATGACATTGAATCATCATACCAATTCAAGGTCTAATTCATTAATTATATATGATTTCAAAAGTATCATTCAAAGTCAATTGGTGTTTTTTAGGACTTTTTGAGTAATGCAAGGACCTAATTAGATCAAAACTCAACTTGATTAGACTAAAGTAAACTTGGACTAATATGAACTCCATTGCTTGCATTAGAAGGAACTTGTGTTTTTTTGAATTTTCCCGTGTCTAAGTTGACAAATTTTTCAAGACATCTAATGAAACAAGTTGTATTTTTATGTCAATAATTATGTCCATTGTAATGTCTTCATGTTACAATGGACATAATTGTTGACATAAGAACACAACTTATTTCATTAGATGTCTAAAAAAATTTAGCAACTTAGACACATGTTTCTTCTAATGTTGTGTGGAGCTTGGTTGTGAATTTTAAATACATACATGGGCTCATGTAGGCCATTTTTTTCAACTCAACTACATATATGGAGAGGTTTTGTGTACACAACAAAGTCATATAATAATATAAGTATATAATGTAAAATCTACTTGTAGCCCATCAATTGTAGCAGGTTAATCTAAGATACTCCGAACTATTTTTGCTATCACTTCTAAACATCATTGTTTGTAGTGATTTCTAGTGACTCCAATCCTAATCTTTCCATGTTGAATACCAAATATTGGTACTTTATTCTTTATCTTATAGTGGATGAAGAATTTTGATTTGTGGATAGCTTTATAGAAGTCTTATCTTGCAAAATATGATTTTAGACTCCTTTTGAGGCATATTGAAGGATGCAATGATACCAACATGCTTCTTCATTTGCCTATTCATGGGCAAAGTATGAGCCTCATCCCTAAAAAAATTCATTTTTTCACTTGAAGGTCTAGGTATTTACATCGTCTATAATCCAAATGTGAAGAGCTAGGAGATATAGTAACCTAAATGATGCAAAAAATAATTAAAGTAAGAGAGCAAAACCAATGGATAAGCAATGAAAACAATTTGAAATGAAAGAACTTCTAATATGAAGAACCTAATTGAGGATGAATATATAGAAAATTGGTCTTAGGGACCAAATACAGTGGCCCCTAAAATCATGGATGTACATGTTTGTAGAACTTGTTCAATTTTTTGGGATTACTAATCTAGGAATTACATCCATGGATTTACAATCAAACTACTAAACTTACACTCTATCAATATGAATCTAAAATGTTTTTTTAATGTTTTTTTATTTTCTTAATTAATTCCTAAAGGACTAAAGAGTCTACTCTAGGTATTTTGGAATTTGGGGTGTGAAATTTTTTTGAGTAGTTCCTAATTATTAGATTTTATACTTTAAGCATTGGTTTCTTTTGTCTTTTTTGTAAATATTGAAAATTTTATAAATTTAAGAAAAAATTGATGTCAAAATAGGTAGTTAAAATATATCTTAAGAAATTAGGTAATTTTATTCAATAGATTAATACCTACACAAAAACATGAACCATTCTATTTTAATTGATGAAATGAAGGTTATGAAGAGTTATACCTTGCAAACAATGAAGGAAAAATAAATATATAAAGTTGTTTTCTGAACTCAATTTTTTGAACTTTCAAATTACAAACAATGCACTGGAAAGAAGCATACCCCCTTGATTTGCATTAGTTGCCCCCCCCCCCCCGCCCCCCTTCTCAAAAAGTTTATAGGCCACTGAATTTTTTTTAAATGCTCATCCTCGAAATTGTGGTTGATTTTTCAAAAAATCACAAATTGTTGATCTTGTGAGATTTAATCAAAGCCATCCAAATATGAAATATTGGATATGGATACAATATTGCATACAAATATGTACTGAATATTGAATATAGATTTCGGATACGGATATAATATCGCATATGGATATGCATTAAATATCAAATATAGATATTGGATACTGGACATAGATACGAAATGAATTGTCCCATATTGATTGTCAAACAAGTTGGTTTCTAAAAATTTTAAGAGGGGGGAGGGGTGGTTGGAAATAAAAAATTTGAAATCTTAGTGTCACAATGCATCGAGAAGTGGCAGTAGTTGGCATTCCAAATTGACAATTCTCAATTTGTTGACAAAGTTGTTAGTGATTTAGGTTTTACTTTCATTATGAACCACCTTCTACTTGCAAATTTTTTTACATTGAATGAAAATTTTATTTTCTTTAATTTTTTCTTTACAATCACAATCCATTTTTCAATGTTTTCTCTAAAGACACAAATTATAGATCACATATAAATTTTTCCTAGAAGTTTTGAACGAAAAAACTTTGCCTCCAAAAAGGATCATGAAATTATAATTTTTGAAGTTTATGCACATCAATCTTGCAATTTGGAGGGATTTTCACTTAAAAATATTAGAAGAATATACTTGAACACTTGGATTACAATTTACAATGGATTTATTAAAACTTGGATTTGAGAATCTTTTTTACATGGATTCATCACAAAGCTTGTACAAATGAGTGAAATAACCACTCAATGATGAATTTCAGCCTTGTTTAAGGCAACCTTAAAACAAAAATTCTAATGAACTTTCCACTGCAAATTAAAAACACACATTCAAATTGTAATCATAATTATAAAACTATTAAATAAAATCTTTAAATTCATTAATTTTTTGATATATAAACTTTTAATTTGTTAACCTAAAATTTCAAAGGAAGATCAAAAGTGTTTGATAAATGACTTCCAAGATTATTGTAGAAGAAACAAAAAATTCATCTATACATTATTGGAATTTGATCATTTTTGCAACACTACCTTATTGATAACCCTCATCCCTCTAATGCCAATGTGTAAATTTTTAATAAATAAATTTTGTAGATTCTAAATACAAAAAATTAGATATTTGTTTACATTCAAAATTTAAATTTAGAAATGTTATATTTTTAATTTTTAATGAATTAAAATGAAATATTTTTTCATTAACTTCTTTATTTTTATATGACCTAATAATAATAATACAAAGAATCATCTCAACTTGAAAAAGACCCCAAAATATAGCATTTGTTGCATATATAAAGGATTATTGTTGTTTTTGTATTAAGGCTCTAGTGCTAAATTTCTAAACCTATAAAATTTGAATTTTGAAATTATTATCAATTTTAAAATGTACAATAAATGAGGTTTGAATTAATTAGGATGAGTTAGTAGCCACATTCAATGTCTTGAGTGATGGTGAAGGAATTATTAGTGCCTCTTGTAGAAACTTCTACCTTTTTAGTATAAATTCATCACAAGAAGTACCTTTTGAATTCCTTCATGTTAAGGCTATATGAGAAGATATTGTAATTGATGCAAGTGGGTGGTAGGATGATTGTTATGGATTCACTTTTCGGTGATTTGGGGGTAGTCTAGAGATTGTCTTAGTCCAACTGGATAATGCACTTCAAAACTTTATAATAAATTCATATTTTGTCAAAAAAAAAAATTTCAATTGTTCTCTTCAATTTTTCACATTTGTCTTTACGTAGAAAAAAATTGATAAATTTTTAATAATGCCAACAAGGCAAACTAGTCATTCCACTTGTCATGAGCTCATTTACTTTACCTAAACTAAGGTGCATAATTCACACATATAGTGAAAGGACAATCTTTGCAGCAATTTTGTCCTCTTTTCTTCTTGTTGTTCCCACTGATAGTCTTTATAAACTCCAATCCTATGTAGAAATCATATAGCATCAAATTACACCTTTTCTTAGAAAAACAACTTTAGCTCCTTGCTCTCATAGTCACTGAGAAATCACCCAAAACTTTAATATCTTCATATTTTGTAGAATTCATACTTGGAAATAGTGTTTTTAGTTAATGCAAGGGTTTTTCTTACACATACAAAACACCGCTAGTGTTGCAAGCATTCCAAAAGGGATCACATGAGTACCAAGAGTCTCAATGTTTGTTGTGGTTGCATCAATGGAACTTGAATCATACCGCATCGACAAGGCTTCTATGCATTCGAACTTTGAACACAAAATTTAAAGGGACATCAAGTACACATGATTCTCTTGCACAAAATACTTTTCAATTCCAAGCATGCCCAAGTATAGTAATTTGCTCTAAATGTGCCCATGCTCTAAAAGCGATCATGACACAAAGGTACATTTTGCTTCCTTCAATGTACTAGTAGTACTAGTAGTGTACATTTCAAGAGGTGGTCACTTTTAGTGATTACTACAATTCAACTTCAAAAATTTGTAACTAATTCCACAAAGGTCCAAAAAATATGAAACAACTTGGGTTAGATGCCACTTTTATTTTTCTTCCTCTAAAAATTTGCTGAAAATTGTTTCAAGGAATTCAGCTTCCCCCCAAGGCAATCAGCTCTTAAATGGTCCCTTTATGAGCAGGCTTACAACCTACAATTATGTCTCTAGACGACCATGGTGAAGCTTGCAACAAAATATACCGGTATCTTGAAGATTGAGGTTTCGAGATTGCAATTCGAAATGACAAAAGAAGTGCACGGCAAGACTGAAGTAGCATTAAAAGCAGCAGGGATAATCTCAAATCTTGGAAACAAAAACAAAAAATTCACAAGCATCAACAAACATTGGAAGCTAGTGGTCCAAATGCCCTATTGGTTGTTTAAGGATGTGCACGATAGTTGTACAGTACATGTTGGAGTGATGATGATGAGGTAGGTGTAAACAAGTTAGCTAGCGATAAGAAAACTTTGGCCTTCTTTAAAGCTTTACTTTTGTATTGACCACTAAATGTCCAAGGCACCCAATTCTGATGTCGACAATACTTTGAAGTTAAATAAAACCTAACCAAGTTTTTATTTTTAGTAGTTTTTATTTTTGAAAAAATTTGTTTTGAAGTCTAGTTTTAGAATCAAAAATCTGATTTTGAAAATGATGGATTATGAATTTTTTTTTACTGAAATGCTACATTTAATTACTTTTACACTTTTGAAAGTCCAAAATTAATAATAGTCATTAGGAGGAAAAAAAATGGTCATCAAGAGATCATTCAAAACATTGGAAAGTCAATCCAAAACATCTAGAGATCTATACAACATTAGGAGATCTCTTGATGTTTTTTTAGGAGATTTGTTGATGTATAGTCCATAATTCATTGAATAGTCCAAAAATATTTAAATGTGGCATTTAAGATTTTATGCAAAAGTGTCTAGTGTAATCTTAACTTTTTGTAGTGTTGAGAGCTTTTGGAAATGAGCCTCAAATATATATACTAGATCTCATATTTTTTGGTGACTAATTTTTTAGATTTGACTTGTAAAAAGAAGATTTAAAGACTCCAAATCATTTGTGAAGTTTTAACACCCTCATAATCAAACATTACAATCTTTCAATTTGTGAGTGATATTGTTGTGTTTTCTTTTTCTATGTGATCTCTAACATATGTAGTTTGAATTTTTATGGTTGCAATTCTAAAAATTGATCCAACTTATCAAAATGTTGACTTTTTGTTCAATTAAGAACAAATTTCTACAAGCTCAAAAAAGCCTTGGGCATTTAGAGTTAATGGTAGATCCTTGATCTCCAAACCACTTTACATTTCATTCTCACCTTAATAAAGATGATAATGATAAACAATAGGGGATTAGAATGTGAGTGTATAGAACTTGGTTTTTCAATAAAATGTAAAATTTGGGCATTTATAGATTCTAAGCTTGCATGATAGTTTTTTTTGAAGTTATGGGTATTGCAAATTAATTTTTATGACCTTCACTAATATTGAAAATTTTCGTTGTAACAATTGTAATTGTACTACTTTTTGTCACACTTTGTTAGCCAACGCATTTTGTATGTACAACTTTGGATAAGCAATCCAACATTAGTAGATAATACCCATAGTGAATGTGGTTATCACCATTTTAAAATAATGTCAATTGTTTAGTTTGATTTCAAAATAATCTATTTGGAAGTTGTCAAAAATGTTTTTTTGTGTTGTTTTAGATCAAGAATACTATTCAGTATCCATTCTAAAGAATTTGAAGCTCAAATTCAGAGAGTTTCAAAAGACTTGCAAATATTGTAAAAGGAATTGATTAAAAAATTAATTTTAAATTGTGTAGGAATCTTCAAATTAAGCTCCATTTAGCATGCATTTTTAAACAAGGGAAATAATATTTTGGTGATTAATTTGGTGCATAACAACCTCCTCAAAATGGCCAAATATAATTTAGTTTGAAATCATTTTGTACAAAAATTCTCAATCATCTATTTTCCACAAATAAAAGTTTCTAAAGTTTCATTGTCCCCTCAAGGGACAAAATGGATTTTGAGTAGGCACCTGCAATCCCGATATTTGTTATAATTTTTTAAAACTTTATTTAAGATAGAAAAACACATTAGCTTTCAGGTAATATCATTTATATTTCGATTGGTGCCCCAAAACAAAAGTTATGGCACTTTGTGTATTGTTTTCACTTTACTAAGTAGAAAAAATTCACAAAAAATTGAAATTAATTTGAATTTTTTTTTTCTTGTAGACCACATGTTTTGTCTACATTAGAAGCTTTGATGTATTCTATTTGGATTAATGACGTGAAAGTTATGGACCATCATTTTCAAGAAAATAATGCGTAGGATTTGTTTTGGGCCTCAATTTTAACATTTTTCAAAACATGAAGTTCCAAAAGGTTAAATTCAATTGTTAAAGAAATTTCACCATTGGAATTAGTGAGTTCTAAGTCCATCTTAGAGCTATTAATGGTTTAGTTTTCCCCTCTATCTTGTACCTATTTCTATATCACAGTTTTTTTAAGAATGAAAATTATATGTTTTTTATTTTCATTTCTTTCCTAAGACTTTAGACTCTTTTCATCATTATAAAAAAAAAATTCAATTCAAAGTTTTTAGTACAAAAATTTTAAGTCAAAAAGGTTCAAAGTCAAATAATTTAGTCATACAAGGTGCAAAAAAATTGTTTTCTTTACTTTAAATGCAAATATATTGCAATCTATATGGCCAAAGGCTTTGAAATTTCTTCCACACATTTTCACACTATTCTAGAGCCAGATCCTATATTTAAATATGCAAAAAAAATTGTTTTTTTTGCCCCAAATGTACTCCCATCTTGTGTAGGTTCCAATTCTATATTCAAGAGCAATCCCATACCTTCCAGTATGGTGGGATCTCCCTAAACCCACCACTTTCGGCTACTGTGCCTAGTTACTACTATTAAACTAGTAAAACTTTCATATTTTCTTATTGGCAAGTGAAAGGAGGCTCTACCATTCCAAAGCACATGACATTTGGATCCCTTATACCAAAGTTATGAAAGGTCAAAGTTATGGGCATGGATGTGGACAATAGGTTCTTTTCCTTGTGTGTGAATTTAGCCTCTCTTCCTGACAGAAGAACCCTTAGTAGTGTGTTTCCTGAAGATACTTGTTTCAAAAAAAGAAAAAGGTCAAAGTTGTTTTTTGGTCGAATTTCTACAGTCTTTTCTTCCGCATGGGTACATATTGTTTTTCGAGATGTACACTGAGTGATGATAGCGGTTCTAGGCCAGGTGCAATGTCGGGTGTACGCACCCACCCACCAGCCCTCTTCAAAGAGGAATCCCTCCCCTCCCTCTCCTCCCTCCCTCTTGGAAAGTCCAATGATGAGTACTCCCAAATCCTGATCATGCTGCTCCAATTCAAGCCCTTGGAACATGCTCCTAACACGAACCGTCCTCGCTCCTCTCCCTCCTCCCCCCCTGCCTGCCTGCCTGCCACCCACAGATGATGCTGTGTGAGTCGTCGTGCGTTCATGATAACTCCGCCCGGCCTCACCATTATTTTTCTGACTCTGCAAGTCTCTCACTCGATCTCTGAGCTCGTCCCGAGATGGGGGTTGTGTGTGTTTTTTTCTGGAAGCTGGCGGGGTCCGGCGCGCCTTGAAGAAAAGGAAAATCTTCCCAAGAAGCTAGACGACTGAGCGGAATCTAAAGCGCAAGGACGACGACGTCGACGACGACGGACTCCTGGGAGTCCTCACTCACTGGGCCTAGCTAGCTATAGCTAACCCATCCGTCCTCCTCCCCCGGCCCACTGGGATGGGATCGATGGCGAGGGGGGGCCAGCGCATAGCACAGCACAGCACAGCACAGCGCAGCGCAGATCAGAGCAGACTAGCTAGCGCGCAGAGTTGGGTGAAGATCGAAGCCAAGTACAAAGGAGAGAGAGGGAAATGAATCACCCTGTGATCCTCCGTAGTCCTGACTCCCTGCACACTTCACTTATTAAGCTTAAAAGCCTCTGCAACATCAACACTCTAGGAAACCTTTGACTTGACTGCACTGGCCAACTCACCTGATCCAATTGCTGGCTGCTGCTTCTTTATTGTTTTTCTAAGCGAGAGAGCCAGAGTGAGAAAAATTCTTTGGGAATTAAAAGCAAAAGAGAAAAAAAGGATAATTTTTCATTCATTTGCACGACCTGACACAAACTCCGATCCAACTGTTGGAGTAGGGTTTAGCTTCGTCCCACTTCCCCAGCCAGCCAGTCCAGTCCAGTCCAGTGATCCAGTCCAGTCCTTCCCGTCGTCACGAAACCCCAGTCCAGTCTGTGCAGATGAGAATCTCTCTCTTTCTCTCTCTCTTTCTCTCTCTCTTTCTCTCTCTCACTTCCGTCTTCAAGTGTGCAGTCACTCACTCTTCCAATTCGACCTCAAGCGGAATAATAATAATAATAATAAGACTAATAAATGATTATATTAATTCACACAGAATAAAAGTGGTGTGTGGAGTGTGGACTTTGTCAGCTGAAGGGGAGAGGATTCCCTTGGCGTCACTTTGACAGCATTTTAACACATGTAAGAGTGAGATTTGGGGGGAGATCTACTGAGGTGGAGAGAGATCTTTGGGTACAAGAGTCAAATCTCTGGAGATCAAATGGGTATCACTATGTAAGGGAGATGATTTTCTTATGCAATTTCAAAGGGAGGAAAAGTTGGATGGACGGAGACCATGGGAGCCGGACAACCCCTGCTTCATTAAAAAAAAAAACAGTGGCCGTGTCATGGATCAAAACATGATCACTAATAAGTTAAGGCTGGGCAAGTGTAACTTGTGAATGATTTAGACGAGTTGCAGGAAGTTGCGATCAAGGGTCTGGGTATCAGTGATTCCAAATGAAAAATTCACAATGAGATGAAGTTGCCCCAAACACTGCCAAATGTGCAAAAAATCCAATTCCACTTTGAGTTCTTTTTGCAGATATTGTAGCTATTAAGAAATTTTGGATGAAATTTTACGAAATTAATCCACGTTCATAAACACTGACCTGTAAGATGATGTGTGTTAGTCAAGTGTCCTAAACACTGAATGATCCGAATTTTCAGAGGAGCTGCATACTCAACAGTTTGGAGCCACTTGGAAAGGCAAAAATTTGCACCTAATTCTAAATCCTAGGCTCTTACTGGAATAGTTGTAAATATTTGAAGTTGGAATTGGGGGTATGGTACTCTAAATCTACTGTCCTCACCCTGAAATATTCATTATTGATACATTGAAACCCTATTGGGTTAGAAGACACTCTACTTTCCAATACATTTTAAATATATTCTAACTCTATTCAAATTTTTTTCCTAGCAATAAATCTCTAGCTCTGTAAAATTTTGTCCAAGGAAAGCAAGTCCCTCCATATATTCCCATGTTGGCAAATCTTCTTCCCGAGAGAAAATTTTGATTTTATGGCTAGCATAAATTAAAGTTTTTTCCCCAATTTGTTCATCTTGGATCCTACTTCTTATCTTAAAGATGAGGACTACATTCTTCAAGGTAGTTGCAAGAAAGGCCTCCCGTTTTTTTGTAGCATTTGGCATTGTAGTGCTGGTTTGGGGGGAGTACTTTATAATTAGAAAAAAAAAATTTTAATATATAAAAAATATGTTTAATGTACAAACCTTTGAGAAGAAGGTACCTTGAGAAGGAAAAATGTAGAAAAATTCTCTAAATAGGAAAACTAAAAAAGTGCAAAATAGGTGTTTTGACACTTTAAAAAAAAACTAAAAGTTGCCAATTTGGAAAAACTGTATGATAAAGGGCTTTTGCCAAAAGAATGATCTTATAACCATTTTCATTGTTCAAGAAGGTGTGCACAAGGGGCCCCTATTTGCATGCATGTGGATGACCAAAAATAGTGTTTTTTTAGGTGCCCCTTGGTAGCCACATGTTCACCTAATGTGGAAATAGATCATTTAAAAAAAATACTCTACAATACTAAAAAAAACCCTAATTTGCAAAGTGTGACAAATTAGCTAAATTGAAATTTAATTATAAATTTTTTCTTAAAAACTTTGAAAAATAAGTTTTGTCTTCATGGCCAAGTTGGTCATCTTGAGTAAAAATTTCAAGTACATTCGCTTGGTTCTCCAAAAGTTGTGGTTATTTAAACTCCGTAACTACACTTGTGATGCAAAATAGTACAGTTTTTTCTTGCAACTATCCTTCATTTCCTTTAGTGTTGCTTCTAAAAGCAAATCATTTTGGGCTATATCTTTTCATTGAAGAAATATTTAATTTACATTTGTATTTTATAATAGTTTTGTAATATGGTTATTGCTTGGGCTATCTTTGAGCATGCACAATGCATGATTGAATATAAAGACAATCCATCACCATCATCAAAAACATTGATTGTGGCTACCAACTCAACCCAATGTAGCCCAAATCTCATTTTTGTGATAAAAGTTTGTCATGGGTTGATGTAAGACTTTTGACCGGAGAGGGCCCCTACCTTGATGATATGCACTCACTTAAATATGATTCAATTTTTGGACCAATGAATGCAATCTTTGTTTAAGATTAACAAATCATTCTTTAGATGTTTGTATGTGGGTCTTTTATCTATTATAGGCTAGTTTACCTTAATTAAAAGTAATTTTTATTTTGAAAGCAACACTAAAGAAATAAAATGAAGAGTGTAGTGATACCCGGAACCTCTTCACACATTGAAAACTCCCAATGAATGGCTCCCCCCTCTCATCCTTAGGAGTTTGGAGCCGAGTTCGTCGTACCCATTGAAGAGGAGAGGACGGAAGAAGGGATCCCGTCCCCAGCACTTGGAGTGTTGACTGTCCTCTCTCCCTTTCTCGTGTCCATCCTCAAGGAGGCAGCCATTTCGAGGGAATCCAATGCAGCAAAAGGTGAGGTATGGCAGGCCCCTGGAGTGCAGACTATTTGGTCATTTATGTCCGTGGTGTGCCTGTGCTGGTTCTGCAACTGAAGCTCCTCCTCCTCCTCCTCCTCCTGCTGCTGCTGCTATGGCTGTAGCTGCACTGCCAAGCTTGCCTGGATGGAGCCGCTGACCCTAATCTGATTTAATTTCTCGTTGCCACAATGTCCACTGGAGAGCCCCATGGGCCATGGCAGCTGGTGCTGGTGCTGGACTGCTGGTGCTTCTGCTTCTGCCGGTGCCGCTGCCGTTGCGTATCAATCAGGAATACTCTGACATGGCGATCATGTTGATCAAGACCTGCAGGCGGAGTCTAATTCCAAGCAGGAACGCCAAGAATTCCTTCCATCATTGCAGAACAGCAGCAGACAAGCGCATTCAATAAGTCGCTTGGTGAATGTTTGGTCTCTGCTGGGGCTCCAAGCCGACCATTCCTGCTGAGTCAACTGAAGTAAATGTGCAATCCCACTTGGGGTTTTCATTAATAGCTAGATCAAGGGGGCTGGAATGGGCTACGACTTCCAATTGAAGGCTCTGGTTTCTACAAGTTTCTGTGGCTTTGCCAAAATAAGGTAGGGCCACATTTGATGCTGCGGGATGAGAAATGGGTTCAGCGCATTCACTCGTAGTGTTGGGACGAACGGATCTGCTGTTTTTTGGACCTAGCGGCATAGGGCAAAGAGAACCGCTGCAGATACATTCCTAATTTGTTAAACTTTTTTTACGACACAAGTGAACAACAAACAGATTATGTAAATTTCAGAGTGAGGAGGAGTTTGTACCCCAATTTCTACGTCATTAGTGGTTGGAGTGAAGCAACAAACATTACACTTTAATACGTAGTAAAGCTCTGCATGGAAGTGGTTAAGCAGAGAAGGGATCCGGACATGTTTATAAGCCTCAGTCGGTGGGAAGGAATTAAATAACATGATGCTAGGAAGGTAGTGGACAATACACACCATGAGGGAATGTCACAAGAATGAGTCTATGATTGATGAATCGTCTGTATAAGTTAATGCACAGCAAGTACCTGATGGCTTGCAACCCCCCACGCACAGGCGGGAATGTTCACTGTACCTAAATTGGCCGTTACATGGAACCAAAATTACCAATCTGTTACTTACTGGGTGGCCTACCATGGGCAATCGATCTTCCTGCACTGCACTGCCTCCTACACCGCGTAAAAAAGAGAGAAAAAAGAACCAAAACACTCCATGAACCACTCCCAGTATGATCAGCATCAACCGTCGTTGCGACCCACTACCAAGGGGTCATTCAAGCATCCTTCCGCTCTTGCTACAAGTAACCTTGCCCTCCCAAATTAAAAAAAAAGGAAAACCCCCTCAAAATGTACACATGAGCACAGGAACACGAAAAATTGGCTCGGAGCCTACTGTGTCTACGTGCAAGGAAAACGGGAGGCAAAGGGTTACAACGACGATGTACTAAACCCTAAAACCTCGTCAGGAATTTCCTCCTCATTCCCATTCATAAAAAGCTCGGCATCTTTCTCCTCTTCATTGGTGAAGTCCCTGCGCTCCAACTTGGCATGCGATGCAATGAAAATCATCTTCTCCGCTTTCTCAATCGCCAGCCGAGAGTTTCCATTTCGATACGCCCACCGCCACATCGACCAATTGCACTTGAGTCCACAGCTGGTAGCATGCAAAAACAGCAGCCGCACCGCCACTTTGCCTAAGGACTTGTACTCACTAAGACAAGTCTCCCACACCAGACGCCGGGATTGGGGATTCACAGCCTTCATACGACCAGTGACAGGGTCACGCTCCTTCACCTGGACAGCCTGCGCATACAGCGGATCCAACCCTTCGGAACGCCATTTCATCAACTCCATCAAAGCAATGTGCGCTTCTTCCCGTGCAACGAGACGCGTGATCAACCGATCCACATCCTTCTCTTGTTCTGAAGTCAAGCACCGAAAGGGCGGCAAGTACTTGCCACTGGAGTCTCGCAGAAGGTAGAGAGGGTCTAGAATTAGGGCTGCAGCCCAAGCGGGATGGTAATTCTTCCCAAACCGAGTCTCAATGAGCTCGTATACCGTGGCTTCGCTTTTGTCATAGCGGGCACACCATTCCTTCACCTTGGATCGAAGCTCCTCCCACAATGGCAAACACTGACTCACAAGAGGACGGTCCACTTCGATGTCGTTCACCATGGCCTTCACGATCTTCACCAAGTCTTGCACGGCTTCCAAATCCGACCAGAAGCGTACACTGCCTACCAAGTCGGCGACTTCGCGACCCAACTGATCCTCGCAAAATTGAGGTGTGAATGAGGAGTCCAACACCGTGTTTTGCAAGGCACGAGCCGAGGCGGTGATGTCGTCCAGCATTACGAGCACGTAGGAGTAATGAGGCTCGGCAAACTGGGGATCCGGGGGCGTTCGAAGGAGTTTCACGCTTTGATACTCCTGGGGATACAATGCCATGTCAGAATGAGGGATGCATTCACACCTCTTCATCGAACCACCTGGGATCCCAACTTGGTTTGATTGTGCACTACAGTCAATGCTACTGTGGCAAGGATGTTCTAATATGCAATAGACTTGGAGAATCGCTTCCCAAGGATCACAATAACGAGGCCTTAAGTGTCATTCAAGTAGGAAATTGGGGATACACTCAAACCTTTTTTTGTATTACCACCTGGGATCCCGACTATTTCACAGTGACATAGTTTGAATGCGTGACAAGCGTGCTACGGGGAATGACAGTGTGGCAAGTGTGCTGGATGTTAGAGTATGCCTTTTTGGAGAGAAGAGAATACTGAAGAGGTTTTGCGTGTACCTCGCGCTGGTACTTGTGCAAGAATGTCCGTGCTTGGGACTGGCTGTTGAAGAACGCCGAGATCTTGGCACATTCCGTGCTGACGGATCTAAACAACAGGAGGTGCTTGTTGAAGTCCTTCAACAAATTACTGAACCCCTGCGCCTGGCAACACAAGTTCACCATGCGTGGGAACCGATACTCCAATTCCTCCAGCGCGCTCAAGCTGTACCGATCTGAGTCCGCGACGATCCCCACGCACCTCTCAGGAGATGGTCCGCAAATGGCCGCCAGCGCCTCGGCCAGCGTCTCCTCCACGAGCTTCACCGAGACCGCGCCCGTGTTGACATTAACAACACTGCGGAAGAGCGCGTTTCCATTTGGCAAATTAAGCGTAATGTTGATGAGCGTCTCCCCCATACCGGAAGCTTTCTTCTTCCACCCGTCAGATGCGAGCTGGAAGAACAAAGCCTCCCGCAGCTTCAGCTCCGAGTCGTGCTGCACCTGCGCGTACTTCGCGTCTAGCTTCGCCCCCGCGAGGTAGCGCCGGCTCACGGGGGGCAGACCCAGTTGCGTGAGAAACTCCTTGAACTTGGGATGCTCAACACAAGAGAATGACACCGTCCCGCACGACTCGTACAGCCATTCCGCTAAGAGATTGAGCGCGGCGTCCGCTTGCGCTTTGCTGTCGCACCAGCGCGAGCCCGGCGTCTTCAGCTTCTTCACGCTGTCCTCCAGCAATGCCAGCGCGCCCAAATCCTCCTTGCCCCCGGAGAGCAGCAACGGCGGGGTGCCCAAGGGGACGCTGTCGTGGGGTTGGCCGCGTTTGCGCGGTGTGAGAGTGGGCGACGCGGGGTTAGCGTTCTGTTGCGACTGTTGCGACTGTTGCGGCTGTAGCGACTGCAGTGGCTTGGGTTGTCCCTGCTGCGACTGCTGCGGTTTGGGCACCACGCCATTGAAATTGGGGCAAGTGCCGCGCTTGAGATGCTCTGACGCCGTGCGCGACGGATTGGACGCGGAGAACATGGCATTGCAGAGCGAGCATCGCAGCTTGACGGCTTTGGGTAATCCCGAGTCTGGGTGTTGGACGAGAAGGGGAAGCAAGTGGCTCCAGTACCACGCGCCTTTGCCCCTGATCGCCTTGCTGCGCACAGTCACCAACCCCTCGTAGCGCTTCACCAGCGCCTTGGCCGACAAATCGCTCTCCTCGTGACTGGCCATCAGTTACATACATACATACACACAAAAAAACCACGCCCTCACGGCTGGCTCACAACTGCTAATCAATCTGGTCACATCGGCTCACATCTCCCTACCCCCCAGTCTGGCTCCTATCGCATCCCGAAGTCCGCCATTCGAGTCTCGCCCTCCGCATTCATTGGGGCGCGAACTCCCCCAAGAAACGGCAAAACCCCAACAACTGCAACACCAAGAACAGCCCCCCTCCCCTGCGTTGCGACGCCCACGACCTAACACTGCAGTTACTCATTTCCTCGCGCGCTCTTGCCCATCCCCACGACTGATTCTCAAATCACAACCAGAGCAAACCCACAGCCCTCAGTCGAAGCCCTCCGCGGCCCAATTCCAAACCAAAACGAAAGATGCTAGCGTCGTCGCGACTGAGGCGTCGACTGGGGCGCCCGCGACCACCAGCAACATGATGCGTCTGAATTACGACGCAAGGACGGTTGCTAATCCATCGCTCACAATACCACCCAGGATTGAAGCAAAAGAAGAAGCGCTGGGAGTCGCGCTTGAAAGTCCTTGCTGTTGCGCTTGTTGTTCCCGACTTGGTGTTGCTGCTGTTGCTCTTGTCGTTGCAAGGGATTCTTCTGTCGCCTCGAAAACCGTGCAGCTGGCCATCGGGCACACATGGATCCCATGTCCACCCTGGGGAACCCAACGCGAACACCAACCCCAAACCACATTCTCAAAACACACACACACACACTACTTTCGTCGTCATCTCGGGGCTCAGTGAAGATTCACACACAAACAGACACACACACGAAAAAAATAAAATAGCAAGCAAGAGCAAAAACAAGCAAGGAGCGAATCATCACCACCAGCCAGAGAAGCGTTGATTCGAGCTCCAGCTCTTTCAGTAGAAGGAAGTGATGATGAAGACGGTACCTTCAAATGTACACTGGAAGAAGCAGCAGCTGCTGCTACAGCAGCTACAATAGGAACGGCAACATCAAAACCAAAAATGAACAAAAAGGAAAGAAAAAAAAGGGGAACCAAAGCTCAACCCAGCTGGGAGTGAAGCTCGAACTGGAGTCTCTTTGGAGTGTGCCACCCCAATCAATGAACTTCAGGTAGATTGAAATGATCATACTCCGTAATAGAAAAGGAAAAGAGAAAGGAAAGGAGGAAGAAGCCGAGTTTTGACCCTAATAAGACCACCACTAAGGTATGACTGGAAAGTCTGTTGGGGCAAGTCGTTCTAGTAACTTAAAACTTCACCATAGCAAAAAAGGAAAAGAAAAAAAAGGAAGAATTCTGGTCTATCCGAAATGAAAGATTTCGTTTTGGTAACTACGCCACTGGATGAAGAAAGCGGAATTCAAAAGAAATAGAAATAAAAATAAAAATTGTAGATATCAAAGGCATACCATAACCGATTGCTTGCCTGCTTGTGATCAAACTCGCTACAGTTTGGAAAGTTTGACTTACTTTGGAAGATGCAGAATAACTTCGCTTTGGTGGAGCTCCTACGGCGGGTAGGGCACCTGGGATTGATTGAAGTTATGGCAAGACCCCTGAGTCCCTCCCTGGCTGGCTGGCTGGCTGTAATAATAGCAACTTGCTAGTCCTACCCAACTGCAAGGAAGACAAGCCACTGACTTTGGGGAGGTTTTATGACCCGCTTTTTTCCTGGGCTTGCCAATGCCATTAATGATTGATTGCCTGCGAGTCAAGGGCTGGTTTTAAAGCCTCCATTCTGTTATTGCTTGGGTGTGTTGTGCTCTCTCTCACTCTCGCTCTCCATGGCGATGGTGGGCTGGTAGTGCAACCATTTTCTTGTACTGGGCGGGGGTGGGGGGCTTCTGACTCCTTTCATCCTGCTGGCAGCCATCTTATTCATGCGCTGTGTGCTGCTTCACTTGCCTTCCCTTCTGCTGCTGGTCTTGGAGCATCTCCACCGTTATGTTATTACACGGCCAAAATTGGCACACCAAAGCAGCTTCGGGCTGGGCTCATTAACGTAAGGTAGGAGGTCCATAACCCGACCATTTAAGAGCTGAAACTGATTTTAGGGGAGGTGAAACTTCTTCAAATATTTTTCAGAAAATTTCCTTGAAAGACAAGAAGAAATGGCATCTAACCCAAGTCATTTCATATTTTTTTGGAGCTTTGTGGAATTAGTTATGAAAATTTGAAGCTAAAGTGGCATAGGGTTCTAAAAGTGTCTACATCCTAAAATGTACATAGTTTGTACATTGCTCAAGGCTACCAAAAAGCAACATGTACATGCAGTGTACATTTTAGGAGGTGGATGCTTTTAGAACCTATGTACTTTTAGAACCTCCTATCGTATTATTTTTGGTATCCCAGTGTCATCAGTGGCCAAGTATGAGATAGGTTTACTCAAATTTGAGCAATTGCTAAAATTAGATTGTTATGTGATTTGAAGGAAGTACTCCTCATTGTCTTCTGTTTCAAAGTCACTATTCACTGCAAATTTGGGCTCCTAGAAAAGAAAAGAAAAAAGTATGGACCAAAAAGAATGCTCCCCAAAATTCTGAGCACGGGACCTCAAACTTAGTAGGCATGGCAAAATGCATTTAGAGCTTGTTCATTGAAGGGTCCAAGGTGAGTTTGGAAGTTAGAGCATCTCCACCATGAGATTGTAGAATTAGTTTAGTCTAAAGCACTTGGCATATCCTTGCGAGATCAAAGGCCCTACATTGTAACTAGGCTCCAACCATCAACTACACAATCCCAAGTTCCAAGACAAAAAGCAAGAGATAGAGTGATGGAGTTTACATCCTAACTTGTCGTTGCATGCATTCCTAAACCAATATGGGAGCTCTAACTTTGCTTGGTCTAGCTTCAATGAACTTTGACATCAAAAAATAATGTTCCTCTTCACATGTAACACCAGATGCGGCCCAAATGCAATGTAGGTCAAACGTGCATGTCCCTTCAACTTGAAGTGTGGTGACAAAATTTTGTTGTGCCTCATATTGAAAAATGCCTCCAAGTCTTTGACTAGTGGGATGGAAGAACTCACCCTCTTGTGGCAAACTTCTTGTTGGAGCAATATCATGCACCCGATAGAGATGCTCTTATTAATCCTTGATTGTTGAGGTAGACATTTTGTGTCCAATGGATGACACGGAATCAAATTGTATAGGATAGAAGTGCAACTATTCATCCTCAAAATATGGTTCTAGAAAGGGGAGATCTTCTATAGCAATTTGACTTGCAATGGCTACTTTTTGTAATTTTGGAGGCTAGTGATTTACATGGTAATAGAAAAAAGATGAATTCGAGGGTCACCCGGCTTTGGCGTTTAAGGGTTAAGCTTAATTAACATGTAAACTTTAGGGGACTAAATCAATCAGGATGGGACCTTCTCACACAGCAGTGAAACAGTTGGGTGATGCTCTTACACTTCCTGATACGATCATATTCATGTTGGAGGGCAGCTTTTTGTGGGTTCTTGTTTGTTATTTTTTTAATTTCTTTTTTCAGATTCTGACTTCTGAGAACCTCACTGCTGGATGGTTGGGCTTCTTCTTTCTTTCTATTTCTTTGCTTTTTTCTTTACTTTTTTTTAGTCTTTTTATCTTTTTGTCTTGCTTCCAATTCCTTGTCTTGGATGTCATGGTTGGTTGCAAAAGTGGGTGCTTGGTCACTCCCATGCCAGTCAACCTCATGGCAGCTTTTGTACAGGCAAATCATAAGATCAAATAATGGGTGAGTCTGAGTGGTTTAATTTGTAGATGATGAAATGAAGAAGTCTATAAGTTAAAAAGCTTAATCCTGTATTGGTATCATATGGCAGGCTTCAGTTATGATATGTCTTGTGTGTGTTGATAAAAAAAAATTATGTAATAGAGTTCATTGTAAAGCGAAATTGCAGTTTGAAACAGGGATGCCAGAGGAAGGTTTAGCCCCTAAACGAGGTTGCCCATGTTCATGCAGTGATTGTAGAGAGAGGACCTAAAAATACAAGTGGCATTTATTGTTGTATAGTGTGTGATATGGGGCTAATATTTTGTGGTAGCCTTACAAAAATGATAGGAGAGTATGCTATGAAGTTTTCATAATTTTTGAGTAAGCATAGAATTGTTAAAAAAATGATGGTATTTAGCCTTGCAATGAGGGAATACATGAACAATACACCATGTTATGGTCCTTGCCTACATTAGGGGTTAACTAAGAATTGTACTAAAGAAATACAACACCAAATTCCATCATCCACACCCCAATTTGGGTGCTTTAACCCCTAAATTCTCATTGTCCCCTTGGGGGACAAATCAAATTTCAAGCAAGTTCCTGTGATCTCAATTTTTAGTGAATTGTTTTGAAATTTTTTCGTAAGATAGAAAAATTGATTATCTACATGCAATTATAATTTTTATTTCAATTGGTGCCCAGGAGCAAAAGTTATACCACAAAAAGCCTGAAACTGAACTTGGTGGGCAACACAAAAAAAATTGCAAAAAATCAAAATAAATTAGAAAAAAAAATTCTCCTGAAATGTTTTCTTTTTGTCTATATGTGAATCTTTGATTTGTTCTATTTGGACTAATAATGAGAAAGTCAAAGACAATTTTGTTTTTTGGGCAATTTTAGCATCTTCTTGAAAAAATAACTTATAGGGTTCATTTCTGAATGCAATTTTTCACAATTTTCTTTTTGAGAATGTTGTATTATTTTGCTAAAACAATCTCGCCATTGGGATTATTGTCTTTCAGTCCCATCTTGTTGTTATTAACGATTTAGTTTTTCTTCCAATCTTGGACCTATTTCTACTTAGCATCTTTTTAAAGAATGAAAATCGAGTTGTTTTTGTTTTTGTTTTTTTTAAAAATTTCCTAGACTTTCAACTCAATTCTTCAACATTAAAATTTTTTAATTCAAAGTCTGTAGTGTAAAAAAATTTCACAATTGGCGGTCAAAGTCATCTGAAAATTGCTAACCAATGTTCAAAAAAACTTTCTTTTTCAGCTTTGAATGCTAATATCTTCCAATCTATACGGTCAAACTTCATGAAATTTTCACCATGTGAGCTGAGATAAGTAAAGTACAAGATCAGACGGTTAGATTCTAGAATATGATTCTTTTTTGTATTTTTGGATGAATGCAGCAAAAACGGCAGTTTTGAGTGGTTTTTGATAGAAAAATGACCTTGAGAATTTAGGGGTTAAGAAAGTTTTTCCTATGTTTTTTCTCAAATTCCCTCGTTGCACATAAATTTACTATTAACTCTGGCTATTGAAGGAATTGGCTTCAGTTTGAAAATGAGAACTTGAACTTTTTTTTTTTTTTTGGTTGCCTGACCGACCGGGAGGACTTCTTTTTAAGGTCCGGTTTTAACTACGTGGGGTCGCCTACATGATCCAGAAGTCATTCCCCTGCCAGTAAGAAGCTGAGAGACTGGAGAGCCTGTTGCACTTAGGCCACAATCATAACATTGTTAACCAACGTTGGGGGGGGGGTGCCCCTTTTGCTTTCCTCCAAAACTGGAGGCCCCCCAAACGTAGAAACTTCTTAAAACAACTGTTGGTCACACCTCATAGCCACTCACACTCCCTTATGCTCTGACACAACCTGCCCAAAGTGAAGATGCACCAATCACTTGCATTCTGTACATTAGAACTAAACCCCTCCCAAGCATCCAGGGAGGGAGGGATTATACCTCCTCTAAAACGGAAGCCATCTTAGCAGCAGTTAACAATGTTATGATCGGCGTTGATTTGAATCTAGAATATCATTGCCAATTTGACTATTTGAATGCCATAGCTGTACAGTGTACACCATCTGCTGTAAATATCTAATATTAAATTTTAGGAAAAAAAAATGGGTCACTTTGAATATTCTCTGAAATCCTTGGCTTCCATTGGTTGCAAATTCTTTTTTTAAAGAAGTGTTTCCCAATAATGCTAGTGCATACTAGTATTTTAAAATTTTTATTCTTGAGCTTGATGGTTAGCTACGGTATTTCAGTGCAAATCATAACCAATGACCGGGGAAAAACATAAGGTAGTCTGCTTTTAAATTGACCATTTAAACCCTGAAGTCCCAAGGTCATTTTTCTGTCAAAAAACACTCAAAACTGCCATTTTTGCTACATTCACCCAAGAAAACAAAAAAAAAATCTTTTTCTAAAATCTAATTGTAGCATCTTGTACTTCACTTGTCTTAGCTCATGTGGTAAAAACTTCATGAAGTTTGACTGTATAGATTGGAAGATATTAGCATTCTAAGTTGAAAAAGAAAGTTTTTTTGAACACTGGCCTGCAATTTCAGATGACTTTGATTGCCAATTGTGAAATTTTTTTGCACTACAGACTTTGAATTAAAAAATTTTAATGTTGAAGAATTGAGTTGAAATTCTAGGATTTTTTCTTTTATAAAAACAACACTTGATTTTCATTCTTTAAAAAATTGTGAAGTAGAAGTAGGTCCAAGATTGAAAAAACCCCAAAATTGTTAGTAATTCCAAGATGGGATTGAAAGACAATAATCCCAATGGTGAGATTGTTTTAGCAAGAAAACACAACATTTAAAAAAAAAAATTTGTAAAAATTTGTGAAACTTGCATTTAGAAATGATCCTACAAATTATTTTTTTAAGAAGATGTTTAAGTTTCCCGAAAAACAAGATTGTCTATAACTTTCTCATTATTAGTCCAAATAGAACGAATCAAAGCTTCAAATGTAGACAAAAATATAACATCTCAGAAGAAAAAAAAATTAGAATTTATTTTGATTTTTTTACAATTTTTTTGTGCAGCCCGTTGAGTTCAGATTCAGGCTTTTTGTGGTATAACTTTTGCTCCTGGGCACCAATTGAAATAAAAATTATATTCCCCAATAGATAATTAATTTTTCTATCTTATGGAAAAGTTTCAAAAAAATTTACTAAAATTTGAGGTCACAGGAACCTGCCCAAAATCTGATTTGTCCCCCGAGGGGACAATGGGACTTTAGGAGTTAAGAGCTGATTGGCTTTTGGAGCTAAACTACTTGAAACAATTTGAAACAATTTTCAATAAATTTCTGTAGGAAAAGAAGTCAAATTAGCATCTAAATCAAATCATTTCATATTTTTAGGACATTGGTAGAATTAGTGATCAATGTTTGAAGTTGAAACCTAAATGTGGTCATTAAAATGACCACCTCC
This sequence comes from Pseudoscleropodium purum, assembly GCA_963969395.1. Lineage (NCBI taxonomy): Eukaryota > Viridiplantae > Streptophyta > Bryopsida > Hypnales > Brachytheciaceae > Pseudoscleropodium > Pseudoscleropodium purum. Next base: position 4,805,750 of record OZ017799.1, read on the forward strand.
TCAATTGTACACCAGTTGTATATTGAAGAAAGAAAAATGTACCTTTGTGGTATGATTGCTTTTAGATAATGGGTGCTTCTAGAGCAGACTATTGTAGTTAGTTCAAAGTTTGCAGTGGAATTGGGAAAAAAACATTAGCATTTTAAAAACAAAAGCATCTAAAACTGGAAAGAATTTGGTAAGGCCAAAATCAACCAATGCCTCCAAAAAAATTGAAGGATATTATAATTGCCTCCTTTCAACATGTAGTGGATTTTAGTTGCCATGAGATAATAATTAGTTGTTGATACCTAAATGGAATGAGATATCCAAATTTGGTAGGCAAAGTACTAATTTTGGAGGGCAGGTATTGACATAATTGAATAGATAATCTACTTATTGGAATTAAAGATTGACAAGAATTATGCTTTGCAATAGTCATCAACCCAATGTATTGCTCAAAATTGCTTGAGTTGCACAAAATTGATGACCATGGAGAGAAAAACATTAAGAAATGGTATTACTCAAAGGCAAGGGAAGAGGAAATTTTGAAAAAATAAAGCAAAGTTTCAATAATCGAAAATAGCAAAAAGCAAGAAGGCTACTTTAGAGCTTCAAAGACATGCCCTTTACATCCATTGACCAAATTGAGTATGTGAATTCAAACCATAAATACATAGTGAAATCTCACCCAATGCAAGGACCTTCACCTAAATATCTAAGGACTAGAAAGGATGTTGTGAAATTCAAATAGCACCATATAGAGTCAAACGAAAGGCTCCAATCTGGTTATGGATTGGAAAAATACATCAAGCTAAAATGAATTAGCTTAGCAAGTGTTGAAGTGGAAATTTCAAGAAAAGAAAGCAAAATTTGGAGCATCAAAAAATGTAAAGAGCAAGTAGAAGACATTAGAGCTTCATTACAAAAATCCTTGACATCCATTGTAAATCCCAAATTAGATTGAATACATTGCAAAATCTCACCCAATGTAGAAAGGACCCTACTTCTAAACCATGGATGCAATATACATTAATACTTTTAGTTTTAAATTGGCTTTTTAGCTAGTGTCAATGTGAGTTTGGAGGAAATTAGCCAATGAGAGATTGATATTGTAGGATAATAATTGATAGATTTTGCAATTGAGAAGGTGCAATTAGTGGCCATTGAAGAAAAAATGGTCCATTTCCATAGAAGAAGGAAATCAACTGGAGAATCTCCAAAAAGTTCCCAATCTATAGTTACAATTTGACTAGACTTGAAATTTGAGACATTGAGTACATTGAGGGGAGGTAGAATCATGGTTCCTAATTGAGACATGTGACATGATACATACACAATTTTTGATGGCTCTTTGTCATGAGGTTATATTCTAAAATATTTCCAAAAGCCTTGCTTATTAAAAATATGGTGACTTTTTGAAAATAGACTACTAAGTGATGAACTATATCAATTTAGAAAAAACAATATTTATCACGTAGAATTTTGAATGAATTTCATTTGTAGAATTATACTTTAATTGCAATGTTTTGTTAATTGGAAAATATTATTGAGTACGTGCTATTATAGGGGGCCCAATGATTCAAACAATGGTCCCTTTACAAATGTAAAGTTCAAGACAAGGAAAGACTTTACACCTTTTAAATCTTATACAAACAAAGAGAGACTTGATCAAGGCTTCTTTTGGCTTCACAAAGCCAGTTTGCACTATCTGGTGGGCCTTAGCAAAACGAGAATGGACAATCAAGGTAAATAAACGGTCTCTTGTGCCACATTGATGTCTCCAAGCGGTTAACAAGAACCACAGTGGCGATAATGCCACCTTGGGATTAGGGTTTAATTGCCACTTGACTGCAATATTATTGCCAATCTCTCCTTCATTATCGCCACTCCCTCTCCATGATTTGGTGATTTCACTATGTGCTTGCAAATGTTATTGCCATTGATTCTCATGAGCCAATTTATTATTTGCCAAGTGATGGTTTTACATCGCCATATTCTTCCTCCAAGGTAGCTAGGGTTTGCGAGATTTTTTGAATGTGGAGATTCATTTGTTGCCAAAATTTCCTTATTGCGTAGGGATTTGCTTCATAATTGTGATCCTAGTGCCCCTCTTCCACTTCCTACCTTCATTGCTCATCATTTCTTGTATTTGTTATTGGGTGCAATGACCTTCAATGGCGGTTGTGGGCCTTTTGTATAGTTTCCTTCTTCCATGCATTTGAAATTGGAAGAAGAACCTGACTTTTTTCATGACATTTCCTTCTAGTATATTGAAGATTTTGTAGTGCTTGAGAATGCCATTGTGCTTTGTCTTTGCAATTGGGGTTGTCTTTTAATTTTGTGGTCTGTCGTCTTTCGATTAGTAACCATTGTGTATAATAGGCTTTGGTGGCAAGGAATTTGGAGACAATGCTATCACAAAGATTGTATGTATAGCATCAATTGCCAAATTGACGAAGAAGAAAGATGACAAGGCTACTTGCAAAGCTTTGGAGGTTGTTCACTTAGAGATGAAGCGAAAAAAAAACAATTGGACTTATGGAGGGTGAAACCAAACTGTGAATGCATACTTTCAATCAAGCTATGGAGCGTCCACCAACCAAACCTTCTCTTTTGTTCTCGACAACTCTATACCCGATGTACTAGAGACGGAGCTTCAATTGGGAGGTGACTACCCTAGTAGTAAAGAGGACAATAAGTTACTTGTATGCACGAGAAGCACTTCATAAAGTCATGTTTATGTGAAACCATTGTTACTCTTGGATCTTTTTCAAGGTTCGGAGATACAATTGTCATAAGTGCAAAGTCACCTCTTATTACCATTTTTGAGGATTCTCACGACACTAATGACTACAAATTGGTTGAAGTTCCTAATGGATCAAATGCATTTGATGACAATTCAAATTTTCAATCGCCACCACATAAGAGAGGTGTGACAAGGCGTTCAAGGTTTTAGAAGTGCTTTGATTGTCACAAAAAATTCCAAAGGTATGGGCAGCCAAGTTACTATGGGTTGAGGAGATCATGGCTATAGATGGCATATTGCACATAGTTTGCTGCAAGGTTTGTTCCGCTTTTGGTAGGAAGCCTTGTATCATGGCTCTCAAGTTTGATATTTTATTTAAACATGATGGCAAACGCATTGCTAAAAACGACATGCCACATTACAAAGTCAAGGTTGGAGTGATTTATATTGCCATAGATTGTAAATATTGCACAAATCTATGATTATATATTGCTAAACTACCTCCCATAGTGCTAAAGAAATTCAACAATTGCACAAGTTTAGAGGCCTACAAAAAGATAGTGTAGTTTGCAACGTTGTTTGAGCTATTTTTTGATAGATGACCCATAACTAAATTTGAATTTTGCCAATCTTTCTATAGGCTACTCAATGTCTTAGACTTGCCAACTATTCACTAGTGGGATACTTTGGGTTGGATTATGGTCACTTATATATACAAGATAGTCATCAAAGAAACTTAGAGGTACAACAGTGCAACAAGATTTTTGGTTGTAACTTTAGACAAGGTCACAACAATCAACAATAGCAATTTTTTTTGTCCATGCGTACATAGTGAGGGATTGGATTAGAATTCCTTTGCTTATTTCTCTTCAAAGGATTGAATGCAGTCCAATAGCCAAAAACTTCACAAAATTGATCAAAGGTGGTCTCAATTTTCAGGGAGTAGCTAAGAAACTCTTAAACTTTGGTGCAAATTGTGCTTCTCAATTGCAAGGCAATCGCTCTAATGTCACACTATAGATTAAGGAGAAGCATGCTCTGAATCTGATTGATGTACATTGTGTTGCTCATTGGTGATTTGGTGCAATTCGACTTTTAAGGCCTTATCAAATTTGAAGATCTTTGTTGATATTGAAAAATTGTTGTCTATTATGTACGCATATAATTGTAAGAGCCCTAAGTGCTTCAATGAATTCAAAAAACTCGCATAATTCACCAAAACTAAGGGTCTTAAAATGCTACAAAATATGTAGATTAGATGGGTAAGTTTAATTGAATCCCTTAGATGCCTCTTGTCGGAGTATAAGACATTGGTCTACAAGATGACAACAAACCTATATGAGAACAACAAAGCTAAGGTGCATGTCTTTCAAACCTATCTTTTTTGTTTGTTTTTGTTTGTTTGAAGTTGTTTGCTACGTTTTTATATGTCATGATGTTCTTTCTTGCTTGAAAAAAATATACCTTACTTGAATTTAAATAATGAATGTATGAATTCTTGTGAACTCTATACAATCATGGCTTTCTCATCTTCATGTAAGGAAACTTCAAGTAATGCTTGCTAATAATTTTAATTATATTTGATGTAGCTTCATCTTGTCATGTATTTGTATAGTGAATGGACTTTAATTGGTGATCTCAATTACATGAGATTTGAATGTGACAATAAAGTCCTTGGGGTCAATTTTTGTATCATTTTGGAATCATGAACATGATAGATTTCTTGTGGTTGCATGCTAGCAACATGAACACTAACCACTTGCTCTATACGACTTGTAGGCCTATCTTGTGCTTTTCTTGAACTCGTTCACTCTTCTTGGAATGTATGATTTTCTCCCATTATTGGAGGCAATAGACACATTGGTGACCTTTGTGCAGAAATGCGATGTCTACATATGCAACTTTGTGGCTGTTGTGAAAGTATGTCAAAGATTTTTATATTGTACGTAGAAAGACAAAAGTACAACTTTTAGCTGTGACAAGTTCTGGAGCTTTAAGAATTTGTTGGATTGTAGCCATGAGCAAATCCACATTAAGTGGATCATTAATTTAAATGACAACTTGGTTGTGCTCACTTTTGTGTGTCACAACAAACATATCCATGCCGAACATATTGTTCAAAGGGGCTCTAATGGACCAAACCATGAGGGCCACTTTACTTGTACAAATAAAGGAAGAGTGCAGTAGTAAGTCCATCAACCAATCCACTTTGTTGCATGCCTTATGTGCTTCACTGCATTTTTTATGTTAATTGTTTCATTTTAGTCATTAGTTAAATAGATTGTTTGGTGTCTTTCATTACAAATGCTTATGAAGTGGATGCTTGAATATGATTTGAGGTATGTACATTTGGTGATAGTGTGTTGTTTATGCATTTCAATCTATGTGTCGTTATTGCTATTCATTGTAGTCAATTTTGTTTCAACATTGTTGTTGTCCTAATTTTTATGGTGCTTGAGGTTTTATGCTATGCAAGTGTTGCTAGGATGTTGGTGGAAGAGCTCAATGCTGGGTTTTTTGCCCAACATGTTATGAGCACATTCAAAATTCTTTATCCACAATACTCATGCATGCAAAAGAATTCTTTAACTTGTTCTTGTGCACCCTCGTCAATACATGTAGACATGGGAAGATCTTAGAGGAGGGAGATAAAAAAATCCTCATAACTCTATTGATTGACCGGGAAGCTTTGATTTCTCAATGGGCACTATTCAAAATTTGCATAAAAGCCAACTCCCATGCTACAATGCTCCCCTTGTATGACATAAATCCACTTAAATACCAAAGTGTGGCGCCTTCTTGATGGGAACCACAACTTCATAGAAAACTTTAGGAAATTTTTGAAGCTTGCAAAGATTGTTGTGGCGCATATGCTCGGCTTTGTAGAAGATGAGCGTCTCTTTTCTAGTGTGGGATTTCTGAAATCTAAGTTGCGTAACAACTTAGAAGAACACATTCAGATTGTTGTGGGGATGTTTTCTCAACACATCTCTAGTCTTGAATCCTTCCCCTATCAAAAAGTGTTTGATGAATGGTTCATGTTAGAGGGCAAGGGAGGTACTTGACTAATACATAGGTAGTTTGGAAAATTAGCAATAACAACAATTGCTTTTAAGCACAAGTAATGAGCAATAGTGGTCAACAAGTAGTTTCTATGTTCGAGTGATGATGTTGGTTGAGATTTGTTTTCTAATTGAATTTTATCATCTCCCTTGTTTTCCATATGTTATTCAAAGTGAAGGATTCATATTATGAAGTCCAACAACATTGAAATCCATGTGCTTAAATTCTAGTGTTCCATTGAAGTAGAAATTTTTCTAACATGTTTTTGAAGCATACATTTGCTTTGATCCAGGTGTGAATGACTTGAGGACGCACCAATGGGCACTTGCACATCTATGCATAGTAGTTTCTAAACCTCTTTAAGTTTTAAATTCATTTATAATTTCTAACAAGTATAAACATACAATGCCTTTAGTTTTTTGTAGGTGAATTTTATACTACATGTAGTAAGATCCTAAACCCAACCCAAGTATTTGCATCATGTTAAGTTTGCATAAAATAACACACTTTACAACCTATTGTATTTGTACGTTGTTAAGTATGTTATTTTCTTCTTGTTTTGTGAATGATAAAGGCAACAATTCCATCATAAAAGAACCTCATATCGCCATGTACAACAAAAGAATCCCTCAAATGTTGCCTAATTGACCCCATGTTGTACTCCTCTATTGCCACAACACTAAAGAAAAAATTAAAAATTCTCTAGAGATGCATTGTCCCTCCCAAAACATTTTGCCAAAATTTTCCATAGTCAAAGAAAGAAATTGCTTAATGCCTACACCACTCATATGCAGACATTGCCACCATGGAACTACACATCTATAGAGTCCATTGCTATAACAACCTTCTCCACATAAAACATATCATTTTCAAAACTTGAAAAAAAAAACCCTAGACTTGATACATTTAAGAATCTTATACAAACAAGGAGAAACTTAACACATTTAAGAATTTTGTACTATACAAACAAGGAAAGACTTGACAAATTTAAGAATCTTGCACAAACAACAAGAAACTTGATAGATTTAAGAATCTTGTAAAAATAAGGAAAAAATTGAAAGATTTAAGAGTCTTTCACAAAGAGTGAGAAAGATTTGACAAGTTTTGTGGGCAAATTTTTTCTTGGAAGTTAGTCATATTCTAAGGATACTTTTAAAGTCTAACAAAAGATTCCTTATAGTGGGAGAGACCTCCTCTAAATCAAACAGCTCGTTTACTAGGACCATATCAATTATTCAATAAAACAAATAAGACAATAGAAAAAAAGTTGAAATAGATGGAAGAACTAAATTTTTGTATTAGCATTGATGATCAGAAATGGTATAAAGATACAAAGAACTCTGGAATGATTTAGATGTAAATTGAAATATTTTGATATATTGGTCTAAGATATATATATTTTTTATTATATTACAAAATTTATTACAATATTAAAAAAATTGAACCAAAATCATAATGTATTTTTATTCAAGGACATTTTAATTATTATCTAAGCTTTTGTTTTCAAATATGAAAAGAGTACAATTCTTCACTTTTAACCCTCTAAAAATCAAATTGAAATCATTCTTTTTGCAAAAGAAAAGAGGTTATGTACAAAGGACCTTAGAAGATGAAAAAGACTTGACAAGCGTGAGTGCCAAGATATGACCCTTTGTCTAGGATCTCCCAACATAAGGGCCAAATTAGCTTAGGCATATGCCAATAGGATCTCTTCTATATTCTTTTTCTCTACAAATGAATGCAAAATAATTTCTATTCATTTTGTAAGAATTATGCCTCAAGAAGTGTCTACTAAACATATGTGATTAAATGTCACAAAATTTGTATATATAAATATGAATTTATATGTTACACTTTCATTATATCTAAGTATGCTTTTCCTCATTGTGAAAAAATATTGTTACTATTGTATTTTGTAGAAGAAAATGGAAATAAATTAGTAAAAATAACACAAATAATTAATTTTTTGAAATTTCTTTCAATTTACAAGTAGCAATAAAGAATTGTGCAAAAGATTTCAAATAGTTTTTTTTATTATTTACAAAAGCAACCTTAGCTAATATCATGTAAAATCAAATCACAAATATTGAGTGAATATTAGTATTTATATGATTTAGATATGAAATTATGATATTTGGGTATTTGCACTAAATTTTTTTATATAATGTATTTATACTTTTTTAGATGCCTTTTTGACATTGAAATAAAAAATTTATAAGCTTTTACAATACATATCAAAATGATGTGAAACAAATTTTTTTATAAAGAGTATGGTAATTAGGAGTTTATTCAAAAATTTCATGCAAAAATTCTAAAAGTATCAACCCCTAAAGTTCTTTGACTATGTATGCACCAAAAACTCTCCAAAATTGTCATTTTTAGGACAAGTATCCAAAAAAAATTTAAAACATTCTTCGATACATCCAACCATAGAATCTTTTATTATAATAATTTGAAAAGATGTGGAAAAAATGTCAAAAATTTCCACCGTGTAGATTGCAAGATATTAGAGTTTCAATTGACAAAAAGCCTTTTTGGAGCCCTACAAATAACTAGGCAGCTCCACTTCACAAGGTCACATTTGTATGAAAAAATGTCCAAAATGCTTGAAACTTTTTGGATTCATTCTTCAAGACAAGTTTTCTACATGCTTGAAAAATTTCAGATCATTTGGATTTGTACAACGTATAGGAAAAAAATAATAACTAGAAAGAAGTAGAGAATGAATCAAAACATTAAATTTTTAATAATTTAGTTATGGAATTGAAAAATTCCAATCCCAATGGTTGTAATGTTGTAACAAAAAATCTTCACCAAAAATTTTGATTCTTTTCCAAAAATATTGAAATTAAATTCAATAAAGAACTTCAAAGTTTATTTTGGAGTAGGGAATCCATAATTGCGTGCAAACTAAAACACCTCATAACTTTTGATTCATTAATCAAAATGGAATGATTCAAAGCTTTCTATGTATGTATAAATCTAAAAAATCAATTTCAAATTTTTATTTTTGAGAAAAGCTATTTTTTCAAATCTGCCCAAATTGCCCAAGTTGAGAAACAAACTACATATTAGGCCATAACTTTTGACTCATCTTTCCAAATGTCCTAAAATTTGAGCATATGAAAAATATTTCTTGTTTATACCATATGTTAAAATTTGGGCCATAAATATGGAAATCTCCAATTACATGCACCTACCCAAAAAAGTTACGTTGCCAATAAATGCACCTTGGTCCTTTAGGGGTTAAGTCAATTGAATTATTGAATAAGCTCAAATTAAAAATAAAAAAAGTGTATTCCTTATGCCTTTAAGAGTTGAAGTTATTATAAAGGTATCTCATTTTATAATTTTTTTATCTTATAACTTCTAATTATGCAATTAAAGAAAGATAGTAGAATTACAATAGAAGTCTTATAAATTTGGAATTTCTAGTTGGTTGTCAAGGCCATCAAATTCAACTTACTAATTGAATTTTAGTGACTTTAGTTTCTACACCAATTTAGAAAATTTAAAAATTGATCTATTTAATGCAAAATATATACAAAGACCTTTATATACTCTCTTTCCAATTTTCTAAATAAAAAATGACACAAAAATTTGTTTCTTTTATTATGATGTCTTCTACTTGTAGAGAAATTTTTAGATTTTTTTACTTTATTTTTATATAATATGAATTCTTTTTACCTTGAATTAAAAAATCCATATTAATGTCTTCATATTTTATTTTGAAAATTTTAGGACTTATTGGAAAAACGTGGTTTAAATTTGTAATAATATAGAATATAATAACTCTCATTCATATTCAATGTTGAAATCGCACACATATGATAAGTGGCATTGAATGTAACCATGCAATCATTGACTCGCTAAAAATACATCTAAAATTTTGTGACTTGATTGCAAAACCATCTCCTACAATATATAATGTTCAAAAGTGTACTTTCAAAATATGTGAATCCAAGGTTGATTTGGTGTACAATATTCACAAGTATACTTTGTAAGCATGAGTCTAAGATTGATTTTAGAGTACAATTATAACATTAAAATTTAATAGTTGTTCATATAATATTTAAAAATAAATGCCAAGATGATTTCAAATTATATCCATTTTCAATTGCAAAGAATATGCAATAAAACTAAGGCAAAAAAAGAATATGATTTACACTAATCTAAATTTTTTTATTGACCCTTAAAGTTCCATGACTATGTTTTCACCAAAACTGCTCAAAAACTGCCATTTTTAGTACAAGTACCAAATTTTTGAATTTTTTTTTTTGACATATGTAATTGTAAGATTTTGTATCATGTAGTATAAAAAACAATTGGTAAAAATTTCAGGAATTTCCACCACGTGGATTGCAAGATAAAAGCATTCAAATCACTAAAATCATTTTTTCTTCCTTGCGAAAAGCATAGCGTCGGCACTTCACAAGCTCACTTTTCTATGAAAAAGTGACCAAAATGGTTGTGCTTCTCTGGATTCTTTTTCCTAGACAAGTTGGCCACATGCTTGAAAAATTTCAAATCATTTGGAATTGTACAACATATAGGAAAAAATAGTAAGTAGATATTAGTAGAAAATGATTAAAAATACTTAATTATTAAGAATTTAAAAATGGACTTGAAAAATGCCAATCCCAATGGTTGAAAAGTTGTAATAAAAATCTACATCTTATGATTTTATTTTTTTCTCAAAATATTGAAAATTGAGTAAGATAAAGGATTTCAAAGTTTATTTTAGAGTTGGGAATCTATAACTACGTGCAAACAAAAAATCCTCATAACTTTTGACTCATTGATCAAAATGGAATGATTCAAAGCTTTTCATGTATATGTAACTCCAGAAAACCAATTTCAAATTTTTGATTTTGAAAAAATTGATTTTTTCTAATCTATCCAAATTGTCCAGTTACAAAAAAAATGTAACATATTAGGCTATAACTTTGAACTCATAATTCCAAATGTCATGAAAGTTAATGTATACAAAATATATTCTTTGTCCCTAGCTTCTTTTAAAATTTGGGCCAAAAATATAGAAATTTTTAGTCACACACTTGTCCAAAATTCCAATGTAGCCAAAAAAGATAGCTTGGTCCTTTAGAGGTTAAGCAAAATTTATTCTAAAGCTATAATTTTTTTAAATAGGAATACCTAATGATACACTCTTCTCTTTTTAGTGAATGAATCACTAAATTACTAGAAAATCTTGGGATAATATTATCCTTTTATATGTAAAAAATACAAAATTTAGAATGAGTAGATTAATTTTCATCCTTTTTGTATGTTTAATGTATGCCCATAGGTGTAAATAGCTTCATTTGTTCTATTGAATATTGTTTTTTACAATGTCCATTTGGGCCTTGTACCTTCTTTTGCAATGAATTTGCTTGCTCTTATATCAAATAAATAAATAAAAGTTGACTCAGAATCATGATGATGGTGTGATTGGTGATTGCAATAGGAACTTCTACCTTTTGAGTGTAAATTCACCATTTAAAAACAGTGACTTGTTCAAGCCTTTATGTTGTAGCCATATTAAAAAACATTGTGAGTTTGTCACTACTTTAGTGTTGAGTATGATGATCATCGTAGATACATTTTTCTAGCTAGTTTTGGGTAGTCTAAAGACTCTTTTAGGCCCATTGGGCAAACCACTTCCAAAAACTCACAACAATTTCATACTTTGTCAAAAAAAACTTCAATTGTTCTTTCCATTTCTTCATTTGTCTTTATATGGAAAAGAAAACTTAATTTTTCTTTTAAAAAATGTCAATACGACAAACCCGTCATTTTGCTTGCTTTGGTTAGTTCACTTTAATTCCTAAGTGCCCAAGCCTTTTCAAGTGTGTTTTGATTATGTAAAAAAAGCATGGGCTTATAACTATGTCCAATAAAGAAAATTGATTTTTTTTTCAAAATCTAACTGTATAGATGTTCAAAGATCTTTCTTATTAGTACATTCACCAATTTTGAGTGCAAAATTGCACATAAGTTGTATATTTTCTATTTTTAGTACATTGCCTCTCCCTACAATGTTTCATAAATTTGCACATAAAAGTTTTTTGGAATTGGAGGTGACATGAATAACTACAAATTGTGTTAGCACACTAAAATGCACTTTCAAAAAACTTAATTTCACATGAAAAGCTATCAAATCCATTACACAATTCACCTTGCAATTGTTGAAATGCAATTTTTTTTTAAATATGTACAAATCAAAAATAACTCCAAATCAACACTTGCATGTTTAAATTTTTAATAATGAAAATCATGAAAACATTTTAATCTTTTCACTAGGATCATTTTCAAAGCAAATGGATAAGTATAGATTTGGTAAATCTCAAATCAAGTGAAATTGGCAAACTTTGCTCAAAGTCAAAGAATGCAGTAAAATTAGTAGGCTTAATTCTTCCACTCATGGACATACATGATTTTGAAGACCTCTCAAAAATCAAATGTTTGCCTTTTCGAGTAAAAAATAATAAGTTTTCAATAGTTACCCTTCAAAACTGTCCAAATTTTTTTTTAAATGGTCAAAAGAATTTAAACTAGGTACACCCAAATGTGTCATTGACCTTAAACTGGCATCTATACTATGCACACATCTCCAAAATCAGTTTTGTACCTATATAGAAGAAATGTTTTTAAAACCAAACTTTGTTCCTTAATAACTTTTGCATACATTATCCAAATGACATGTTCTCTAGTGTGTTGGAACCTCCTTTCACTTGCCAACAAGAACGTATGAAAATTTGCCTAGTCTAATAATAGCAAACAAGCTCAGTAGCAAAAAGTGGTGGTTTTGGAAGTACCTACTTTAACTGCCCACACCAAAATTGAGCCCAAAATTTCAGATTGACCATAGATGGTTGGTGGGGCATTTAGGGGGCACTAAAGTGTGTAGAAACATTCCATTTCACTTGTTTCAAAAAAAAAGTGCCTAGGAACTGTGAACTTCTGAAGTGAGGGTACGTTGGCACTTGCTGTTAATTACAACTTTGGTGTCATTAAAGGGAGCTGGTTACACACAACGTCCCACTGGGCCTCTTTCGGGGGCAGGGCTGGGATGCGGGCAGATTGGGGGCTGCTCCACAGCCCTCTGAAGACCCCACAACCTGCTTCTCATTTTCGCTTCAAAATTGATTTTTACAACAAGGTAGAAGAGAATGAAATAGTAAACAAGATTTTCAATAAGAAAATTGCAAAATTGATGTGGGCCTTATGCCACATATTTCATTTCTTGTGCCACTAATTCAGTTAAGCCCTATAGCCAACCTCACGGTGGCGTTGGAGTGGAGGAAAGACCTTTATACTAGTGGAGTAGTGGTGGGTGAAACAAACCATGTGAGATATGTGAATTAAGACAAAAAAGAGCTCTTCCACTCAATCATGGTTAAGTGGAAACACAGGAATTGTGATAAATGTCAAATTTCAAACCTCATTTAGACATAGTAGACTATGTTTTTTTCATAAAACTTCAAACCAAGAAAAGTTGGGGAATCAAGTACACTTTTATCTCCAAAAATACGTTTGATATTTCAATACTCCACCTAAAATTTATGAATAAATTTCAAAGGAGGTGTTTGAAAATGTCCCTTCTACCCTAACCCCACCACATCCTACACCCTCTAGAATTTGCTTAGAATTCTTACGTGAAGCTTCAAAATCTCAAGCACATTTTAAGAGAGAAATGTGAGCTTGCTTCTTTCACCTCTTCCAATTCAATTGGTTTTGAAGGAGATTTTAAGAGTACTCTACTGACTTCTACCGAAATCCTACAAGAGTTTGATAGTTTCTCAATACAAACAATGTACAATTACATATTCAATCACATGTACACATAATTATTTTATGAGAATCTAAGTAGTGATGTTTTTATTGGCAACCCTCTATTATAAATATTTGTTTCATATATATATATATATATATAAGTTTTGTCAATCACAACAAACTTTCATTTAAGCACTGAAAAGAAAATTTGTACTTTTCAAATACTTAAAAGTTATATGTTTCTAAACTAATTTGACAAGTACTAATTATTAAAGATATTAGAAGTTTGATATGAATATTTTCTAATCATAAATTTGAACATCAAACAAAGTAAAAATGTCAAAAAGGTTGTACAATGTTACATACTATTAATAGCACATGTAGGTTTGGTTTGCATTGACTTTTGGCATTTGGAGAATAAATAACATTTAATTTGCAGTAAGTTTAGAAAAAATAAATGAAAATTTTGAGTGCTTTGGAAGAAAATAATTGAGGACAATGTTGTTCAGTGCTATAAACATGTCCCTTCCAACCCCTCTTTCAAATTTCTCCATCACTAACATTGTACCATATTCAGCACTTTTTATTTTTTTATAGAAAATAAAGCTATTCATAGTTATACCTCAAATTTTCCTCCCCCCTTGTTTCATTGTTGTTTCAACATTTGGTGCATTACTATACTTTTTCAAATACTAGTAAATAAATAAACAAGTATTTGTATCACATGCCAATATTCAAACCCAATATAATTAGCTCAAGAGGAAATAGTCTCCTTTTGCATTCTCAGGTGATTGGAATTTTAGATATTGACAAGTTTCTTTTATCATCATAAATCTATCAACAAAAGCTTGCAATACATGAAGGGCTGAACAATTGGCATAAAATGTCCACCAACATTTTCAAAATCCCAATGTTGTTTTGATGTAGAATATCAACATGGATTGAAAGGTATGAATTGTAAAAGGGTGTCATTCCCCCATTAAAACCCTAGAGAGCTCTTTGTTATAAATGTTGAGAGCAATTTTACTACAAAAAATTAAAACTTGACAACATTTTGAACTAACATTTCAACATTTCAACTTGAAACGTAAGAATTATATTCAAAGTTGAAATTTAGACTTCATTTGAACATAATATAATAGTTTCCTTCAAAACCAATTGAATTGGAAGAGGTGAAAGAAGCAAGCTCACATTTCTCTCTTAAAATGTGCTTGAGATTTTGAAGCTTCATGTAAGAATTCTAAGCAAATTCTAGAGGGTGTGGGATGTGGTGGGGTTAGGGTAGAAGGGACATTTTCAAACACCTCCTTTGAAATTTATTCATAAATTTTAGGTGGAGTATTGAAATATCAAACGTATTTTTGGAGATAAAAGTGTACTTGATTCCCCAACTTTTCTTGGTTTGAAGTTTTATGAAAAAATATAGTCTACTATGTCTAAATGAGGTTTGAAATTTGACATTTATCACAATTCCTGTGTTTCCACTTAACCATGATTGAGTAGAAGAGCTCTTTTTTGTCTTAATTCACATATCTCACATGGTTTGTTTCACCCACCACTACTTCACTAGTGTAAAGGTCTTTCCTCCACTCCAACGCCACCGTGAGGTTGGCTATAGGGCTTAACTGAATTAGTGGCACAAGAAATGAAATATGAGGCATAAGGCCCACATCAATTTTGCAGTTTTCTTATTGAAAATCTTGTTTACTATTTCATTCTCTTCTACCTTGTTGTAAAAATCAATTTTGAAGCGAAAATGAGAAGCAGGTTGTGGGGTCTTCAGAGGGCTGTGGAGCAGCCCCCAATCTGCCTGCATCCCAGCCCTGCCCCCGAAAGAGGCCCAGTGGGACGTTGTGTGTAACCAGCTCCCTTGTAATGACACCAAAGTTTTAATTAACAGCAAGTGCGAACGTACCCTAATAAGCTTATATTGAAGTGGTAACCAAACTTTGACCCAGACTTTTGTCCATCTCGTAGGTTTTGACCTACACTCCCATCCCCCATTTTAATCTTGACGTACCTCACGCAAGATACAACCTTGTGCCGTTCCTGAACTACGATTAAGACAGATAAGTCAAAAGCGCCCTGCCCGGCCCGGCCCCATGAGAAAGTTTTTTTCTTGTGTGGCAGTTATTATGGGTGATGGACCCCTCTTCTTCTTTAACTCTCAAGTCTTAAACCTCAAGTCCACCTGTCCATCCAGCAGTCTTCATTGTTGGTCTTGGTTCTGTCCTTTCTCTGTCAGCAGTGGATCTTTCCCCTCAGTGATAGTATTGTACCCTTCCACGAACATCAGAGAATGACCCACCCACGCCACGGCTTAAGTTAAGTGCAAGTTCATTAAGAAGTGGAAGAGTCCTCCCCCTTTGTCCGTAGGCCGGGGTCTTTTGCAAATCCGCCGTGTGATTGCTTGCACGCCAATGCCCATCAACATGCCATTTGTGTTTGCATTTTCACGCTGGCCACATACCTCCAAAACCCGACGCCCTGGCCTGGCTTGCAAGTGGGACATTACACCTAAAACTCTCCTACAAACCCTGAGATCAAATTGCCCCACCGTAAGGTAGGAGGTCCGTGAAGTGACCATCGAAGCGCTGAAACTGAATTTTGGGGGAGGTAAAACATCCTGAAATGTTTGTCCGTAAAATATTCTTGAAAGATAAAGAGGAAATGACATCTAATCCAAGTTGTTTTATATTTTTTGGAGCTTTGTGGAATTAGCTACGAAATTTTAACCCCTAAAAGTCCCAAGTGTCTTCTCGGGGGACACTTGGATTTTCGGGTAAGCTCATTCAATCTTAATATTGAACATGATTTTTGAGACTTTTTGTGAGCGTGTAGTTTCTCACAAGCTTCGCATGCATATAAATTTCATAGAGTTTTGACTTACGGTTTAGAAGTTATGAGCATTTTTGTGAAAATTTCAATTCATTGGGCAACTGGGGGCAAGGGGATTTGCCTTGACTAAGGTAGGGCAACAACATGGGGCACGAGGGGAGCCTAAGGGGAGGGCAACACGTTCCATGATGAAGGGTTCGTAGTTTTAGATTGTTATAGATCCCCATTTGAAGTTCTAGGTAACTTCAATCTCCCAATGATTAGAACAGACCGGGAACATATTGACAACACACCTCGACCCTTTTTCCATGCCATGCCCAAAGCCATATTCCATTATTTATTCACATAGTTCTAAATTCCAGAGGTAATAGAGTTTTCGATTTTTTTCAAACTTCTTTTTTGGAGATTGTAAAGGCATATTATATCTTTCAATCCACCATGTGAATTTTTGAATTTCAAATTTATGTGGTGGAAAACTTGCTCAAAAAATGATGTGAGGCACTGTGAACTTTTGGACACTATTGCATTGCAATATTTTTTTTGGATGTGTTCCATATCATTTTTTGACTTGAAATTTTTTGGAGACATTTCTAATATGATCCAAAATATGCTTGATTTTTAACTTTAGGCACCCATATGGTGAATTTTCTACAATCAATGGTCAAAGACAACTGAAATTGTCGGACACAGTCAAAAAATAAATTAAAAAATGACTTCAAATGCTTATGTCTTTCTATCTGTGTAATCGAATGTCACAAAATTTTTACCACTTCTTCTTCTATAAGTCGAGTACAAGATCCTATGGTTAGATTTCCAATAAAAACATTTTGTTAAAATTTTTGATAAACGCAGTAGTAGGGGCAGTTTTGAGTGGTTTGTGACAGAAAAATGGCCTTGGGACTTTAGGGGTTAAAGTTGAAATGCCATAGGGCTCTAAAAGCAACCACCTCCTAGGATATACATCCTTTGTATATTTGGGTACATTGAAGAAATCAAAATGTATCTTTGTGTCATGTTCGGTTCAAAAATGCCCGGTCCGAGTTTGAGCCTCTAACCTTACTAATTAACCCTTAACCCCTCACTGCCGGAGGAGACAAAATGTGTCCTCACATAGTTTTCAGTCGAATTGAAACAGCTGTAACTTTTGCATCTCATGTCTGAATTCAATAAAACTTGTTGGGAAAGATGTGCTCTGTCATTTAGTTTGTATGGTAAAATTTTCAGATCAATAAAAGATGAATCAATTTTTTGGAAGCCAATCAAAGTTCACAGGTTCAATTTGAGTTCACCAAGCTGCATTTGATGGCTGAAACTTCGGGGGCTTGTATCTACTTTGTCAAATGTTTGTTTTCAATAAAATTTGTTGGGTTATGTTTCCCTTTCAGTCTAGTTATTGTGGTAAAATTTTCATGTCAATTCAAACTTCTTTGAATGTTTGGGAGCAATTCGAAATTTAAAATCCAAACATTTTTGGATTACAGTGAACTTTGGCAGCTTGTTTCTTCTCCGTACAGTGTCCATTTCCAATAGAATTTGTTGGAAAAGTTGCACATATTAGTCTAGTTTTTGTGGCTAGAATTTCATATGAATCCAAGTAGTTATGAGACGCATTTTAGTAGAAGGAGGTTCAGTATTACATGGTGTTTTCTGCAACTTTTCTTGTTTTTTTTTGACATTTCAAAGCTATTTTGCAAACACATTGAGTCAATTCAATGTAATTTTTTTGACCAATGTGGTTGTATGATGATTCAAAATCACTTTATAGTTTTAAGTTTTTTCATTTGAGTAAGTTTAGAAATCGAATTTCACCTCCAAATGTGTTTTTAGGAAAATTTCATCATCTTTTTTCACCACTAAAACATTATAATCTTTCAATCTACACGGTCAAATGACTCCAAATTTTATCTATGTCATCTCCAATATGTTCATTGCAAGGTTGTATGGTTGAAATTTCTATATCTCAGTGACATTTAAATTTATAGCACTTCAAAAGCAATGATGTTTTTGAACCCATTTCGACCTTGGGCGGTGAAGGGTTAAATGACACTTCACTCATTTTTTGGCCAATGAATGACAAAGAATCTCCCCTATCTATGTAGGATAGAAATACAACTACCCATACATATGGGTCAATTTCGGAAATAATTAGGGAAACTTCAAAATGTGTCTAAAATTCAAAAAAGAATTATACAACTATTTCTGAAAATCTGGAAAAAAAAATTCATTGTTGCTAGTTTTAAATATTCCAAAATTATTCTTGAGAAAATTTAGAAAAAGGAACAAATTTATCAACAAAAAGAAAAAGAAATCAATCCGAAATTAGGAGTGTCAAAAAATGAGAAGAAAGCAAAGTGATGAAAGCGAAGAAATTCAAATCAAGCTGCCAAATTGTCAAGCTCCAATAACTAAACTATTTCAGCAACAAGGTGCTAAAACTGACCTATGTGTATAGTATTCACCCTTAAAATTTAAAAGAAGAGGTCTTCTACAATAATTTGACTTCTAATGAGTGCTATTGTATTTTTTTTTTAAGTCAACAATTCGCATGATACCAAAACATATGATTTCCATGGTGAGCAGCTCGTCCTTTTAAGGGTTAATTAATGTCATTGTAAGTTTTCAAAAAAAAAAATCAGTGTTTTGATTAATGAGCTGCACAAAGAAAGAGATCCCAATTCTCTCGCAAGTTCCTTTCCTTCCTTCCGCACACTTAAATAATATAACTTAAGTTTTCAGTTCAGAAATTATGATTTCTCAGTTGTGTGTACAGCAGGGTGAGCTTCCAAAATCCTCCATTTGCATTCAATGGCTTTTCTGACTCGAACAAATTAGACTGGAGCGTAAGTGGGCTGACTGCAGAATGGGATTTATTTTTGAAACAGATGAAACAAAATTTTATTGTAGAAGCCTGCGGAATGGGATTCAATCCGCAGGTGCAGAAGTAGAGAAAGATTCGTTGAGACATGGCGGAACGACGATGATGACAATGACAACAATGATGCCGAGATGGTCACGGCGGAGATGGCATGCTTTTTTTTTTGGGTACTGTGTGAATCATTTGCTTAACCCTTAAAAAAGATGCAGCAAATAGCCCCCTATGGCCAAGGTAGTTGCTGAAATTGCTTTGATTGGTGGACCGTAGGTGCAATCTTTGTTTTGGTTCTACAGTGAACAATGAAGTCATTGATTGACCACTTTTTGGCCTCAGTGTTCTTTGAAGGGATAAAACAAACCAAGAGCATCCTTTGGAGGTCAAACAACAGGACAAGACTTCCCTTTTTCACATGAAAATTCTAAAAATGAACATTTTCATTTTCATTTTATATAGAATCCTTCTTTGTCATCCATTGACTAGCTAGTGTTTGGAGTGATGTTAACCCGTAAAAGACCGGCTTGCATTTTTTGGTTGTATAGAAAATTTGGGCAAGTACTTGTGACTAGAAATTTCTATATTTTAGGTTATAATTTTAATAGAAAGTGTGGACAAGGAATATGTTTAGAAATTGGTGTAAAAAAATGCAACAAAATTCATGACATTTAGAAATAGGAGTAAAAAATTATAGCCTAATATGTTATTTTTTTCCCCCGTAATTAGGCAGTTTGGGCAAATTAAAAAAAATCACTTTTTCAGAAACCAAAATTTGAAATTGGTTTTCTAGATTTATATATATAAGGAAAGCTTTGAATCGTTCCATTTTGATCAACAAGTCATTAGTTATGAGGATTTTTTGTTTGTGTGCAATTATAGATTCCCTACTCTAAAATAAACTTTGAAATCCTTTATCTTACCTAATTTTCAATATTTTTGAAAAAAATAAAATCCTAGGATGTATTATTTATTACAACATTTCAACCGTTAATTGGGATTATCATTTTTCAATTCTATATTTCAATTCTTAATAATTTAGTATTTTGAATCAATGTCTACTACTACCTTCTTACTATTTTTTTCCTATATGTTATATAATTCCAAATGGTTTTAAAATTTTCAAACATGTAGAAAACTTGTTTAGGAAAAAGAATCCAAAGAAGCACCATCATTTTGGTCATTTTTTCATAGAAAAGTGAGCTTGTAAAGTGTAGCTCCCCAACTTTTTGCAAGGCAAAAAAATGATTTTAATAAATTTGAATGCTTGTATCTTGCAACCCAAGTGGTGGAAATGTCTGGAATTCTTACCACATGTTTTTAATACTACATAGTACAAGATCCTATGATAACATATGTCAAAAAAAGTTTTTTTTCAAAAATTTGCTACTTGTACCAGATATGGCAGTTTTTGAGCAGTTTTTGAGTGAAAACATAGTCATGAAACTTTATTTTCGGTGATAACATAGTCATATAACTTTAGAGTTTAAGGTGGTGTCTAGCAAGCATCTTTCCAAGCATTGACTTGGAATTATAGAAGAATTGGATACTTCAAAAGACAAAGAGAATACTCATCTTAACTACTCTAATTCACATTTCTTGGATTATTGTAGAATTAATTGTGAAGATCAAAATTGATTTTTGGTGTGTGTGTGGGATGTAGGGTGTGAGCAGTGCCCTTTTAATGTTTACTTTTCATACATCAAACCCTTAAGTTCTTTGACTATGTCTCAACTGAAAACGTCACAAAATTGCCATTTCTACGAGAAGCATCAATTTTTTTAAAAATCTTCTTTTGACACGTATAACCATAAGATCTTATAGTAGAATGGTTTGAGAAGATGTAGAAAAAATTTCAGAGGATTCCACCTTGTGGATTTACAGATATTAGCATTTTAATTCATAAAAATTGTTTTTTTAGTCTTGGGAAAATAGGGCAGCTACACTTCACAAGCTCACTTTTCTATGAAAAAATTTCTAAAATGGTGGTGCTTGTTTGGATTTTCTTTCTAGACAAGTTGGCCACATACTAGAAAATTTTCAAATCATTTGAAATTGTACAATATATAGGGAAAAAATAGTAAGTAGACAGTAGTAGAAAATGATTTGAAATACTAAATTATTAAGAATTTAATTTTGGAATTAAAAAATGCCAATCCCAATGGTTGCAATGTTGTAATAAATAATATATATTCTGCAATTTTAATTTTCTTCAAAAATATTGGAAATTGAGTACAATAAAAGAAGTCAAAGTTTATTTTAGAATAGAAAATTTGTAACTGCCCGCAAACAAAAAATCCTCATAACTTTTGATTCATTGATTTAAAATGGAATAATTCAAAGCTTTTGATGTATATATAACTCTAGAAAACAAATTTCAAATTTTTGTTTTTGAAAAAAGTGATTTTTCTAATTTGCCCAGACTACCCTTTTACCAAAAAAATAACATTTTAGGCCATAACTTTTGACTCTTGTATTCAAATGTTATAAAATTTTGCCCACACGATAAATAAACATACTACCCACCTTCTATCAAAATTTGGACCAAATATATACTAATTGGCAATCACAATAGCTTGCCCAAAATTGCTATGTTGTTTAAATTGGTAGGCTCGTCCTTTAGGGGTTAAAAATGACAATACATACCCTATAGTATAGGACACTTATTAAATTGAGGCAGTTTTGGCACATCCTTTGCATCTTGGGCAAACATGAAACTTTAACATCATTTAACCTTCTGAAGCATTCATTACATTGTGTTTAGAACATAATTGTTTAGGATATCACCAATAATTATAGATATATTTGTGATTTGTATCAAGAATGGTGTTACTTTAGTGAAGGTCTTTGGAAAGAATTTAAGTTGAATTTTGAACTACATTCAATTTGCTAAATCATTCCTAATACAAAATATGAACCTTGGAAGGATTTCAAGACCCCAAAGTGGCCAATGGATGACTTTCAAGATTAGTGCAAAAAATGAAGAATATACCTATTGGTCTAAAAACCAAATCATCATCTTTTCAAGGTTAATATATAGAAAAGCAATGCACAACATTTTTATTTAATAGGGGCACATTTTGGAGTTACAAAAAAAAAGGCGAGAGACTATAATCAACAAAACTCCTAGAAGATACACCAAGGTTCACTATAGACTCACCAGCACAAGCTTCAAGCATGCTACCTTGTTACATAACATTATTGAGGAGGTGTCTCAATCCCCTCATTAAAAAGAATCCCCTTGAGAAAAGGAATCCATCTTCTTTTTGTACACAATCTTAATTGATGTCTCATACGGTAGCTTCGGTATCAAAAGTAGAAATTTGAGTTTATTTTCTTCTCCAATTGCCATCATCTATAGTAGAGAAGAGTGAATTCTCACAATTGCTAAGAACGTAAATGTGACTCCACACTCCAAAGTGTAAGGTAATGTTGTCAAATGCACATTTCACTACAATTCCTAATGATTAACTATCTAAGTTTGTATTAGTAATTAGGTGTCGCAAGAGGATTCTATATTATCGTAGCATGCAATTTTTGGACATTGCATGGATACATTAGAAATTAACATGCAATTTTTGAAGTGCTAAAAATATAAGCTTACACAAAATTGACCCTAGGCTTCCATTAATGAATAAAGACAAGAATCCGTAGCAGTCATGTTGCAATTAAGTGCAATTCCCTTACCTCCTACAGAAGGACTGAAAAGACTCAAAAGCTGGAAGTTTTACAAAGAATTTGCTTTCAATTTATGAGACCTTAAATGAAGGCCTAACAATAACATGTGATAAGACAGTAAGCTTCGGTGCATTACCTTCATGTGAAGATTTGTACAGAAGGCGATTCCAGCTGCCCATCCTCCCAATTGCGACTCGTTTCGAAAGCCGCATTCATTTGGCAAGAGAGCACTGAATCTCAGTCATACTTGAGAGTGTCCATGTATGTACAAATGAAGGGCTTCTCATTCTCATTCTCATTCTAATTCTTCCTCGTTTTCTTCAATTTTCTTCATTCTGGTAGGACAGGTAACCTTCCGGGACTTGTGCCTCCGGGAACAGACACCCCCAGATCCTCCACATCCGAATCAAATTCTTCGTCTCCTTCAAAAGTCTCCTCCTCCTGCTCAATGGCTGCTGCTGCTCTAGTTTTGCTGCTGCTGCTGCTGCTACTACTACTACGAATCGTTAATTGGGAAGGAAGAATGCGAAGCCGTTGGTTCATTTCAGAGCCAATTTTCTCAGATGCTAACTGATAACTTTCGACGAATTTGATTTGCAAGGCCAGGACTTCAGGGGCTCTGGGCAGGAGCTCGGCAGCTTGACCCTTGGGAATCACTATCTGCTCCACCGCTACTCGTGCCTCCTGAAACCATGTATTATTATTTTTTCATCACAAGGTCATTTTTTCAACACCATCCCTCGCGCTGCATCAGTTTCAACCAAATTTTCAACAAAACCTCAATAGAATAGAGTAAGCCGCTTCATGGAATGCGGGTTTGTTGTGTTCTGATAACATGTACTAGTACAAATCCACCACGGGTTGAAATGGTTTTGAGGTGAATTTTGTATTAAAAGCTAATACAAATTGCATTGAAAACTAACACAGAATTAACGCAGCCGTTTCAGCCCATGGTAGATTTGAACTACTGTTGGTGTTGACAATGGTGTTAGTGAGGGTCTCAAAAATGAAGTTAGGTACATCTTTGGATTGGAATTAGTTTGCTATCACCATTCGTAACACCAAATGTGGACAGACCCTGAAGCTCATAAGTAGATAGGGTGGGAGGCATGTTACGTTACCTCTAAGGCATCAATGTCATCTTCCGCAGTCGACGACCGTCTAAAATCCAATTCTGGTGAGGACTGTCCATCATCACCTCTTGACTGGCTGGCTGGGGCCAAGGAGTTGATGCCTAGTGACTCCATACTCATTATTGCTCGCATTGCCCTCACCATTTGTGCCATGGTGTTCGCCTGCCACAGGAATTCATCAAAGAGACTCAGCAGATGGAAGGCAACAGATTCTCATCCATAGCCGTAGGAAACGAGAATGATTAACCACGAAATGACCAAAGTAGTTACTTCCATATCTACAGGAGTTCAAGTAAATCACTTGGGAAGACTCAAGTAACAAATTTTGCAAAAAGAAAGGAGGAGAAAACAAGCCCTACAGTTCTAAACAATAGAGTTTTTTTTGGACGTTTCTAAAAATCCAACTATTAGCTTCTACAGTGGAGTTATTTCTTATTCTGAGTTTGGGCACTTGAGGGGGCAAGTCCAGCTATTGAATGACGAATAGAATGAAGAAGAAAAGCCTGTGTTTTTAATAATAGAAAAATGATTTGAAAGTTATTATAAATAGAATATTAGCTTTCTTTGTTTAAGTTTTGTTTAGGTTTGGGCACTCGGGGTTTAGTACAAGCTATTGAATAAATCGACTAACCTTGATTACGAATATAGGAAGCTGTCTAAACTTGGCCATTCCCCTAACCCAAGAATTCGACTTGAGTTTGGACCGGAGCGCCAGAACAGCGTCAGCAGCTCCAATGTCCTCCGTGATTTGAACTGTGTTTTCTAAACCCATGACATCCATAACTTGCTCCAAGGACTCTTCTGTCACCTGTAGAGACACAACCACCCAAACATACAGGCATTACCACACAAAAGAAAAGTCAAGAAACACAACTTTCACTAGGCCCATTCCACTTGGCATGAAGTTCGTCCTATTTCTTCATTTCATCGGCTTTCAAGCAAAGAACACTTGCTTCTTCATACCCATGTCATCTTTCACGTGCCACATACAATGCCTGAATGCAAAAGGAACTCCTACAATAGACCAAAGACATGCTTCCACTTCACTACATGTCCTCTAGTGTGATAGCCACTCGCTCTGAAAGACCAATGACATGCTTCCACTTTGTTGCCATTTTTCAAGTGTCATGAGTCTCTTCAGGCATTGAACTAAAAGTCATGACCATCCTAGAATTTATTGATTTTGGACCAAAGAGGACGAGGTTTGCATCAAGAGAAGATACCCTGAAAAAGTTTAAGTTGCTTCCTTACTCAAAAACCAGGCAAGTGCTATAGGGATAAAGTCTCTTGTAATGTAGCTCCCTTTTTTTAAAATTTTAAACATTGAATTGCTCAAGAAGTGAAAAAGGCCAGACTCAATCTTTCTTGCCACACTTCTAGTGCGTTAGCCTCTTGCTCTAATAGACAAGTGACATACTTTCACTTCATTGCATACCTCTAATGTTGTAGCCACTCACTCTGATACACAAATGACATGCTACCACTTCATTTCCGCTCCTCTAATGTGGTAAGCCTCTTAAGGCATTGAACTGAAGACAATGACCATCTTAGACTAAAAAACTCAAACAAAAGTTCAACTGCTCAATAAGTGTGAGTTTTGTTTACCTCGTGAAGATACAAGAGAACAGGAACCTCTGAACGCTCCCAAGCCTGACGAGCTTCTCCACTATCATCCCCAAAGTCCCCTTCGCCGTAATCTTCATCGTCATCACGTTCATTCTCATCAGTCCAGGCGGATGAATACGCGGAATTGGACCCAGAGCTGCTACTTCCTGGCCTTGACTGAGGCACGTACTCGGTGACATTCCCCACCGCAACTTGACCGTTCTCATTCATTTTCCGTACCTCTACTCTCGGCATTTTCCCTGCAAGTTCCATAACAGAGTTTCCATCAGAAAACATAAGAATCCAACAGAATACTATACCAAACATATGAAAATACAAAGTAAGCAAAGCATGGTATTCGGAGAAGCGTTGCTCCTTAAAAACACTTTTAGAATGACGGATTCGTGATCTTAAAATGACCATGTTGATTGATTGCATTGTGGAAGGTGTAAAATTAATGGGCGAAATCTCTGTCGTTAGATTTGGATGAAGAGAATTGCATCCAAATAATTATTTGAACAAATAAAAATCTCCATATAACTCTTCAAAACTACTACAAAAACATGAGGTTAAATGGGTCTTCTTCGTCCTTAAACGGGTTAACAAAAAAATTCTCAAACATCTTAAGCTTAAGTGTAATGACAACTGTATCCAGCCAAAAGAGGGGATCAATCTTTATCCATATAAATCTGACACTAAAGGGAGTAGAAAAAGATATCCACTAACATCGATAACTCATTGAACACTACAGTCGAGATTGGTTACATGTTTTTCCAGTAACGTTTCACCAGTTTAGAAGGCAGTGTTGATAATAAATCTCCTTGTTTTAGCATATGAAAATCAGAGAGGGGTTAAAGGGGCAGGACCAGCCAGCAATGCATCCACTGTGGCTGCCAAACTGCGGTGCACGCGCCACTCGGTTCTGGAGATCATTTCACAAGCTGAGGAGAACGTGGGTGGTCCCTGCCTCTCCAGTACACTCTTCTGCACTCGTCTCCTTCGGGCTTCCTCATCACCCAGTGTCACACTCTATGGACCATCTCCAATTTCACACCCATCCCAACAACCCTTGTGAGCATTTTCAACAACGAGAGCATGTATCTTTGATGAAGACTATTGTTAGCATAACAATCTGGGTTGCACAAGGCCAAGCAACAAAGCTTGAGACAACAAGCTTAAAATTTGAAGCAACACAATGTGTACCTAGGAATGAGATAATAAGCTTAAAACAATCCATTGCATTCATGAACCCTTCCGACAAATTTGAAATATCAAGTGTCTAATCCACCTCAAAGAACCTCAAAGACGTAGCTTGAAACTTTTTTTTTATCTCAAATATTTCAGCATGCCACTTCTTTATGCTTGCTTGGACTACACTGATTTATCCTATTCTATCAGTGTCTGTGACACTAAATACCAAGTTATAATGTTCTAAATTTGTGGAAGCTGAAAAAAATACTGTGTTGTGTGCATTTCTACAAAAACAAATTCTGGTAGTCACACTAATGTTGCAGGTGACGGAAAAAATTTGCGGCCTCGCTGATAAGGACAAATCAGTGTAGTGTAAAGTCGACAATGAACAAACCATGGTAAATTTGAATAAAAGTGATAATCGCAGGAATCAGGGTTTAGGATTTCTGGTTTATCTCAAGCTTGTTGGCTCGACATGTGCAATCTTCTGAAGTGGCCTAACTTCTCAAAACCACCAACACTGGAAGTGATTATAAAAACAACCTAAAGAGTAAAAACCCTAAATGTGCATACCTGAATGCCCCCGGCCAGCATTTGAAGGGACGGATTCTTGATAAGATTTTCCACAGTCATGCCGTGCGCAGTGCCCACCAGTTGCACACCACGTTGCGCGATGGTACCAGCAGCATTGGCTTCTAACTCGGTGCCAATCTCATCAATAACAATCACTTGGGGCATGTGATTCTCCACAGCCTCAATCATAACCTGGAACCACAGTCAAAGAGTGGTTCAACAGAAGCCAGAAGACTCCCAAAGGATTGAAATCACCAACTGAAAACCACCCCAAGAAGAAGAAGAAGAAGGAGAAGAAAACAAGCAACAACATTATTACTACCTTATGCTGTAGGTCTACTTTGGGGACTTGCATCCGACGGGCCATACCAATGCCTTCGTGCGGAATATCACCATCGCCGGCTATCTCATTCGAAGTGTCCACAATGACCACTCTCTTGTGATACTCATCAGCCAACATCCTCGCAATTTCCCTGCAAAAAAGTCAAAACAGACGCTCAATGTACGGTTTAGGGCTTAGGGTTTAGCCACTCAATGCACGGGCCCAACTCTGTACTCTGTCTGGAGATAACGAGCATTGCTTGAAAGTTCGCCACCAATTTCACCGATCATAAGGTAACTGCACGTAATTGACCTCGATATGACCCCTTTCTAAACCCGACCCCTAAAAATTCCTCCCTGCAAAGGACAGCCTTTATTCAAGAGGGTCGATTCTGGGTACTACTATTCTCACTGCTTTGAATGTTCATAGTTCATTCATACGATGTCCAAAAACTGCATTCTAAGAGAATCCAGAACCCTCTTTCGAACCCCAACAAGACCAAACAAAAACTTACATACATAGTTTAAGAAGAGGAACCACGTTCAAATGCTCATTCGGTGTCGGACGATTTTAGGTGTAGGGATCTTACTGTGTAAAGCATAATTCAGATGGTTCCAAATTTCAAATCAATGAAGAAAACTGCATTTCAATCAAATGTAGCCCATGCATTCCAGAATAGTGTACCGACCTGATAGCCGTGGTTTTGCCGACCCCAGGAGGTCCCATCAGCAACAACGAGCCGCTACTTGCCACCAAGTCCCTCACCATTTCGGCACTGCCAGAGATGGCTCTTCCTACTCTGCACGTCAACCCCACCACTCGCCCTGACCGAGTCCGCATGGCACTCACTCGATGAAGCGTGCGGTCAATCCCTGCTCTGTTGTCTTCCCCAAATTCTCCTGTCTGTCAAAATCCCTAGTTTGTCAGTCCGAATCTCAACACAATAATCCTACACTCCCAGTTCGGCGTTATGAGAGCATTGAGTGATTGAGAGCTGCAATGTCTACATTGCTTGTGATTCAATCATGGGCTCACAAAGGGCAGCCCAAACCCTAATGGAAATTGAATGGTTCCAGTTGCAGCATAGTTGGTGATGCAACATGAACAATTAGGTGAAACATGACGCCATGGCTCTTTTGTTAGAATGTGCATCCCCTAGTTTGTGAGTCCTCTAATCACCACAACACTCACACGCTCCCAGTTCGAGGTTACTAACATGGAGTGATTGCGTGCTTCAATGTCTACAGTACTTGTGATTCAGTTGCGAGCTCTCATATTGCAGTCCAAGCCCTACTGGGAGTTGGTTGCAGCATGCGTTGTGATGCAACATGAACAATCCAGTGGAAAATGGCGACATGACTGTTTGTTAAAATTTGCATCACCATCAAACCTGCTCAAGGGACTACTATTGAGAATCTAAACGACACGACACTAATTGAAATTCCCGTGGCATACCACAATTGCTTCGAAGGCCATTTTCGTTACAACTGGCACACGCGTTATGCTAATTGCACATTCTATTAATATATTTGAGGTGTGAATCTTAAGGGTTTGGTGATTGCCAGGCCCTTATCATGCCCTTTTCGGAAGTTTATACCACCAATTAAAGCAATCCCCCGTTGAAACAACATTGGATCTGGAAATTTTTTCAACCTCCGAATATTGGTTGTTTCAACAGGAGGTTTGCACTAGCTCTGCGTAGCGAAATGGCAATCACCAAGTGCTTAGTTACGCAATTTTGCAAAACTAGAGTACGCAGTTTCAGCAAAAGCCGGTGTTTCCAAAGCCTACATTACATTACAAACGTCAACACTAATGAAAGAGTTTCAGTGTAGCACTCCAATAGTCTCCCCAACCCTATTAAAAATTCGTTTAGCATGCACGTAAGGTTACAGGAAATAAAACACGAAACAATCTTGTCAACCATGAAGATGCCGTCACCATCAAAATTGCTGGAAGAGGAAGAAAAGGAGTAGTAGCATTGAGATCGCGGGCTGCAGATCTTGAGCGGTGACTTTCGTCCAAATTGCACTTTGTACTATTATCCTCAGGCTGTGAATTTCAAGGGTTTGATGATTGCCTGGCCCTTATCATGCCCGTTTTGGAGGCTTATACTACCGATTACAGCAACCCCTCATTGAAAGAACAACATTGAATTTGGGTACTGTTTCAACCTCTGAATGCTGGTTGTTTCAACAGGAGGTTTGCACTAAAGGTAGGGAAATAGCAATACCAGCTGAATTCTCATGCCATTTTGCAAAACCAGAGTACACAGTTTTACCCAAAAACGCTCTTTCCAAAGCCTACATTACAAACGCCAACACTGATAAAAGAGTTTTCAGTGCATCTCTCAAATAGCCTCCCAATCCCTATTGAAAATTGGTTGAGCACGCACGTAGGGTTTTACAGGTGATGCAACAAGAAACATTCCAATGCCATCCCCACCCAATTTGCTGCAAGGGAAAGAAAAAGAAATGGTACCATAGAGATGGCATGCTGCAGATCTTGCGCGGTCACTTTCGTCTCGGAGATGTACCAATCCCCCGAAGGAAAGCGCGCCAGAGGGCGTCGCCCCAAGTCGAGCACAATCTCCACCAAATTATGAATCTCCTCGTGCGCCACCAGCTTCTGCCCAATGTGCTCCGGCACCAAAACCAACAACTTCCAAAGCTCATCACTAATCTCGTCCCCCCCGTCCTCCACTGGGGAGCTCCCTGCGAGCTCCGTGGGCATCACTTCAGTGGCGAGGAGCCCCTCAGGACCCGAAGGATTCAAGCCTGCACTCGACTGGGGAGGAGGATCCACAGCTACGTTGCGAGCATTGGTCACATGAACTCTCAAACGTCGAATCTGATCCCCAAAATTCAAGCTTCTGGAAGTGGAGAACCATTGCTGCCGTGGGCGGAATGATGTCCCGCGACAATACAAAACGAGGTGAGGACCGGCGGAGCTCCAAGTCCTCGGGCACGAAATGGACAGCACAGACTCCATTTGGCAAATTTGCAAGCACCACCCTAAGAACTCATACTAGCACTGCAGGCATGGATCCCCCGACGGTGTCAATGTTAACCGACAGAAGCGAACTCCACCAAATGCATGACTTTCTGTGTGTGCAAGAGTGCTAATTTTTGAAGCTGGCTGTGGAATTCACACAACAGTTGCTGCGAGATGGCAGGAATTGAAGAATATTCGATTGGTGGCTGACGCTGAATCAGGGTTTGAAGTTGGGTGGTGTGAAGCTGCCGTTACTTATCCACTCACAGCAAGTGCGGGACGAAGGGAGAGAGAGAGAGAAAGAGAGACTGGGACACTCACATCCAGCTCTCAATCCTCCCAATTCACCTACACTTGGGAGTTGGGACAATATGTTTTCTATCAATGGCGGCTTGGGAGTTGGGTTCTCTGTTCACAATTCAGTTGGGTTCGGTGCGGGACTTTGGCAGGGATAGCGTAAGAGCATCCTCAACACTGCCGCTGAAAAAGGAAAAGGGAAAAGGAAGCGGCAGTGGAGATGCTCCAAGGTAAACCAGCCCAAAACACCCATCAGAGACACCTTGGGAGTGATCCATTGAGTGAGGCCTTGCATGAACCCATGAGAGACTTTTATCAAAAAATCAGATTTGGGCTGAGGTCGAAAACATCTATAATTGTCAAAATAATCAATTCAGCATGATCGGAGGTACGTTTTGTACAAAACATTTTTTTAGTATTAATAATTGAAAATCATGAATTAAAAAAAAAATTATAATTTTTGGATATGACATGTAATTTTTATGAATTTTCAAAGTGGAAGCTCCCTAGCTCACTGAAACTATCATGTAACTTGATTCTAAAACCAAAATTTAAAGAAACCAATAATCAACCAATGGCAATTAAGTATAGAAACAATTTGATGACACTTTGGAGGACACTTTAAATAGAAGGCTACTTATTAGGAGTAGATACAAGAATAGTTTTGGGTGTTTTCACCTTACTTTAATTAGGTTGAGTTAGTGACCACAATCAATAGAGGTAGTCATAGCTTCTTTACCTTCATTTCACTTCTTTGAGAATTGAGAGACGACACTTTGTGATTGGTGCTCGGGGTGTTGTAGACCTCCCATTCTCTAACCTCTAAGTTTGTTGTTTCTTCTCCTCTATAGGTGAAGAAAAGGCACTTCATTATCCAACTTCAGAGAATTTTCAACCTTTAGCTCCTTTGTTTCCCCCTTGCATGGTTGTACACATCAAAATTATTCCAAGGATTAAACATTCTCCACATTTTCTATTCCCCATGCATACTGCATCAAAAAGGGGTGTCATACCTTCACAAAAAACAGCTCCCCATTGGATCCTTGTTTCCCTCACCAACTTCTCTAGCTTCATAAAACTTTATTTCTCAGAGAAGGTGTGACTACCCCTAATGTCTTGGATGATAGGGATGGAGTGATTAACTAACTTTGAAGGATGTGGCCCCCATAACCAAGGTAGTCACCAAAATGCTTCAATTACTATACCAATAGGTGCATTCTTTGTTTTTATACTCAACAATGAAATCAATCGTCAAACACTTTGGATCCTTAGCATTTTTAAGGATTAATGACTGCAATAGGAATTTCCATCTTTGAAATGTAATTTCATTATATGAAGTGACTTTTCTAGGCCTTCACACACTAAAAGAAAAATATATCCGGCACAATTGACTACTATGCAACTAGTGTCCTATACAACTATCATGCAACTAGTTTTTTCTCTATTAGTACCAAATCTAATGTAATTGTTTTATGTCATTGTTTTACAACATTCATAAATTGTTTTAATTGCAAGGCAATCATTTTATTATAGTTGAAAAAATGACTAAGAAACAACTAGTGTCTTATACAACTATCATGCAACTATAAAATGACCATAGTTGTTTTCTAGTTGCTTTCAAAGTTTATTCTCATTTGTCTTGTATCAATTGTCCCATATCAATTGTAAAAAGTACCATTAGATTGGACATATGAAACTTCTAAGTTGTTGTAGTCTTATAAAAAGAATTTTTTTGATAGAATTCTAAGATTTCTACAATTTGATTTCTACAAAAGATCTAGAATAAGCTTTCATTTTGGACTTCACAACACCTTTCACTAGTAGGGCACATGACTATTGTTAATGTGGTACTTTTATCTACTCTTTATTATAGTTATTTGGAGTGGTTCTCTCTAGGCTATTCGTACTAGACGAGGCCAACTAATGAGTTTTCATTGGAGTGGTATTGAACACACTTCTAGAGCCCACATTCATTGGGATGATTGTTGTCTCCTAAGGAAAATAGGAGGACTCAAGTTGTTGGCTCTTGAGGTTTCTCTTTCCACTCTCTTAGGAAAATGGGTATCAATCTTTGCAATTAAGCCTAAGTAGTATTACTAATCTTAAAATCCTACTTAGGTACAAAATTTCAAGGATAAAACCTCACTCAAAGTGTGGATATTGGTTTCCCTCTTAAGCATGGCTCATGGTCCATAAGCCTTCAATTACTAGGGACTCTAGGGTATGGAATAGAATTACAGGTGCTTGGAAGAAAATGGTGAAACACATCAAACCTTCCCCCTTACAAATTTTGATGAAGTCCTTACGACAAGTATTTGGTGGTCCTCATGCTACATTGGATCAAATTTTAACTTCTCTATCAACAGGGCTAGAGTGCTAGTCCAAAGTGGTTTACATACTATTGGTGACTTATGGGACTCTCAAGGCCATAATTTCACACCTTGGTATATAGTTTCTACTCTTTTTCCATTCATTAAGATGGAAAGACACCACTAATAATTCTTGATCTCAAGCATACCTCTAGCTTGATTTGATTTACTCAAAATTCAATTAGATAAGGTACAAGTTAATGATTGGGTCAATATTTTTTAACATATATATGACTTCATCCCTATTTTGACCTAGTAGAATCAAACTCCTAATAACCAAATTATTCTCCCCTACATTTAGTCAATATCATCGAAAGATCCTTTCATTTCTTTTATGTTCTCAATGAGATCTACATCTATGCAACTTACTATTTCTAGTGTACCAAAGGGAATGACGACCCCAACAGATTTTATACAATGAGTAAGAATTTTTTAAATCCAGAAAGGGAGCACCCATATTTCTTTCGTCTTTTACTCATGAGCTTCCTAATCTTTACAGTTTGACCCTGGGAAATAGAGATGGACAAATGGCACCCAACTTCTAGAATGTTCGACGGTAGTTGGTAGCAAGCATCTCACCTACAATTGCCGACTCTCAAGATCAATTCCATCTAAATGGGAAGGTATCTTCTCCCCATCTTTTCCCTATAACTAGGCAAATGTCTAGCACAAATCTAAGGTACAAAAAAATTAGCATTTATATGGTCAATTTACCACATTGTGGTTGCTATACAAATATAGAGACTCCAAATAAACATGGGATTTAGACTTAGAAGAATCACTAGTTCACAAGTTTTATACTTGCCCGTGAGCTTTGCAGGTGTAAGACTATGCCCAATCTATCATCTATAGTGCTCTCAACTTACTTTAGGCCTTTATGATAGATTGAACTTGGCCCAATGTGTTTTTGGATCTTCAATTTCTAAGCACTTCCAAGATTTCACAACTATTTGGTCCTTACTTAGAGGGTCTATTTTGTAGATTATTTGAATCTCTCATAATAGCAGGGTTCTCTTCTACGTACATTGGCCACTTGAGATTATTTACACAACTATTTGGGAGGCACTTTGGGACTCAGATTGGATTGCTCAACTTAAAAGCTCAACTTAGAGTTGGACATCATCCTAGAATGTTGTTTCCATTTGGGTCAAGTTTGATAAAATTTGACTCAATTCTCTAGTGCTTGCTTATACAGTAGATAACTACATTGTTTAGAATAAGAAGGGGCCTCCTTCTTGTTTCTTCACTTAGTCTATGTCGGTTCTCTCCTTTGCTCTTATCTCTTCATTGTCCAACCTTCGTGGCTTGGTTGCTTTGTATTCCATTTTTTTTATGCAATGGTTCTTTCCATTTGTTCAAAACAAATCAAAACAAGTTTTAGTTTGTGGGCATTATTGATTCTCTACTCTAAAATAAACTTTGAAGTCATTTATTTAACTCAATTTTCAATATTTTTTGAAAAAAATAAAATCATACGATGTAGATCATTTATCACAACATTACAACCATTGGAATTGACATTTTTCAATTCTATAATTAAATTCTTAACAATTTAGTATTTTAGATCATTCTCTATTTTTTTTCTAATTACTACTCTTTCGTATATGTTGTACAATTCCAAAGAATTTGAAATTTTTAAGCATTTAGCCAATTTGTCTAGGAAAAAAAATATCCAAAGAAGCACCACCATTTTGAACATTTTTGTTTTATAGAAAAGTGAGTGTGTAAAGTGCAATTACCTTGTTTTTTGTAGGGCCAAAAAATGATTTTAGTGAATTTGAATGCTTATATCTTGTAATCCACAAAGTGAAAATTTCTGAAATTTTTATTGTGTGTACTCAAGTCAACATACTACAAGATCCTATGATTATATATGTCAAAAAACTTCTTTTTTCAAAAATTTGATATTTGTACTAGAAATGGCAATTTTCAAATGTTTCAAAGGAAAACATAGTCTAGAAACTTAAGAGGTTAACATTGAATGCCAATATGAACACTAGTTGTCAACTATAATTGTAATTTTGAGTCCATGTTGACATGTAATATACTAAATATCAAGAATATCATCAATGTTAGCCTGAATACTATTTATCAACTAAATGAGAATTAGAGCCATTAAGTAATAGGCAAGTAACACTTAATGTAAAATAATACTAATTAAATATCATTAATAGTGAATAATTAGAGCCATCTAGTAATAGGAAAGTAACACTAATAAATATCATTAAAAGTGAATAATGTAATGTCATGCCATAATTTTCATGTAAAATGATTTTTTTAGCATATCTTGAATTGAATATCTACCTAATTTGTAGATTACTGAGAGCACGCTTTCAACTTTATTTTGCACGATTGCTCTTATTCTCCCCCTGCTTTTAGGGTTTCACGCAAGTAGCTGCTTCTTCCTGCTCTTCTTCTTCCCCGCCCGCGCGATTGTGCGATTAGATTGCCGGTGGCAGGGGCTTTGGAAAGTTGGGCGCCATGGCGACCAAGGTGCAGCGGATTATGACCCAGCCCATCAACCTGATTTTCCGTTTTCTGCAGAGCAAGTCGCGCATCCAGATCTGGCTGTTTGAGCAGAAGGATATGCGTATCGAGGGCCGCATCATCGGCTTCGACGAGTACATGAACCTGGTGCTGGAGGACGCGGAGGAGGTTTCTCTCAAGAAGAACACGCGCAAGCCGTTGGGTCGAATATTGCTCAAGGGGGATAACATTACGCTGATGATGAACACCGGGAAGTGAGGTAGCCTGCGAAGGGAGCTGTACGTGGATTTCTCATTCTTTCGGGTGGTTTGTTTTTTTATCCGGGTATTGTAGATTCTTTCACGCATTGGGTTATCAGCATTTTCTTTTGGCATGATAATTGAAGACTCGTGGTTTTAGGGTTTAGGGTTTAGGTTTTTGTCAATTCCTTCGCCATTTGATTGAATAATGATTTATCTTATTTCGTGGTCTTTTTTAAACATACTTCGTCTTTGTAGTTTGATAGATAAACTGTCGGGGAATTTGAAATGGCCTTGCTGTGGGCATTCATATGGAAGTTGCAAATGAAATAATAGGTTTTGGTGTCTTGAAGTTGGAAATTGCAAAGCTGGGAAGTGCATATGAAAGTTATATCAGAGTGTTTTTTAATGTCATTCAAAGTAGGGGTGCTGACCTTGTTTGGGGTCAAGGTAATGAACTTTATGCAGCCAATAGGTGTTGGCAAGCCTGTTTATGGGTGTTCAATGAAGAATTTGAAATGATGGTAGTGGTGTCCTAATAGAATCGACTACCCAAAGACCTATTATGTTTCAGATTTGAAATTTATAGAACAGGGCAGGAAGTTTGAATATAAAATATTCTTTTAGTATGGAGGTATTACGTTTGAAATTAAAACAACCACATTTTTTTTTTACCTTTTCGGCAATTTTATGAAGTTGATTGCATACTTTGTTCATTTATTTCCTTTCTACTGTATATTTTTTCCTGTAGACAAGTACGTGGACTCTTCGCCTAAAAGCCTTCCCATCTACCTTTGATTTGGGAAGATTTCCTCCTTTAGCAACTTTTAATTAGATGAACTGTAATCATTATTTTTATCGTGAAATGTGAATAACTTCACAATGGCTATTTTAAATTATAAATAAATTCGAACTTCTTGATCTCTTTCCTAGCTTTCTCTATGTGTCAAAATTAAAAATTAAATTTAAGTATAATTGTCATTATAGGTGTCGTTTTTTGAGGGCAATATATTTCTGAATGGGCTGACAAGTGTTGAATATTAGGATAGCTTGATTGCCTACGTGCTTGTGCTGGGAGCTGAATTGCAGGAGTGTGTTTGGTATGCCTTCTGAGTTGTACTGTCATGTGCAGGACACATGTACCATGACTAGGAGAAAGCGCATCCAGTTGAGGTTTGCTGCTAGACATTTTGCCACCATCTACCAATTGGCAGCCGCATAATATACAACAATCCAATGCTTTCTAGTCGTCACTATGCTGCCTAGTTTTCAAATAGTTTTAGTCTGAGCTCTCTTCCACGAGCAAGCTGAGTGTTGCGAACTTCCTTCAGAGGCATGCACTCTATGGCGAGACCTTTGCAGCTTGTATGGTTTCTGTACTTGATGTAAACGAGTTTTCTTTTTCCGGATTTTCATTCCCTTTTATTTTTCTGAGTGGGACAGAAAGCCCTGCACTACTTTTTGGTGTATTCTGCTACCGCATGCTGAAGAAAGTGTTTATGCTCTGCAGATATGTTTTGAATGATGGTTTCATTGTCCTTAACGAACCTCACTTCAGCAAGAGTGATTTAGATGGCCAGGTTGTTTGATAAAGAGTTTCTCACACAGTTCCCAAAATTCTCAGGAAACTAAGACTACGGTAATCTTGTTCTACTTATCACTCAAAATCCAACCTAAACCAGCTTCAAACACAATTCTTAATCATACATTTTTTCCTTTCAATTGAACGGTTTTCAGTTTGTGCAGAAAAAGGTCAAAAGAATCTGGGTTGGAAAGCATAACCATGATTCCTAAATCCATGTCTCCTTATTTTTCCTTTATGACAGCCAAAATTGTCTGAATTGACAGGCATATGAATTGACTACAAATCTTGAATCACTTGTTTGAGTTTCTCTTGAAACCATGATTCTTGAAGTCTGGAATCTACTAGTGCTTCAAGGATATTATGCTGTTGTGCTGCCAAGTGTAATTCTCTGGAGTGCAATTTTGTAGGACTCAATAGGCCAGGGGGTTTGACACATTCCTCTTGGCTTGGTATGGACAGGTACTAGTAAAGTAAAGTAGGTGAGGGAGGTATTGACTTGCGTTTGTTCTTCTTGACTTGGCATGTTTTGTGAGTACTTGATCTAATTTTAATTTAGGCAAGTTTGAGCTATTTGATTGTCTTAGATTTCAAAATACTCAAATAGAAACTGCAATCTACAAGTTTCTTGTTTTAGCTTTCTACTACTGTGCAAGCTTAACGTGATTATGTACATAATTAGGGCTTACAGTCAGAACTCATTAACATTATCAATCTGAACTTGCCTCTTCCATGCCAATGAATATTTGCCTGCTTTTAAGATTATGGGCTAGTATGTTAGGTGTAGGGGTATTGATTTAATTCTTTTTGACATCACATCTAACCAAGTGATGCCAATTAACTTTGCCCGCCTGCACCAAGTAGTGTTAAATTGTGTAAGTAGCATGTTAACCTATTCTGAGTCTGCAGTTTATTTGAAATCTAGTTAACCCATTGCATACCCTTATTCGCTTAGGCCTTCAAGTTAACTAACTACTGCTTCTTGGTTGGTGCAGACAGATTTGGCACTTCAAACTGTTGGTATAGGGCTCAGTCAGTTTCTTTGTCCCAATTTTTTTGAAAATGAATGTAAAGTAACTGCAAGTTATATAGTGTAGTGAGAATCAGCACTAATTTCCTTAGCAACACAACTCAAGCATTAAGTAGCTAATTCCAGTTCGGTAATTCGCTACTTGATTGGTGTGGGAGGGGCTGTATGCTTTTGAGACTTTGGTCAATGGGTGCAACACCCATTGTCTGAAAAGATTTTTTCTGACAAACAAATGAGCAGGACTGAGTTGGCAACTTGACAAGTACTTCAGTGACTGAGCAAGCCTTTAGGTGCTCAAGTTGGTATTCATCTTTCACCTTTGGACTGTTTGGCCACGCTGCTCGCCCCGGTGTGACTTGGAATGCAGTGATCTCCCGGGGATATGGTTTGTCAGATACAGGTGCAGTGAATCGACCCATACCAACTACCCAGAGACAGTATTGAGTAGACGTGTATTAGTGCAACATTTTTGTGCTGCCCTTGCTTAATATTACAGCAACAAATTTTGTCCTTCAGATTTAACCTCCACATGGTGCACTGCTACAGTTGGCACGTAAAAGTGATGCAGTTGTTCCATCTGTAAGACAGTAACATGATTTCAGTCCATGACGTCATGCTGGAGGCCAGGAGCAGTCCCATTGCAGGAAAAGTTATCTCGTAGTACAAACCCATCCATTCAGTCCCATCTGAGTAGGCCAAGGTAGAGTCACCTAAACTCTTTTGAATTTGCATTTGAGCAGGCTTTCTAATATTAAAACTATCTAAATTTGTGTTGTCAAAGAGGAGTCTTGATGGGAGTTAAAGAGGAGTCTCAAATTCTCTTTAACATGCATTTCTTGGACACTATGAGTAGACTAAGAATTTTCAAAGCATTGTAAATAAGATCACCCCAAAATTGACCCTAGGCTCTTGTATATAAAGACAATTGTAGGGTCAGTGTGAGCAATGTGTCGCTTGCAAATAGTGCAGTTACCCTTTATGCTCTTCAACATGAATTGGGAGATTACAAGAAGAAATTGAAATTCTGACAGGATGGATTGAATTTTTGCAGTTCATTGTGAAGCACCAGCATGTATGGTAATCCTATCTTTGCATTGCAAGTTTTTGAGTGCAATCCCGTGGACATGATTCCATTCAAGCTAACAGTCTCCAGGAGATGCCTTGTTCCACTTGCAAGCATTACAATCATCCAAACTATGAAGACCTCCATGGTAACAATCATCACCCCTTTCTCACTTATTCAGATTCTGGTCAGTTGCAACGAATCGGAAGGAAATGGAAGCCAAACTTGTCCTTCAATCATTCTTGAATTTTCGCAGACACTTGTCTCCTTTTCTAACCTTGCTGCTCTCTAACATTACCTACTACATAATGCAGCATGCTTTTTTGTGTGAGCCACAAAATTAGTACCTGTATATGCTTTTTGTATAGTGAGCAAATCAGAGTGTTTTTACAGATGCAACAAGTAGTTTGCACTACTGTTGTGTGGACTTGAGTATTTTCTAATCCATAACTCTAGAAACACAAGCTGACCACATTAGTTTCTGTTCCCTTCACGATTTGAAGTTATCCATCCTGGACACCCCCAATTTATCAACAAATGCAAGCTGCAAAACTTGGGGCATGGCAGATACATGAAAGCCACCTGATGGGCAATGAAAAGCAAGCGGGTTTATCATTTGAGTTTGTTACTGTCTGCAATTGCCTTGCTGCCCAACAAAAGGGCTGACAGGGTTGTTATGATAGTGCTCGCCGATGATGAAACGTCCTTTGGCAGGGAGCTACACCCCAAAACAGCTGAATGAGGCGTGTAGGAGGACGAGTGCATAATTTTGGTGTTTGTAGGCAAATTTTCCTCTACCGAAGCTTGGCAGGAGTACAGATTTGAATTTTTTTGATAGATAAATTATGGCTTGAAAAACCTAAACTCTGGTTTTGAGAAGGATCTAAATATAGGATCTCTTTTTCTACAAGTCTCTTTTTCTCTTCCCATTCCTATATGAACTAATTGAGAACCTTGTACAAGATTCTTGAAGAATTAAGTCATTGACCAAACAAGTTACATTGTTGAAAATTAAACAAAAATTTCTTTTTCAAAATATTTGGATGTATTTCATTTGTTTTGTGTAGCTCTTGTAATAAGCTCTTGAAAACATTTGTAATCCATCCATTAACCTTCAATCAATAAAATAAACCCTTTGAGTTGGGTTTTGAGAGAATCTTTTGAAATGTAGACTATCATGAATTGTTTGGGGTGAGATAGCTCTTGGTTATTGGTTCACTAGAAAGTGTTCCAATGAGAGTTTCTTCTCTCAAAAATTAAGTGGTAGTGACAATTGATTGAGGAGTTGTTGGAGTCAAGAGTGCCTTATTTTGTTTTAGAGTCTTGCTTGAGGCTTTATTGAATCAAATTTTGGATTTTGTTATAGGAGTTGATCACTATTGGACTAAACTTTTTCAAAAATAATGTGATTTTTTTAACTAAGGTGAAAAAATCCAAAACCGTCCATGTATTCATTTGAGATTTTGAATATCCATTTCTAACAAATAAACTTTTATTGAAATTTTCTCCAAAGTACAATTAAACCATTCTCACATTTAACTATGATTTGGTTGATTGTTAATTTTCAAAATTTTGGTGTTAGAATTGCTATGAATTTTCAAAGTAGAACTTCCTAGACCATTGAAAATGCCACATAGCTTGATCATTTGTCTTATCTAAAATTTCTAATATCTTTTTTGAAAATTCATAAATTTTTTTAAACAAGTGTTGAAGAAACACACAACGAGAGGTTTGTCAAGAAGAGAGGTTGATTTCATGCTAGGTAGAGAACTTGTTGCTACTAGGTATTGAACCTGCAACCACACCATTCAGTTTGGATACCTCATGACTATCATCCGGTAGTTTAGGATCATCGTGGACCAAAAAAATTCATAATTTTCAATTCCTAATACTACAAAAATGTTTGTTTTTTTCTAGAAAAAGGTGCCTCCAATGATGCCGACTGATTCAGCTTATTTTGATGGGTTTTTTTCACCATAGCTCAAGTTGCTAAAAAACACCGCTAGCAAATGTGCTAAACTTTCAAATTTCTATTCAGATTTTCGATGGCGTAGCTCCATTTTGGGTACAACTTCAGCTAAATTTAGCCACGTTTCTGTGCACTGCACCTAAAAGTCTAGAACCCTTTCACACGTGGAAAAGACGGCGCGGGGAGCATAGCCTGCCCATCTTCCTCTTGAGCACCATGGCAGCCGCAGATTGGCACCTCGAAAATTGAATGCCAGGCCCCACTCGCAGTAATGGCAGTAAACCAAGACGCCACTGCATCTCTCAAGTGCAGGATGAGTGCGTAGCTCACTAGAGCTGCTTTCATTAATTACTAACTTAATACCAGCCTCGCCTATGATTTTGTAATCAGTTTTCAAGCTTATGTTATGTTATTCCCAGGAATCTTAACAGTCTCCAGAGTACGCTAGCCTCCACCAGTGGTCCCATTTTTCCCGAATCCGTTCCCGAATTAGTTCAATTAAGCAGCAACAACCAGTTCTAAATTCAAATTTTAACGATTTTGAGGAGGAATTTCGGGGGGGAATTTCTGGAGCAGAAGCTTGGCTAAACTTAGCCTCGTTGGAGACCACTCCCTTCCTCCCTGCCGACTCACCGTCTGTGGCATCAGGGCATCAAATCTCTGCTAATTGATATTTATCCTCTGCCATGATCTTCAGTTCTTCTGGTGCTCCATCATGGTGGCATCATTGCTCGTGTGGTGTGATCATCAGCTAATCATAGGCAATTAGATCCGCCTTAGTTTTTAATTTTTAATGTGTTTTTGACACAGATGAAACGAGAGTTCGGTTCAAGGCAAGGTAAGATCCTAAGTTTAGAGAGCCCGAACCGGGTTCTAGCTAGATTGGCTGTTGGGAGATGACAATGATCGATCTATTGGAGTGGAATCGTGTCAGCTGGATCATCGCCGGTACTTAATTTGGGCATTGAAACTCTCGGCAGCTATTGAAACTTGGTAATTTTCTGCCGAGGGTGTGACCGGTTGCGACTGTGAGCCGTGGTGCGCTTGTTGCAAAATTTCTGCCACAGGACAGGGTAAAGGAAGTACAGTACCTGGTGGACAAGGGGCCCAGACGTGATCTTCAAAGTGTTGGCGATGGAGCTAGGCACCGCCGCACCGGCGTTGACAGGTCATGCAGTAGCTGTGGAGTCCTGATGGTGTGTGTCGTCTCTAGCTGCACATGCACGCCTCCTTGCAATGGGTTGTAACGTTCGTATGTGACTCAGTTTGACAACCCCTGCTCCCTCCCATGCCATTCAAGCTCCACTTTGCAGGTAGACACTCTATTCTTGGAGACAGTCAATCATTTTAACAGACAATTGTGCAACTGACAGTACATTCCTTTTCTGTTAGTACTAGTTTCGTTTTTCTGACTCCAATTCTGGCCGGATGCAAAGAACTTGCTTGCAAGCACACTTTTGGATTAACGTGGTTGTCGATCGAGGGGCTGGCATGCGTTACATTTTCAGAAGTAGTATTGTCATATCTGCATGGTGACGTTCCTCCGAAGGTGTAGATGCTTGAATTATTTACGAGTCACATGCAAGGGTATCGGATGTGTCTGTTCCTGGGGAGCATGCTTTGGCCGGGACCGTAGAGGAAAATTTCGATGGGAGAGCTTTGAGTCTTTCTGTCTGGTCCCCACTTTAGGAATATCATGCGCTAGTCAGAGTTTGCTTAGATTCCATTCCCGGAAGCTGTGCTTGCTTCAGCCTTTCTGTTTGCCTGTCCTGTGTGGACCTGATCAACTTCCAAAAGGAAGCTTGAATTGATGGCAGAGCTAATCAACCTTGGGTTTCGAGAACCAGCTGCTTGCTTTTAGAATTTAGATCCACAATGACTTTTATCTAGAAGCTGGACACAGAGAATTTGCCGTTGACATCGTCAGATACGCTTTATTCTAGTAAGCAGAGTTCGTTCGTTGCTGCGACTCTTGAAATCCAGTCAGAAGTTGGGGGATAATGATCAAGGAATGTAATGGAAGAAGATATACCTTCCTGTACGTGTATCTCTTTGTCCGAAGGCTGGAAATAAACCCTTGTGGTCCCACCTTCAAGGGCTTAACCGAATCCTTCCTAGCTTGTTGATTTAGAATCCTTCCACGTTGATTTAGAAGGTTTCGTGGAGTGCAGGGAACGAATATTCCGAGTGACTGCTGTGAGAGATCAACTGGAATTACGCTCTCGAAAACTGAGTGCGCTGATATATTCTAGTCTACTCCATCTCTCTCACCATAGAGCTAGTAAGAGCATCATTTCGTCTTACCTCCCTCGCCGTAGTACGTATTTATGATGGTGATGGAGTACCTATCATTGCTTAGCAGTATATGCAAATATATATATATATATATATATATATATATATATATATATCTGATTCATTTCAACTGAAGGATAATTAGCTAGCAGGCGGGTGATTTGACTCTTGTCAAATGATTCTTCTAGTAAGGTCAGTTAGATAGCGTCCTTTGCGGTGGGAAGCTAGAACTAACTTTTTACTGCTGCTGCTTCCTGGAGTTCCTGCTCTACACCAAGCTCTTCAACCGAGCTTCTGCACCATAATTTGTGTCGAACCAGATTTCGTTGAAAGTGGGGAATAGGGTTCGTAATTCGATCTAGTCAGTGGATTGATCGCCAGGGGTGTGCGTGGAGGTGGATGTCAAAGCTGGTTAAGGTGAAGGTGTGTGGTGTTCTCAAGTTCCTTTAAAAATCTCCATGACTTCGATCGGACTAGACAGTTAGTGGTACCACAGTTTGCCGCCTATCACCTTTGGTCATGTCCGGTAGCTCCACCACCGTCTCATTCGCGTGAATCAGCATAGCTAGTAAGTGGAGATTCTTTACCCAGAAGCAATGAAGCCAATTCGAGGGTCGAAAAGGTTGCAATCAAAGTGATTGTCACCAGGTAGAGATAGGTTCATTGCGTACTGTTTGATACGTGCATGCTCTGTTTGCTTCACTTCAAACATTGTTTGGTCTAGTGAATGCTTTATGGTTCTCTTACCATTCACCGTTGTTGCAAATGTTGAACAATTGTTGAATGTTTAGTAGCAGGGTGGATTTATGGAAATCAAGGAGCGTGCACTGAAAGGGCCACAAGACACATCAGTTATGAAGAACCAGAGCTTGTTAAACGGAGGCA
Organism: Pseudoscleropodium purum; assembly: GCA_963969395.1. Taxonomy (NCBI): domain Eukaryota; kingdom Viridiplantae; phylum Streptophyta; class Bryopsida; order Hypnales; family Brachytheciaceae; genus Pseudoscleropodium; species Pseudoscleropodium purum. Next base: position 4,850,730 of record OZ017799.1, read on the forward strand.
GCAGCCCCGGAGACCAAAAACCAAGGCGAGGGGGGACGATGTTCTCATGGACAGCATTCTCACTGGGCATCAACTTGGCGTTTCTGGCAACGATGCTTGCTCAACGTACACCTGCTTGGGATTGGTTTTCCAAAGCTGCACTGCAACAATCTGAGCATCTGCAGATGAATGACAGCAGTAAGAGCCCTTGCAACCACAATTTCCACAACTGGGATCACAGTCGGCTTCTGTGCACACCCAGCCCTGCAACGCCGCGGTTGTCGTCTACAGCAAGCGACCATGTCCAACTTTGTGCAGGCAATGGCCATTACGTCATGCACACACAAACCACTGGCGCTTGCCATTGCCATGCTTGCTTCTCCGGAGTGCACTGTGGGAACCTTGATCCTGACTGCCTTCTCAATCTGTTTCAGTAAGAAAATTCACATCCATCTGCAAATGCATGGTTTAGTTCAATCAATTTGACGAAGCTCTTGCTAGTTCCATCCATTTGTTGAATCTAGCTTCTGTGTAGGATCGGATACGGACTACGTTAGGCCGTCATTGAAATGTGTTCTGGTGGTTTTGGGGTGCCAGTGGAGATCCCACTCTGTTCGAGGAGTACTGGCTGAGCCAGGCGACGGAAGCCACGGTCATCCCCTCCTGGCAGAGCATGAGCTACTTTGCGCATCGCCACAACTCCTTTTTGTTTGTGGATTACTACTTGGAGCAAGCCATCCGAAACGTCCACAGCTTGGTGGGGAACGCCGTCAGCGAAGGCCGCTTTCTTGTGCTGGGCGTTGGCTCCACCCAGCTCTACCAAGCGGCGCTCTACGCCTTGGCCTCCTCGAGTTCTGCGTCCCCTACTAGTGTTGTCTCCACCACACCCCACTATTCGGTACACTCATACCCCCCAGTCTGCTTTTGGTAGGGGCGTAAGTATGTGCCATAATCCCGTTTGCTTCGTCTTCTGATAATTCATTTGGGGAGGTTAGACTTCTTGAAATGTTTTCTCAGTAAATTTCCCTTGAATGGAAAATGGAATTGACATCTAACCCAAGTTGTTTCATATTTTTTGGAGCTTCATGGAATTAGTTATGGATTTTTGAAGTTCAAATGCAATGGTCACTGAAAGTGTCCGCCCCTTGAAATGTACACTATTTGTTCAATGTTGGAGTAATGAGAAAGCAAAATGTACCTTTGTGTTAGTGGACACTTTAATTTAGAGCTTGAGCATTTTTTAGACATCCTAGTTTAGTGCACTTGAATCCATTTTTTGTTGGTGGTTATATGAAATTGGCTATATTATGTAGTGTAAGTATTACTATTCATGGTGGTTGCATGTCACTACCTTGTTCAACAACTTGGTGTAGCATGCATCCACTATTAATTGTAGTATCTTATATGATCCATTTAATATAGGACTATAACATTGGCTTCTATATGGTGACAAATGGTCTTCTAGAAGCACTCACAGGTGGTGGTCAGATCATGAGAATTTGTCTAAATTGAATGTTTATGCAACATAACAAAAATTTTGAGAATGATATATATATATATAGCAAATGTGCAATTTATTGAGCATGCCATTAGATAAGGTTGACTGGACATGGCAATGTAATATTTCTTTTCCAATCAGTGTATTTGTAATGAATGTAAATCTGTTAATCACTTTGTTGTTTGAAAACTTCTACTTGCACAAGGGTAGCACTTGTTGTTGTGCTTCCGATATGGCTAGGATTCCAAATGAATGTACATATGATGTGCATTTTCAAAGTCTAAGCCTTGACAGGTAATCATGCAGAGTTTTGAAGGGGTGACAAAGTTTTTGGACTCGCGGAGATTCAAATGGATTGGTGATGCAGAGAAATTCAAAAGGGAGATGAAGGATGATGAACCATACATAGAGCTTGTGACGTCACCCAACAACCCATGTGGATCTATGAACACACCCGTGGTAAATAGCAACAATGGCTCTGTGGTGAATGACCTTGCGTACTATTGGCCCCATTACACACCCATCACAGCCCCGGCTGATTACCCCATCATGCTTTGGACGTTGTCTAAGATCACTGGCCATGCTGGCACTCGCCTTGGGTAAGAGATCCCATCAAATTCATCTCTGATTTCACCTCTAATTCTAGATGCAACTAACCTCATCTAACAACTACACATTTATGATTCTTCTAACCATGCCAACCTCATGACCCCATATTCTTGGATCAAGCTCCACTATACATGCATTACCATCCCAATCCTTGTTCCAATTTTTGCTTATACCTTTGGAGGAGTATGCTAATTAACTTACTTTCATCAAAGAGGTGAAACAAACACTGAAGCATTGTTTTGCAACACAAAATTGCTCACACAAAATTGCAAGGATGAACATCTGCACTTCTGTTGTTGTCTTTCTTACATAGAAGGCTTACTACAAGGCTGATGTGATTTTCTGGACTCGGGCGGGCAGATGGGCAATAGTCCAGGACGCGAGCGTGGCGGCCAAAATGGCGTACTTCATCCAGCTGAGCACGCTGGGCGTGTCCCAAGATGCCCAGCAGCGAGGGATCACCTTGCTGCGCACCATCATGGCCAGCTATTCGCAAGCCCCACCTCCTCGACCTCCGGGACGCAATTCGGGTGAGGTGCACAAATTACAGCCCTTTTTCCACTACGGCCAGACAGTGCTGGAGGATCGGTGGAGGAGGATGAGACTCAGTTTGGCAAACTCCTCTCGTTTTGTGCTGCCGGAGTACGACTCCTTGTTCTGTTCGTTCCTTGGCAAGCCTTTCAGGGCGAATCCAGGTACGTAACGAAGTGTACAATCCTGCCGTTTCCTCTCAACCCTCTCAATTCGCACCCTCGGTTACAATTGCATATTGCAGTGAAGCATATTGCAAGAATCTTTCATGTTGTGTACACATTTGATTGAACGACTTGTGTGTAATTTATTATGGAAAGGTAACACATGTTTGAGTTTATATGAGGACATGTGTCACGTTCAGAAGTTCATTTATGCAGTGTTAATTATTTGAGAAGGTTGAATGTGATTGATGATAATTCAATGCTCTTCTTAGTTCCTATTGGTGTCTAAATGATTGCCAATTACGTTGTAACACTTTGAATTTGGTTTTCAAAAGTAAAAACATGTTTGAAAGATTACTGTAATCAAGTACGAACTTTGAATTCAAAGTGAACTCTGACTTCATTCTTCTTTTGGTTTAGTACGCGACTAATGGAGTAAATATTGACAATTTTTGAAAAAGAAAATTGGTATAAGGAGGTCCGGCTTTCATTCCGTCTTTTCGTAACCTCTTCGTCTTTGCACAGTCAACAATGATGGTGCACAACAATTGAACTTCTTTGTGGAAATTTTGGTATGTATGATGCACAGCTTTCTTGTGGCTACGGTGCAAGGCAGAAGAGGATTGTGGCCAACTTCTGAAGGACAACAAGATTATTGCGCGTAGTGGCCCTGCCTTTGGGGTGTCGAATCAGTACGTCCGAGTGAGCATGCTGGATCGGCATCCCTTGTTCAATTTGCTACTGGCTCGCCTGGCTTCTCTCAAATAGCTAGCTAGACTATCGATCGATCAAGCTTAATTTGCGGCTGCATTTCAAGGATTGTATCAAGCGCCACAAGTCAGCTTGCAGTTTTAGTATTACTCCCTAACTTCTATAGCCCCTCAGGGTTAAAATCTCTAATTTGAAAGACACAACTAGTTGGAGACCTTTTGAGTAAATTCTCAATATGGAGCTCATTGGAAACTGTCCTGCAGTAAGTTGTGCTTTAAGAATTCAAAGCTGAGTGGGGGACATGTACATGTAATGAATGCTCAGAGACATGATTTTGTAAAGCATGCAGCTAGCAGGACTACTTATAAACGGATGGATGTTGCCCCACTTTTATGTTTCAGTTTAAAGATGTATAATTGTTACTTACAAGAGGTTCGCTGTCCAGGCTTCACAATTGCAGTGATCATGCAACACGACGTTGACGCTCATTGCCTAGATATATATATATATGCTAGTTGCTCTTGGGAGTTTAAACACTACAAGGACATGATCCCTGTGACCAAAGTAGTCATCAAAATACTCTAATTATTGAACCAATAGGTGCCGACATTCTCTGTTTTGTAGCTGACACTATAGTCATCCATTGAACTTTTCAACCCTTAAAGGATGCGACTCCCTGTGATCAAGGTTGTCACCAAAACTGCTTTAATTACTAAACGAGTAGGTGCATTCTTTGTTTCTACAGTCAACAATGAAGTCATCCATTGACCACTTTTTAGCCTTACAATAGCATCCTTCAACTTGGATTAAGGTAGAACAATCCATCATAGATAAAAATGAAAATAAAAAATGCCCATTTTAGACACCTTGGAAATGAATTCATCATAGGATTTTTTGAATTTTTTTCAATAAATGAGATTTGGATCACAATTAATGTCTTTGGTGGTGGTAATGGAGTAATTAGTGACTATAATAGGAACTTCTACCTTTTGAGTGTAAATTCATTGCAAGGATTCATGTGGGTTTTTTAAACCTTCTTGTTGTGGCCATGTTAGAAAATGTTGTGATTACTCTAAGCCCCACTCTAGGGAAGTAAAATGATCATTATGGATAATTATATTTTTTTGTTGGTTTGGAGGATAGTCTAGAGACTCTTTTAGACTATAATGGACAGCTCACTTCAAAAATTCATAAAAAATTTGTACTTCGTCAAAAAAATATAATTTCAATTGTTCTTGTCGTTTCTTATACTTGTCTTTTTGTGGGATTTTTTAAAATATTCAATAATGGCATGAGGGAAAACTTCTAATTCTATCTATAATGGATTGTTCTACTTTAGGCCCACAATGTCTTTATAGGATTAAGGTTGATGCCAAAGTGCTTAATTGTTTCAATTAAAGCTTTCAAGATATTTGAAATGAAGGGAAAAATCACCCTAGCTACAAATCAATTTATGCCCTTTGCTTTAGCTTGACTACAAATATCAGTTTTTACACTTAGAGAGGACTTTGCATATGGTCGTATAGGCTCATTTTCAAAATATATTCAAATAGAGACATGTAAAATTTTGTCTTGTGGTTGATTTTTCAAAAGAAAAATTTCAATTCCCAAAATTTGAATAGAAATTCTTTAAAGTGATTATCATTATTGGAGTCTCTCATTTCAATAAACAATATGGGACTAGAATGTGTATTTGTATCTATATTTATAATCGTGTATGTACACATATACACCATATTTGCATTTGTATATGTATATTGAGGGGGTGAATCATCTTTTCCCTTAATTTTTCTCTTTGAATTTCAAGAGGCAATGAATGATGTCAAATTTGGTTGTATAGTTTAAATAAAGGCCTTATAGCATTATTGCTCATGATTTTTGCTTTTACTCCCAAATTACTTACGCTTCCACTGACACCTATCATTATAAAATAAACCATATTTTTTGTTACATCAAAATGTAAACGTAGCATGTTTTTGCAAACAAGAAGACGTTAGAGATTTAGAGGCAATGGGTGGTAGAATTGGAGTGGATATTGTAGTAAACGTGTGCGTGTTAGTGAGAAACAATGCTATGTTAGCAAAAACAAGTATGTTGAGTGAGACATCCAAAAAAACATTTGCATGTTTTTTGTGACATTCAAAACAACATGACAATGCCACGTCAACAAAGGTTTATGCTTTGACTATGGATAAGTTTGTAGAAGTTACTTGGGGCTGAGGTAAAACACTAACCAAAGTTGAAAAAAACAAGGTAAGGACAACCATATGGTAATTTTTTGCAAAAAATAAAATAAAAAATGGCACCTAATGTGGTCTTCAAAGAGGATGACATCATTATACTTTTACACCATTTGAAAGTTAAATTTTTTTTTTTGACATTGTCTAAGACATCAATTAAAACATTAAGATGCTTTTTTAGATGTCAACTAAGACATTAATTGAAACATCAAGATGTTTTTTGAGACATTAACCAAGACGACAACTAAGGCATTCAAATGTTTTTTTAGACATCAGCTAAAAAAAAGTCACGTTCATGAGGATGCTCATGTCTAAAATTATATTTTTCATACAACTCCAAAGTTTTATATATCCCATATAGTTTGTCTTCCCTCCTACCACCTACTTGTATAAATAGCCTTGTTTTCTTACATCAATATATTTACAATAATTGACTTTTCAAGCTAAATATGATATATTGTGTATATTATAAAATGTATGGTATATTTTGTACGGTGTATATTATAATGTATGATATATTGTATATAATATAATGAGTATGTTGTATAGTGTATTTTATATGGTATGTGTATGTCTAAGTTGACATTGCAAAATTTTTAAACATCTAAGTTGATGTCTTAAAAAAACATTTGAATGTCTAAGTTGATGTCGCAAAAAATTGAAACATTCATCAAGCATGTCCAAGATGTTATTTGTGATGTTTTCATGTCTACATAGACATGCCTAATACATTGTGGATGCTAAATGAAGTACAAATAAATTATTCTCATGTCACTATTGATGTTCAAAAAAGCATATGCATGTTACAACAAACCTCCAAATTGACAAGATATAGAACCTAGTGCATTGATGATGTCACCAAAGGCCCGAATAAAAAAGTTGGTGATGTGGCATTGTTTGCCCCATTGGCGCCAACATAGAGGCCAAGTAGCAACCACATGGCAACTTTTCATGACCTTCAAAGACCATGTTTTTTATGACGTTTTCTAAAATTTCCTTAAAATCAGACCATGTTTTTTTTTAATTTACCACATTTTTTTGCATGTCCTACTTGACGGATTTTTAGGATGTGCTTGTTAGCATAGCTAATGTCCAAATTAACATACTTACCATATTTTTCTACTTGTTAAAAAAAACGCGGGTTTCTTGGAGTATATAGTCAAGGCAAAGAAATAAGTCACATATAATAGTAGGAAATGTTTGCTTAAACTACCATAAAAATTCCCCTCAACCCCTAAAGGACAAAATTTATAACCATATAGTCAAACTTGAAAGTCCCTCAATTTGTATCTTGCATTTTTCTCTATTTATAAGTGAATTTTTGGTTTTATTTTTCACACATGAATTCATATGTCTAAAATTTGTTATAAATTTTTCAAAGTTTTTTGTGAAAATTTCAAATTATCATGAATTTTTGAAGAAAATACAAAAGAAATTCATATCAAATACATTCCTATTCAAAAAATCTGAAATTATTGGGATAGAAATATATTATAGTATAGAATATTGCAATATAAAGAAAATTTCCATGCCACTCCATATTTAAAAATGTAGTTATAGATCCTCAACTTTAAACTTCACTAAAATGCTTATTTAAAGAACTTTTTCATATTTTTCTAGTAGAGTAGAAATTGCACTTTAGAAGATTCATTTTGTTATTTTTTTTATAAACAACAAAAGAAATTCTATTGAATGTCAAAATCAAATTTTTAAAAGAAAAAAATCTTAAAGTGCTAAAATACACTAGATGATGTTCCAATTTTCAATAAACTATCCTATATAAAATTAAAAACAACTAAAATGTATGGAACTTAAGTCATTATTGTGGATATAACATCAATAAAGTTCTATATACAAAATCAAATAAAAATCATCCATTCTTCAATATGTACAAAGTCTAGTTTACCTTCTACAAGACATAAATGTCCTTGACATCCTTAGAAGGTATGTAGCATAGATAAAATTATGTTTGTTCCTCAAGACTTGTAAGAGAATGATGTATATTATACTAGATAATACTATTGAATTCAATTCTATTTTGCATCAATCTTAGTAGTTATTGCAAGAATTTACTTTATTTTATACTTTTCAAATTAGAGAAACCTTTCTACTTCCAAATAGTATGAATTGGATTTTTCCAAATTAGATCATCTACCACTAAATAATTCCTATTTTTTTTTCAAAGGTGAAAAAAAAACTATTACATTTACCACTCATTTAATATAGAGAAGCAAAAGTCAAGGGGTGAGCTCTCATCTAGTATTGTGGTCTTTTCACACATGGGGATGAAATAGTGATAAATGTTAAAACCTACCTCTTCCTTCAAATCTATTCATTTTCATTTTCATTTCCACTTGTTATTAATTTGGGTTCTCCAATTCTTAAAATGAATTCTAAAATGTTGAATTTGATTCCTATCTCAATTTCTTTGTATATCTACTAAGGTAGAAGTACCTAAATGTGACACTTATTTTGAATTTGCAGATCTTGAGGGTAGCTACAAAATAAAATGGTGTAGGTTTGTTAAAAAATGGTTTAGAAAACCAACAAAATTAGTTTCGTATTTTTCTGAGCTTATATGAATATAATATGAATTTTTGAAAACAACTATGTAGACACACCTATTGTAAACACTAGATTAAGACCAAAGTTGACATGGAAACATCCAAAAGCGACACATTCTAACATTGGATCATACGCGAGTAATTCATCATTTCTTGAAAGAGTGACAACTTCTTCGAACCTCACATGTCTACTTTAGGACCCTACATATCTTCTTTAATTAGGTCTACTTGTGCTTGGATTTAGGTTGTTTTTTAGGTGTCGCTAAACAACTAATGTTACAATTGGGTGCTATTATCTTAGGTGAAAAGATCTTTCACCCCAATGAGCTCTTCTGATGGGCACCTCCGAATGTATCATTGATCCAATATTGCCATCATCCCTTTGGGTACATCTCCAAAATTAATATGCACCTATGTAGAAGACATAATTTTAGAACTTTTGTCAATAAAACTTTGACCCTTCATAATTTTTGTGTACTAAATCCAAATGCCATGTTCTTTGGTGCATTGGAACCTCTTTTCACTTGCCAACAAGAAAATATTAAAATTTGAATAGTCTAAAGGGCTATTTTTACTTGGTTGTAGATAGAAACCTTACTTTTATTTTAAGCATTGTTGTAAATTTTTTGAAACTTCAATTCACACTCAACATGCCTTTGCAACATATTTATATATAATTTAGTAATGGTTTATAGAGTGCATATTTCTATTATAGTGGAAACACCCAAAACTGCAAGTTTAAGCAATTCAACATAGTTGGAGGCACTTTTTAAAAAAACATATATTTTTGTAGTATTAGTGAGTGAAATCATGAATATTAAAAAAATTAGATTTTTCGGATGTAGTATGTAATTTCAATGATTTTTTAAAGTATTGGCTTATTAGACTACTAAAATTATCCCATATTTGCACCTTGAATGGATCTCTGCAAAAATCAACCATCGAGAATCAAAATTAAATAAGTGTTTTTCAATTGCATGAATATATTTGAATTAAACATTCATAGGATACTTTAATGCATTCTTATGGACAAATTTAGTGACAATATAGGGTTTATGAATGGGGTCAAAGATGGAAATGGGAGTTTCTACCTTATAGGGGCTTATCCAAAAACCAACTCAATTTAATGGCATCATAGACCCTTCACATTGATAAAAACTCATTAAAAAATTCACATCTACGTTTCTTGAGGATTGGTGAGTTTGGATTAATAACTACTTTAAAAGTAGTCTGCCTCAAACTATTCTTTATTAAATGGCCATACTATTGTTGTTAATTGCATGCCACATCATATGTTGCCTAAGTTTTCCATTTACTAACATAAACAAATGGAAATGCACTTCCATTTATAGTAGCCAACCCCTTTCTGATCCCCCCCCCATTCTTGTGATATAGACTATTCTTATTCTGATCAGCAGGAGAGGGAGTAGTTAATTTGATTAATTATGGTACAATTCCCAATGTAGTTGTGGCACATTACTATTGGCTACAAGATTCACAATATTGCAACCAACCCTTGGTTGATTTGGCAATTAGCCTAAATTCAAAAATAGAAAGGTCTATATCACCATTATTGGTCAAAGAGAATCTTTTACTAAAATATTCATAGTAATTACTTTTTGTATAATACAATTATGAAAAAATAGAAAATCCTTCCAAATTCTATTTTCGTACATGGGAAAAAATTATGAATTTAGAAAGCCTGCACTCCAAATATGTTTAAGTGGTTGGAAATGGATTGGCTACCCTACAAGTCATTCACAACTCAAACATCGCCCCCTTAAGCCCTCAAGGCTTGACAAGGTTTTCACAATGGAGGTTTTCAATGAGGTTTGCCCTACTTTGATATTTTTTTTCACATGGATATGCTTGAATTTTTTAGTTTTAACCATATAAAAATAAAGAATATTTTTTTTAGTATGTATGGAATTAATTGTGGAAAATACTGGCCGTTGGATTTTTAAATTATAACAATTTTGGATGATCAACTCTTTAGGCAAAAAAACTCAATTTTTAGTGAAGAAAAATTATAAGAAGATGAATAATGCTTTTTTGTCCTCCAAAAAATTGTATTAGAATCTAAGGCAAATTTAGTATTTTTTAATGTAAAAAATTGAGAAATAAAAAACTCTCCCAAATTTGTGGACATTTTCAAACAAAAGGAGTAGAAAGCCAAAACTAACCAAATTGGATCCTACAAAATTTAATAAAATTTATATATGCATTATTTTTTTGAAATTTAACATTATATATTATTAGCATATTTTTGGAACATCTTCAAAAATTTTGAAATCATTCTAATTATTTTTGTATTCTTAATCATACTAGATTGAATTTTGTATTTTTTAAATTGCTAAAAATCCATAAATGAATTCTTTCCCTCCAAACATAGTTTATTTGTGCAAAGTAAAGATTAGAAATGTCCAAGAAAATGTTTTCTTCCATCCCTATTATTTCTTTCATTGTAAACAAATTATGCTTGCTCTCTTTTTCTATTAGACTACACTTCCTAAATAAATTTTTTAAATACTTTCCACATTGAAATTTGAAAATCAGAGAATACAACAAGTATGTCAACTTGTTATTCTACAAGTCCCTGGTTTACAAAATATTGAGATTTGTTTCACTTTATCGGAAATTTGCCATTGAAAATTTGAAGAGGACACATTGTGTCCCCTTAGTCCTTGAGGGGTTAAGACCAGGTGGGAATGTACCTTATATAATAATAAAATCTTCAGTAGCGCTTCAGGAGTGCCTACCTTTTAGTAGCCATGGACTGTTTTGAGGTCTTGGACCCCGAGGCAAGCCCTTTCCTGCCGACACGTGGGCTTCCAGCTTCACGCTTCCCTCTTCGCTTGCCTCGTCACCGTTGCTCCACACCAACCTCGTCAATCGAGCTTCTGCACAGAGTTATCTTACAATTTGTGGCACAACGATCGCCACTTTCCACCACCGAAATCACTCAGTAGTCATCCGCCATCCCTTGTTTGCTGCAGATTTTTCTGGAGGAACATTTCCTCTCAGCTGCAGTCAGTTCAATTGTCGGCTACATCTTTTTAGGATACAGCAATTCAAGCAACCGAGGACACATCCCAGTCGGTCCCACGATCATTGCAACACGAGATCCCTGCCATGGAAGGGCCATAGCCGGTCACACCACTTGGAACGAGTCAGCATCCTCTTTCTTAGGTTCCTACTTCCGAACCCAATGGACCGATTTTGCTTAGTCAATTTCAATTCTCACGTTCTCGAGCTGGCGATCGATTGATGTCTTCTTCCCATATTTTCTGCTGTGAGAGTTTGATTCGATCGACGGTGTTCGATTTCTGGGTATTTCAATTGGGGAAGGAACGGCGATTGCTGATCGATTGTTCGGTCTCCGGACAGCTCGGTAGTAATTGCCCTGTGTTTAGGGTTTGAATCTTTAGGATTTCTTTTGAATGTGTGCGTGGGATTTGGTCTCTGGGATCAGGTTTTCGTTGAAGGTGAGGAATAGGGTTAGTCGTTCGATCTTCTAAGTGGATTGATCGACGTGTGTGTGTGGAAGCGGATGTCAAAGCTGGTTAAGCTGAAGGTGTGTGGTGTTCTCAAATTTCTTTATCTCGATATCCGGGCTTTCATCATTTAGGTCAAGCTTTATGGATGAAGAGGTTCAAATTAGGGCGAATGTTTGTTTGGCACTGTTGAGTGGGTCATTCGGGTACTAATTTTTGTTCAATTGTATATTTTTTTAGACGATATCATGCAGTGTTCTTCACTCATTCTGGTCGTAATAAATAGGATGCGGTTGAATTTGATCTTTCAGAAATCGAATTGGTTGTTTTGAACGATGGATCCTTGGTGAATGGTTCTTGATAGAGTGAAGATGTTGCAAATTGCGGACTGTAATGAGTCTTTATCTGTCGTGTGCACAGCTCGCTTCGAAGAAAAGCCTTGCTTGGTTTCTCCCGAGCCGCATGGCATCGGCGGGCACTTCGACCTTGTTCTCGTCAGCAGAGCCAAATGGTCCCCGTTTGCTTCCACTTAAATCTGATGGCACCAAAGTTGTGGATCGTGGATCCAACCCTAAAGTCTCCGAAACCAAAGCGAGTGCTGAAGCTGCACCACCAGAGAATTTAGGGAGAGAAATTGTGACCTATGGCGTGGAAACCAAGAAAGAGAAAGCGAAAGTCGAAGAGCCTGAAGAGATTCTGGAGCTCAAAACGCCAGGGTTTGTACGTGTGTTTGGCTGTGACAACTGCGCGGATAGCGACACGGAAGTCAGACGTGACGCTCACAATTCCTCCTCCGAAGCTAGTGAAGACGAGAGTCTTCATGGATCCCATCTGCCACCCCATTTGATCCCGGTTAGTCCTCGCCATTCTATGCTCAAATGTAATCTCTGTCTGGTTTTCTCCAGACCTAATCAGGTGTTTGCGACACTGGGCCAGGGTCGATTGCTATTGCAACTTGAAGATTGATGCGGAATTTTCTGGAGGATATCTCATCGAATATTGTTCAAGAGGGTGCAATTTAAATATTACCATTTGAGGAAGAAGAAGACTAACTTACTGTAAGAGGAAATTGAGGATGTAACATCAAACCCGAAGTGCGTGAGCTAAAAGTAGAAGATGATAGTCAATTATGTAAATTTTCAAAACGCATTTCTATCGTTTAAGAATGTAGGGTATGGTTTCTTCTGTGTATTTGTACGTCTTTTTTACCTTGCTTGAAGTTTCCTAAATCCAATATATATGGAAGCGGGCACTTAGACAGGAACTGCTGCGTGTTGAACATCATTGAAACCCGTCTCACTGACTATTCAGATGACTCTTGTGTGCTTGGGATTTTCAAACTTATGGTTACATAGCCTTGTTGGCATTGCTTCCTGTCTTCTGTGTCTGTTCTTTTAACACCATGCTACTTTTCATGTTGCAGGTTGTTCACCTAAGGGTACCTATGAGAAATGAGGATGATATCCGAAAAGTGGTAGCTGCACTTCAGATCAAAGGTGTGCTTCCACTATTCATAATCCTGTAGGGCAGTGTAACAATCTCTTGTCGTCTTCTCCAGTCAGTTCAGTGCATTTAAGTTCAGGACGCTGCTCAGGGTAGACGTGTTGGATGACCATTGAACGGCACACGTGGATGCAGGGGTACTGGAAGTGGCTTGCGATCTTGAGAATCAGATTGTGAAGGTATCTGGGAATGTAGACCCAGACCGTCTCTTGAAGAAAGTGAAGAAAGTGAAGCGCAAATCAAAGCTGATTTCCTACAGTAACCCAAGTGCGATGCCTGAATCTAACCTTCATTCTGAAATACCTTTCCCAACCCCACCTCCACCTGCATATGTATTTGCTCAGTCTGCATATGAAGAACGTTTTAGACCTTCCCAACCTCACGTTTTTAGTAGAGAATCCCATGGCCCTTTCAGTGTCCCACCTCCTCATGTCCGACCAGCTGCTCAGCCAAGGCATTACGACAACGAAGCCTTTTACCAACACCAACATCCTCCTCCTAATGTCAGAACTCCTCCTTTTAATGTAAGACATCCCCCTCTTAATGTAAGGCCTCCTCCTAATGTAAGGCATTCCCCTCGTGCAACTTTCTATAGAGATGATTCTTTTCGCCCTGATTATATCCCTAGGCCTCCTTCTAGCCCACCCCATTACAGCAGCAGTTCCACCTTCTATCCTGAGCGTAGCCGTCCCTCCTTGAGGCGTTCCACCAGTCCACCTCGGCTCAGGTCGTACCAGCACCATGCACCCCCTTTCAGGCCTCCGCCTCCACCAATGCATTACCCGGCCGGTCCTCCCAGCCACCTTCGGAGCTCTACACGGGGCCCTGGAGTCCCCTATCGCATGGACGACTACCAACAGGTACCTGACAGAATGATGCATACGTATCATTAAGCTTTTGTAATGATATGTGTTGCACCTTTTCTTTTTAATGACAGCGATTTTATTACATGTAAGTAATGTACAATCTGGTTACAGAGGATCATTATTCCCTCTAGTTCGGTTGTAGAGAATTAGTTTTATAGTCCTTTGAGGCTCTCTGACGGCATGGCACTGTAGGCTGACAGATTTGCTGAGCAAAACTGGTGTGTGAATAGATTAATTAAATTTGCAGACGAGTACTCATCTTTTTGGCTTCGATTTGGTGAAACCTCCATCCAGGCAGGATCTTGTTTTCAAATGTTATGGTTGTCACGGAACGGTACTGCGTACAATCCGTGTTTTCTTATTGTGTGATAAGAAGAGGCTCAGTTTTGGGAGATTCAGGGAAAATTCCTCTCTGCTCACAGTTTTATAAGCTTGGATGTTTCTGTAGAATTTGCCTGGAGATGAACAGTGGACGTATCAATGCAGACGATGTATTTGTTGATGAGCATATTTTTGTGGCCTATTCCGGGGTTGTTACGGACTTGTTGACAGCAAGAAAGAATTCGTATGCTCGTTGTTTGTTGAAAAACTTGAAAAAATCTATTGAGAGAAAATGTAGATGTTACCACCATCTAATGTTTTATTAATCTTTGGTAATTATAGTAAATTCTTTCAATGAATGTTAATCCCTAAATGCCCAAACTACATTTTTTTGGCAACATAGTGATTTTGGGCAACTCATTGTAAATAGAGTTTTTATTATTTTCACTGAAATTTTCACATAGCATATGTTTGAGAAGTAGTGTTATGGTCCAACAATTTTCATAACTTTTGGATATGTAGTTAAAAAGTTTTTGTATGATATGGAGTTTTCATTGCTCGGTAGGTAGGCTTACCAAATAAAAAAAATTATCAAAAAAATATTTTTTTGAAGAAATAAAAATTTGAAAATAATATTCTAGATTTATAGGTACGAGAAAAGCTTTTAATCATTCCATTTTGATTAATGAGATGAAAGTTATGAGGAGTTTTAGTTTGAGGGTTGTTATAGATTACCTACACTAAAATAAACTTTTAAGTCTTTTATTTAATTCAATTTTCAATATTTTTTGAAAAAATAAAATCTTAGGATGTAGATTGTTTTTTACAACATTACAACCATTGAGATTGACATTTTTCAATTTCATAACTAAATTCTAAACAATTTAAAATTTTTAAAATTTTTATTTTTTTCTACTTACTATTTTTTTCTTATATATTGTATAATACCAAATGATGTGAAATTTTTGAAGCATGTAGCCAACTTAATTTGAATATTGAATCTAAAGAAGCACCATCATTTTAGATATTTTTCATGCAAATATGACCTTATGAAGTACAACTAGGTTTTTTTTTGTAGGACTAGGATTTTTTTTACTTCAAAATGCTAATATCTTGCAATCTACAGTGGAAATTTTTTTCTTCATCTTCTTAAACAAGTGTACTACGAGATCCTATAGTTTTATGTTTCCGAGAAGGGTTTTTTTTCTAAAATTTGGTACTTGTTTTAGAAATGGTAGTTTTGGAGCGTTTTGGATAAAAACATAGTCCAAAACATTCAAGGGTTAACTAGAAGTCTAAATGCTAAATTAGAAAATTGGTGGATTTCTAAAGCAAAATATTTCAAAATTTACTTTGAAAAAGACATAAGTCTATTTTGAAAGACACTTTAAGGGAAATCTATTGTGCATGAACAGGTATAAAGATGGTTTAGGATATTTTTATGTTACAACATATATTTCATTGCATAATTGATCATTTGGTATTTGATAAATTGTATTAGGAGAATTAGAGGTACTAAGCTATTGGACTCTAATAGCACATTTGGCATTTTGCTGCCAAATATTTAACCCCTAAATGCCCATGGCCTATTTTGAACTTCATGAAATTTGTTCTAAACTAAACAAAATGCCAACATTTTGATAAGTTGTATCAATTCTTTTTAAATTTTAACCATACAAATTCAAACTAGACATGTTATAAATCTCATAGGAAAAGAAAACACAACAATATCACTTATGGAGTGAAAGATTATAATGTTTGACCGTGAGGGTGTTAAAACTACAAAAGTGATGTGAAGTCTTTAAATTCTCTTTTCACAAGTCAAATCTAAAAAGTTGGTGACTAAAAAAATATGAGGTTAAAGGGCCTAATATGTATAACCTAATCAATCTTTTACTTCTTAAAATCTACTCTATATTTTTTTAAATGAATTTTGAATGTAATTTTTTCTCCAAGATCTAGTGTATTTGAGGCTCATTTCTAAGAACTCTCAACACTATAGGAAGTCAAGATTGCAATGAGTACCCTTGCACGAAATCTTGAATAGAAAATTCACACTCATTTATTTTCAAGATTAGATTTTTGATGCTAAAACTAGACTTCAAGAAGAACTTTTCAAAAATATAAACTACTAAAAATAGCAACTTGGTTAGGTTTTATTTAACTTTGAAGTTTTGCAAACACTAGATTTGGGTATATTGGTACCTTGGGCATGTAGGGGTTAATTTAAGACTAAAACAAGCTTCAACACTTAAAAATATTATTTTTTGAAAAATTCAAAATGAGTTTAAAAAAAAAAAAAAAATATATATATATATATATATATATATATATTCTTCAACTATCTCACACAAATTTAAAAGTCATTTATTGTAAATGTCTTGAAATAAGAAGACAAGCTCTTTATAGAAGAAGGATGGTAGGAAGTAAAACAACTCATATGAGATATGAAAATTAGGATTAGTAAGAGCTTAATTGCTTATAATAAAGCCAAATGCAAGAACTAAACTCAAAGTAAAATTTTAGATCTCATTTAAGCATAATAGAATAATTAATTTCTTAAAAATTATATTGATGTGTAGATTAATCTAACTTACATCTCCAAAAAATCCTATGAGATTTCAAGCTTTTAATAAAAAATTTTGGAAAAAGTTCATAAAGGAGTTGGAAGGGACATTTTTTTGACATTTTCGAACATCCTCTCTGAATTTTGTCCATAACTTTTTTTCAAAGCTCAAAATCGCAAAAGATTTTTTGCACTTGAAAGTTAACTTGATTTATCAATTTTTCTTAATTCTTCAATTATTTTTCAAAAAAGTTATTATATTGTGTTCAAATGAAATCTAAGGATTTGCTTTTAACACAATTCTTATGCTATTGACAATGAACGGTCAAGCTCTCATATTCAAATCATGGCCAATATCCTTTGAGGATTCTTGATGGACAATGGATATTGTTCTAAAAGCAACCTCTTTACACTTCAATTTCACTAAATGTCAATGAAGTAATTCTTTCACTTTGCCATCGAGTCATTTCTTCAAGGTAGATGTTCAAATCTAATAGATTGGTATTTGATTCATTGGATTGTTATTGAATTCTTTATTATATTCGACAAACCATCTTTACATTTATTTGTAGATTTGGTTGTTTGGTCCCAAAACTAGTAGAAAAACTAGGCACAAATTAAAAAAATTTATTTTAAGCCGAACCTGCTATCCAAGTACGGTAGTAGTACTACAAGATGTCATGACTTTGGTCACGCGCATACACACTTCCTTCCATTTCACACGCATAAACACATCCTTCCATTTGACAATCATGAAATGCATCCTGCTTATCAAACAGAACTTGATTTCATAGGTATTGAGTTTAGATTATTTTCGATTACATAATTTCATGATGAAAATCATAATGTTTCAACGTATTCAACGCTAACAATCATTCTGTAATTTCAGTGACAGTTCAACAGCAGTGCATTCACAGAAAGAACCCACGAAATGATTTATCCAACTGTAGATGATGTAAGATCACATAGATTGTGTAATGAGAAAATGATAGATTAATCACTAATATTTACAAAAAATCGAATAAACTGAACTTGTGTCGCACAAGCAAAGAATGCAGAGTATACAAGCACTTGTCACAGTGAGTGCAGATGGGATTACTCCATCTATCTACACGCGGTTTAGGTGCTTGGATTTTGAAAGTTTAGCGAACCGGTTCAAGTCGTTCTTCAATACACTTTCGACAATCGGTCCAACAGCCTGCACACAAAACAACAAAACCCACTCGATCAGATTTACACAAGCAAAACACATCTTTTCCCGAAACCTCAAAAAACAAGCAAACCTCATAAGCAAGGTCTTAAAACGGGACAGGAGCAGTGCCATGCAGACCTGGCATTCTAGAAGGAGATAATGCTCTCCGGGTCTTCTTTATTATTACAAACTAGCCTCTATCCTTTGATTATTATTAAAGGTGCAAAAGCATAGAAGGGGATAATTCGAAGGTTAGTGGAATTCACCGTGCCAAGCGGAGCCATGATATCTGGCAATTCGTATGATATCGTCAACTGCAACAAAAGGTTGAGACACAATCGTCAGCTTCGCCTTTAGCAGAAGTGATCACTCTGCATGAATTCAGAATGGACTTTGCACTGACATAATGAAGAATGATGGTGAACAAGCTGCTACTAATGGGAAGTAGGTCTGGACTAATCTCACTCACCTCTACTCTACATGCATTGGGTCCTCGAGGAAAAAATCTAACGGCACCCCTGCGATCAAAAAAAAGAAACTTAGAGAAGATTCAAGAAAAAAGTATGATTTGAATATTTCTGTGATACAGATGTTAGATGAGGAATGTAAATAGCATAGTACTCACTAACCTGTTGGGGAGACCATCCACCGAACGCCAGTGAATCTTCTTGTGATATTCAGGCTGCAAGACGGAAGAAAAACACGGAAATCCTTTCCAAGATTATCCCCACAAATTGAAAAACTACTACTATTGCTATTATTGCTTGTAATGCATGTCTCATTGTCATTGAACACCAAAAAATTTTGAACAGTTTCAAACTACTACTCTTAGGGTAGAGACATTGAACCATCAGATCACGTTTCAAATCTTCATAGCCGGTGTCAATTTCCAGTTTCAAGAAAGAAAATCAATCCTCTCATACCTCTAAAAGACTCTAGGGGACAATTGAATACAACCAGAAAAGATCTGGAAAGAGGTCTAACGAGAATAATAGGAAATCACAGGAATGATTCAAAACAAACATGGACTGCTTACCTCCATGCTCCGAGCCAACCACGAAAACTCAAAATCTCTCCCAAAGGCATCATACCGAAGAGTCCATTTGGAGAAATCTGGCTTCTGCTTCGACACCTGATCCCACATCCCAACATTCAACTAAAGATGATTAATTCGTGGACAACGCTGCAATCAATCAAATTGTGCACAAAGCCATGTACACTTTTTCTGCCTCGGAATGCAAACACTTGTACAAAATTCAATATTACATCCACGTGCTTCTAACATGATAATCAGAGCTGAGGAGGGTAGACGGACATTCATTTCCAGCATGGTTTTTGATCATTTTTGTACAAAAACTAGTTTCAAAAGTCACATTCACTTTTAACGAGTTTGGTGTTACGGGTAGAAAGACCTGAGCAGCACGATATTCTGCTACCAAAAAATCAAAAGAAGCAAGTACAACTAAATTGAATGTAGTACCGTAACGGTGTCAATCCACTTCATCCAACGGGGAATCCTCTCGCGGTCATTCCACAACTCCCACGCATCTGCAACTGAAATCTCTGCATCCACACTTGCCCTGCACGAAGTCATCAGTCAAATCTCCCGTGTACCAATTCTTTAGCTTCATTCACAAAGTGCACCTCTGTTGCTAAGGGTAAAGGATACTACAACCGTGTCCCGTCACCTATTGCCTGACCCCTAGCAGCAGCAGCATCTCATCTCTTCCAATACACTCGCTTAGCCTTCAATTAGCAAGTTTGGTGTAAGCATGGCTTGGCTACATGTCTACGGCCATTGATCTTTGAATGAAAATAGGGTTGTCTACGGTCTGTTCAGCAGTGGTCTACAAACTCCCACTTCGACTGATTGCATAAGAAATCATCCAATTAATTAAGTGACTAAGAGAATTTCATCTCAAGATTATTACAGTACTCGCCCTAATCCCTCCACTGAGCTACATGGAGTGATCTTCCAATGAAAGCCAATTCCTACACATGTTGAGGTGACACAAGTAGTATCCTCTACCTTACCTTACCCTTGGATTTTGCATGGCGAAACAACCGAAATGAGCAAAGAGTGAGAAATTCATACTTGTTATCAAGCCAGGTGCCTGCGCTCCATTTACTGCCATTACTAACGCACCCTACCCCTTGGCCCACATGTGAGCCCCTTGCACCAACTTGGCTCCCACTGAAACGGTTCCTCGTAGCACTCAAACATCCAATCTTCGATTGTTTAGCGATGCACCCCCGTGCGCGAATTCGTCCTACAAGTGGAAACAAAACAATGTCTCTGCCATTGGGAGCGTGTTGGCTGGAAACCACAGTAGCATTGCTGCAAGTAACAAAAGTCTGACTTAAGCGAAGTGAATTATTCATGGCAAACGTACCACCCTTAATTTCTACAACCCTATTTCTACTCTCCACCCAGAAAAAGAAAACGTGAAGAGTTTGAAGTGAGCTCCACGGACTGATTCAAGGTGCCGGGAATGATATATCGACTGCCACACCTGCTGTACAAGAGTGCAAGGACTCAAATCAAGCTGAATGCAACAGTTGTTTCAGGTTGTTTGGGGTGTGGATGATTCAAACAGGTGGTGCACTTAAGTTCTGTAGACGCAGGACGTTTACGTTTCCACGAGGACGGAGAGTTCATGCAATGGAGCTATGGAAGGAGGAGGACATGGTGGACACACTTGTCGACAACGCTGTTGAAGAAAGTGTACCAACAGTAGTGCCGTGGTGGCCGTCTCTGTTGGGCGACAGCAAAGCTTGGAAGGTGAGGTAGGAGGTTCGTGAAGGGTCGAGCCTACACTCTATAGGAGTAGTGCAACGAGCCTGATTGTGGAAACAAGCCCCTTGTGGAGGCGGTTTTAACCTTAGGAAAATCCAGGAAATCTTTTATTTGCTTTGCAAATTTCTTTTGCAAATTTTGAGTTCATAAGGGAGGCAACCCATTCCTGACCACTTAAGCAGTTTTGGGTATTTGTATAGTGGGTTTTTTCATAGGGCAAATTTTCTCATCCGTAGAAATAAGCAACGAAAGTTTTGTATAATTTTCCAAATTTTTTTTCCGCAATATAGAATTATTAATGTGAATTTTTTAGCGGAAGATGGGCTTTCTTCCATAATGGCAATATAGACCTTTTTCTTTCCTACTGAGGACTAGTTGCAATATTAAGAATCTTGTACGCCAATCATAATGTGTTGCAACTCCATCAAGAACTATGGCATAATTAATTGTTGTTCTTTCTTCTGTACGGAAAGAGAATAGCATGCATTGCCAAAATGGGTTTGTTGGGTAGGAATGGGTCACTTCCCATATTTGCAATCAAAAGTCCCATATTGGTTAGGAAAGGCGTTAACAACAAAATTAAAACAACACAATATAGGATGTTTTTTTTTACATTTCCTTTCGGCTAGACCTTTGTAAGAGGCTCATTGCACTATTGATCTTCATAAAGTGTTGGAACTCTAAAAGCTTCATATAGCAAATAGGTACATTTTTCTTTCTAATTACACCAACAATGTACATTTTTGTTGGGTGGATACTTCAGTGACCATTGTTTTTGAACTTCAAAAATTCATAATAAATTCTAAAAAGCTTCAAAAAATATGAAATGACTTAGTTGGGTTAATGCCAAATTCATTTGTCTTTCAAAAGAAATTCATTGAAAAATATTATTCAAGAAATCTAACCTCACCAAATGAATTTTTAGTTATTGAAGGGGCACTTTATAGACTGCCTACCTTGCAAGGAAGTAGGATTAATTCTCTTATGTGGTGTAGATCATTTCTTAGATAAAGGTACAAATTTGTTTGTTTTTAAATCTATTGATTGCTCTATTGTGTTTTAATAGTTTACCATAATAAAAAAAAAATTAGTAAATTCTCAACTCTTACTTGAATGGATTTGGCAAAATGTTATATAAAGTAATCCAAAATTTTCTAAATTCTTACTGTGAAGGCTTAATGGAGGGCAATTTTTTGCAATAGATTGCCAAAAAAAATAAAATGTTCAAAAGATTGAAGGCTATGTGTGTTGGAAGCATGCTTGTTTCTTCTTTTCTACAACTCTTGTTGAATAAAAAAACTTGAGTGAAGAAACTCTAATTTTTTCATGTAAAAGTCTATTCCCTATTTGATTTCTACAATTCCCTTAAAGTTAAAGAAGTTGTTAGATTTTGGATTGAGTGCCCTATATGCTTGAAAAGGCAAATGTTGATTTTTTAATTTAGGAAATTAATGTTTTAAGCCTTCTAAAGCCATGGGAAAATGAGATATTTTCCTACATCTACACCTACACCCACTTAAAGATAGATGTATAAATTTACCCCCTATTTTAGGCCATTAAATTTATTCTTTATGGCATCTATGATGAAATTTGAAATTCAAAATATGAGTTCTATATTTTCAAATTTTATTGTTCATGATAAATGATTTGTTTTTGCATTTTCGCCAAGGATGGCAAGAAGGTTCATGGTGCAACACTAATAATGATATTAATGACTTACCTATACTAACTAATTTTAAAATGTTACAAGTTTTTATGTGCGATGAATATATTTACCAAGGACATAGATATCAATACTACTTTAGTCAAGGAGGAGAATCTTTACAAAGTTAACATAGTTAAGAATATTCATCACATGTAAAATCTTATAGCATTTTAAAACGAATTAGGTAACGCTAAATATCATTTCGTGGATGCATAAGCGTTTTTCATTCTATCCAGGATGCGTTCATCCTGAGTTCATTCAGGGGAGCATCCGCTAGGGCTTTAGCTCCTAGGGTTTAACGGAAGACAGTTTAGTTGCAGGCACCAGTGATTGTAGAGGACAGGTCCTCGACAATTTGGCGCGTTGAAGCCGCTGGTGCGGGCGCGCGAGTACATTTTGCAGCAGAAAATTGGGTTTGCAGTGTGGTTTTGGAAAGATAGTGCTTTGATCGCGATGCGGGGATCACGAAGCGCAAGCATTGCGCTTCGTCAGTGGTGCAATTCTCTTTCTTCATCCTCTTTCACATTAGGGCATCATGAGCGGGTGCTTGCACCACATCGGGAGTACAGAGTGGGCGTGTCGTCCACCGCATTGTCGCGGATCGCCTCTCCGCATTTGGTAGCTGTCTTGAGGCAAGATTTTTCCCGAACATATTCAGAAGCAGCCGTCGCGGATGAGCCTGAAACAGGGAGCCCAGAGGTGGAGAGGGTTTACAAGGAGCTGAAAGAATCGATTCGTCAGAAGCGCATGCCGCAGGCTTCATTGCTTCCCTCCTTGCTGCAGAATTGCACCACCCCTGTCGATGTGAAGCTAGCGTTTGACGCTGTCGACCGGTTGAGATCCCTGAAAGCTGTTCAAGGTCATCAGATGGGGAATTACTCTAAGCATATGGCTTTGTTGATGGTGGAAGCGTGCATACGGTCCGGGGATCCACAAGCTGCTGTGCCGACTTTGAGAAAGCGAAACGTGTATGGATTCACTCCTTCGCTGGATCAAGCGCATCTTCTTCTGAAACACGCCTTGAGACAGAAAGATACGAAGCTGATGCTGAAAGTGTTGCGTACAATGGTGGCAAGTGAGGTTTTTCCTACCCCTGCCTCGGCTGAGTTGATTATTCGCACTTGCAAAGACGCTGGCAATACCGAGCTTTTGTTTCAAATAGCGAAGGAGATGCGAGTGAATGGCGTTACGCTCAAGAAACCGTTGTTTGACATGCTTGTTGCAACGGCTGCCAATATTGGTGATGTCAAACAAGTGCATGAGGTTCAGCAATGGAGGAAAGAAGAGGGGATAGTGCATACCACAGCGAGTGCCTTCGCTTTGGCGAAAGCTTTGGTTCTCGATGGCAACTCTGAAGAAGCTGCGAGGATGATATTGGATCACTGTAAGGATGCAGAGAAGCGTGACCATTATCTTCAAATAATGGTGAACGTCTGGCCTCTACAGGTTGGGGCGAAGGTCGGAGAGGAAGAGAAGGAGTCTTTCCAGGAAGGCTTGAAGACGAAGATGGTGACCATGTGTGAGAGTTTGACGCAATCTGGTTGCAATGTGCCCGTGGATGTGAAAGAAGATTTTGCTAAGGGTGGAGGTAGCAAGAGTAAGGCTGGAGACGAAGTCTGGGCTGCAAGTGCGTAACCCTAAATTCTTGCAATTGGGCATTTAGATGAGTCATTCTTTTACCAAATGGTACTGGTGACGAAGGTATAGTCCTTTGCACCCCACAGGAGGTCAGTCATGAATTGCAGGGGATGTCATTAGAGAGATTGGTGGCAGCGACACGGAGGTGCTGGGGTGAGAGCTGTATTAGTGTTAGATGGTTCCTTGATTCGTCAAACAGCTCCTCCCTGGGATATTATCGCCACAGTTCCCATCAGCATCTGGTGACCATACATATGGTTACACGAATTCGAGGAGCAACAGTCTGCTAACTAGAAGGTAGAATCTGCAGAGCCCTTGAATATCCTCTATTGAAGTGTATATGTGCAGATTCATAATGAGAAAAGGGATACGGAAAGATACGAGGCAATTTTGCTGCTGAATTCTGATCACTCCAGTGTGTGGCTCGTATTCGATATGGTCGGACCATATGTTAATATTGATGATCCCCGACAGTTTGCATGGCTTTTAGATCTTGTCTGATGCGTCGGATACTTCATATGATTCGTAAGGGCCTTCTATATGTACCGAATTTGAATTATAACTGGGTTGGTGCTTTTGAAGCTTGATCAAGCAGTTGGCATTGCATGAGTATTTTTGCTGTCTTTTGCAGGTTACAGTTTCTCTAATACTAGTTCTTGTTTTCACCTACGAATGTTTTCAAACCCTATGGTTTGGAAATCGTGGGTCGCAGTTGTGTGTTTCGGATTTCAGTTTTGGGGATTTTACGGTGTGGACTGACGGGCGATGGATGTCGTGGACAACAGACGGACTGTGTCGGTGCAGGTTCTAGTGAATTACATCAATTTCCTTTGCATTTCATGAGGCAGTCTTTCGACTGAGTTTTCATTACTAGTACCTTGAATGTTTCATAGAACCCCATAGAGAATCTTGTCAATGATGGGTTTTCCCTCTCAAAATTGCTCTCATCACTGAAAAAATCTCTTGAGAAGTCGAGTGCCATGGAATATAAAAATAGGGGAAATGAAATGAGAACTTTCGGAAATAGAGCACAGCAGTGACTGACAATGAATTGGTCTCAATTTGAAGTCAAAATTTGAACCATATGGAAAGAGTTAATGTGATGAGAATTAACTCACAATATGCATGTTAAGTTTTGTTGAAACAATAGAATACAAATGCAACATCAAGTAAATTTACAAGCAATGAATGGTTTAGTCACAAACATCTAATGTAGTAGTTGCAGTATGTGTAGCTTCACAAGTGAGTTCACAAGTGAGGATAAAGTGCCTTGTCCCAATATTGCCTTTGAACCCTTCCTCCACTATTATTCTCCTTATCAAAATCTTATTCCTTTTTACAATTTCTCTATAAAATTGCAACATAGGTCCCACATTGGTCCTTCTACCTCTATGAAATGGGGAGATTTGTCTTTGATAATTTTGTCCCATGATCTCTTTGATGATGTTCTTGATTCTGAATGGTATGTGATTGTATGTACATTTAGTCCCATGCTTGTCATCGAGAGAGTGAAGTGACATTAGTACATATTAAAATGTTGACAAAAATCATAATTTCAAGGGTCATATAGTTGATCATGCAATTTATAGACATTTACAATTCATAAACTATTGAAAACTATAGTTGCGGCTAAGAGATGTGTAGAGAGAGGTAGACTAAAGGACAACTATAGGTAGGCATATTTGTGAATAGTGGAAAAATAAATTATATGTAGTAGTATTGATTTTGATTATATTTTGATTGGACTATAGATATTGGTATTGTGAATTTGCAACAAAAATTCCAAAATCTTTTTGGATAACCATCATTTTAGAAGAATTTATACTTAAATTTTTTTGTTGTGATTTGTGACATTCTAGTATGAAATTTTGAACTTGTTTTGGAAAACCATCATTTAATTATTTGAAAGAAATCATACAAAGATTTAGTCTTGTGATGTATAAATTTGAAGTATGAAATTTTGAATTTTTTTGAATAATAACCATCATTGTAGAAGAAATCATTTATAGGTTTTAGACTTTTAGAACTTAAATTTTGGAATCTTTTTGGAAACCATCTTATTGGAAGATATCATGTGATTGTTCATTTTGGTACTATGACTTGTGAATTTGTAGCAAGAAATTTAAAATCATTTTTGAAAACCATCACTATAGAAGAAATCATGTGATGATGAAACTATAGATTTTGGTATTATGACTTACAGATTTGAAATATGAAATTTGGATTTAGAGGGGACTATTATTGTAAGAGAAACCATATTCAAACTTTGTCTATGTATTTAAATGATAGACTAAAAGAATAGATGAAAATATAGTAAAATAATGAAATGGTTATAATTGAAAATATTGAAAAAATGACAAGGAACTTATAGTTGCCAGAAGGTATCTTTAGAAAGGAAAAATGAACATTAGAAGATTTTAAGGGGTCCAAGAGGGCTACGAGTTCCCTAATGTTTTCTGACTTTATGAATTCATTGAAATTTGTTGTCTAATGTGGTAGAATGACTACCATGTTATTTTCCAATAAAAAATTAAAATTAAATTTATTTTCAACTTTGTT
Organism: Pseudoscleropodium purum; assembly: GCA_963969395.1. Lineage (NCBI taxonomy): Eukaryota > Viridiplantae > Streptophyta > Bryopsida > Hypnales > Brachytheciaceae > Pseudoscleropodium > Pseudoscleropodium purum. The sequence continues at coordinate 4,877,667 of OZ017799.1, forward strand.
TTTCATTTTAAGAATTTTTTTTCTGACATGGCATTTTTTTTACTACTCGGGGAACTATGGGGAGCACTAGTTTGAAATGGCCCTTTTGGCCCCCTAAAAATCTTCTAATGGTTAGTACATCTTCATATGAAATAAGCATTGTCTTAGAGGATGAATTGCATTTTGTTTAAGAATGTCATGAATGTAAGAAGGATATGTTAAAACTTCAATGAAAATGTTGGGTAGAGTAGATGACAAATTGCCTTGAGTTTTGGAAGAAAATCTACAATTGTAGCAAATTGGATGTTATCCAAATGCAAGCATCAAACAATTTTCATTCAGATACAAAAGATTTTATAAGGACTATTCCAACAACAATGAATAGATTCATGTAGTCACCTATTGACAAATTGAACATGTCTGTAGGAATTAAAAAATGAATACAAAGATCGAATATAGACAATAATAAAGAAATAAAAGTAAGACAAAAAAGCTTGTCCAAAGACATAGCTTACTAATGAGAATATGAAGGAATATACTCTTTTACAATGTGCACAAATACAAACATGAACATGGGCACGAGCTTTGTGGAGTTCTTGCTTCTAGGGAGAAGTTTGGGCATTGCAAACACTTCCCACTAGCTTCTTCTTCATTGTCAATAGAATCTTCATTGTTTGAAATTTGTCTTCTTATACATAACAAAAGCATATGTTGTAGGTGTGCCAATTTCATCACCTAATTATAGCAACAACTTGTTTGTGGAAAATTTTATATATATAGTCCCAAAAAATTCAAAACAACAAAAAAGAATAAGCATGCTCCAAGCCGAACATAGTAACATAGCTTGACAACAAAAATATATGGGGAATTTTGTTAAAATGACAATCATTCCACACCTTTGGCAATTTTATAATTTAAATCAAGCTATTTGAAATCTATACCTGTCCTAGATGGTTTAGATTATGTAGGCTAAAATCTATACCTATCCTAAATGATTTAGATCGCATGGTTTGAAAATGGTATATGGAATATTGCCCTTTTAATGAAATTTGCCATATATCTTGAATTTGTTTAGTTTTATAAAGTTCGAGCAAGGATCCAAGAGCAAGTACATATAACTATAACAAAAGCCAATTATAGCAATTAATACCCTATAATTTACAAAGAAGAAAACATTGGTTTGTAAGTAAGAATCATATAGAAAGTAACACGAACTCATGATTTCTAATTCGCATATAGAAGTACACATATTGCTTCCATAACTTACTTTAAGTGATGAAAAGTTTTCAAGGAATTTGTCATTCCCATTTACTATCCACTCAAAAGACAGACTCTATTGACTTTTAGACCTATATTTGCGACCCCTTGCTACCAAAAAAATCCAAACTATGGATTGTTTCAAGAAAAAATTAAAATCCCTCCAACTATAGTTGATTTGATTTTACAAACATTTTGCAAATGGTGGTGAATGCTGTTAGTCGATTCTACTAGGAAAATGTGTCAATTTGGTATTGATTGTCAATGGAGCATTGTTGAAAAAAAAAATATGGGTTGCCAATCATATGCTGCCAAAAGATAGGGTTTGGCATTCTCCGCGTGTGTTTGTTTTGTCGCTATTCTCATAGGATTCTGGATTTCTAGAGTGTATTTTGTTCCTATCTTGTCACCCTAACGATTCTAGATTTTTTTAGCATTGATGTTGGAGTTCTGGAGTGTGGGAGTGTTAATGTTGGAGGTGCAAGCATCAACAACTTACGAGCCTAGATTTTAGGTATGATTCCTCTTGAAAAGCATCAATGATTTCGAGGAATGTGTGTGCCAAGATGAAGACCAAATTTTGAATTGAATGGTTTGAGATGAGGACAAAATTCTATACACCTATTTAAAAATCCAATTTGTATGAAGGTGTATGCTTTATACGTTATAATAGTTTTCTTCTCTTTTAGTAATGTAGTTAATGACAAAGAGCATGTTTCCCATACCTGAACGTCTAAACATGTCTTTGTTTTTTTGAATGAGTCCTATTCCACTGTCTCCAATTGGGCTTTGGAGGTATCAATGCCAAAAGAGTATAATTTCAACTAATTCTATATGACTTAGAATTCTCATTGCAATTGTTATATGTCATGGGAGCTTGTGTATTCGGATCTACATTTATTGTCTTGACTTATTGCGTCTTCCAAGAGCAAAGCATCTTCAATTGAAGCTATTACTGGTAAGAGGCAAGAATTTATTAGCTTGCAAAATCTAAACCCTGTTGAGGATTAGGATGTACATATTGAGAGTCTTTGACAATTTCTAATGCTTCTTGTGTTACAGTGGTTGTAGGAAAAATTTCTCACACAGAATTAGAGATTGAGGTAGGTGTAGAACATTGCCTTGTAAGTTTTTGTATTGTAGTTTTGTGCGTTGTAAGATGTGAAGGATTTTTTACCCAATAGTTTTGTAGTGTAAATTTTAGCATTCAAGTACTTGTGGTTTGTTTGGAATGAAGATTTTGAAATTATTTTTTGAAGAAAAAGATCTTGTGTGTATTATTTGAGAACTTTTGAATGTAAGTTTTAAACTCAATAGAAAAATGGCACATGTACCCCTCGCAAAATTTGTGTAAAAACTTTAGAACCATTAGAAAAATGACATGTGTACCCTCTTATGTTATTTATTTTTTCTTCTTAGGAAAATCAACAATTTGTCACTATTTACTCAAAAGACAACCCATAAAGACTATCAAACAAATGAATAACAAGTATTTTGAAGATCTTGAGATAGTCAATGATTAAAAAGATTTGCTAAAAGTAATCTTATGCTTGATTTATCATGCATTTAGTCTTCTTTCATAATATGTGTTGAACATAAATTTTGACAGAGGCATGAAAAAAATCCACAATTGAAATTTATAAAAAAAATTAGCCTCAGTTTGTATGCCTTGTGGATTTATTTCCAAAATTAAAATGGCATAATTTTTATAAATATATATGTTTTTGACACATACTAAGAAATTTTTTAATCCCTATACACTCCAAATTCTATATTCTAAATAAAAACAACGTACTTCCACACAATGTCTTGTGCAAATAAGTTCTCATTTATCCAAAATAATTCTTAATTCTTGAAAAAAAAACTTTTTTGTAACCAATTTGATGAAATTAAGGCAAATTATATAATTTTATAAGATTATAAGCAAAGTTTTTGGGCAATCAACAATTAATTTTGTAAAAGAAATAATGTACAACTTCACTAAAATTTTGAAACTTTGGCATCTTTGTTAAAATTGAAAATGTTGAAAATACTTAATCTATTGGCATTTCATGTCTTAAAATCTATTTTTAGCTTAATATTAATACAATATAAAAGTACAAAATTTAAGTCGTACATGTTTAAGGATTGTTGTAGGGAAAGGTTCAAAATTTACCTATTAATTTGGTGTACAGACTCCTCTCTTCCTTCATGTTGAATCAAGACTTTTACATTATTCACCCCTTGATTTAGATTGAAGAAAATAAACTCAATAGGATAAGCTTATTTTTTTCTATCTTGTTTTATTAATTAATTGTCAGCTTGTGAAATTTATTTATCACACTTTAGATGCATTTACAGGAAAATGTTGCTTGAATGTGTGAGAGTATTTAATTGGTTAGAATTGTATGTCCAACTTATGCCATGATATATGAGGATAGAATTTTGTCAATCTCAAAAAAAGACCATACATCATGTCACATTTCAATAATTGAGGGTAGGAAACTTTGTAGGAAATTTGTCTTAGAAGTTCACATATTGATTTACTAACACACTTTAAATGTTCAAAAGTTAAAGTCAAAAGTTTTCAAGGAATTTCATATTTCGCTTTATACCACACTTTAAATATTGAGGAAACTTTCTTTAATTTCCAATTGATCGATCATTGTCAATTGCCAAGCAAATGAATGAGAAGTTTCTTGAAAGTTTATCTTGAAATAGTCTATAGTCAAAGTAACTTGAAGAAAGCAGTCCTAAGTTGGATTTTGCAGGCTTGAAAGTCTTCTTTCACAATGTATGTTCAACATTCACATAGAGGCAAGGAATAAAATAAATTTATAACTAAAAAAATTCCTTTTCTTAGTTAATTTGGAATTAAGATTGTTTTGGACAAAATATACTCAACAAGACAAAATATGTTTAAGAAAAAAACCTTAATGTGGATTATGTTGGTTTTTTGTTCAATTTTGAATAAATTCTTAAAAGCTCAAAAAAGGCCTTGGAAATTTAGGAATTAAATAGGTTCTTTGATGTAGGTGATAGCAAAAAATACCTGTACTATTTCTTGTCACCCATTGTAGGGCAATATATTTCCTAGCCATAATTTTTGCTAAAGCCTTCAAAAGACCTCAAATTAAAAAGAATAAGGTACAAAAGAGAAGTATATACATTTGATAATTTTTTCATATTTATCAAAAAACAATATATTATTTTTAAAATACCTCAATTTGAATGTCCCCTTAACCATTTTTGAGGGGGGTAGTACTACTTCAAACCCCAAAAAAGAAATTCAAAGCTACAATTTTGTATTTGAGATCATCTATACGGATTATATAAATTGACCAAATGACTTTTTTGGAATAGGTATTTCTCCATCTTCTTCATGTGTTCAAAGTGTATTATCTTTGTATCAAAGAAAGGATTGTAGAATTTTTTTCCCTCAAGATATAACAAAGTGATGAGAATCTCTTTTAAATTGGAAAAAATGAATATTTTTGTAATTTTTAAGAATTAATTAATTTTTTTCTATTTTATACAAATACGAATACAAAATATTTGTTATTTAAAATTTTTCTATTTTTCTATTTTTTGTAAATATTTTAGAAAATATTTTTATTAGGCCTGAATTTTGAGGAGTACATTGGTTTTAATGTTATACTAATTTTTCTATATTTTCCTTGATTATTTTTTTTTCAATTTTTTTTCTTAATACAATAGTCAAAATGAAACAAATAGGACAAGTGTTTTTTGTAATTATAGACACTATAATTTGTAAAGAGTAGTAAAACCATTTAAATACATAAATAAAAATTGAAAACTTGTAGAAAATTTATTTAGGTGATCATTCACTAAGAAAAAAAATAATATTTTTTTCAATATCAAAATGTATTAGAAAATAAAATCCAAATTTTCAAATTTCTATATTAAATTAATTATTTTTTAAATTCCTTCATAGAATATTTTGCTAGTATATTTAGAGATCAATAACCTCAAAATTTCACCTCAAAATTCCTTAGACTAGGTACTTTTAGTATTCTCAATTTCTATAATTAAAAGTATGACGTAATTTTGGAAATCAATATTTTCTTATTAAATTAACTTTAGAAAATAATATTTTTTAATATAAATTTAGAAAGGTCATATCTTCCACCATAAATTTCAATTCAATTGGATTATTAATTTGAAATTTTACTTGAAAGACACTTCCAAACATAAGGTATGATCGAGAGTAGTATATCTTTTTTTTTAATCCTTCATCTTTATTTTGAGTTTCATTGAAGATAAGTGATTATATTCTTGCCATAAGAATATTTATGCCACTTTATGGAAGGCTCTATTATGATTGCACAAGAGGTCCAAATACATCATTTTTTTATCAATGAACTTATGGACATTGTTAAAGTGTGAAAGAGACCCTTTGGAAACAAGTGATAGTATAATAGTGGCTTAGTGGCAAGAATAAAGATTTGTACCTCTCAAGTCTAAAACCATCAAAAAAAACATGGCCACATTTGGGCATAAACATTGTGGTATATTAAGATGATATTTGTTCATTCTATGAGAGTAAGATGACCAATATGGGTGTATTTTCTGTTGGTTTTGAAATAACCAAGTGGCATTTTAGAACTATAAAAAAATACACTTCAAAAATTCATAATAAATTCATATTTTGTCAAAAAAATAAAACTATAATTGAAATTTATTTTCCTCACTTTTGTAAGTGCAAAAGAAAATTGATTTTTTTCCATCAACTCAATAGGGCACATCAAAAATTGAGTCACAAATAGGATCATTTACCTTACATCAAACCATTACTTTCAAAATTGTGCTTGGAAAGTACTCTTAATTTAATGTAAAAAAAGACATAAACAAATGTTTCTTGGACCATGCATCATGTTGACACATAGTGAAGAATCAAGTTTATATTCAGAAATTTTTGTTGGATGGCTTTTTGCAATATAATAAACGTTATAATACATATGCAACTTGCAATTGCAAATAAATTTTAGTCTTAGAAACTTATTTTTTCATGTTGAACACAAAAACTTTACTTATAGATGCATTCCTCAGTTCTTTCATCTAATTCATTTTTTTGCTTTATCATAATAATCTAATCGATGGCCAAGTTTTATAAATATGGCCCAATTTCCAAATTCCATTAAGTTTGCAGTATGAAAAGTGGATAAAGTTTTTTTAATGAATTATCATTGAAGTGTGTGAACACTGTCTATTTTAAAACTGGAAGAAAAAAAAAATAGAACAGTTCACCATGGATGTATAACTTCATTAAGTAAGAAGGGCTGCTAAATATGTTGACAAATATTGGTGGCATAGACAGCATCGAATTAGATAAATACCGTAATCAGGGCATTTGCACTAAAACCCAATCCACTTCTTCCACATGACCAACTGATCAAAATATTAAGAGGATTCATCATCATCGTCATCACTCTCAGTAGCCCACCAAAAACTCACAGAAAAACTAGGAGTAAGGGACTGCACATAATGCCACCACTTTGGTGGAATGTACAGCATTTGCCCTTCCTCTAAAATGCAATCTATGAACATCGCCTTAACAAATTCGGGGAATTCTACTAAGTCTACACTAGTCAAGTTTACCTGGAAACATAAAACGGCATCAGTAAAATTAGTGTTGCTAGTAACCACTCTCCCAAAGTGCAATAGTCAGCTCACTGCGGAGAGTCTTGCCATGAACAGTGCAAACTTTGGGAACATTGAAAAGAAGGGACAACAGAAACAGCAAGTGCTGGATGATCTCAGCATAAGTTTTGAGTACCTGACTCGAGTTGCAAAGCATCTGTTCAGTGTACGGATAAAGTCTATGAGAGGCTTCTGGTGAATATAGTCGTACATACTTCCGACCTACCACCTGGAGGATCACAAGCACACAATCAAGTATTTTGTTCACAATTGCAGATGAAGGAAACATAGAAAGAAGACTTCCTTCTAAAGCAGGTTTCCTCAAACTACTCTCTGCGATCTGTTCAGGCATTGATTAGCAGAAAAATATGAAAGCTCCTAGATGCGTGCCACGTGCCGACTTAATTTGACAAATAAGAGTGTTTAGTGCATTCAATTCGTACCTGTGCTAGAAGATTGTGGTGAGGATCGTGATGTAAAGGAGTTATCGTTCCAGCAGGGCCCAACCAGGCGTTTATGGATTGGAGGTCACCACCCCCGACGGAGCAATAGTCTGGGATAGCTATGTCTGCTTGCAGCTCTGGAATCTGGGTTGACAAACCAGATAATTTCTTACAATCGCAACAACAAATTGGACCAGCAATCCACCCTGCTACCAAATATCTATTTCAAAACACTATGTTTACATCATATAAGAGTTTACAAAAACAATGTCATACAAAAGAGGAGACCAGACATTATATCTCTTGCACATTTCATACCTGCTCAAAAAGTGGGTGCTGGGCAAGATACGGCCGACTGGTGGCCTGTGCATCAGAGTGACCGAGAGATCTCTCTAAAAACTGGGAAAGAGTCATAAGCTCCTGCTTCCAATCTGAAGCAAGATAGTGTTCTCCCACCTGCCCTGATTGTCACAAGTTCAAATTACTAAGCCCAGAGGGAAATACCACAAATTATAGACTGCTTACTCCAAAACAATCAATCAAAAGGAACACACGGTCTATCATCGGTCATGACTACTGAAGAAGTCACCGGAAGGTAAAAGAAATCATCAAGCAGGACGCCGATCACTTAAAAAGGGAAGAAAGCATAGAGCGAAAGACTTTGATAGCGTAATCAAATTCATCTTGTTCCGTCATCAGGTGAGATCCCAACAAAAAATTGCGTCGAGTAGATCAATCGTTAAGTCATGAGCAGGAGAGAGAAAATAGTCAGGACTTACCTCTACCGGAACGGTGCGATGCCCAGCCACCTGTTGAAGATAGGTGATGTCATTCCACTTGCTCATAGCAGGCCAGTGATTTATCGAATTTGAGAGTACTACTGGTACTCCAGGCAGAAAAGAATCACGAAGAAAAGTTTCCAGTGAAGGGCAGCTTCTTTTATCTACCAAAGAACCCCGCAAAGAGCCTGCCGGTAGAGCATTCAGTTCCTGACATTATCAGAACATTATCCTATCAGCGACTTACACCCCTCACTACGGCAGGTCATCAAGAATGCTGAATGAAATGTGAAAATTCACGAACAGTGCCAGAAAGTCTTACTATTCCAGATAAATGATAAACAGAGATATGATGATGTGAAACAGAAAATTGTGTCTTCCACAAATTCAGAATAATCATAAGCGGTTTCACACGAGCCACGACTAGGAGAGCGATAGCATTCAAAGTTAACAGTCAATAGCATTCAAATGCTCCAACAACAATCTGAAGCCTCCTAATTGAGATAGGAATTAGCTCTGCCCCTGGCCTACCTTCATCCTAAATACAAGAAAGCAATCCACACTAGAACACCATCAATCAAGTGCAGCAAAAGAAGTGCACGACATAGGTAAAATAAAAGACGTCTTACTTACCTCATGTAGCACTTGCCCCTCTTTCTTCTGTCGCAGAAGCACATCCGGCGATGCTACTTGCTGATGACTCCCTTGATTAACACCATTTAAAGTGCCAAGGCCCTTGTCTGTACCAATCGCCGGCCTAATGCTGTTGAGGTAAGTGTCAATTTCCTTACGAAATCGTGGGCCTCCCATGATCACTCCAAGATCCAGAACTTTCAGAGCCTCTACAGACCGGTTGGCTTGGTAATGGCACGACGCCAGGGACAAGCAGGAGAGAGAAAAGGCATCACGCCAAACTAATGACACACTTTGCCAAGGCCCTGCGTGTAACTCCTCCCACGCTAATTCATATGCAGCTTCTGCAGCTTCTTCGTCAGCCTCAAGCCAGGCCTTCTTTGCAAGCCCAGCAAACACCACGCCCCCTTCATTGCGTACCTTTGAAGAAAAATAAAAACACAACAAACCTGTCCTCAATCTCAATACTCAAAGTATGCAGCCATGTAGTCATCCTAAAATACCCGGATGAGTTCTGAACTGAGTACAAAATCAATGGACATGGGGTATGCAACTATGATAAAGCCCACTACACCTGGACAGTGATTCTCATCCCAGCATTCCTCACCTAAGGGGGACACTCTCTTACACAATTCAAAGCATTGTTAACCCTACATTACATGATACGAATCATTCAAAAGATCATAAGTTTATTCACTAAGTCTGTAAAATCATTGGAACTAGACATTGTGAATTCCTTAATTCATCAACAGTCATGATTTTGTAACAAATATCTTTATTATTTTTGAGTCATTACAGTCAAATTAGTAGATTTTGTAGAGAAAATAGTTGATCAAATTTCAATTTGATTTTTTGGCAAGTAGTATACATATTTCATAACTTTACATGTTGATAACTTTTTGACTAATTATCATATGTTAATTAGAAAGTATTAGTTTTACTTTTTGACTTCAATGGTTCTGAACTAGTCCCTCCGCACTTTCACTCAACAGGGAGAGAACAGTGCATGTTCGATACCTGAACTGGGTGTATACGATACAGAATCGACTCCCTCTTCAAAAACTACGTCACTAATATATTTTAAAGCCCCAGATTATAGGTAATAAAATAATCCCTTTCACTACAAGATTCCAAAACCACTCCAAAATCGTATGCTCCACAGCAAAACCCACACACACTAAACGACTAAACCTCGACTCTAATTTCTAATACATTTCACGTAACCAGGAAGAGCAATGCACGTTAGACACCGATTTGACTACCTTTTCAATACCTCCGAATCATACACAACAGTCCCCCTTCCACTCTAAACCACTCCAAAATTCAAAATCTTTAAAATCCTTTCGATTTCAAAACTCCACAACTGATCTCAAGCACAAAACAAAAGCTACTCACAACATTAAAACCGGATTAAAAAAAATCAAGAATTGCAACCATAAGAAATTCACGATTAGGTCAATTTCCACGCATACCTGGTGAAGAAACGCCACTACCTCCGACTCCGCAACAGAAGGCGGCATGAGCAACTTGCGTTCCGAACCCACAATTAAAAGCCGCAAAAGATCAAGAACACCACCAATGTACGCAATAATCCGCACCTCGAGTGCAAATGCGGGAGCAACAGAGGCGCCTCACAAAAACCCACTGGCATAATTCGAACAGAGATGCGCACAGACAGAGTTCTTGCGCGCCTCAAATCAGTAAGTAAGCTTAAACTTAAGCTTATGCTATCTTCGCATTGATTTGGACAAAAGAGAAAGTTTCCTTTTGACTGCTGCAAGTTGCGAGCAAACGAGTGAAGCTGATTTTGTGTTTTCTCTGACTGATTGTACTGTACTGTACTGTACTCGATCCAACCGACGGCGGAAGCTTTTTGATTCTGGCGATGGCGGACCCGAGCTTTCTGTTTCTCAAGTGGGCAAACGGCAACTTGCATAGGCGGAGAGGCGGATCTTTTGACGGTGCTGACATGGGTGAGGATTTGGCTAACTCAGTACCCCTGCGTGAGGGATATGAATTAATAAGTATTTTTAATTAATAAGTATAATTAATGAGTCTGCAAAATCTTTTCTTTTTTCCATATTATTTTGTTTTGGGAAAATGTAAATTTTTGTAAGACATGTCATAGAGTAACACTCCCAAATATAAAACACTAATAAAATATTTATTCAATGATTATCATCAATTTAAAAAGTCAAAATAACTAAGAATAGATATAGTATTAAAAAACAAACCAATTAAGAAAATTAAAAAAAAATTGTTGCAAACCAAATAAGAATAATTATGGTAGATGAAAACCAAAAAAATTAATAGTCAAGAGTGTTGAAATTCTAAAATTTCAACTCAGTAAAACCATTCAATAGTGGAAATTAAGTAAAGTATTCCAATATTCTATTGTCGAATTTGACCCTCATATATGGTAGTCAACTATAAGTCTTTCAAAGAATTAGAGAGGTTTTTTTCCTACACTTGTTATAATACAAAAACTTGCCTTCTAATTTGATTGGTCAATTTTATATTATCAAGATCTCTTTTGTCTAATTTAGAGTCTATGATTCCAAATATGAATTCAATTTTTTTTTTAAATTTTATCATCCTCTAGAAACAATTTGTTCAATCATTTTTTATGAAATACAATTGTAAAGGTTCAAATTTTTGTCCTTCTAAGGAAGGCTCATAACATTATGTATAGTATAGTGGAGTCTAATATAGCAAGTGGGTGGTCCTTGCATCACATTCACAAGGAATTTTAGTTTTTTGAAAGAAAATAGTGAATAGATCTAAAAGCATTCACTAAAGCTATTGTACATTTGTAGAATTAAAATTGCAATTAGATAATTATTGGAATTAGATAGTTACTATTAACTATAGACAATGAAAATCATAAATTCTAAAAAAAATCATATATTTTTTGAGCTTTTTTGTAATTCTATAAATGTTTAGACTGAAAACTTAAAGTGTTATATAGGTGCATATGTAAAGTACCTATATAAAAACTCAAAATCATTCATTGGAGGCTCTTTTACATTGAGCCCATATTGCATCATATATAAATTTTGAAGACAACCCACAAGTAATTTAAGGTCATATTTGGAATACATTGAGAGACTTTTCAACATGAGGGGGTGGTACAAAAATGGGTACTTCTACTTTATGAAGCTAAAAGCTAAAAACATTCCATAAAAAAGATGTAAAAAATCCAAAGGAAAAAAAGGCATTAATTCACCTCAAAAAGACAAGTCAATAATCCTACAATTAAACCCTAAAAACCTTTCACTCTTTATACTTCCATTTTGTGATTTTTTTAATTTAAAAAGTAGATAAAATTAGATATATCTTATCTAATTTATAAATTTTTTAGATTTTTTTGTAAATTTATAAAATTACTATGTATCTTTTAAGGAAAAAAGGAAAAAATTCACTCTAAACATCTCAAGATTTTGCCATAGGTGTACAATTATATTATGAGGCAACGATATTTACCATGTCTTTCTATACTTAAGAAAATCAAGAGATTGTGGTCAAAAGATCCTAAATTTAAATTGCAATAAAATATAAAAGTTCAAGAATTCTTCATATTCTCAAATTAAAAAACTAAATTCCATTAACCCCTAAAGGTCAGAATTGTAGTTTTTTTGCAACATAACAATTTTGGGCAACTCACTATGAATGGATTTTTTATTTATTTTTTACTGAAATTTTCTCACAACATATGCCCAAAGAATAGCTTTGAGGTCCAATGATTTTTATAACTTTTGACTACATGGTTAAAAATTTATTGCATGATATGTAATTTTCATTGTTTAGTGGGCAGCTTGGTTAGCTCTAAAAACTTCTTTATATATATGGAAAGCTTTTGAATCAATCCATTTTTATTAACGAAATGAAAGTTATGAGGGTTTTTAGTTTGCACATAGGTAGGTTTTAAAAAAAAAATTAAACTAGAGTTTATTCCAAAAATTGGGGTAGGTATCGTTTTCACTTTTCAAAGACTCCATACCTACTAACAAACTAAAATTCTTCTTGACTTTCATCTTATTAATCAAAATGGATTGATTCAAAAGCTTCCTGTCATGGGCTAAGCCCAGTTAGAAGCTCGGATGTACACTCGCTAGTCTAAGATAATTTCAGTTCAAAGATAGAACTTAAAGTTTACTTTTAGTTAGTTAAAGTAAAAGCTAGACAGAGATTAGTATATAAATAAACACTTATTCATTGTAAACTTAATTTCTGGATTAATATTATATTTTACTCAATAGTATATGTTTGTTTTGACATCTATACTCTTACATAATCCAGAAATTCTCTCTCTTTGAAGGGGCTTAATCCACCCTTGCTTTTCAAACGGCAAAACTTGGACGAGTTGATTGAGGACTTTATCCACCCTCGTAGTAACGATAGGAGACGACTACAGAACTGGGACGCAAAGGAAAGCTTTGCGAAGCTTGAAGACATTGGTTGAGGCGTGTCTACTTTTTGGAGATGGAAGACAGCGCGCTTTTCAACGAGGAGAACGACGAGATCTTGCAGCAGCAGCAGCAAGAAGAATATACGGAGGAGGACTATCGACGGGAGATTATGAGGTTGCGTTCAGAACTTGCTGAAAAACAATTGGGAGGTCCATCTTCGTCATAAATGATGCTACAATCTTTGCAACAACAACAGTATGGAGTTACTGCTCCTTCGTTGCGTAAACGATTGCCGGACATCTTGAAGTTCGATGGTAGTTGGAAGAGCTACCCGATGTGGAAGGTCGAAGCTGATAATAAACTTCGAATTGATGGGGTAGTACTCGGGACACTCCAAGACCAAGCGGCGTATTTGTTCACTAGGATGGAGGCAAAAGCGCAGTTGATGGTAGTATCATTCTACCAAAACCAACCGGACTGTGATGCAAGAACTTTTGTTCAGCATCTTGACAACGTTTTTATCGACCCAAATGGAGCGGCGCGGGCGTTGAATAGGCTTCAGGCGATGAAGCAAGGCAGAGAATCGTTTGCAACATTTTTGCCCAAGTTTGAGAAAGAGCTTGGTGAAAGTCAGCTTACCATGGTTCCTGACATGGTGAAAATTGGATATCTTCGAGGTGTTCTCAACGTGGAGATGCAACGCGCGATGATCGGGCCCGTCACGTATGTTCACTACGACACTTTTGTGCAGGCTTTGTTGGCAGTTGGTTCTCAACTCGATTGCCTTCAATATCAGAAAGGTCGTGCATCTCCGATGGCAACAACAAATCGCGTGTGGCCCGATGGAGATGAGATGGATTGGACGCCTACTGTTCAAGTAGGAAAGCTTCGAAGACGCCTAACGCTAGATGAACAAGAGAAGTGCTGACATGAAGGTCGATGTTTTTTATGTTTGAAGCGTGGCCATCGCGCGAATGATTGTTTGTCAAAGAAGGGTGATGCCCAAGGAAAGATTAAAAAAGAAGACGCAGAGAAGACCACGAAGGTGCGTGCAGTCAAAAAGAAGAGTAATGTTGTCATAGAGGAGGTCAAAGAGGTGGAGACTTCTGACTCTGAGATGGGATCGGAAAACGAGTAGCTTTCGGCAAAAGACTCAGTCGGAAGTGTGTAGGCAAGTTGTTGAAGTTGAAAAGTTGGTGTTCACATAAGAATCTTGACACGGATGATATGTACATTGATATTTTGATCAATTCAATTTTATCCACTCGTGCTTTATGCGACTTTGGATGCCAATGCTTCGCAACTGTGTCTGAGCAATTTGTTAAGAAGAACGGATTAGATTCTTCACCAATCGAACCAAGACCCCTCGAACAAGTTACAACCATAAAGGAGCAACCTATGATTCAACACATAGTAACATTTAAAGTTGATATCAACGGTATAGAAGAAAAGATTATTGCATATGTTATTCCCGGACAAATTGATAATGTCATCTTTGGAAAAGGCTGGATGGAGCGACATGACGTTAGCATTCGACCTGCTAAAGATGAGGTTTGCATTCGGAAGCCTTTCAAGATGATCGTCAAGACTCGACCCATTATATCGGAACCAATTCGGGAAATACAGGCAGCAACAATCCGGACTTTGCAAGCTAGCGATGAACCTGTACAGATTTTTACTGCTAGCTTGGTTGACATTCAGAAGGCGCTCCAACAGAAGGTGTACAAGGATCCTGCGCAACATTTGGGAGAGCGGCAAATGTGTTGGGCTTATGAGTTGAATGACTTTAGCTTTGAGATAGTGCATAAACCTGGAAGAGAGAAAGTTCAATCAGACGCACTTTCTCGTCGCGAACAAGACACTCCCAACGATATGAATGATGATCGGATCATGAACCGACATCATTAACTATTGGAAGGAGATGGTAACGCTTTGAAAGTGGTTGCAAAATCTGCATGGATAAAAGATGGCGATGCGGATTCAGAAAAGGAAATCGCGGCTATGGAGTCAATGATGACACCATGTCCCATATGTCCATTTGCAGACGCAGAGATGATTGCATTGTGGGATGCTGAACTCAAAACGAATCATCGATATTGGAAGATGCGGAAGGTTGTTATGGATGGCGAACGTCGACTACCAAAAGAATGGGGCCTACCGATCACAATTAGTGAATGCTCTGTAGATGGAGCCCATCAGCTACGTTGGCGTAGATGAATGTGGATACCGACGTACGAACCACTTCGAACGTGATTGATTCAATCTATTCATGACTCACCATTGGCTAAACATCCAGGTTGTGAAGGAACACGAGACTTGCTCGCACGCGAATATATGTGGCTTGGAATGACTCAAGATGTTCGAAGATTTGTACAAAATTGTAATGTCTGTGGAAAATCTAAGATTTGGTGTGAGCAAAAGCAAGGTTTATTAAAACCTATGCCAATTCCCACACGGATATGGACGGAACTTTCCATCGACTTTATTACCGGCTTGGCACCAAGTAACACTTATACGAATATCTTAGTTGTGACGAACCGTTTGTCCAAATCCATCATTGCTGTGCCAATGAAGGAAATTCGTGCTATTGATGTGGCTCAAAAACTCTTAGAGCAAGTTTTTCAACATCACGGACTACTGACCACAATCGTTTCCGACCGCGGCAGTCAATTTGTGAGTATGATGTGGGGAGAAGTGTGTCGATTGCTGAAGATCACACGGAGATTGTCGACAGCCTTTCATCCAGAGACGGACGGTGCAACAGAGCATGCCAATCAAGAGCTTGAAACATACCTTCGCATCTTCACTGCATTTGAACAAGATGATTGGGCTCTTCAATTGCCAATAGTAATGATGGCATTGAATAATCAGGTAACGCAGTCCACAGGTATGTCATCATTTTTTATGACTCACGGCTTTCATCAATCTCTTATGGATTTTACCATACCTGAGGAGCAAGGATCTTCCTTATCACCGGCGGAGAAGGGACGTAAGCTTGTTGAGCAATGGAGTCATAGTGCTGATATGGCGAAAACAGCAATGGCGATTGCGCAAGAAAATCAAGAACGTCAATCTAACGTACGACGTTCCGTGGCCGAAGTCTTTCGTCCGGGTGACCGTGTCTGGTTGAAATTGAAGAACATCAATACAACACGGCCGATCAAGAAGCTCGATTGGACTGCCTTTCCTTATTGCGTGCTTGAATGTGTTGGTACACATGCGGTTCGTTTGAATACTCCTCCCGGTATTCATCTTGTTTTCCATGTGAGTTTGGTTAAGACGGCAGGAGCAGATCCTTTGCCTTCTCAATTGGCACATGATAATGAGCCTAGTATTGTTTTGCACAATCCACTAGATCCTTCAGATGCCACTACTGATAATGACGGCGAGTACACAGTTGAACGGGTATTGCAACATTGGCGCCGAGGACGTAGTTGGCAATTACTTGTAAAATGGCTTGGCTGGCCCGAGCCCACTTGGGAACCATTACGTCATTTGCAAGATGCAATGGCCTTCGATGATTATGAGCGCTCTTTGCGCGATGTAGGCTTAGTTGTTCCTTGGGCAGATCTTCTCCTCTTTTCTTAGTTATGGAGGAGGAGGAGGAGGAGGCATATGTCATGGGCTAAACCCAGTTAGAAGCTTGGATGTACACTCGCTAGTCTAAGATAATTTTAGTTCAAAGATAGAACTTAAAGTTTACTTTTAGTTAGTTAAAGTAAAAGCTAGACAAAGATTAGTATATAAGTAAACACTTATTCATTGTAAACTTAATTTCTAGATTAATATTATATTTTACTCAGTAGTATATGTTTGTTTTAACATCTATACTCTTACACTTCCCACAAATATATGAATTTAGAGAACCGATTTCAAATTTTTATTTTTCAAAAAAATTATTTTAAAAGAAGTTTTTAGTACTGTCCAGGTTGCCTTTTGAATAATGAAAATTACATATCATGCAAGAACTTTTTAACTATGGAGTCAAAAGTTATGAAAATTGTTGAACCTCAAAGCTACTCCTTAGGTACGTATTGTGTGAAAATTTCAATGAAAAAAAATAAAAACTACATCCATAGTGAGCTATCCAAAATCTCTATGTTGCCAAAAAAACACAATTTTAACCTTTAGCGGTTAATTTCATTTCATCGTTTGACCATAATTTTTAAGGTTCAAATTTCCATCAAGCACAAGGAACTTGAAGTTGCTAGATATACTACATGATACTCTATGGATTAAGCATTTTCTTATGAAGAGAAGTCAAATTGTACCACAATGAGGGAATATGTAATCTTATACCTATTTCACTAAAAACATATTCAAGAAATTCCTACCAAATTTTTTTGTTCATATTCCCATAATTTGAACTTAGATGTAGGTCTACTATAGGAATATATTTTCACAAAGGTGATCTCTAGATGCATCATTTTGGATACTCAAAGTCCAAAAATGTATGAAAAATTAGCAAAATTTCTTTACATCAATACTAAGTGATGCTATAGAGAAAATTGGGAGGGCTCATTTCAATTATTTTGATCATTTCAAGGAATTAAGAATAAATCTATTCCAATCATGTATTTAACCTAAAGCAATTGTAAGAATAGAAAATTAGTGTCCATAATCATAATTGAAAAAATTGTCTACAATGACTCATTTACAATCATTGAGGACATATTTTTCTACCAAATATATATGATCCGTCTTCAATAGTTAAGAGAGATTTAGGCCTCAATGGGATGAATAGTAGTTATAAAAAAACATTCATAAATTAATGAAAAACCCGAGTGAAAAGTTCATACTTTGTCAGAAAATGTGATTTCAAATGCTATCACCTTTATATATTAATAAGTGGGAAAAAATAAAAAATTGAATAGGGTAAGGCAACCATTTTGCCCACACGGAACTCACCTACCTCATCATGCATGACAACAATTTGAAAAGTTCAAACTCAATTCCACGGTACCCAAACAATGCATACCCAAGTGCGTTTGGAATCCCTTTGGAACTGCAATTAATGGGAGGAAAAAAAATCAAGTTCTAGTAATTGCGGCAAAATCGATGCCTCTACTGTTTTCTGTACACTAAAATGTCGCCAAACTTTGGGCTTTAACGGAAACATAACCTGCCGTACGCAGTCCACGAATGATAAATGGATAGTGCTGCCGTTGGATGTTCAAGGTCCACACGCAAAGCAATATACCACTTTTGAACATTGCAACTGCACAGAGCCAGCTAAAATATGTCCAAGAGAACGAAGTCCAGAGGCGATAACGTTTCAGTACCATCCAAACATGGACCTCGACATTCGATTATAGACCTCTAATGCTCAGCATGCTAGACCACTTCGTAAGCAATAGATGTATCTCTTGAGCTTAAAAATCCGAGCACGACCTATAATACATCACGATGTGTGAACGGGCATTTTTACTACCTGCATTCGATGTGGCCTACATAGTAGAACTTCCGCCAGCAGAGTTCCCATTCATGCCAGCCTTAGGGTATGAGTGTTTCCACTTCTTTGGGGTCATTCTTGGAGAGGCGATCCGAATATCGACTCCACGCCAGCATGGCTGACCCAAACGCCGGTTCCAACTGAAGATATAATAATTAGCAGATAAACAAATTTAAAATTAGTACTGTTGGCATTGCAGCCTATATAGTTTACACTACTCTGGACATACAGTCCTTTCAAAGGTTGTATGATAGGTTCTAATCTAATGCAGAGACCAAGGATGATCTTTCAAAATCTTCCATGACTCTTGCACCATTAAAAAAATTAAGTCTTGCAGTACACATAACTTTTATTTAGAAAACCAGTACAACGCTGATTTTGAAAATCTTGCAGCACAAAATGGTCGTCAATTGTCACCTTAGGTATGATTGGCTGAGCTCCAGGAAACATCTTCAAAACTTTCTCGACAAGGGACTTGCGAATATCCCATCCATTCTCAGGGTTCAACACTCCTCCGACCATTACAAAAGGGAATGATTCCTTTCCATCTGCACAGAACGAAAAATAAAAAGGATCTCACAAACTGAGGAATATTACTAAGGCATAATTTTTACGGGTAAAATCACACGTACAAACCACCTCATATCATTTATTGGAGCTTTATTTGGAAGCTTTACTACCTTCTGAGAGTGGAAATCATTGTAATTATCGCTTATTGAAACGGAAGTACTATGCCTCATGGAATAAGTTATCTCTTTCACCTCTAAACCTTCGCACTAAACTAAGTCGCGTTTGCTGTACCACCATGCCAAACAACTGACAAATGTCAGTTGCAAGCACTGGCGACAAGCTGCACAAATCCTGCTGCATGTCCGTTTCGCAAACGACTATCACAAAGAATGACATAGCTACAAGACTTCTACAAAATGTTACAGATGATTAGAACAGCCATTTCTGTTGATTCGCATGCTAACTTGGCGAAGTTTTCTATTCTCACTACATGCCAAGTACAAAAAAGCATGCTGATAGAGACACAGCAAATCCTGCGATGCGAGACAAATCAAAGATTTCAAACATTTCAACAGAGAAACAGCCATGCGACATTTCACCTCTTCCACCGAGGCTAAGCGATTTAACCACGGCTTGTACACTGCAGGCCAATTCTGAAACAGCACTCTCGAGCAGCTCTGAAGCCACGGTATCACCATCTTGAGCACAAGCTTTCACCACAGGTACCAAAGCAGCCACACGAGCCCAGGACAAGTCCGCGTAGACCCAGCTGGCCCAACGGGAGTTCAGTTAGATTTCTCAGCTGATCATAAAAAAATTGCTAAGACGAGGAAAATAAAATTACTTCTCTGAAGTAGACCTCATGCATAACTTCAAAGTATAACGAGGTTACCCAATCAAATCTTCAGCTGAGGAGAGCTTTAATTCCTTCAGTATTGTCCCCGTAAGAGAAGTTTTAGGACCCCGTCCATCCTCTGCCCTCATCACTGCTGCCAAAGCCTGCGATGCGATTGCATAACCACTTGGCAAAGAATGCCGGTAGATTTGCATCAATCTCAAATGATTTGTACCCTGAATTAATATCAACTGATTGAATTTAGATCATCTTCGCTAAATAATGCCTAGCGAATTCATGATAATATGATATGAAATGATAATTTCCTTCGCATAAGAGTCCAAAATAATAAAACAAGGATGTGAAGTGGAGACGTCAGCATGCTCCAGATATCATACAAATAAACTTGAGATCAACCTGCCATGATCTCCGAGCAGAGGTCCCCCTCCCGATGCTCTTGCAAACTCGCCGCCTCTATTGAATCCTAGGGCTATGGTTCCCGTGCCGGCAACCACAACGCAGCCAAACAGTTTCCCATCGCTTCCACTGGCGAGTGCCGCAACGGCATCATTTTGAACAAATATCTCCACATCTTCTGGAAATATGTTTCTGTTAAAGTCCAGTAGATTGTCAAAATCACAGAAGGAGAGAATCAGATCATGGTGACTCCCCCTAGTCCTTCAAAACAAAACATGAACGGCAGCTTTGCAACGGAAACAGTGGCACTGATGCAAAGCCAGGAAGAGCAGGATGGAGAAGAAAATTTCAGAAAAAGTACACGTAGATAATCGAATCAGGCTCACTTTCTGTATCTAAAATAAATAGATAAATTCGTCTATCAAACTCAGTAGCCAGAAACGAAAACGAAATTGAAGACAAACGCAATACACAAAAATACATGCAATGAACCCGTCGATGAGAAAAAAAGATGTGAATCTTGACTGAGAATGCAACTATGAAGGCAGCCACACCTGATCCATGTTCGGTAAGAATCAATATCCGACTGACGATCAATTCCAGCAGCGGCGAGACACACCGATAGCACAGCGGATCGAGGTACTTGAGCCTTTTTCAATGCACCGGCCATTGATTCCTCGATGGCTTGCCTTGCAGCTTCCACTGAGGACAAAACAGTCCCCTAAACTTCGTGAAATTCTAGTAATTACTAATAAATTTGCCATAAATCTGCTGACAACCGACTACAAAGACAGTACGATCATTGACTACCGCTATACTCATCCTACGCTGTAACCAAGTACGTGCACATTGCATAATTATAATAGTGTTTTCTCCAGCTCGAGATAGTCCAATTTTATCACCATGAGCATTAAGTTTCGTATTCCGTTAAGATACTCGTAAAGGCTTATGAAGAGGCGTTGTCAAGAAAATAAAAATCTAAGATCACAGGAACAATGTATCCTTATCACATTACGCTCATTCCAATGCAAGTGAAGTCAACGACGATTAGTTCGGTAGTAAAAAGAACATATCTAACAGTTGCAAAAGTTGCACAATAGGATGGAAATCTAACTAGCATGAGCATTATCTCTGGACCAAGGCCGTTGAAAAATATTCAGGTACGTAACGCCAACATTGTCGAGATCATCGGAAGGATGATGAATCTATCAGAGTCTAACTAGGAGTATTGTATGCATCTCATTATATCTGCCAATGCCGAACTGCGAGGCCGCATTTAGGCCAGAATTTCTAAATGCGGCCTCAAGAATAAAATAAGAACGACTTGACTCCAATTGTGCTCCAATTGGATAACTATCTAAATGCTATTGAGCTAGGAAGATGGAAACTTGACTTGCATAGGCACTACCTCTGGATCAAGGCGTCGAGGAGATTTCAGGTAAGTAACGCCAATATTAACAATATCATCGAATGGACAAGAAGGCAGAGTCTAACTACACAACGGTGCGTGTTGCATATATGTCATTAGGTCTGCCAATGTCGAATTGCAAGGTCATCCACTGGCCCGAATTTTTAGATGAGCAGGCAAAAAAACTCAAAAAGAACGAATTCACTTCACTTTTGCTCCAAAGTGATAGCTACCAAAATGCTATTGCACATACAAAGGCAGAGAGAGTGCATACCGCCAACGCTGTTGTAATTAGAGCATCCAGTCTCGACTCGAGACAGAGGCGACAAATCATCGCCCGAAGTTGGAAGAGGCGTCGCGACGCATATGCACGCAGTTTTAGTACCACCTCCATCCACACCGATCACCACCTTCGGCTGGTCGGCGGTCCAGTATAATTGGCACTCAAACTCCCATAGCCAATCGTTCTTTTTTAAAGGAGAGCTCACAGGAGAGCTCGGCATCGCTCAAGATCGACAGCGATCGCAGTTGAAAAACTAAAATTCTAAACAAATCGTCCGGAAAAAAATTTCTGCAAGCTCCTCTCAGCAATTCAGCGATCAAAAAAGCTGATGAGGTCTTGCGAATTTTCGGTTCATTTCCTTAGAAACCATACATGTAGTCTCAATTGTTCTCCTACCCGTCTGAAGGGTGTTCCCAAACCTCTTTCATAACATCAATCTCTGTAATATCACGTTCTCTGTTATCTCACCAAACCCTAGTCCCTATCTGCTTGCTGGCTACCGGTGACTTACAGAGAGGTGGAACCGGGGAAGGACAATTTCGTGGATGTCGGCGGCTCTATAACCGTCGGTTGCCCGGTGGCCGTGTCGAAGTCACGGATACCGGTAACCGTGTATTTTCTACAGTTGACCGGATGCATTATATGGTGACCTCTGATAACCGGTGAACATCCTTGCATTGCGTGGACGACGGAGTTCATCAGCGATGGATTGCAAGGAATTTTGAGCTGGTTGCGAAAATCTTATACCGGTAGTTGGTTGTCAGGATTCAATATTCGCTGCTGTGATCCGATGCGGCGGAGCTCAACAAATTTCAACAGAGTGTTCGAAGTGCTTTCTTTTACGGCTTTCTTTTCTGAGTTTGTCTCCAGGTTTTGGAGGTTCCTTGGATTATTTCACCGGTGCTGTGATTCTCGGTCAGGATCGCATCTCAATATCCACTTTGCGATTCCAATGCCACATGATAACTCTATGGAGAGTTTTGAGTTTGGTTTCAAGAGCTTCAAAAGGAGCAGAAATTCTCACACCTTAGAGTCTAGGGCTTTGAAACTGAATTGCGCGCGTTCCTGGACGATTTCGTGGTGGACGACTGACCAGATGTGACTGCTTGTGGATGGTTTTGTGCACAGTTGAGGATTTAGGGTTTTCAGGGATTTGGCATTTCGAGTTTTTTGCTTCACAGTCCTGATGCCATAGAGGAAATGAAGTTAATTATCAATGGTTCTACTTCGACTTAGTATAGTTTGGCCACTGATTATTTTGCAATCAGTGGCTTGCCATTGTTTTTCTTTGAGTTTTGATGTGTGTATTTTGATGAATTTTCTGAGGCATTCTACTTCTGTGACTCTTCAGGTGCCGTTGTAGTCCTTCGCTACAAGATCCCTCGACTTTTGCGCGCAAGAACGGTAGTTGAACTCTGAATGCCGGGGTTCCTGCGGACCAACGATTGAGCTGGCGTGCTATGGCTGATAATAGAACTGTTTTTCTGGTATGCATCTTTTCTAGCCCCTGATACCCGTCAATTTGTGCTGTGCAGCACATCAGTTGTTTACCATCTTCGATAGGCCAATCTGTTCAATTTAAGATTATTTTCTTTGTCAAATATGTACAAACATGTGATTCTAGGACAATTTGCTAGATAGTATCTCTATGACAATTATCAAAGTATGCCAACTTGTTCTTCAGCCTCGCCACTTTCACTTGGACTATTATGGCAATCAACCCTTTAAGGCTTACAGCAGTCTTCGGTTTTCACAGCCGACGTGTTCTTGATTTTTAGTAACGAGAACTTGGTTCTTTTTCGGAATAGGTCAACACCTTCATTGCACATACGGTCCTTCTACTGAACAACTTCTCTGCAGTCTGTGAAGATAAGTTGGCCGACGTGCACCTGTGAGTTCTCCATACCAAATATATCTCGCGTTGTCCGTAATTTTGCACGCTTTTTTAGTGTATATTTTTGTTTACTACTTTAACTTGGTACTTTGACGCAATGGGCGCACGATGTCTTAGAACATATTGTTTAGGGTTCTCTTTCACTTTTTTCTCTTCTTTTCCTCCTACGTGAACCTTTTTACATGTTCGGTTGGTGGTCTGCTCGTTTTGAAGGACTTTAGTTTGTAAATCTACCGCACTGGCTGTGACTGGGTGGCAGATGAGTATGTTGCTGTAACATTGCTGAAACGTCTTTTCAAAAGATTGCTTCGACTTGGACTAAAGTATCTGAAATCTGAGTTTGCCTACTGTTTTAGGAGAATACTACGTTTGGAAGTAACTACTACACTGTTGGAATCCAAGCTGGACAGTGTGGCTCGGTTGCGGGGTGAAGCCGGTAGAGTTCTCTTTTTCGCTCTGACAGATTTATCTATTGCCGTCTTTGAACACTTCTACTGTAACTTTTGATTCATTACATTCTTTTGGATGATCGCATACCGGTAGTCATCTCTGAATTTTTGTACAAGTTCTGGATATGCAACAGTGGAACAGGATGAATAGCTTTATTTAGCAGTTTTTAGTGGGTCATATGAGGACGTTCTTTTGTCATATCTTATTTTATTTTATTTTATTGTTGACAGAGAGATGCAATGATCGTTACTGATTTCCGTGATATAAAAATTGGATCCATCTGAATTATCTTTATCACAATCAATTGAATTGGTCATTTTCAAACCATGAATTCTTGGTCCTTTAGGGGCTGAGCATAGCTTGTCAGAGGAAGTAGGCATCAGTGGCGTTGCGAACGTAGGATTGTGTTGCTTAAGCTGCATTCCGTGAGGACTAATTTGTTCTACTGGAATGTGCAGGGAAAGCATCTGAATAGGCCACGAAGACATCATTGAGAAACTGACAGCGTTATTCAAAGTATTCGTGGGTGAACTGGAGTCACGATGAGGGAAGCCGTAGCGAAGGGGAAGGAGATGGGAGCACGGTTCGCCGGAACGCAAGACCTTGTGCGTGTGTTCAACCGTGCCCTTGAGCTTCTAAACAGCAACACTCCAGAGAGTGATCAAGAGCTTCTTGAGCTTGTGAAGAAGTCAAAACGCGAAATAGAAAAAGAACCATCTGTTCCTCCTGCCAAAAAATCACGTATGATTCTTCTTTCGTATCTTGCTTTCTGTCGCTTTGAAAACGTTTGTCCTCCTTACTTTTCCCGCTGTCTTAGTTGCTGAATCCGGCTATATGTTTGCCTGTATATGAAGACGTCTTTAATTTAATCAATGCCTACTTAGCATGAGATCGATATTGGACAACAGTTTCGTTCCCACTATTTCCCGTTTTCATCCCTCAGTATCTCAGATAGGGGTTGAAATTCTGAGGAACGTTGATGTTTTGCAGGTCGAGGACCTTCAGAGGTTGGTGATTTTCAGGCTCTAGGGCATCGTCCCAATTTAGCCACACTCACTGGTGACCATGTAAGCGAATACTTCCCTTTTGTATTTTATGATTCCAACGTCTGTTGCTCAGTGGCTTTGTCTAAATCTCAAGAAGGTCAAGATACTTTGCACACAATCGCATAGACTAAGCGACTGAGATGAAGATGAAACCACCTGAAGTGAGGGAACTTCTTTGCATCTTGCCTTAGAATATATAGGAGTTCAATATGACTTCAGGTTTCTGAGACTCTTCCACACCACTAAGTGCTTATGAAACGGTTATGAATTTCGATAGTGGTACCTCGGAAGGCTTGCACTGATCTGAACGACATGGGACCTGTGTAGGGAAGCGGACAATCCGGATCTGGAAGCGAAGGCACACCTACGCAGTCCACGTCTGGAACCAGTGCTAGCGTAGCGCATGCACAGGTTCGACCGATTCAAGTAATACGGAATCCTGGACGTGGGGGTGGAAGAGGTGAAAAACTCAAGCGGAAGAGCGCTCGGTAGTATTGCCTTACATTACGAAGTTCTCTTTGTTGTGCATCCCGGTGGATGTTCTGATTCCTATTTTTGACCCCTCCCATGATGCCTTCCACTTACAGGTGCTTGTAAGTACAATGGTTTCATCCCCTGCATTGTGCAACTTCTTAACTTCAAGAAATGTACAGAAGATCGCAAATTTCAGTGACCTTCAAAGACTGCCTATTGCAGATTCTATTCCATTTCTTGGAAATTCATTCGAGGTCTGTTTTTGAATCAATGTTGATGTTGAAAGGAGATTATTCCTGTGGTTGCTTAAGAGAGCCTGGTAGGGAGTGAAGAGCTACAAAAGAATCTAGATTTTCCTTTGAAGTAGAATGGATTTTTTTTCAACTTATCATTAACTATTAATTCAAAAAATCCCATTTACCACCAACTCTTTGCGTCATGTAGGAATATAGTGCTTTGAATGGTTACATGAACGATAATGAATTTGAGCACATGCCCAAATATTAACATGATTTGTGATTATAAGAAACTCTTGTGGTTGTATACATTGAAAGGCAAGAGAAAAAACACAACGGAGCTGATCCATTTTTGACCAGGGACCCATTCATAAATTGAAAGCAAGAGATTATTTGTAGCACAATTTCCAATGCAGTTGTGGTGCATTAGAATTGGCTATAGTCTTGGTTGATTTTGCAACCATTCTGTGGTTGGAAATAGGAAGCCCTATATGATAAGAATAGGTCAAACATAATCTTCAATTAAAAAATTAACAGTAATTATGTTTTGAAAAATAAAATTTTGAAAAAATATAGAATCCTTCTGAACTCAATTTTTGTACATGGGAAAATCTCTCCATTAAAGAAATCTATTCTCTAAATATGCATAATTGCTTGAGTGGTCAGAAATGGGTCAACTCCCTTATACTAACACCTCACATTAACACCCAAGGGAACCAACATCCACAAGAATAGATTCAAAATGTATTCCAAAGCTTGTTGTGGGAGCAATGCAAAATGGATAAATACATACAATTTTATGAAAAAGAAAATATTGTCTACTATTTTTCAACAATTTGACTAAGTTGGTCACTTCAAACTTCATGATTTTTGTGCAAGGTTAAAAATTAGTTCATGCAAGGATGGGAAGACATGAAAAACTTGCAAAATGAATATCTTATATCTGAATTCTTCTCAAGAAATAAATTTAGCATGCCTAAAACACTTCAAACCTACATTCCCCTCCTTCCCCTCCCTCCCCTAATTTTTATCCATTTATGCTTAAAAGTTTCATCCTAAAAGCTTGGGAGTCAATTTTAATTAGAAAGCTAAAATTTAATATTTTCAAAATGCTTTTGGATGAATGTATTTCATAATACCAACTTTCTAGTGTACTATTTATTGCCTCCCTTCCTCTCCCTCTCTCTCTTTCTCATTATATATAGTGGCCATATATAGAATGGTCATATATAGAATTATGAGGTGAAATGATCTTTTTGTCTAGACACAAGCAACTAAAATAGCATCTTATTGTAGTTAATTTTTGTAATCCATTCACAACATCATATGGCTAATTCTTTAAGTTAAAGTTTTAAATTATTAAACCTTCATGATTGTAAGTTATTTTTAATTAAACTTTGAAAAAAAGTTCATTCATATGACTTTGTAGATATGTTGTTCATCTTTCCAAAAATATTAGTAAAGTTTAATTAGAAATCTACCATAGCCAAAAATTTATGGAAAACAAAATCAAACATTTAAAGTTGCTTAATTTGCCCATGTTGAAAATAAAAAGAAATCGTATTGGGCATAATCTTTTTAACTATTGATGTAAATACTATGAAATTTAGTTTGCATTCAAGACAATTTTTTTGTTCACCAATGAGAAAATTTTGAATTGTAAGATCAAAAAAATTTGCATCTCCATTTCTTGCCCAAATTTTTTTGAAGACCCACATGTCAACTTGTTGATTTTTTGAAAGTTAATACACAACCTTTCAATACTTTGTGGAAATGAAGGTGGATGATTGATTTGTAACATTGCAACAAGCTTGATTGAACTACAATGCAATACTTGATGTGTGAAACTCATTGTTTCTCACAAATGATTCATCCTATAACATTCTTGAACTTCAAGGCAAGGGTCTTCCTTCTTATGAGTCAAGTCTCTTTTTACTAGATAAAATTTTTTGAGTGCAAGCTCACCCATGAATTGTGGTTTACAATAAACAAATGATTTTTTATTAGAATACCACTAAAGGAGGACCTTGCAACTTCTCTATTCAAGAATGTAATATCCATACATATATTCCAAAACTACAAATTTACTAGCATCACTTCACTATAATCCTTAGTGAAATCCTTAGTAAATTCAATAAAATGGGTTTGTCCAATTTTATTCATTTTTCATGAATATATTTGAATTCCTATCTATGTGGCCGGATGTAGGATTTTAATTTTCAAAACAAGGTCTCATTTGTAGTCACTTAAGCAACATAGAGCAAAGTAATTTGTAATGCAACTTCATCTTCCACTTCCAACTATATGTGATGGAAGGTCAAATGACCTTGTTGTTGTATGGGGATGTTAGAATTTCTTAGGAGAAGGAACATGTTGGTTCTTTGTAGTATCTAAGGTAGATGTGCCAATCACCACACAGGTGAAATTAAAATTCTTCTCCACAATACAATAGGAACTCTCAAGCTATGAAACTTGGCATGATTATTCAATGCCATGTTAAGATTCACTTTCAACAAAACATGCAAAATGATTTTCACTTGCAAATTTCATTCCAAATTGAAAGTAACAAGGCTAAAATCTTCTTAAAAAAACTTTACGGCCCTTCACTGTACAATGTATGGTGATTGTGTAGTGGTGCAAATTCTCGTTGCACCACTTAGTTGTTTGAAGCTTGGTTGTGTGCAATGCTTGTGTGGTACTTGTTTGGTTTTAGGAAGTATATGGTCAATGGTACACTTACCTTAATTCCTGACAAAGACATCAAGAATGAAATTTATTATCTAAATCAAAGAGGCTTAGATAGTCAAGCCATTCCCAACACACGCTTTATTCATACTAATCTTCAAATTGGAGTTACAATGAAGATAAGTATACCCATTATGAACCTAGAATCCAATTTGATCCCTACTATATCTACATTTGTCCAACCTTCAACAACATTGATGGTTTCTCTACTTTCTATGAGGAAATGAAGTGGAATCCATGCACTGAAGAGTTTCTTGCATGTATATCAAGTCATGCCAATCTTGTAAGTGAAGGACATGATAGGCATGTCTTTGATAAAAAAAAATTCTCTTGAAAGATATCATTTGGTAGATGCTAGGAATATAATTCTCTTTCAAATATTTTTTTTCACCATACAAAAATTTTGGTTTAAAAAAAATACTAAAATGTTTGCATCTATTTTTTGAATTATTTTCTCTTGAATTTGTCTTACACTTATAGTACCTAACTTTGCACATTTGATTTTAGCATGTTGAATACTTATATCGTCTAAAATGTAATCAAATCAAGATTTTTATTTCTTTATTTTGAGTAGTGCAAAAAGTGTTTCAATTAGAATGATAAGCATTTATATATGTGGATAAGATGAAACATGAAAAAATGGATGCTTTTTTATTCATCCAAAATAGAGCATCTTCAATGGTATGGTTATATGTCCATTTCAATGTTTTTAGATGAAAAGTGAGCAGTCAATGCTTGACAAGTTGACATGGCAAAAACATTCTTTTTCGCATTACAATATTGCACGGCAAGGATTGACAACTTTGGCAATACTAATTTTCCTTTACAAATGGTTCAATAATAGTAGAGTTCCTTTTTGCTTTTGGTAATTACGAAAATTGTGATTGGAAAGAAAAATAGCAAGTTACCTACATAGAGACAAACAAGTACTTTACATGAGGGGAAAATTTGGCAAAAGTGCCAAAATTGAATTTCCATGTCAAATTTCTCAAAATCCATGTCACATTACACTAATCACAAGATGACACAAATGCATATTTTTACAAAAATGAATTAGTTGAAGTTGAATCAACATAAAAATGTCTTTTCCAAGAGACAAACTATCCCTAGACCAATGGAGACGCTTTTAGAGTATAGCCATCAAGACACCATACTAGCCAACTTCTGCATTTGGGGGAAGAAAAGTGTGTGATTAATTAACCTTTAAACAACATCGAGGCCAAAAAAAATCCAATAGATGACTTGACTATTTGCTATAGAAACAAAGAATGCATTGATTGGTTCAATAATTAAAGCATTTTGATGACAATCTTGGTGTTGGGGGCCATGTTCTTCAAAGATTAACCTTGAAAGAATGGTCTAGTGACCATGGAAATCATTCCTTTGGATACCGTAGAAATCAATGGCTTATAAAATGCAAAAGCACTCAATGAAAGTCAAATCATTTAGCAAATCTTTCCTTTTCACAACAAAACTCAGAAGATAAATAGTTGCAATTTTGTCCTGCATAGAAAGATTCTCTATCATTTATAGGATATAAAATGTCACTAACATCGTGTATGAGTTATAGGACCTAAAGAAAGAGGCATTTAAAAGCATCCCTATACCCAATGGTGTTCCTTTCTAGGAAGGGGTGTCATTTCAGAATATAAATGTACACATATCAAACATAACTTATTAATGACTGACATGATAAGCCAAATATGAATCACTTAGATTTGCATTTCATAATGACTTCCCTTCGTAGAAAGGGGCGCCATTGGATGCTTGTACCTTATTCAAATATTTTTATTGGCATGGTGAAAGTTGCAATTTTGTAAGGGATGGCAACCTTGTCCTAACTCCTTTTTCCCTTTTCGTTCTGCAAACTAGCTAGGTTGCTTGGATTGGTTGAAAAGCAAAGTAGTAAGGTACCGTTCCCAAGGAATTTCCAACCAGGGGTTTCAAACACGGACTAAAGCAGCGGCCTTGGGATTTGCAGAGAAGAACTTTCCCCTGAGCAGTGGAGATGCTCTCCCAGTAAGTAGGCCCGGGTATGGCATCTTCGCCACTACACGAAAATCACATGGCCGAATAGCACCTCAGCCAAGTGGCAACGCAAACAGACTCCCAGCTGGTGCAGAATTGCAAAATTCCATTTCATGACCGCTCTCACTCTGCTCATTACTACAGTGAACATAAGTACGTAAGATACGGTGAACATCCAGATAAACATCACTCCAATGCAATCACCAAGAAATACAATATTTTAATCCAAAAATCCTGCTTGCCAGGAAGGGCTCCACTCAAGACTACACTCCAAAAAAGGACACATCACTGGAACAATCCCTAGTACTGCATCCTGATCCCCATCGATGATACAGTTCCCCTTCGCCTTTTGTTTAGAATCGAAGACGCAAACCCAGACATTCTCCACTCAAAGGCTTTTGTTGCGACCCAAGTTTTGCAACTTTGGTGGCAAGGGTCTTTAGTTTAGCTATGGCGCATCCTGAAGCTTCAAGAGTCCTGCGGACGGCCTTTGTGCCTCTGCTGCTGCTCACTCTGGCTTTCCTTCTCATCTGCGTGCCCTTCCTTGCCAAACCGAAGACGCAGGTAAGCAAGTCCTGGAGCTCATGCAGCTGCCAACAACTTGAGGCCCCTTCTTCGAGCCATTTGAGGGTTCATTTTAGGCTCTCTTTCGAATTGTTACGTACATTGTCCCTCGAAATTGCGTCAATCAGGGCGATGTGGATCCAATTTTGTTGAGGCTTGTAGTAGCGGCTTCGTCTTTCGTTTGGATTTCTTGGTTTTGACGAGGTCTGTGGGGTGTGCAAGTCTTGGGTGAAGAGTTGTTTGTGATTTGTATTTTGGATGGACATGATGATATGGTCGTGTTCGTAGTAATCACGTGTTTCGACCAGCCGAAATTGTGATATTCAAGTGCACAGAGCTCTGAAAACTTGGACTGGTGCAGATTTGAAGTTGAAACAGGCGTTTAACAGGGCCAATTTCTGGAATTTTGCTCAATGTTTGCGAGATTTTGTGAATTTCTTTTTTCTGTTTTAGTGAATATGACGAATGGTGGTTCGAATAATCTCTTGGAAGCTCTGGAATTGTGCTCTTGTTCTCGGTAATGGTTTGAAGCTCGTGGGGTAATGGTTTTTGAACACGGGTTGGAGTGCTTAGAGGGAAGATGAATGCAATGAAGTCTCTAGTGTACGGTAGGGATACTGATTTTGCTTTGGATTTGAAACGGCCTGTCGTTCATGGATTTGATGTGTTTTGGAATTGCAGGTGGACGAAGGATGCAGTCTAATGTCCGACACGCACTTCGTGCTCTACAGCAACCGTGTTGTAACTCCTGAAGGCACTGGATCTTACGCAGGTTCGTTACCCTAAACAAACAATTTATATTAGTGTTTACAAGTAGTGGCATTGATGTACCGGAGGTGGAAGTACCACACTTTCTCGAGGATGATCATACCAAATTTTTTCTCTGACGTTTATCCTGACCTAGTATTGCAAAATGCAAACGTGTCCTTGCGTCTGTAGAAGTTAACAAACATTCAGACCCCAGTTAATGTGAGTGTACGATTTTTAAATTTTTAAATTTTTGTTGCAGTGGAGGTGAAGGGCGAAAGGATTGTTTCTGTGACGAAGAGAAGTGAGGCACCCAAGAGCACAGACGGAGGGCCTCGGGTTCTGGATTATGGAAATGCCGTGATCATGCCCGGACTTATTGATGCGTATGAACTTTAACCGTGTAGCATTCCAGTTGCAAGGCAGTGGAAGGGATTCTTTCTGCCTTCTTTGCGTAGGTTTAGTATTCAGTCGACCCAATTGGATATTTAAATAACTTGAGGATTTGAGGAAAGTAGTACGTAGTATATTTGTACAAGGATAAAAGCAAAAATGTATCAAAAAGAAAGAAAAAGATTCAAGCATTACAGGGTTAGTTGTCTGCTCACAGTAGGCATGTCAATCTATATTTGAGAATTGCATAGGTCTATGCCAGTGATATTCACAAGCAAAATAATGAATCCTGGTATATTGTTGCAGTCATGTGCATATCAATGAGCCGGGGCGAACGCAATGGGAGGGTTTTCTCACTGGCACGAAGGCCGCTGCAGCTGGTATGTTCCATGCAACTACACTGATTTATCCAATTAGTGAGGGCAAAATTAGAGTCACCTGCAAATGTAGTGTCTCTAAATTTTCTTCTTTTGGTGGAGAATAGTACAAGGTAGAAAAATTTCAGCTTCCAGCAACTTAAGCATATCGCAAGTAGTGTCTCGGTAAATTAGTATCAGACACTAATAGGAGATAACATGGTAACTTAGTATCGCATGCGTTAATTAGAGGATAAATCAGTGCGCGCTTCTCTTATTGTCAGCACTGGTTGGTTTAGGCTTACCTTCGTTGAATGTCTTCGGCCATTCATTCTCGAGTGGAAATGGGGTTGTCTACTATCCTTCAATAGTGATCTACAACCTCTTGCTTGGAAGGACTGTAGAAGAATTTATGCGTACTGGTTGATAATAATACAATCTCACGAGAGCTGAATTCTCCACAGCTCTAGAAGGATCTCCGAAAATCAGTCTCCTACATATGATTAATTAAATGGTATCCTTTACCTTAATGCGTGTACTAACTCGACAAGGGTGTGCTCCACAGGTGGTACGACTACTATTGTGGACATGCCGTTGAATGCTCACCCCACTACGACGACAAATACGATTCTGAAGGAAAAGGTAGACCTCTTTTCGTAATTGCTGCATTTCTTGTATGGAGAATTCATCATCTTTCACGTCTCTGCTGCACTTTGAGAGATTATTATGTTCTTGTGCGATTTCTGAGTAAGTTTTATGTTGTGTGCATGGACGCGGATAAAGATAGAATCCACCAAAGATAAGCTTTATATCGATGTTGGTAAGTTTCCTGCCCATCCCAAGTACTCCGTAGTTTCTAGCATACAAAGTTGTCTTTGAGTGAATAAACTAGAGTCCTGTATGATCGAGATTATTCTAGTTTGATTGTGTTCTAGTATTTTTTATTTTTTGTCTTTTTCTGTTTTGATTTTGACAGGGAAGTGTGCAGTGAGAGCAGTTTCTTTTTGATATCTAATTTGTGCTCGTTGTATTTTTCAGGTTTTTGGGGAGGTTTAGTCCCAGACAACGCTTATAATGCATCGGTCTTGGAGGGTCTCCTTGAAGCTGGCGCTCTTGGTTTGAAGGTTTGGAAAATATCTTTTCTTCTTGTTTTGTTATCTAGATATATTTTTTAAAGGGTGACAAAGCAATTTTTGTGTTCCAGAAATCCTTTGCAAGTTTTCATCTTAGAGAACGAGAGCGAGTACCGAAAATACTTTAAATCGAGGAGATACTGACGCTCGGTTACGTTGTTGAAGTCGTTCATGTGTCCATCAGGAATCAGTGACTTCCCAGCCACCACTGCAAATCATATAAAGGTGAGCGAGCAGTTTGTGCAGTAAATTAGCTTGTCTTGATGAATGTTTTGTAATTTTGTGCATACTTGTGTCTACAAGTTCAACCCTTTCTTGAATGATTGACTTTATGTTTTCATTTGCACATCGAAGCATGGTGACTATGTTTGGATTAGTGGAGACTGTCAGTAGGGACGTGACTCGATTGATGCTATTTAAACCTG
The DNA here is from genome assembly GCA_963969395.1 of Pseudoscleropodium purum. Classification (NCBI taxonomy): domain Eukaryota; kingdom Viridiplantae; phylum Streptophyta; class Bryopsida; order Hypnales; family Brachytheciaceae; genus Pseudoscleropodium; species Pseudoscleropodium purum. The sequence goes on from OZ017799.1 coordinate 4,912,203, forward strand.
AGTTCATATCGATGAGGGTTGAATGCAGTTTCAATCGTACTGAATCTCTGAGGGTCTGAAAAAAATGAATGGCATGGAATTGGAGCTTTTATTTTCTCTGAGCCCAACTGATGACTAAAGTAAAACGATCTGCTATTGTAATTTTTTAGAAGACACAAGCTCATGACCTTTGATTTTCTCTTAACGATCTACAATGTGGTACTCATATAACAATTGCATTGCTTTTTTAGGCTTCGTTGCCAGTGCTGGCAAAGTTCAAACGTCCCATTCTGGTGCACCAGGAAGTGACAGACCCACCCGCTGACCCCTCGCACTTGGCCCCAGGGGAGCCACCAGGCAATGCTCGCATTTACGACAGATATCTGGAAGCTAGGCCTATTACATGGTACTCATTCATTGAGCTGTACCGCATTATTTGTTTGGAATATGTCTTGACAAATGTAACATTGCCACCCAACCATAGAATAACGCTACTAGTAAATTACCAAGGTGTCTATCTGTTTGACATATGAGTACATACGTCCTTGCGAAGCTTATTGTGTAAAACGTGACTCTGATCTGATACCACGGTGCAATATTTTGAAGTGTGTACACTACATAGAGAATACCTTGCAATTTAACCATAAAAGAGGGGCATCTCCTTCATTCATTGAGCTACTTAGCTATATCTTTCTGCATATTGTAGAACATGCAGGAACTTTTGAACGATTTTAGCCCTTAATTTGATCGTTCAACTGCTCAGTGCTCTTGCTACCTTCTAGCTCATAAGAGATTGTTGATTGCGTAGCTTGTAGTGGAGTAACTTCATTCCATTTTGACAAAATTCCGTTTATTTCGGTGCAGGGAGCGAGAAGCAGTAAGACAGTTGATGGAGGTGGCCAAAGACACAAAACCTGGAGGTATTGCAGAGGGAGCTCATGTGCATGTTGTCCACCTCTCAGATGCAGAAGATTCCCTTTCTCGTATCAAGGTATATATTTGCTAACGCCGATCTTTCACTTGTCTTAAGGTTATTGATGCATTTGCACTTATGACTTCATTGCGAAGCAAGTGCGTGTTTTCAGGGAGCCTGATCAGAGGCGGATTGAAGGTCGATTTGAAGCTTTTGAGGTTTAGAAAAGACGGAACATCGTCATTTGTGCAAGTTTTTCCTTTTGTCCCATCATTTTACATGAATTGATTCAGAACCTTACACAAAAATCATGAAGCATCAAGTGACTTAGCTAGTCTCAATGGTAGAGAATAGAGAAGAGGCAAAATTGGCTTTGTCAACATAATTGGAGGAAGTACTTCATACGTTTCGTAAAACTCTTGCAGTAAGCTATTGAAAGTGTATTCATCGTACACCCTTTCTGACTCTCTTCGGAGTCAATGTACATTACTGTTTGCACAGGAAGCCAAGGCTGAAGGATCTAGTGTGACCGTGGAGACATGTGCGCATTACCTTTCCTTCTCTGCTGAAGATGTTCCAGAAGGGGCCACTGAATACAAATGTGCTCCACCATTAAGACCTTCGAAGCATCGCGAACTTCTGTGGAAAGCCTTGAAGGTGGGACATTAGATTAGAACATTCCAGCTTTTTTGAAATGGTTGTTTCAAACCTTTGAGCAGTCTCTTTCCTGGCCGGGTTAGGGTTACGGTCCTGTTCTTTCTTTTTGTTCTTTGAACAAGACTTATATCTCTTCCTGTATGGACACGGAGAGATAGAAATTGATAGACAGAAATTTAGGAATGATGAGGGATTATAACGAGAACTGGGTTTTCAGTAAGCTTAATGCGTTTCTCGAACTTTCGGACAGCGCGCATCACGAAGAATCTTCCCAGTGATTCTTGGGGTCGTCTCCATATGGTCCCAGTGATTATATAGAGGCCTCCCCATGATATGTATCACGGAGACTTACACGGAAGATTCTCTCTGTGATGTTGTTTCACAGTTTGTTGCAACAGTCTGATTTTACTGAAAATCCCGTTTCAGGATCTCTTCAACTCTTCTAGTCTATTCTTTTAAGTATGTTGGTTTATTAAAGATGGCTTGGCCTCCCGTTTTTTGTGTGTGTAGGATGGGGATGTTGACATGATAACCACAGACCACTCACCCTCAACTCCGGATTTGAAACTTTTGGAAGAGGGTGATTTCTTGAAGGCTTGGGGTGGTATTTCTGGTATCCAGGTGTGGGGAATTTGTCTTTACTTCTTTTCTAATGTGATCTTGCGTTTTTCTGTAGCCAAGCAAGCAATCTTTCGGATAAGTTTTGTTGGATCTTGCTAGTGAGAAGAGAAGTACAATCCTAGGGTCTTGAAGGCATGTGAGTCTGAGTTGTTGTTTTCGCTTTTGCAGTTTGCATTGACAGCTACATGGACTCATGGAAGTGTCCGGGGCATTACCATTGAACAATTGTCAAAATGGTGGAGCACGGTTCCTGCTAAACTGACCAACCTTCCGCACAAGGTTCTCTCAATTTCTTCATCTCTTCGGTGGACACGATTTTTTGATTCATCATTCCATGTTTTCCTTTGCCAGATTCTGAGATGTACTCTCTATCTTTTTCCAACTTCACGCAGTGGTTGCAACAGTTGGGACTATGGCTGAAATTGTGGTTGTGTGAACAGGGATCCCTGGAATCTGGGAAAGACGCCGACATTGTTGTCTGGGATCCAGAAGCGTCTTTTGTCATTGATAGCCAATACCCCGTCTACTTCAAAAACAGGGTATGATAAAACCTCTCCTTTGTCAGCACGTCAATTCTTTTCTTATATTTGCATCTCATAATCTGAAAAACCTGCACAGTGCTCCAAATTAGTTGGCTCTGGACCAAAGCTACATTTACATTCACAATGAATGTGAGGAAGTTTGAGTAGGATCTTACTTGAAAAGCAAGCAACCCTCTGTCAGGGTAGTATCATTGGGACAAAACTTCCTGTAACTACCTAAAAGTGCACATGAAGCAATTTTTGCACAGAATGATATTGAGAATGGATGTTTCTTTCTATTCCTCTAAGCTTGAAGGTAATTGCATCTAAAATTGTCCATCTAAGCATTTGAGTATGATTTCTATTATTTAACTGTCTAAGTTTTGGTTGAGTCTTGTTGGGAGTCAAAGATGGATTCTACATTCTCTTAGACTGAATTTTTGGGACTCCTAGTGAAAAGAATATGAACTTTCAAAGTGCCGAAAATAGATGAACCCAAAATCAACCCTAGGATCTCTTTAATAATACGGGCTGTACGTAAGAATCTGTAGGAGTTCATTTTAGAGATAGGTCACAATTACGAGCAGTTACACCAATTACCATGTTGGAAACACAATACTTTGGTCAAAAACCAATTTTTAAACACTTGCATGATCACATCCAGGTGTCGCCATATCTGGGACACAAGTATTCAGGGAAGGTGATCACTACAATTGCTCGAGGCCGGCAAGTGTTTGAAGAAGGACGCCATGCCGAGAGAGCTTGTGGGGCACCGATACTGCACCGAGGTGATTTGCGCAGTCCTTCAGTGCAGACTCTCTGAGAGAAGTGAACGTCGTATTCCTGCAGATGGAGGGGTTTGATTTTATGGAGGGCGTGGTAATTTATTGCAAACAGTAGAGTCTTATAAGACTAGCTTTGCCTCCGGAAGAATTAGTTGTAGAGATGCATGGCTGTAGTTCAGACGAGTGGAAGTAGTATACCATCTTCTCGGCAGAACGAGCATATGTATGTGCTGAAGTGTCTGTATTTTACCCTTTCGTGTACCTATAGCAGTTGCATTGTCAAATTTGTGACTATAATGTATGATTAGTTTTGAATATACTGAAGTGTGAGGGTTAAATGAATGATGCTGGCATTCTTGCTGAGAATGAAATATGACATGGATACAATAGTTTCGGAGGATATGCGTTTCTTTGTTTTGCACTTGCGATTTGCAATTGGAGGTCACCCGTAGAGTAACTACCTCTAACGTAAACTAATAATTGCTAAGAAGCTAGGCCGCTAATTACGCTGAACTATCGAGCTTAGTGCCAACTCTGAGACACATGTGTTAATAGCGCCTTCGTCTTTATATTTTGACTGGTACACGTAGATGAGGCACTTTCAATAGAGCCCTCTTCTGAAACTTCGATGCTCTAAAACCACGACTGGTATTAACCTGTTTAACGCCACAACCACGCCATCAAGAAGTAACACTACAAGAATTGGCCTCACTTCTCAGTACAAGGAGTGCTAATCCCGGATGCATGATATTTGATTTCCTGAAGAGTCACTCGAAGCCATGGCTGATGTGACCTCCATTGGGGTGAAGAACAAACGTCCCACTTACGCAGAATGCGATGCATGCTGTCAAGATGGAAAGAAGGAAAGTGCCGACCTCTCTTGCGAGGCGGGAGTAAATGAAGAGTCCGTTCCTCCTGCAGGGTGGAGAGAATAACCCTAATCGAAATCTGTTTCAAATCACTGAGCCAATCAAGAAACTTCATCAAAATTAGCAGACCAAACCCTAAACCCTGAACTCTAAAAAAAACTGAAAACCCTGAAACCCTGAAGTTCTATAATTGTTGAGCAGATGGGACTGCTGGGGCCAAGGCACACCAGGCATTGTAATCCTCAATAATGCCCTGCAAGAGAGCGCCCTCCATGGCGCCAAGAATGCGCTGCACCACCTGGTCACCCACACCCGTCAACAACCTCTCCGGGATGAGCGACAGCGGCAGCGGCAGGTCCACCGCCACGCCAATGTTCACGAACCCTCCGAAATCCCACAGAGCCTCCTCAAACTTCCTCGGAAAAGCACGCAGCTCTCCGTGTAGATTCAGTTGCAAATCCATGTTGCTGAATTGCTCGGGTAGTCCCGTGACGTCGAGAATCAGCTTGGAGGAGTCGATGATGAGCACCCCGTCGTCGTGCTCTACCCTGGAAATTCAGGAAGTGTTAGGATAAACTGTGTGGAGACAGATCTCAGGAGAAAGGTAGTTCGGAAGCTTAACTTTAAAATGAGCAAAAGGATTATGGGTTAAGGTAAATATACCTAATTGTGATCCCTACTTACCTTATTGCATCATAATGCATACCCCATCTTCATTTCAGAACCTAAATGTAGAGCTGCTAGTCTTCTCGTATTCGTGTGGCACAAATCTCACAAGACAAGAATGACTATCGTACATTTTAGATTCTGACATGAAGAGGGAGTATACATAGTGACGCAATTAGGTGAGGGTTGCAATTAGGTGTGCTTGCCTTGTATCTCTCTGACCATTGACACATTCATCTCAAAGCTTACGTAAGGAGTCACCGTGGAATTTTAAGGGAACTAGTTCAATTCTAAACCTCATTCCTATTCTCTCGGAAAAAGCCCAGGACGATTCGGTGACAATCTGTATTATTGCATTCTCTATGCAAATATCTCCGTCTCCCATTCTTTATCTCCAATGATCGACGAATTCAGTTTCAGCCCTGTTTGTTGAAAGCGCAAACTGGAAGACACTTAGAAAGTCACGACCCCAACTGTGACTCCCTCAAGATGCAACGAAGCAAATATGAATTTCATCGAGTTGAAGAATTCACAAGCTTGTGAAGTGTTAGTACAAAAGATGTAGAGATGGATCCCGCGAACCTGACGTCGGTGAAAGGGGTGGCTGAGAAATTGAAGAACGTGATAGTCATGAGTCGCGCTTGCCACACCGAGTCGCCCAAGTACTTAATCCTTGCGGAGTCCGGGAACGTGACGTTCACGATCCGCTCCGTCTCCTTCAGATACTCCGCCGGTGGGAGTGAGCGCTCTTGGAACGGGATGGACACCTCTTTCCGCCCCGTGAATCGCACCAACTTCGCCAACACAGGTGGCGAGCTGCCGATTCTTACTGCGTGAGACACTGATTTGTGGAGAAACGACGGTGCCGGGGCTGAAATTGAATGGAACGTTTGCCTCCCATGGCGTAACGTTGAGGACAGGACTGTCTTGTTACACAGAGTGATTGCCATTGGAATTCAACAACAATCCTGCACACCCATTAAAAGACACACAATGGATTGGAGATACATGGTTTCACGGTATGACCTAAAACAGCGAGCACTTCAATTAACCCATGAAGACGAGGAGACATGTTTCGCAAACTCTAGGACATTGCACAAGGGAGGAAGAATGTGAGGGAGAAATGATTCGTACGTTCCATCCAGTCACTCAACAGCGAAGAAGACAGCCCAGCATAGCCAGAATGTCATTGCCAACAATCCTTATCCGATCCGTTTGCAAATTGATTTCTAAACGAGTAGAAGCACAATTGATTCAGCTTACAATCACAAGAGGGTGATAACATTCGGATAAATCTACAATCAGAGGGCATATTAGATGCAATAAGATTAGGCCGAGTTAGAGAGGGAGTTTGAATGAACTGGTTTTCTGTGCGTACCTGTTGTCGTGCTAGCTCGTCGTCCCACTGTGGAGCTCGCCTTGCTAACTTAACTTCCTCGCAAGTCGAAGGAATGCAACCGTCCCTTCCAAGGCAGTGTGTGCTGATGCCGAGGTTCGAATTGCATTGCACGTGGACTTCCCACACAACAAGAAAGCCCATTCACAGAAGCCTGAGAAAGTTTTCCTGAATGCACCAAGTTCATAAGCATGCACAGCCGACACCGGAGAGAAGGAAAGACTTACAAGTGGGCAGCCTCAGACTAGCGACGTTGCAAAGGTGAGTGTACCTATTATGGCTCCTGAACCCAATTGGGTTCCTATCTACAATTGTTCAACATTTTAGGAGCTTTGAGGAGCTGAATGCCATTTGCGTGGTAGTACCTTTTGTGTGGGTTGAGAAGTCCTCTATTTACTATAGGTGGTCTTGAGTTCAAACTCAAAAATTGGCAAGGCGCTTACCACCATAATCCAACGAACTCTGGTAGAGGTCAAACGACCTCATCATTGCATGAAGACATAAGAATTTCTTGAGGGAAAAAACATGTCACAATTTTTATAAGATCTACCTTCGAATAGAGTAGGATTGACAAAATCCTACGTCCAAGGAAAATTTACGTCAAAATAGCGAGCATCTGAACACAATGGACATAGTGTCCAAAAAGCCATCAAAAGGCGGACTGGACAAGCAAGGTGGTCCAGTAGTTTCGGTAGATAGGTGAGCGATTTAGGGTTTAGGATGTTAATCTGTTAGTAAACCCATGTCTTCACCAAAAATTAGTTGTGGTCTTTTGGACTCAGGTTTGGGATCTTCTTATATTCCAATTGTCATTGAAAAGGATGGAATTGTACGACACAACCTAGTAATACTCTTCAATTTGAAAGTTAGCAACATTGATATAAACATAAAGCCAACAATATTGTAGTATGCTATTACATCATGATCCATTTAAGAAAGGAAATACATAATTCATTTTTTATTTTTTATTAGGATTTTACTTGGTTTTTGAAACAAAATCACTCTAAAATCCTAATAGGCTAATAGGATTTTTATCATCAATCAGTAAACTACTTCTATAATGAATAGTTAAACAATCTTTTGTCATTATGTAAGCAATGTATCATTGTATCATGAGCAACTAAACATTAAAACACCTAAGGTTACATCTCCTCAATCTCTATGGCTAGTCATCACCATTTTCTTTCACCTCAACCTCTCTATTCTCTCCACTAATTCTCTATTTGACATCTTTATTGTTGGAGGCATCTTCTATATCATCTAATGAAGATGATTCAAATATCACTCTCTCCTTAAGTACTTGCTTTAAGTGGGTGGTCTCCTTTGTTTGAGATCCTTTTTTTTTCCCTTTTTACTTTCAATAAGGAACTTGCATTCTTTTCCCTACTACCAAAGACCTTTCTTCTTTTTCTCTTTAAAGTAGTCAAATCCATATCAAAGGAGGTTAAATCCACATTCTATCTCTTGGATAGGAAAACAACAAAAGGTTGCATCTCTCTTTTATTTTTTTACTCAATTCTTTGACCATGATTTTTCGTTCCTGTAGGTTGTCTATGAATGATTATCTTCACTAAATTCACCAATTGTGGTGTACCATTTGTCGATTTGATGGATTATCATGTTGTTGCATTCACTAGATGTCTAGTATACATAAATGGCAACATTTCATCATTATTTGTATCAGATGGGACAATAGATGATGAAATGACTTTCTTGAGATTGATGCCTAAAGGCCTTTTTTTGAAATATTCATTAGCAATTGTTCAAATTGTGAGCTTCGTGAACCATGCAATCTTGTGCTAGCGAGCTTCAATGATGCATGTATAGGAGCACTATATCGTGGTACTTAGGGATTTAGCTTCATTTTTTTTGGCCTTTGTCATTCTCCAAAAGAATTAGACTTTTGGATCCCATTTTCATTGAACCACCATTCTTTTGTACTTCAATACTTGATTCACCCTTCTTCCCACTATTTTTGTCCACCAGTATTATAATTGACTCTACACTTATAATGCCCACATTCATTTGGATGTCTACCTTACATCCTCCCTTATCATTATATTTGACATTTCCTTACACTATGTCTAGTGCCATGGATGGAGACTTCAAAATTGGATCTAATGTCGTGATATAAAAATGTACACTACGTAAAATGTGTACTAATTTTATATTTTAAATAGATTCTAGAATCTAAAGGACATGCTTGAAGGTGATGCTTCCAATGGCTTCAAGATGACGATTGTTGTCAATGAAGTTGTTAAAAGGATGAAAGCCTTGGACAAATTTCATCAATTTGAAGTATTTTTCTTTAATTTTATAGAATCTGTGTTTGGATTTGAAGTTTGACTCTAAAATGTCAAACTAGAGGGGTTTTTATAGAGTCGCAAGATCTAAAGTTTCAACTAGAGGTGTGAATCCTGATTTCATCATTCTAGACTCAAGATTTATTTTTTAATTTCTTATATGTTTTGAGTGTAGTTTTAGGTATTAAAAGACTTGAAAATAGTATTAGACTAGAACCTATGTTGCACTTGCCAATACACCCCCTAATCACTTTATATCTAGTTTGACCATAATACAACCTAGATCCACATGTAAATAGGGTAAAGACCTCCATTTTGTACATAGTAAGCATGTTAGTAGAAACTACCCAATTATCTACACCTATTCATGCAATGAGACACAAATTGGCTAAAATTAGTTTGAGGGAATCTTGTAAGAACCCTAAGGTAGATTTCCCATGATATGTTTTAGTTTCTCCATTCCAATAAAGAAATAATAGAAACCTTAATTGTTAGTCTATAGGTGCGAAAACTCAAACTGAAGCAGCGAAGGGCATCTATGACAAAATTATGGTGATTTGGAGCAAGAATCATGCCAAGAGTCCAACGATGCAATTGTTTTGCCAAAATTTTTATTTTTGTGAAAGATTCCCTATTCATTGGAAGTTAAAAGAGGTAGTGGGATTTGTACTCCTTTTCCACATTTGCAAGATAAAAATGTAAACTTGCACATTTCTTGAGGAACTTTATGAGAGGTTCCTCCAAAAGTCTTAGTTTTTTTTATCATTCCGAATTTTTTTTCGAATGATCAATTGTCCAAATCCAATATGGTAAATTCATGGGAATTACAATAGATATGATAAAATTTCACTAAAAACTAGTATAAATTTTTTATATTTATAAAGCGCTCCAACAAATTTTGTGACATTTTGATAGCGAGAGTGCCAAAATTAGCAATACCCTCTGAAATCAACAAATTTAAAGATCAAATGCGAAATTAATTAGTATATTGAGAGCACACGACATCAGAATAAAACATACTTAGGGTCCTTTCTTACTCCCTTGACCTACCTAGAAGCTTAAACTAGTTACTTTTGATTGAAAATGTAAAGTTATGAGTTTCTAGTTATTGCTAGGATTCTTTGTTTTTTTGAGGTTGGAAAAAGAGGTAGGAAATCCCTTAACAAAAAATGGCTTTCTGAAGTCATTGGTGCAATCCTTTTGTGATTTGGAGCATCTCTCCAAAAGTTAGAAATTAGGTCCCTCATAAAAAGTCAAAATCTTAAGGATAATTTAGGATGAAAATCTTAGATGATAAGATTATCTTGTAGGAATTGGAGGGGATGAGGCCCTTGAAAAAGTATTTAATAGCTCTCATTTCTCTTCCAAATCACCCCTTAGGTTCATTTTTGAACCGCATTGTTTCATTTGGGTCCATTTAGTTGGATTTTGGCATTTTAAACCACGTTGCCAAATTCTAGTGTTTGGGGAGCATTTTAAGCCTTATTGTTATTGTTTTTCAAGTTTTCTTGAAGGACATTGGGGTCTCTTCAAGTCTTGCCTTGATTTCATGTATTTTAGAATCCTTGTGTTGATTTTTTGTGAGTTTCCAGGTCCTTGTACTAATCCTAGAGAAATTCCCCTTTGTACCTTGGTGATGCTACTTAGGGGGACCTCTAGTGCTTTTGAATGTGTTTGAGACTCTTACTTATATGTTAAAGATTAAATTGCCTTGACGTTGTTTAATTTTATGGGTTGTCCATCTAATGGCAAAGCTTTGGCTTTGAATTTTAGCATTTGATAGAATTTGGCAAAGTTTCCTACACTATGGCAAAGCTTTGGCTTTGAATTTTAGCATTTGATAGAATTTGGCAAAGTTTCCTACACTATGGCAAAGCTTTGGCTTTGAGTTTTCAAATTTATCAACAAGTCTTAGTAGATATTATTAAATTGGTGTCTTGTAAAAAAAAGGTTGAAGGGTAGAGCAACAATCCCTTTTTAGAGTTGGAATTCCTTTCAAAATTTGGAATTAACTAGCCAACAAATCTAAAAAAAGCTTGACCCCTAAAAGAGTAAAAAAACCAAGTTAGCAAGCCAAGACCCGAACAAGAGGGGGTCCAAGCAACTACATCTCGCCACGTAAGCAACCGGAAGGATCCTAACGAACCACAACTTGCCATGTGGTAGGCTACCCAAAAAGGGTGGCCCTATGTATCATTGTGGAGTATCTAAAGGATGTTGGGGGGTGTCCAAGGAGTGATGGGGAGCTTGGGGGGTAATTAGGGAGCCAAAGAATGTGTAGGGAACACTTGGGAGTGTTGTTGGGAGCTTGAAGATGCCGAGGGAGTTAGGGAACACCAGGGAATGCTTGGAGGACGCTTGGAGAATGTTGGAGGGAGTCTAAAGATGCTAGGGGAGCTGAAGAACACCTAGGGAGTGTTCGAGAGTGTTGAGGAAGCCTGGGGGTGTCCAGGGAGTGTTGAGGGAGCCTAGGGGATGTCTGAGAGTGCTGGAGAGCCTAGGGGATGTCTGAGAATGCTGGGGAGCCTAGGGGGTGACCAAGGAGTGCTAGAAAGAGCTCGGGGGTGCTTGGAAAGTCTGGAAAAGCGCTAAGGAGTTAGAGAGTTTGGTTACCAACTTAACTTTCAAAACTATAAAACCAACTCAAGCTTCAAAATAAAATAAAACATAGAAGGGGAGGGGTGGCATAGGAATCACATAAAATAGATAGAAAGAAGTAGATGGCCACCAAAGGGTTGTAGGAATAGAAAGCAACTTGCAATTGCAACAATACTTGAAGTTAGAAAAGGAATTAGGATTTAAAGGTACATTGTGGATTGAAAGAGATTAGGAGAAAATCTAGGGAGGTCAATTGGAATTATTAAATTTTGGAAGGAATAGGATAATAATAGAATTAGAGGATAGGAGTCAAAGGGGCAATAATTGTACAAACATTATTGCATATAAATTCCAAGTCAACTCTTGAAATACAATAATGGAGTTTGAATATAGTATAAGAAAAAGAAGAAGGGAAGGGAAAAATAAGGTAACTTCTGGAAGCTTTGAACATTATAATTTTTATCCTATTTTAAGCCATAGGTAAAATTATCAAAAGATCTAAAGGGATGGTAGACAATGAAGAATATGAGGGCATGTACGATAACTTCAACAATGACCCCAATTTCAAGGTAAGCTACTAGTTTCTCCTTTTTCTTTTGAATTTTCAAAGGTAGATAATTTTACCACATAGCCAAAATTCAAGATCAAATCAAGGTCTTAATATTAGTTTTTTTTTATCAAAAATCAGGTAGATCATAGTGTAGGTCTTGTTTAGAGGTTTCCAAGACTAAATTATTCTTAGAAATCCAAGTTAAATTGACAAAAATATTAGCGGATGAAGTTTTGAGTCATATTAGATGAAAACTAGTCCATTTTATCTAAGAAAAACAAGAATGGAAACTTAGATAGGGTAAAGCATCTAGAATTCAAAGGTGAAAAATAAAATCAATTTTGAATTGAAAGTTCGTAGAAAACACCCATTGGCAGTCTAACTTCATTCCTTCATAACTTTCACTAGGGAAGTCCAAAGTTAGAGTTCTTTATCAATATAAATAGGATAAATTAGAATCTATAAGAAACCAAATTCAATTGTCTAAAATTAATAAATCACCTAGAACCCAAAAAAACAAATTTTGAGCTAAAATTTGGAGAGAATGGTCTTCCAGTAGACTCATAGCTATTGTCCAAAGGATTTTGAAAAATACTTATTTTTATATGGTGTATAAGAGAGCTCCTTTCTACAGTTTTTTTTCAAAGGTATGAAACATTATTTTGGTGCATTTTTTGGTCAAAACCCATCACCAAAAGTTTTTTCAAACAAAAAATTTTAGATTTTTTAAAAAGAAATCCTATTTTTTACAAATAAAAATATCAAAAGTGGTATTTTCTTCACCGATTCTTTTGGTCATAGAATTCACCCAAAAAATTAGTGAAGAAAATACTACTTCTGACATTTTTATTTGTAAAAAATAGGATTTCTTTTTTAAAAAAATCTCAAAATTTTCCATTTGAAAAAACTTTTTGGTGGTGGGTTTTGACCAAAAAACGCACCAAAATAATGTTTCATACCTTTGGAAAAAATGCAGAAAGAAGCTCTCTTTGTAGACTTGTACACCACATAAAAATAAGTATTTTTCAAAATCCTTTGTACAATAGCTATAAGTCTATTAGAAGACCATTTTCTCAAAATTTCAGCTCAACATTTGTTTTTTGGATTAAAAAGAGTGCAAAAAACCCCTAAATCAACCATTATGAGAAATTATCAAGGCTGTTTAAAAATAGTAAATTATTTTTGAAAAATCTTACAAGATTGGAAAAGGTGTATAATGGTTATGAGTAGCTTTCCTATAAATTTTGAGTCATTTGGAGCTAAAACACAGAAGTTATGGCAAAAAAAAAATCAAAAACTAGGGTGTGACAAAACGCTTCAAGTGTTTCTTGCATTCACCCAAAATGATCTAGGTAGCCCCTCTACCTTCTTGATTGTAGCCAACAAATTCCAATACGTCGCTTCATTGGTACCACTCCTTATAATGTAATTAGATATAGGCTTGTACTCTGGAATCAACTGATTCCATTTGTTCTTACACGTAGTGCCATCGCGATGGTAAAGAAAAACATCAACTACCATCACAACAAAACTAACACACAACCACTTCGTTGTTTCCAACATCACAAGTTTCTTTCCATTGCTTGCCTTTGCTTCTTAAAATGCTAGTTTTATTTGGCTGCAATGAGCTTGTGAACCACTTGTAGATTCTAGTTTGGACCACGTTCTTTGCATGCACATTTAGCAAGGGTTGAACCCTCTCCAGTAGTGGTGGTTGTGGTGTGATGTGCTACCCCTAGCAAGAGTATGTGCTTGGCCTACGAGGCTTCTTTGAACATTGTCACATGTACCTACAACATGACACTAGTGTATCCATTCACTAGACAAAGAAGAAGATTGTAAAATTCTAGTATTGTGGTGTTCGTGAGTGCTAAACAAAAATCACTCAAGAATGGAAAAAAAAAAGGTCAATTTTACCTACATTGGGTGCAACCCAAAGAGTGTTGCTTCCTTGACCGGTAGATATCCGCAAAGCCAGAGATAGACAACGGTACTCTGATCCAGCCAATTGGCTATAGTAAAGACAATGTGCCAAGTCATCAAGACACCAACAACAACAATATTTTTTTTTTAAAGCATATTATGAGGCTAGTCATTCCATTCACCTATCATAGTGTCACAAGCGTGTGAAACACGCGGCAATCCCAATCCCCTCAAACCACAATGCTCCATGTACTATGTTGCAAAATATAGTCGTTGTCTCGCTCTACAAACCACTAATACACTTCCTTGTTGCACTAGTGGTTGACAAAGATTATAGCACTAACTACAGGACCTCAAGACAGTGTCAAAGCATGGAAAATCAAAGAATGCTTTGAATAAATCACTAACTTAACAAAACCATTACATTTTCTCTTGATCACTCTCATCGTTGTCATGAAATGCATAAAACTCTTGTCTGCTTTATATCGTCTTTGTCATCCTTCCGCATTCAATCAATTCAATTGGACCCATGTATACCAGGCATTATGTGCATGCCACTGCCATTTTGGAATGTCCTTCATTACAACAATTTTTTTTAATCAAAATGCGCCAATTTTTTGTAATCTAGCTAAGAAGGGCCAATAATCTTCTAGTGCCTTCGCTACCTAAAATCTATGTTTCTGCCACTTGTAGCTAGCAATTATTGCACATAGCTCAGCAGCTATCTGTATTCTTTTTTGGAAGCCACCACCAGTCTGGGTTGTGGCCACCTCACATGTCACATAGGATCAAAGCAACAACAATGTAAACATCCCAACAATATTTGCTTTGGAACAACCTCTTAGAGCTTCTTTTGTGACCAAGTGCAAACATACCTTAATCCAATGATATATTTGCAGAAGGAAAAGGAAAAAAGGAGTTAAGGCAAGGTTGCCATCCCTTACAAAATTGCAACTTTCATCATGCCAAGAAAAATATTTGTCTTGGTCTTTTAACTTGTAAATGATGTGGGTGGCGTTTTGTATACTATGAATGGTAGAGAATCCTTCTATATAGGATAGAAGTGCAATTATTTATCCTCAAAATTTTGTTGTGAAAAGGATAGGTCTGCTAAATGATTTGACTTATAAAGTGTGCTTTTGCTTTTTATTAAGCCAATGATTTCTATGGTATCCAAAAGGATGATTTTCACAATCACCAAACTATTCTTTAAGAATTAATCCTTGAAGGATATGACCTCCATGACCAAGGTAGTTAGTAAAATGCTTTGATTATTGGACCAGTCAATGCATTATTTGTTTCTAAAGTAAATAGTCAAGTCATCTATTGGATGTTTCTTGGCCTTAGCATTGTTTAACGGTTAATTAATTTCACAACTTTCTTCTTCCAAATAGAGAAGTTGGCTAGTATGGTGTCATGTTGGCCACACTCTAAAAGCATCCCCACTGGTCTAGGGAAAGTTTGTCTCTTAGAAAAAGACATTATATTAATTCATTTTTGTAAAAATATACATTTGTGTCATCTTATGATTAGTATAATGTGAGAAGGACCTTTAGAAATCTGACTTGGAAATTTAATTTTGGCACTTTTGCCAAATTTGTCGCTCTTATAAGATACTTATTTGTCCCCACCAAGGTAACTTGCTATTTTTTTCCAACTAATCACAATTTTCCTAATGTCCAAGAGCAAAAAGGACCTCTATGATTGTTGAACCATTTGTATAGGAAAATTAGTAATGCAATATTTTTCCATCCTTGACATGCAATTATATAATTTTTTTCCATACAAAAGAGAATGTTTTTGCTATGTCAAGCATTAACCCCTAAAGTTCCTTAACTATGTTTTCACCATAAACACTCAAAAACTACCATTTTTAAGACACATACCAAAAAATATTTAAAATTGTTTTTGGACACACCCAACCATAGGATCTTGTAGTATAGTAATTTGAAAAGATGTGGAAAAAATTTCAAAAATTTCCATAGTGTAGATTGCAAGATATTAGTGTTCCAATTGACAAAAAGCCTTTTTTTGACCCTGCGAATAACCGGGCAGCTACACTTTACAAGGTCACATTTGTATGAAAATTTTTCCAAAATGGTTGCAACTCTTTGGATTCTTTCTTCAAGGCAATTTGGCTAAATGCTTGAAAATTTTCAGATCATTTGAAATTGTACAACATATAGGAAAAAAATAGTAAGTAGAAAGAAGTAGAGAATGAATCAAAATATTAAATTATTAATAATTTAGTTATGGAATTGAAAAATGCCAATCCCAATGTTTGAAATGTTGTAATAAACAATATTCACCTAATATTTTTATTTTATTCCAAAAGTATTCAAAATTGAGTTCAATAAAGGACTTCAAAGTTTATTTTGGAGTAGAGAATTCATGACTGCTCACAAACTAAAATACCTCATAACTTTTGACTCATTGATCAAAATGGAATGATTCAAAGCTTTCTATGTATATATAAATCTAAAGAATCAATTTCAAATTTTTATTTTTAAAAAAGTGATTTTTTCAAATCTGCCTAGATTGCCTAAGTTGATAAACAAACTACATATTAGGTCATAACCTTTTACTCATATTTCCAAATGTCTTGAAATTTGTGCACATGAAAGATATTCCTTGTCTACACCTTCTATTACAATTTGGGCCAAAAATATGAAAATCTTTGCTCACATGCACTTGCTCAAAAAAGTTATGTTGCCAAAAAATGCACCTTGGTCCTTTAGGGATTAATTGCTCACTTTTCATCTAAAAAATATTGAAACAGATATATAATCATATTGTTGGAGATGCTCTATTTTGAATGAATAAAAAATCATCCATTTTTTTATGTTTCATCTTGTCCACACATATAAATGCTTGTCATTCCAATCAAAACACTTTTTGCACTACTCAAAACAAAGATAAAAATCTTGATTTTAGTACATTTTAGAACATATAAGTATTCAACATGCCAAAATCAAATGTGCAAAATTAGGTACCATAAGTGAAGGACAAATTCAGGAGAAAATACTAAAAGTAATTTGTGTTGAACTTGTCAAAAACTGCATTTTACTCAACAAAAAAGTATGGAATCCATTTTGTTGAGTTCTCCCTTTGTAATGCAAAATGTTGCATTTTACTTGTCAAAAATCTATGTTTCACTTGTCAAATTTTGTGTTCCAACGTTTCAACATAAAATTCTGCATTATGACAGGAGAACTCAACAAAACTGATTCCATACTTTTCGGTTGACTGCAATGCAGTTTCTGCTTAAAAAAAACACAATTTTGACCAAAAAAATGCAGTTTTTGACCAGTATGATGTAGTTTCTGCTCGGTAAAACACAGTTTTGACAAAAAAGAAAACAATTTTTGACAAGTGCAATGCAATTTTCTTCTAGTGAAATAATTTATAAAATAGATGCCAACATATTTGGATTTTCTTAAACCAAAAATTTTGTATGGTGAAAAAAAATATTCAATAGAGAATTATATTCTAGCATCTACCAAATGATATCTTTCAAAAAGAAAAATTATTGAGTAAAGATGTGCTTTTTATGCCCTTCATTTACAAAATTGGCATGACTTGATACATATGCAAGAAACTCTTTATTGCATGGATTCCACTTCATTCCCTATAGAAGGTAGGGAAACCATTTGCATGGTAGTAGTACCTTTTGTGTAGGTTGAGAAGTCTTCCATTTAGTATACATCCAAATGCATGAAGCATGTATTGCCTTTACTCATTTCTTATAGAAGGTAGGAAAACCATTTGCATAGTGGTACCTTTTGTGTGGGTTAAAAAATCCTCCATTTACTATAAATTCAAATTACATGAGGTATATATTGTGTTGAGTCAATAGATTTGGCCTTGGCACACCATGAAGTGGTCTTGAGTTTAAACTTGAGCATTAGCAAGGTGCTTACCCCCATAGTCCAACCAACTATAGTAGAGGTCAAATGACCCCATCATCAAATGGAGACTTAAAAATTTCTTGAGGAAAAAAAACATGTCACAATTTTTATGGGGTCTACCTCCTAATAGAAGCATCAAGGATGGAATTCACCATCTAGGTCCATGAGGCTTAGATAGTTGATTCATTTTCAATGTACACCTCATTCACAACAATCTCTTAGACCAAATGCATGATTTGTAAAAATAAATTTTAAAAATAAGATGTATTCCTAGAATTCAAAATGAAGAAACTATGAAGTTCCAAAAAAAATTTTGTACAATCTTACAAGAAGTCAAAAGGGAATTCTAGATTCCATTTAAATACATTCTTGGGACACAATGAATAAACTATCAATTTTCAAAGTGCTCAAAATAATTGTATAAAAAAAACCCATCTGCACTCACATAAACAAAGGGGCCAAATTTAAAATCCGATCACAATTGGTGGAATTACCTTATTCAAGGTTCACAAGTATCTAGGTTCATACAACATATGGTAGAACCACCCATTGTCAACCACTTTAGGGATTCTACATATGCTCTTGAGCAAAATAAGGCAATGTAAATTTTTATGGCTTGATTAGTCCCAACTTTGAAAAGGAGGAAAAACACATTCTACACTTTGGTTGAAAATTAGTTCCAGCCTAAATTGCAACTATTTTCAGCCCTACAGGTTGGGAATGGGTCCCTGGTCAACAATGGGTTGTTCTAGCATACTTCCTTACGTACTACAAACTTAAATATTTTGAAAGCCACCACTGTCCAGTAGAATGGGGATCCTCCTTTAAAGTTGCAGTGAGCTTCCGGTAGACAACCGAGCATATGCCTGTCCAGCAGACCTTCCTCCGGTTGAATAAATGAAGAGAAAATAGAAAATGGAAAAATGTTGTTCTACCACTGGGAATACTCAGTAACACAAATTGCGAGAGTAAAGATACATACATTATTACCTAGAAGACAAAACAATTACAGCTCCTGACCAGCCACCACAGGTGCCTCTAAACTTACAAAAGGTGCAGTTGGACGAAGCTGAGCTGGGAACAAAAATCACATTCCTGCTCTATTCATTTTAGCATTCTACAAAAGAAACCCACGGAAGCAGAATTAGGACAGGGTCGCTCCGTTGGATTTGAGCTGGATATAGCATTCTCCTCTCTGCCTACAGAAAATGGCCCACACTGACGTCACGAACATCGCACATCCCCAAGTCTAAACCTCCCTATCAAAAGTAGCCTCCACTACATAAAACTGTCTCTAACATAGACTTGGTTACATCAGAGGTAGCCCTGTTTACCAGAAAGCCACTTAAACAAACTACGGACAGAGATGATGCAGGTATGGTCCAGCAAGCCTAGAAATAAAAAGAACCAGACCATAGCCCATCACCCCCATGCAGACATACATATTCACAGATCCATAGACCATGCCTCAGGAGTTAATCTTGAGAGTCGAATTTAAAAGTCTCTCACAGCTCCACCAAAGGGAAGGATTCACATCCAGATGGGGAAAAAAATTGTCGTTGGATGAGTTAATGATTGCCTGCGTTTTCGAGATGCTTCAAAACTGCATTCATGGCACGTCAAGAAACCATTCCTGCTCAAGGCAGAAATAACCATGCGATCGCGTAGAAGGAAGTTCGTACAAGTGACAAAATGAACCCAAACGAAATGAGGTGTAACCATCCTGTCACCACACCAGGTGCACTAAGAGCTTCACACTTGAATGATCAATCATAGTTGTCTTTGAATGCACTCGAATAACCACTGCAAACAAATTGAGATGTAACCAAGTTAGGAGGGGATAATCACACAACATAGAGATGAAGTGTGAAAGCACTCTACAAATACTAACTCGGGTGCCAAAGAAATGAAGTGCTCGATAAATGCAGCAGATACATTAGATAAACAGTACGTGAATACTTTGATTGCATCATTGATGAAAGCTATAACATTGTTAAAACTTTTTTAAAAAGCATCGTTATTAATACAAGCAGGCTCCATGTAAATCATTAAGGCATTGCAGTATACTTTGGGGTCAGTTTAGTGAAGGGGATCAAATACTCACATTTCAAAACATAGGTTGTTGTTGCCCGTTCACAAAATGGTGCAGCCGCAGCTCTGCAATGAACAAGTACAACAAGGATTACATGAGTATACTTTGAAGGTCATTTTAATGCGGTCCCAACTTCAGTATTTTTCTTACATTGAACCTCGCAGCAACTGTACCCAATACCAGCTGCAAATGAGAACTCGGAAGAGTTCCTCACATCTTATCATTCAACACATCATTCGTAACTTACCGGTGAACTGCTAGCTTGTTCTTTCCTTGGTCCACCAGCTTGACTTTGATGCTTCCCATAACTACCCTCGTGAGAAGACGACTGGTCGGAATTCAACCTAGGAATGTGCACAGGTCCACCTTCTTTCTTCTCATTAGAAAGCTTCTGAAAGATCATAGTAAAGCCATCTCCTGCATTTGGATCCTTTACGTCCCAAGCTCCAAATTTTGGCAATGCACCGCCTTTCGCAGACTGTCCACATACCAAACCGAACATCGCTACAAATTATCGACCAATATGAGGCGTCATCAGGAAAAAAAATCAGCAACCACAATTTGAAATCGATTCGCCTCTCAAGAACTATTTTAGAGCACTACTTCTGGCACTTCTAAACGCTCGTCACGAAAAGGAATTGCTCTAACCGACTCCTCGGGTCTTGCGCCTGGTCGTAGACGAGTCTTGGGAGTACCCGGCGCCATTACAGAGCCTTCATCCCCTCCAGAAGGATGTCGACCTCTTCGATCCCAAGCAGGTGAGGCAGCTCCTCGACCAGTCTCGCGGGTACCCACTCTATTTGCATAAGGGTGTGCAGGTGAGCGGTCAGGATTATGACTCGAACCATCTCGATCACTATGGGCATCCCTATCCGCTGTGCGTCTAGCCAGCGGTTCAGCTCCTCCACGACCTGCAATAACAACATCCAAGGAAAAAAATTAATAAAAAATCAATGACAAAAAAAATAACTATCTACACATACATTAAATTCCCTGAGGTTTAATCATCATAAAGATGATGGTTCTCCAAACTCGATAGCAGGAGTTCACGCTTCTGAGCTGCAGAAAGAGTACCCTCATGTCCCCACGAAGGTAATGTTCGAGATGATCATGACCTAGGTGCCGTGATTAATATTGCCAGTAACTGAGTGTGGTCATTTATCATCTTTATCACTGTATCCAGAGCCCAGCACCACCACCCCAAAAGGTTCATTATCTGATGCTAAGAACGATAAACTTAATCATGGGAAACTCAGCTGAATACAACTCAAGTGAGAAAGAAAATTAAGGATATTTACAATGTTTCTAAAATCACACTCCGAAAGAAATCTAAATTTTACATTCACTGTACAAATTAAAATGTTATAAAAGACGTCAGAACCTCACCGCCAACTGCACCTGGAGCTCTGCGAGCAGGTGGATCATACGATGGTGCCTGACGGCCAGGATGATCGCTTGATCTGCGCACATCCATGTCCTCACGGCTCGACCGCCTTTCATGTCGCGGACGAGTTGGCGCATCATCTGTTTGCTCAAAGACATGAATCGAGAAAGAGTGTCAGGGTTCTCGAAAGAAGAAGAAAATGAGTCAACCTGATGTTCTTAAGAAAAATCTCTGTAACTTCTAAGCTTTAACGACGTCTTTACCATGATCAACCGGCGCCCTAAAACGAGGGGTAGGACGTTCACTATTTCGCTGGGGAGCACCAGAGCCACCATACATTTGAGCTGCAAGAGCTTCATTCTCAGCCGGATCATTCGGATTGATCATTTTTCCACCCTTGCCAGTGCGAGCATTATCGAATACTGCAGTGTAAGCTGCGCCATTTCCTCCATTTGAATCCCAGGCTCCAAATTTTGGAACATAAGGTCGCTGCAAACAGTCAGATGAAATTAATGAGACAGACAATGAAAAGAAATTCTTGCATGCCTTTTTTTAGCAGAAGAATTTCCTCACTCACAATAACATTCTACTCCACAATATGCGACGGAATGACTTTTACAAGAAATGAAGCTCAGAAATTTTGCGTGGAGTAGGAGCGCAGTGCCCTGCTATGTAGCAACCCTTGTCAAGAAAGCGAATTATTGTTCATACTTCAGTCTCCAGAAACTATTACAGGAAATTCGGGGGGAGCAGGAAATTCCGCTGGAAATCATCACTTAAAATATCATCGCCATCATCACTCGGATTTCTCTCCTGCATCAACGAATATACCATAGCGGCAGAGGAAAAGCCTGCATAACTCACCGCCATGAGAAGATTTCTTCAATCCACTGATCAAGTCTTCCCCTTTCACCTCCTGCACTTAGCATGGGAAGGAAAGTCTTAGTACTGTACAAATTCATTACTAGAAGACAGTTGCGTAGCAAGGCTTATACACTCGGTAGAAGGCTGGATACCAATGCGGAACAATGTTCGATACACCCCGGCTACCGTCTGAGAACGCACTTCAAAATCAGGTGAATCAGCATACAAGTGCAAAGAGAAAGCGAGTAAGAACAGCATGGCCCTTTTTACAATAGTGTCGAAGCATTGCAAAAAATCTAGTTCTATTACATGTCAGGCTGCCACAATTCTGAGCCCCAATCTCAATTTTCCTGGAGATAGCATCCGCCATTTTCCATAAAATCACTATAAATAGTAAAAAGAGTCTTCCCTTCCTGAAGGGAGCTACACAAAGGCTACAACGTACTCTACAATCAAAGGTCGGTTTCAAACCTCCTTGGGCGGAGAAAGTTCAACTGTATGATCATAGCAGCATTACACTTCCCAAGCAACAAGTCATATTTCTGTAACGAAGGAAGAAGTTCAGAGTAATCCCAGCCTCCAAGTGACCGTCATTCGAGAAAACGAAAGCAGAAATTAGGGTTTGGTGAATAACACTGAACTGTCTTTGTATCTCCTCGAAATGAGAGGGGATGATATATCCTATTCAATAGCTGGATATCATCAGGAGCAAGTATACAGCTCCTATTGACGTCAGAGTGCGATTTTTGTCTAGGTCAATACCAGTTTCTAGAAACTTAAAGCGTCATCTCCAGAGAGACAGGCACGTACAAGGTAGCCTCGCTTCCTCTACGATACCTTTACCTAAAAAGACAGGTATTCAGACAAGGTTATAAGTGATCCAGGCTGACATAGTGCAACCAATTAGTCAGGAGCTAGTCAAAACTAAACAGAGGCCGCAACACCACAGAAAATAAACGATTCTAGATATAAGCAGACAGTCCACAAATGGTCCGTGTCTTCCGAGCTTGCATTCGCCGAGATTCAGCTGCTTATCCTCATTCCCGATCGTTCAAACTAGAGCTTTGCCAGAATTCATAAACCGATAATTATCTCCGCAACAATCAAAAACTAGTAGTCCCATCCATTTGTAAGGCTAAACAAATTCGCCAAAAGACTGAGAGCAGTAGACATCCTACTGCCTCCAGAAGAACAATACCAAGTCTAACTACACCACAAATTAATCAACGAGTAAAACTAATGCCGTACAAGAGACGAAGTCAAACCAAAAAGAAACACTCCAGCAATCACTTTGAAACTACGCCGACTCAACATACTTGTTTAATCTTTTCGCTTCAACCAAACACGTGTTGCACGCACAACCCGTTCTATCCAGGAAAAAAAACGTTCTAAAATCCCGAAAGTCGGATCCAGTTTTTCGAAAACCGCCTATCGGCACGGTCACAAAGGCACACGCACTCCAATGCCACAACCTCAACCTCTTGCAAGATCTAGAGCGCACTCACCAGAGCGCAGCTTGACCAAAAACGGGACGACCGATTAACTAGACCTCTCGGAACTCAACTCACCGCGAGATCCAGAAGTGAAATCTCACAATTGCCCGACATTTCATAGAGAAAGCAAGCACAAGACGTGATATCCACGCACAACATTGAAAGAAAGAGGTTCGTCACGCACCTAGATCGATTCCGGTTCTCTTCACGGCGTTTGATGAAACGAGGTCCGTTAGTGGCGGGGAATGGGAGATCTGGAAGCCGAGGAGAGGGCGGAAGAGAAGTGCGTGGAGGCGGAGGAAGGGGAGGTGGAGGGCGGAGAAGAAAGCAATACCCTAGGGAGCTGAGAGCTGCTCACTCAAAGCCAGCAGGCGCAAAGGACACCATCCTGCTTCAAGGGAAGGGGCGGAGAGAGGAGACGACGAAGCAGGCGAAGCAAGCTGGCCTTCTCGACAGCAGGGGCGACGAACGACGACGATGACGAACGAGGACGTTGGCACCGGCATTACCGACGACGACAAAGTGGAGTAGACGATAATGGCGACGAACGAACGAACGATGGGTGGGGCGCGTTCACACTGGATGGTTGAGGTTACCGACGACGACCCTGGGTATCCGGCTTCTGCGCACGTTCCCGACTTCGTCGCGCCTTTCCTCCCACTTGCTGGCTGGTTGGCTACGCACTTTACGGAGCCAAAAAGTGACTTTACATATGGTCAAACAATTTTTTTTCATATTCGGTGCAATTAGGTGCAATTAGGGGAAAATTGGAACATGTCTAAGATATGTAAAGTATGAAAAATTGTACAAAACTATTTCTGAAAAAATCTCTGAAAAATCTCTGAAATTTTCATTGTTGAAAATTCTGAATATTCCAAAATTATTCTTGAGAATTTTTTTTAAAAAGAACACATTTACACATTTACACATTGAATAGGAAAAAATATATTTAAATGGAGGAGTGTCAAGAAATTAGGAAGAACAATGTGCCAAAAGTCAAGAAAATTTGATCAAGCTACTAAATTGTCCAAATGCCAAAATTAAATTATTTCAACACATAGGTGCAGAATCTAACCTAAAGTCATGGTAGTTTTTTTTCTTGGATTTAAGGTACGTACACCTAAATTGTACTACTTTCTAAAATTGCACACTTTAGATTCTAGCCTAAAATATACTTCCACTATTCAAGAAAGTCTATAGTCAATTTACCCAAAAATGCATTTAAAGATAATCTTGAATCCCCTTTTGACTTCTAACAAGACTCCACAAAAAAATTTCAATATAATATTGGGAATCATATTGAATTGTATATTTGCATGATTTCAGGTGTAATCATCTTATTATCATCATTGAGTTTATTTGGAAAAATCTGAAAAACATTTTTGTGTCTCAAAGATAATTCAAGGAAGCCTATAAGATGGAAAAAAAATCATTTTTTCATCTAGTTTTTTTGTGGGAGTTGCTTGAATATATTTTTAGTAGATAAAATTGAATATTCTCCCATTTTGATATGTTTTGGCTTCTTTGCATACAAAGATGCTCAATCTATAGATTACTTTATAGTGTATTTTAGCAACATTCAGCTCTTTGGTGCTAATGTGAATTTGAATCATAAAATTGATCTTTTTTTAATTTAGATTCAACTAATGAAATAAAGGAAATGAAACACAATTCCTACATTAACTTGAATTTTTTTAAATCCTAAAATTGAATATTTTATTGGAATGTGAAAATTGAATCTATAACTACAATGCTACAACTTTCATTCTAAAGTGTACCAATACCACCTTGGTGTATAAGGGGGATATTGGGGTGACTTCCCAAGCCTTAATGCCTTACAAAAGATGAGGTGAGGGAAATGTGGAGTCTTGAGCAAATAGAGCGTTTTAGCGTTTTGTTGACAATGAACAGTATAGAATGACATACATGCTTGGAAAGCTTGTAAGAAGACACATCCATGGGTCAAAAGAACACAAGAATCCAAGTTGGAAGTCAAAAGCTAAGGCTCTTCAAAATTGACAATGTACAAGCCATGCTTCAAAGTGTGGGACGTTGGAGCAAGGTTTTATGGAAGATACTCTAAGCCAAATAGGGCATACTGCATATCATTAGAAAGCTAAAGAGACAAACTTTTTAGAATCTAAGATTCACAAGGAGATAAGTTGTAAACTACAAGTTATGGGCATGAAAAGAAGGTAGAATTCCAAAGAATTATACCTTCTAAAGGACTTGGATCTTTAGAGGACCATAACTTCTTGAAGATTGGCTGCATTTGAAAAAATTGATAGTTAAGGTGATTTAAGAAAATAATAGATCATGAAAATGGACTTGTACTTTGAATTTAGAGTCTGAAGCTAAAAAGTATCTCATAGGAAGATGGAATTGTCTGATTTTGAAGGAAAGACATGGAATTGAGTGATCTATGAAGATCAATGTGTGCGTGTCTTAAATGTCTTATAGTCCCTAATATGGGGAGTCTATTGAATCTCATAGAAAGTACTATAAAGAAGGATGGTCTCTTTCTTTCCCAAATGGTGCTACAGTGACTTATAATAGCCACATGCGAAGAGATTGGTATAAAATATCATGAATTAGATTCTTGTTCTTGGGTCAAAATAAGACTCATAATACAAACTATTGAAATGAAAAGGTTGTTTATAGGTTTTAACTCAATTTTGTTACTTGATTTCTTTTAAAACATATATAATGAATTTTTTGTGAGAACTAATCATAATCCTTAATTTCCTACATTGTATAAAAATTTTAGAGTTTTACATTAGGTTTTATAGCCAAAATTCCTTAAGGGGTAAGAATTATTAGGTTCTTTAACTTTGATGTTAGGTCATGAAGGCTTTGGACAAAATCTAAATGTGTTATAATATATGATTTCTGAAAAAATTTGAAATTTGCTTTAAAAAAAAGATATTAAACCTGTAACCATAGAAGGATGTTAAGGCTAAAAGTGGTTGATGAATGACTTTCAAGATTACTATAGAAATGAAAAATGCACTAATTGGTCTATAAATCAAATCATTTAGGCAAACTACTTCATTGACATAACTCACTTTTTCATAGTTAAAGACCAAGTGTTTAAATTTTGAACAATGCATAAATACAAACCTATTCTTTGTTAATGAAATCTAATTTTTTTTGTCCACCTAATTTTTGT
This sequence comes from Pseudoscleropodium purum, assembly GCA_963969395.1. Classification (NCBI taxonomy): domain Eukaryota; kingdom Viridiplantae; phylum Streptophyta; class Bryopsida; order Hypnales; family Brachytheciaceae; genus Pseudoscleropodium; species Pseudoscleropodium purum. The sequence continues at coordinate 4,938,894 of OZ017799.1, forward strand.
ATTGATTTCCAAATGTTTGTATGATATAGACAAGAAATCATTTGTTGTACAAAAATTTTGTAGTTTAAAAAGTACAAATATATTTTACCTGAAAAAGTAACTTTTCCAATTAAAAACTAATCCTTAAAAAAATGAATTAAATTTTAAATAACATAGAAAGCTTAAAAATGAACCATAATTACACTTCTTAATCTTAGATGTAAAGAAAAATAAATATTGTGAAAATTACAAATATTCAATCTATAATCAATTTCAAATTTTGGTTTCAATTTTTTTTCAATTTTTTTTGGTTAATTTAGTAAACAATCTAATTGTATGGATTCAAGTCATTCAACTTGTAGATTGTATTTTCAAACTTTTATTTAAAAGTTATCAATAAACTATTCTATTAAGTTATGTTTTCTAATACATCGTCACATTTCACTATTACTTTGTTTATAGGTTCTAACTTGTTAAATTTTAACATAATAATAATATGGTCAAATTTGAAAAAATATTTAAATATATTTTTCATATCAATGTAAAAGCATTTAAATACTATTTTGATTTTTGATATGATTGGCTAACTCTATGAATTCATGAATATGGTTTACTATGAATGCTCTTTTTTGTATTAAAATTATTAAACTTTTCAATATAGAAAGAATTTTTTAATAAAAAAGAATTTGGACCCTCAATTCATTTTTTTATTAAATATAATATATGTTATTAAAAATTCATTAACATTTGATGATAAAAAACTTGTTTGAGCATTTAAGAATGAGTCCATCACTTGGTCCATTATGACTTTTTTAGAAGCTTTCAATTGGATAAAAAATAACTTTAAAAAAAAAATGATACATGTATATAGCACTTAGGATTTAAATGTTAATCTTCAAAAGTCAAAGCCTACCACCAAAGTAGTCAACAAAAAACAATCCAATAATTGAGTGATTGCAAGAACCACTTGATGATATTATTTAACTTTGGTCGTTTTTAGCCTTTTGGGGTGGATTACTATAAAATGAAGAAAACAATTTTTTTAAATATAAAACATATTTCCAATGTATACACATGTAAGAAAAAGGTACCCTAGGAAGGAAAAGCATAGAAAAATTTTTAAAGTAGGAAAATTAGAAAAGTGTAGAATTGCAATTAAATAGATGCTTTGACATTTTAATTTGTAAAAAATAGGAAAAAAAAATTATAGAGAAGTGGGAAATTGGCAATTTGGCAAGACTTCATGTTGAAGAGATTTTACCAAAGAATGATCTTGAAACTATTTTAAATGTTTAGAAATGCACATGCAACAAAGCCCTATTTACACAATTATTGAGGATATAAAATGATATATTTTTAGATGCTCTTTAGAAGGATTATGCCTTCCATTAGAAGAGATTTAGCTACTTTGGAGGATTGTGTGTTCCTTGAGTTTTTCAGAATGTAGGAGCTCGCTACAATAGCTATCTAACATGGCACAACGACTACCATGTCATATAAATATTATTCTTTTTCAAAAACTAAAATAATTTTTTTCAAATTTTTAAAAAAGAAAAGAAAAACAAATAAATAAATATTGACAATGGTTGTTTTTTAACCTCTAAATGCCCAAGCCTTTTCAAATGTGTTTTGACTATAAAAAAAACATGGGTTTATAGTTAATCCTAATAAAACAAATTGTAATTTTTTCAAAATCTAATTGTTTAGATGTTTAAAGAGCTTTCTTATTAATATGTCCACCAATTGAGAGTGCAAAATTGCATACGAGTTGTGAAATTATAACAAGAAAAATGTATATTTTCTATTTTAATATGTTGTCCCTCCCTACAATGTTTTAGAAATTGGTGCTGACATGAACAACTACAAATTGTGTTAGCACACTAAAATACACCTTCAAAAAACTTAATTTCACATCAAAAGCTATCAAATTTACTCCACAATCCACCTTGCAATTGTTGAAATGTAATTTTATTTTATAAGTATAAATCACAAATAATCACAAATCAACACTTGCATGTTTAAATTTTCAATGGTAAAAATCATGAAATCACTTTACTTTTTCCATTGGGACCATTTTCAAAGTAAATAAAATAATAATAAGTTTTTGGATCTCAAATCAAGTGAAATTGGAAAAATGAAGTCAAATTAGCAAGGTTTCTTCTTCCACTAATGGACATATATGACTTTCAAGACCTTCTAAAAATCAAATATTCACCTTTTTCAATGAAAAATGAAGGTTTTCAATAGTTAACCCTAAAAATTGCCCGAAATTTTTTTGAAACAATCAAACGAATTTAACCACCATCCCAAAATGAGCCAAAATTTTCAAATTGACCATATATGGTTGACCAAGCAATTAGGGGTTAATTGCAAGGGGAACAACCATTAGAAGAAATTTGAGGGCTTGAAATGCTTATGAGTTATCAAGCTAGGAACAAGATTGGTGTAGTGATGGAAACTATGAGAACTAGACTACTGATGTAGCTGAGCCCCTGCCACGTGATTATCCCCCATTTTTTTTTCAATTTTTTTTGTATTTGAAGATTAAATTTTTATTTTTGACAACGGATCTGTTCCCTTCATTGTGGGGAACAGTTGCGGAGGAACAAGCCCAAAATGGGCTTCCAATGCCCTCAAATTTCTTCTAATGGCCAAAAGCAAGCCTAAAACGGCCCTCCTAGCCCCCTAAAATTCTTCGATTGCCTAGTATGGAAATAGCCTATAAAAATTTCAGCTCTAAATCATTAATTTTAGGTATTCCATAGTACCAAAAAAAAATAATATCCAAAATGTGATAAATTAAAGAAATGAATTTTTAGATATAAAATTATTTTTTTTATTTCTAAGAATATGCCAAACATAATTACAATTAAGATGTATGTCTCTAATAAAAGTTTCAAATTCATGCAAGTTATGCTTCCAAAGATATCACGAAGGAAAGCTCCATCACTCTTTGTGTGACAAAATAGTATTGGTGTTTTTTACAATGACCCTCTTGAATGATAGTTGCATCATTCAATTCTACATGAATCTTAAAAGTCATTCATATTGTTCTTTGAGTCTTCAACAAAATGACAAGGTTAATTCTAAAAGGAAGGGCCTATATATATCTACAAAACCTTCAAAAAATTTAACTTTGTATTGCTTATTTTGTAAATGTGTATGAATGAAATGTTTTATTTTTATTCTTCAGAAATGAAATCACATGTTTTCTATAAGGCATTAAATTTTTCATTTTTTTTATGACAATAGAAAATCATCGTAATTTATTGAATAAAAAGTGATGAAAATCAATATATAATTAAAAGTTAATATGTAAAAATGTAAAAAAAATCTTTTAAAACTTAAATACTGAGGATAGATTTCTATTAGAGAATCTTTTCATAAATCTTTTTAAGTTATAGGATCAAGGCATTTTGCCAAAGAGCTTAGTAAGTAAAATTTTAGATTGCGATGAGTAATATTAGTATGTGTGTGTAGAGAGAGATATAAATATACGGATAGTATAGTTTTTGTGATGCTAGGTATTGATTATGTGATGTTGAATTTTTTTGGAGAAGGTGCTAAGAAGATTAATAATTCTATTTTAAAATAAGGGAGTAGTAGGGTCAATATATCCTATTGAAAAATTAATCTTTTTAGAAAATTAAAATTATATGGATGCTAAAATCAGATTTTCTATGAGATTTTTCCACCAATGTCTTACAAAAATATAGTTGTTGTAGGGGATATAATTTGTTCTAAGGTAGACAATTTTTTGTTTTTAGTGCAAAATTTGCACTAAAATAGCTTTTTTTCTACTAGAAACAAGAAAATGTCCTTTAGATTGTGTTGACTCCAACAAGGATTTTTTCTAGTGATAATTTTTGTTTGAAATGCTTTAATATTTGTTTGATATATAGTATTTTTTGGTATTTAAAATTTCATTTCATGTTATTACATAAAAACAAAAGTGCACAATATTGCTACAATAGACAGAAGTAAAAAGTGATTTGTTTGCAATTTCCTTCAACCCCAATTTGTTATCTTTTAATATTTAATGACATAACCACCAAACAACCTTTGGCATTGTTTTTGGAACATGTTACATTAGAGAAAAAACCAAGCTTTTAGAGGGTTGCAGGAAGCCTTCATAAGACTCCAAATCTTACATTTTATCGGACATTTTTTATTACTTTTTCCCCTCTTGTTGCTCACATCATGTTGTAATGCCAAAGGATTGTCAATACCTAAAGTGGCTCAAAATCCAAGTATTAGAGGTCCAATTTATTATTAAATTTGTATTGTAATATACCTTACATTCTAACCAAGTTGTTGAAAGGAAATGGAAAATGTCCAAAATATTTAAAATAGTCCAATTACCATCCATCATCAAGAATTTGTTTGATGGCAATGTAAAAAACTTACTTTATTGACATTTGGTGCAAATGAAGGATGAAGAGAGTTTTTTCAATAATAAAATCAATTGTCTATGATGAATCATGAATCCTCAAAAGATATGGGATAATTTTCAATCAAAAACTTGGCCTTTCTTTGGCAAAACATAAGAATTGTGCTCAAAGTAGATTTTTAAACCTCATTTTAGTTTAGTAGAATAGTTTTTTTTTCCAAAAAGCTTTCTGCTAAAAAAGTTGTGGAATCAAGTTAAGTTTTATCTTTAATGGTTTAGGGTTGATTTTGAGACTTCAACTAAAAGTTATGGATAGGACATTTTTGGAGACATTTTCAAACACGCCCTTTAAAATTTGTCCATAACTTTTAATTTGAGTTTCAAAACCTCAAATGAATTTTTTTAGATAAAACTTAGCTTGATTACCGAACTTTTCTAAGATCAAGGCTTTATAAAAAAGATATTCTACTATGCGAAAATGAGGTTTGAAATTTTACTTTAAGCACAATTCCTATGTTTTGTCTTAAGTATGAGTAGTTGAGTTCTTATAAATTCTAATTTACATATCTCACATAGATTGTTTTACTTATTACTACCCTACCTATATAAAGAGCTTCTATTCATTTGAAACTAATTGCCAAAATCATTAAAGTTTATTTAACACCTTAAATTGTAAGTTGATTAATAATCTCAAATGGATTTTGGATTGATTATAAAACTAGTATGTCTTGACTACCTTCACAAAAGTCAAACAAGGTGAACTTCCAATTAGTATAATTCCATAGGTGTCCAAATGTGACATAGAAATCCTTAAGATGTCACTACCTAGTGGCCTTCCACAGGTTTAATCTTTTCTCTAATGGAAAGATTGAAACAAATTCAAGACAACAACTACTAGGAGAAAACTACATTTAATTTTATATTTTCCCTACAAATGACATGGCAAACATTGTTTTGTCAATGAATGACAAAGAATCTTGTTTGTGTAGGATAGAAGTACAACTATTCATGCTCCACATTCTGTTTAAAAAAGGAAGGTCTTCTACAATAATTTGACTTCCAATGAGTATTTTTGCAATATTTTAATGATTTACACGGTAATGGAAAGGGATGATTTCCAAGGTCATCCCTTCCGTCGTTCCGCGTCACAGACACGCCGTTCTTTCAGTCTGCCCACGTCTGCTCTCCCTCGTAGTCTTTCAAATCTGACGTCAAGACCCTCGTCCAATTCCGAAGTTGCGTTCGTCCTTTCATTGAATAACAGTTACTGCGGAAGATTGACACGGCATGATTTACTGCAAAAGCTGAAGGTTTTAAGGTTTCCTGATGTTGGGGCTTACAAAGGAAATCCATTTCCCTGTGATCGAATAAGTTTCTTATTCAATTCCAATGTGCAATTCAATGTGTCATTTGATTGATACGGCACGGCATGGAAGAGTGTCGCGACAATCTCACGCAGTCTAGTACTAAACAATCCTCAAGCTTCTCATTAATATTTCTCGGGGTTTACGCCCTGTTACTCACCCCAACCGGCCACCACTGCGATTTCTGCAATCGAACGTACTGTCAGTGCATGCATGGTCCAACATATATATATATATATATATATATGTTCGATCTGCAACATTGCGGATGAATTTCGGGGACTTCGAGTCGCATTCTCAACTTCAGAGCACGTGATTCAATTCGTAATATGCGTATATTTCTGTCCGACCCACTTCTTCTAGGTACTACAACATTAATTTAGACTGCACCATTCCAATGAAGCTACCGGTCAAAGGAACAGAACGACGCAGCATGGATGCTCCAACATGCATATTCAATACAAAGCACAAGACAGAGATGTCGGAGAAATTTTTAGATAAAATTATTTTTAGTCAATGATGTCGCAAGTCACACTAAAGTGCAAGGACCTAGTGCATTCCTGGAATTGAAGTCCGCCGAAGTCTGCATTCCCCCCGGGGTCAATTACACGAATCCCTAGTCTGCCTACTACGCTCAAGTCCCCGCGTCTACCAAGCACTTTAGTTCCGACCACATGCTATCTTCCACACCCCTCCAGTGTTACTGCTTCTCCGTAGATCATCTGAAAAAAAAACATCTGTTGAGTTTGGGAAAGGCAAACGAATTCAGCCTTACAAGAATGGTCCTTGAGTAGTTAACTGACGTGAAACCATACTTATCCTAGACTAAATTGGCGTTTCGTATGCCTAAGCTGGCTTGTACCCATGAGCAAACCAAAAAAATGCAACAATGAGTTTGATAGTCTAGCTCCAATATCTCTTCCATCTAGCCCACGTACTTGACGTTTTCGAAATTATGATTCACCAAACCGACTCTTCCACATGCAATACGCGGCGCTGACAACGCAATTGCACTGTCGCAGGTGACCTTCTCTTCTTCTTCACTTCGAACTCGCAAATGCATGCTGTGAGCATGCATGCATTGCGCGGTAAACAGTAGACACAGGCTGTGGAAACTTGAATCTCTCACACACGTCCTGTGCCGCCTCAAGTGGACCCTCTCAGGTCCTCTAGATTTCTTCTGAGAACCATTCCGAAAACTTCGGGAATAAACGGCATTCCGACTGGTAAGGGACAGCCGCATGTTGCCTAAACCTCCTTTGATGATTGCGACTGAAAGCCTCCTCCTCTCCCCGACCTCGTAGCAAAGCACGGAGTTCTGACTGCGCGTACCACAGTACAGAGAGAAACTTTTAAAGAATGTGGATTCATCTTCACATGACAGACCCCAACATATTCCACTTTAGTATACAAGAATTTTACAGAACACCCATTTGTGGGGCGACTGCTACAGTCTGCTGCATTTAACTACAAAAACAACTTCATGCATGAACGCTTTGACACTCTTAGTGGCTGAGAAATTCCTCCATCCTGACAAAACACGGCAAGGAAGTGTCCAAACCGTCACAAGAAAATGCATGTTGTCAGTCATACAATCTAAACTGCAACGTCGGAAACATAAAAAGTAGGGTCAGTATTCACTCTCCCCACTGTTCGAAGTCCTATGAATTACAAAATCGTGTGCCCAAATCATGAATTCTTCAGACATTGATCGCATCCATCCACTGCCTTGAATCATCTCCGTCGTCATTCATTTGTTGTTCTTCTTTGTCGTCCTAGATACGACGAGAAGTTCCTTCAAAACTCCGCATGTACTCGGTGCTATATCCCAAAGTCTGTGACATAGAATATCCCCCCGCCATATATACTTGCTTCTAGTCTCGAATACGTTCTCACGTAATTCTTCAAAGTTTTCATGTAACACTCAACTGCATACATCCAACGACAATGCACTGGTCCATAAATAAATAATTCTTCAACGAGATGAATCATCAAGTGCAACATGATGTCCATAACTGTGATCGAGAGGAAATTCCTTCCCCAACATTCGCAAAGCTTTCGCTTTTTGTATCTGAAATGTTAGCGTCTCTTTCTTCAACCCATATTAATTCCCTTGTTCACAATCGACGGAAAACACGATTAATTCACCTTCATTGTTGCCTTCTTGACGATTTCATCACGCATTGCCAACGGGAGTACCTACAGGCGGAAGACAGTAAACAAAATTGTGAAGGACAGACGGTGATAAATAAAAAGGTCACTGAAAAATCAAAACAGGAGGGCGGGGTTTGGGCTTCCCTTGCTGTACGTTACAATAGCAAAATTGTCCACACGCGCATGGCACATAAATTCTCACTGAGAACATGGTCCCCTCCAAACAAGGCATTACAAAAAATCATGTACCGTAATGCTCCAATGATCCAAGAACGCCTCTACCAAGAGTATACTTAGCCCGAGCTACGTCGGGTAATTTTGTACAAACACCAAACACAGAGAAACGCCTAACTGTAAAGTCTTGACGACGCTTCTGAAAACTCAAGAAGAAATTAGTGTAGGACAGAAGCTGCGGATCGTTTGTACAGCACACTCAGAGGATATCGGTCTCTTCAACAACTTCGACAACGGCAGGTCTGTCAACTCTATGAAAAATGTTAGAAAAAAAAAACTGAACTTTAGACACTCACTTCTAGTGCATCATAACATGGAAATCATGGGACCTCATGTAACGCAATTTTCACGAAATAGAAACACTGTGGGTTACGTTTCTACGCCAAAGAACACAATGTACTCTGTAATGCTAAGATTACATTGCAACTCTTGATGGTAATCAAACTAGTTACTGTACAAAGCTTTAGACTTATGAAATGAAACAATTCACTAGAAATGGAGTGTTTCTTTAATTTTTGAAAGCTGAAGTTTAGTATGCTTGATTGGGATTGCATAAAAATTGAATGTTAACTCGTAAACAATTTGGTAGATGTTTTTTGGCACATGAATGACAAAGAATCTCTCCATACATACATGATTGAAGCAACTATTCATCCTCCAAATTTTGCGTGAAAAGGGAAGATCATCTATAATAGTTTGACTTCCAATGAGTGCTTTTGCATTTTTTGAAGCCAACAACTCAGACGGTACCAAAATAGATGATTTCCATAGTGACCAGTTCATCCTTCAAGAGTCAATTATGCAAGACAAAAATTGCCAATTGTATTATATATAATGCAAAATTCTTTGAATGGCACAATAGGCAGAGTACTATTGTCCATGTTTTTCAAAATTGTTGAAGGCCGTCACAGTTTTGATCATTGCTGGCTTTCAACCAATTTTCCCACTGCAGTCGATTTTTTGTGCTGCATGGTTGTCACATTGGACAGATTACTATTCATTTCACGTCCTATAGGACAAGTTACTATACATCAGATGTACGTGAAATGAATAGTAATCTATCCAATGTGACAACCATGTTGTGCTGAGCTCGATTATCAGAGTTAGGTTTGCTGCGAAATTTAATATATTTCTGGATTCCTCTTGCCTATTGACAGAACTTGCTGATCATTTCCTAACACACAGGTAGAGTCACTTGTAATTCTTAAAAGCCATGTAGCTCTCCAGATGGATGGTTAGTGAGAAGAAGGTTGGCACCCAACCCTCTCCAATGACACTCTATCAACTTGCACATTTCATGTAACTTATATTCTGAGAACAAGTCATGCTGTGCACACATCGTAATTGAACAACTTTCACATGTGAAGTTGCGGACACATGTGAGTGCATTTAGAAGCACAATTGCACCCAGGTATCATAAGGAAAGATTGAGCGTAACTTAGAATCCTTCAAGCTCAATGCACGTCAGCCCTTTCATTAACTAGAAAGTGAAAAATCTGAACCTTAGATGGGACAAACTTGGTATTATGTCCACTGACCTCCTCGAGTCTTCCGGCTTAAGAAAGTAACGCAGTCCATCTTGGCTGAGTAGAACATCCACCATTGACTTGAGACTGACACTTGCTTGGTTAGTTGATAAAAAAATTTTAAAAAGCTTTTCCTTGTGCTACCTGCAAAACAATTGATTCTGCAGCCAAATTCATGCCATAAAACATCAACTTTGTTATGTTGTCACGACTCAACGCACCAATGTGGTGCCATCAACTGCACAAAGCTCACAGCTTCGGACTGATATAATTGAGTTCATGTTTCAGGCTACCCGTCTTGAATGGTGTCGTCAATTTCTATCAATTTAACGAATCCAACAGTCATACCAAGGTACCAAGCAAATGCAGACCTAAATATCGTTGTCAAATGACAAATTTTAAACAAGCAACTACACAACGAGAGGCTCTAAATTATTTTAATTTTGAATGAAGATTCAGTAAGGTTATTACTCACTTGTTGAGTACAGTAGTAACTGACTCAAACTTCCTCACATCACTGTAGATGTAGTTATTACCACCACAAGATCTCGTCCCTTGGGTTCAGAGAATTTCTCGTGGCACATTTATAACTTTCAGAGATATATTTTGCTTTTTTCAATGTAGCAACAATGTACATTTCAGGAGGGGGACACTTTTAGTGACCACTGGGTTTTAACTTCAAAAATTTGTAACGGATTCCACAAAGGTCCAAAAAATATGAAACTATTTGGGTTACATGTCAATTCCATTTTTCATACTGAAAATTGTTTCAAGGAGTTTTAGCTTCCCCCAAATACAATCAGCTCTTGAAAGGTCGCTTTATAAGAGCAGACTACCTTGCAGGCTTTGCAGTGTGGAGTGTCTCTGCTTCCAGAAGGCTTGAAGCCCCGATGTATGTCAGAAACAGGTTCTATGATCTAAGTTACTGCTTAAGACCAAATGCATACAAGCAAAGAATATATCAAGATGTTTGTGAAAACATCACAAAGAACGAAGACTGTTTCATGTTACTTATTCTCTCACAGGGGCGGCACGGGAGTGTCCATAAAATGTCCTTCTAAGCGTTGATCCGGATCTTTTTAAAGGGGTTGCTCAACTTGAAATTTTTTTCAGCTGATTGTCCTTGGAAAACAAGAATAATTGTAGAAAGCAAGAATAAAAGAGATCTAATCCATCTATGGGCAATTTTGTAAAAATGGCGGTATTCCAGATGCCATTTGTACAGTGCTTTCTACAACACGGGGCCATGAAAAATTGTTGTATATGCATATGGAAGGTGTAGGCGTGTCAAACAGCTCACAAAACCAATAGAATTCACAATTTTGCCACCTTTTTTTTCCAAAACAATTCATTTATGCTCGAGAATTTCAACTTCCCGCCAAAATAGTTTCCCACCATTTTAACAAAATACTGCCATTTTAACGAAATTCCCTATATCAGAAATTTTGATCCCTTGAATTTTGATCCCAGATTCCAATTCATAAAAATCTTGTAATGACTTCAAATAGTAAGTACAACAAAAATCTTTAAAAAAAAAACACCATAATTGAGTTTCAAAATTCTAAAATAAGGAAAAGACATTCTTCTAATATCAATTATATCTATTGCCAAAATTGATTTTTTGAAGGAATTTTTACTTTTTGGTTCACATCAAATATTATTGATAACAGTTGTTTAACGCGATGGTATTAATAGAGCCCATTGTATGGATGTGATATTGATGTGTGGGTCACAATTTACAACTTTCGTTTGAACTAATTATTCTTCTAAGTTTTTCTTTATAATTTTTAAACATTTTGGTCCTCTTAACACTCAGAAGGACAAGGCCCATTAACAACTGGGAAGGTAGACACCCAAATATATCACATTCCTAGATAAAATGATGCATTCATTATTTCGATAAAAAACTTTGAAAGTCATTAATTGGACATTTTAATTTATTCTCAGCAGCGTGAGGATAAAGTTTGAGGATGTTCAAAAATATGGAAGAACATTTGCAATTTTGCAATCCAGTAGTTCATTGGTCATATCACAATTGAAGATGTTGAAGGGTTTTTTTTTCTTCTTGAAAACATGAATGGACAAATAGATGTTGAAGTTTTCAGTTGACAATCACTTTGGTCGAAAACTTAGTATCAAGTCGAAAAGGAATTAACAGAAATCGGTGCAGTGTTGTTTATCGACATGAAATCTTAGTAACATTCAACTAAAATATTCAGGAACCCAGGATGGAAACTTCCAAGATTCTACAGCATACCAGATTTCCTATTGAAATGTGGAGTAGCTGGACAACTTTCTCATGAAGATATGGCAGGATATATTTGTGTGATACTGGTACTCATAACGTACTAAGCAGTTTACCGGATTCCAAATTCCAATAACTGTGGTCTCACCTGGCAATCTGGCATGAAATCAGCTAAGCTTAGAGGTTGACCCTCCTATCCACTTAAACGCATGTCAACTAGAAATCCATTTCCATTGCAGTTCTATAGGTAATGTTCTCACTTGTGATTTTGGCAAAGCGAATCTAATCCAAATGTGAACTGAAACTAAATCCATTCCTAACACCCTAACTGACACCCTAACCTGAAACCAAGTGGGAACATACCTTGAATTTCTCATTTCCGATCTTGCATTCTCATGTTCCACATCCAGCAAGCCCTAGAATTATCCACCAGCTGCCGACTGCCTCAGTCTCCGGTACTAGAGGAAGTTAGGATTGAACCGCCCTCGATCAAAATCAGACCTGCTTTGAATGTCGGAAGCAACAGGAAACAGAACAGAACGAGAGTTCTGGAGTTGTGAACGCTGGCCACTTTCAAATCCTCAGGAACTAGCTGTGTGGGCTTCTTCAGGCGAAGAACGATCAACAAGTCAGCCTCCTCTCGAATCATTAGATTGATAATACGAAACTGGTGAATTAACTAATTAACTTTGCTGCAGAAAGCCTAATTTGATTAGCAAGTTCCACACGTAGCATAGAGTTTGATCATGCCAATCAGCGGATCAGTCCAAACAAACAAACACACTTGCTATGATCATTATGCGTGGTAAGTTAAATGCTCGACAGACTGAATTTGATACTGGTCTTCCGCAAGGGATAAGCTTAAGGAGGCATTTTCTCTCTCTAAGACTTTGAGAGTAACGCTCCGTTGGCACATGTATGTGAAAACGATCCAAAGTTGCGTGCGCACTAATGAAATCAAAGGATCATTATTAACTTGACATCATTGTTTTGCAAGAGGTACGCATGATGCAGCAATAGGCCCTACTAAAAATAACCGTACGTACAGACAGCATTAATGACCTGCCAGACATGGCATGTTTGAAGAACTTCTTTTTTCTTGGAAACAAATGAAACGGGATTTCATTGCCAAGAAAGAGTGCTGTACAATACAACCAGCCACAAGTGGCCTGACAAGGGGAGCCGCATGTTTGAACTTTGAAGGTGTAAAAGTCATCGAAGTAAGATAAAACGAAAGAATCGAATTTATTTATCACCTGGAGAAAAGACGTTGACCTTGTTGACAGCTTGTCAGAGCAGCATATGCAGATCGAGTCCATGATGTGTTTACGTGGATGGACAGAGAAAGAGACGCTACCAGCCTTCCACTGATCTCTTCGGGAACCCTGCCAAGTGGGCCAGCCGCTTCCAGAATCCAGAAGCACAATAAACTTAAATAATCTTCATTTCATTGATTAGCTTAGTCCTAGGATTTACCGGTCAGCATTGCTCAGGAGTCGGGATTCTCTCCCTGGAAATTACAGTATCCTCTGATGATGGTCGGGGTGTACCATTCTTTTACCAATAATAGCAACATTCATTTTTGTTTTAATGTAAGCAAAAAAACTAAACTATGAGAGGCTCTGTCGGTCTGTCTCTATAGCAGTAGCACTGTCTCGTTTTTTTGGTATTTGACCCCAATGAAAGTAAACTCATTGCAGACAAAAATCCTCCCGCTTTTCGAGTAAAGTCGTACTCAAACTTCCTCACATAATTCTAAAGGCTCTGTCCTCCACTCCTCCCCCTTCCGTCTAAGTTAGAGCCAGGCAAGAAAAACAACGCTCAGAAGTCAGGATTCCAGGAATATCAGTTGGTACAGAGCCACAGAGAGTTGCTTCACATAAGTTAAGAGCTAAACTCATAAATTTAGCCCAGAAGCTGAGCTATCCTTCAAGACCTGTCACAGCCCCACAGACCCTCGTGCCCCGTTTGCGATCCGCACTTCTTGCATTGAATTTCGTACACAGTTGAGTTAAGATGCTCCTGTTGGAGACTGCAGAGCTCGTGTGCGTCGTGTACTCGTGTCCATTCTAAAGTGGCTAAAATCCAATGGAATTCCGTTTCACTTATTTCAATATAAAAATAAAAATAAAAAAGTGACGAAAATCTTTCTTTCCTATTTTGATTTTTCTTAAACGGGGAATCTCTAGGCCAGGTCGAGCCAAACGGGATCAGTTTAGAATCTAACTCCAACAGGAAAATACTAAGGACCCTGGTAGTCTGGTTCTGATGGAGAATGAACGAGATCTCTGCACTACTCCCTTTGCCAAGCACATTTACCTCGGAACACTACGTCACAGGTCAGAATCCGAAAGCCCTCCTTGGGAGCTCATTCGGCGAGAATTAGAATCTCATCAGCATTACTTGCCAGAAATCTTTATCTCTAACAGCTATGGTGAATTGGTGACAAGCGAAAAGTATAGGTGACATATTTATCCATGGCAATCAGGAGGCATTTGATGAGTTGGACAGTCGGACAAGGATTTCACGTACGTAGATAAGAAATTATTGCATCTCCTTTTCAATTTCCCAGTACAGAAGTACGTACATTCAGAATTGCTGCAGTTTTTTCAGTTCAGTAACTCTGTGGATGCGAGCCAATGCGTCAGTCCGACACATTCAAATGCAGATAGAGTGCTCCAAACGTGATCGAGGTACTCGATTCCATACTTTTACTTTTTGACACAAATAGAGGAGCATTTGTAGCAAACGAAATAAATTATACTGCACATCAACCATGCGTCCGGTACTAAAGTTTTTCGATTAATATGCGAACCAGAAGAATTTCAGTACAAAATAAATACTCCGCACAATCCATACCCGAATATTGAAGTACACAAAGGATAATTTAGCATCCCTTCACAAAGACTATGGTAGCGACGTTGCCAAACGTCTGATCGAGGAGGTAAAACTAAGATCACTAGTCATTTTAAGCGGCCTAATTAAATTTGCGCTCATCACAGCACAAGATACTTCGAAGCCATTTCCAATCGATCTCACGAAGGAAAGAGGTTTGTAATTGAAGGATTGTGGTCTCACTGTGTAAATGTACGTCTGCATGCCAAGGTTCCATCATGAATGGATGACCAAACTGTCACTGCCTCCGATCCTGGAGTCATAAAAAACGGCAACAATTTTTATTAGATTTTCAATACAACGCCCGTCATTAGATGAGCGCACATTTATCTTATTACTGCCAGGAAACTAAAGCTCGATCACTCCCTTCCTAGCCGCCTCCTCGCATCCACAGTCACAAAGGTCGATCAGCATTTAAACTTTCTCACCTTCAATCTATATATTCGATCATTCTTGTGCGAAATGCTCGCATCCTCCAGATTTAACGTACTAAATGCCTTGAGCTCCTCCAGCGACATCTTCGTCATGTTGAGCTGCTTCATTCTCCACACTCGCTAGCCCGATCTGCCTCGCTCAACAAATTCAAAACTTCCGAGCTCGCAACCAAGCCTCCCGAATGGGACGCTTTGCAAATGCAATGCAATGCAATGGCGCCCGAAATGTTGAGCTAGTGCGGTGATCGTACTCAGTAATTCAAAATTAAAGGGAAGCATGGGCGGGACCATGCTAACGAAACGTCTCGTGGTGGGAAGCACGGCGCCGTCGGATGGCGATTACGGAGATCTGGGCCGTTTATAATAAGTTAACGTCCACGGGCGTTTCTGGTTGTTGTTGCCAAGTGGGGGTAAGTAGGCGTTATGACACGTGGAATTACGGGACTGTTTGTTTGACGTCCGGTGGGCGGGGGCGTCGTGGGCGGGTAGTCGGGTATCCAAGGTAGGTCCAGTCCGTTGTTGGCGGCACTCCAGCTCAGCAAAGGTGACTCAGCCATCACATCATTTACCTGGTGGTGCGGTGGGAACGTCCCTTGCTTGTCAAGAAAGTGCAAAGGATGTGCAAGGTCTGATTCAGCACCTCGGACCATTCACAAGATGACATGTGCACTTCTTTTTTACAAAAGTGATGTAATTTCTACCAAATCTTGCCTCCAGGTAGGATATGTCTAGTGTTTTCTTTAAGGGATGTGGTAATGAGAAGATACATTACAAATGGGAGAGCCAATGAATAAAATCGTAAGATTCACTTCAAGATTTACATGGGTATCTTGTGAGTAAATACCAATTCAATTTTTTTTAGTTTGGTTTTGGATTATACATTTGTGTGTAATTATTAAATGAGGATAATTTCACATAAATAAAGGGAAGGTGCAATTTAGGCCTTTGTTATTGACAAAAGTAGAAGATGATGAGTCAATTTGTTCACTATTCCAATGATGCTAGTGCTAGAATGTAGAGATATGAGCCTACCAGCCTTGAAGCTAATTGTAGATATGTACCTTCAACCATTTGAAGGTGTTTATAACTTATGTAAGTATTCATAATATAGGTATACTATAATACGGAAAGAATCTATAGCATAGGTACTTACAACATAGACACCTATAACCATAAAAGGTATCTATAATATAAACTCCTAAGCTCATGGACTTATAGATTCTATGCTTACATGCTAACACTCTCTTTCCATTGCCTAGTTATCTTCTGAGGACAAAAAGTTGTAAACATGAAATTTATAAAAATGAACAATTCCATCAAAAAAAGGGGGGTCTGAAAAAGTGGATTTGAAAAAAAAAAATGGAGTCAACACTACAAGAGAAGGGTGTTTTCACTAAATTTTACTAAAAGGACACTTTAACCCCTAAAGGACCAGTCAACGTTTTTGGGTTGGATAGAAATTTTAGATAGGACTTGTGACCAAAAATTTCCATGTTTAAGGCTGAAATTTTAATAGAAGGTGTGGATGAGGAATATTTTCATATGCAACAACCTTCATGATATTTGGAAATAGGAGTCAAAAGTTATAGTCTAATATGTTACTTTTTTCGTAACTAGGTAGTTTGGACAGATTAGAAAAAATCACTTTTTTCAAAAACCAAAATTTGAAATTGGTTTTCTAGACTTATATATACAGAGAAAGCTTTGAATCATTCCATTTTGATCAACGAGTCAAAAGTTATAAAGATTTTTTGTTTGCGGGCAATTATGGATTCCCTACTCTAATATAAACTTCGGAGTCCTTTATTTTACCCAAGTTTCAATATTTTTGAAAAAAATAAAATCCTAGGAAGCAAATTTTTTTATTACAACATTTCAACCATTGGAATTATCATTTTTCAATTTCATATTTTAATTCTTAATAATTTAGTAGTTTGAATCATTGTCTACTACTACTTACTTACTAATTTTTTCGTATATGTTGTACAATTCCAAATGATTTGAAATTTTTTCAATCATGTGGACAACTTATTTATAAAAAAAAGAATCCAAAGAAGCACCATCATTTTGGCCATTTTTTCATAGAATAGTGAGCTTGTAAAGTGTAGCTGCCCAACTATTTGTAGGACCATAAAAATGATTTTAGTAAAATTGAATGCTTATATCTTGCAATCCATGTTGTAAAAGTGTCTGAAATTTTTACCACATGTTTTTTTATACTACATAGTACAAGATCCTATGGTTACATATGTCCAAAAAAAATTCAAAAATTTGCTACTTGCACTAAAAATTGCAATTTTTGAACTTTTTTAGTGAAAACATGGGCATGGAACTTTAGGGGTTAAAGGTCAATACTTAAAAGACTATACTACTAGGACTATACTTAAAACAACCCTTTCTCTTGTAGTGGCAATTTCTGAAAATTTCACATTCTTTTGTCCTCTTGCACTACAATGGTAGAAAGCTTAGAATGTTTAATTGATCTATTTATTTCATTAAAAAAAAATACTCCCATTTTTAATGAAATAACCCATTTTGAAAATTTCACATTGATTCTTTGTCCATATAATATACAATTTCCACCTAGTCATCTTTAAAAGCATAGAACTCCACACACAATCAAAGTTGGAAGTGTTAAAGATATTCATTTATACTATATTATAATCACTTCATTTTACATTAGTGTTTTAACATATATCTCTACTACAATCTCAAATACAATAAAGAATATTTATGGTAGTGATTTTTCATCATATGATTGATCACTATATATTCTCTCCTCCTAAAAATAAAAATTTGTTTTTAGCAAATTGCTTATCATGATGCATTGTCAAACTTTACTCTTCACTAGTGTGCCCTATGTTGTTGCCACAATTAAAGTAATTTTCTAATTTCTAAATTCATATAAACTTGAAAATTCAATAATTTTCACATTATAAGTCTAAACACTACAAAACAAAGCCCATGCACCCCTTCTTATTGAGAGCTTTTAGACAATACAGTGAGCACGACTAAGGAATGCATAGTTTTGAAGATCTCACCATAATAAACAAAATAAATTATATAAAAATTTAAAAAAGAATGAAAAATAAATAATAAATAAATAACTGAAAAATATTAAAAAATAGTCTGATTAATTTAAGGTATAGATTCTTCATACAAATGCAACTATGAATTAACACATTGTTGTCAATTGACAAATTTCAAGTCACCTTTGGCTTCTAAACCTTAAATGTCAAATTATTTACTAATTCCTACTTGCATGTCTTTCGTATTCTTTTTGTTTAAAACTGTTATTTGATTAATTTATACAAATAAGTACCAAATTATTTCATTTCTTCACTATTGATTTTATTTTCAATTTTGGGGCCTTTCATTCCTAAATGTATTATCCAGATTTTTGCATAATTTGTCAAACTATAGTCTTTGAATGAATTTATATTGAACCCGTTTTATAGTTTATTACTTTACAAACATTATTGTTTTTAATACCACTAGACGTTCTTGATATTGATTAAAACAAATCCAAAATACTCTAAGACAATGTTATGCTTTGTTTGATATAAACCCAAAACACCCGTAATATTCTATCTTCTAAATCAAATCATGTACTAAAATTAGATTGCGGTATCTTTTTAGAATTTTTGCTTGCAATCATTATCCCCTAGAAGACTAGTAGGTAGTCCAAATTTCCAAAATTTTATTAAATAAATCTTTGAAGAATAATTTAGTGATGACTCTAAAACAATAATTGTAAACTATGATTGATAGATCATATCTATACGACTAAAGCAACTAGTGTATAAACCAATAAAATTCAAGAATATTTAAAAACAAAAATTGGAAATTCCTTCAAAAATCAATTGTAAATTGAACATTTGTGATTTTTATTTTAAGAAAGTTGTCTCTAAACTCACTATGATTACTTTCCAATTATAGGAATTTTTAAAGATTTTCATTTAATTTTTTTATCCAAGTAATTATCTAAAGGTCATTTTTTGAACTTAGAAAAGGTATTTTTGAAGTACAACCTAACAATGCACTTTGAATTATAGAATACTTTCAAAGCAAAATCTTTAGAATCTATATTGTACAATGTTAAAGAACTAACACAAGAATCTTCAAAAAAATTGATGGATGAAAAAATGCATTTTTGCATACTTGGGATGTGTGCATTCATACAAAATTGTTCAAAATTTGAATACCTCATCTTTTAAAGGTTAAAGGAGTTTGATACAAAATATTCTCTACAAGTCTCTTTGAATAGTGTGTAAGATTTTCAACAGACTTTTCATTGTTGTTCAAAGCAAAGAAGCTACTGAATTTTAATAACTTTTGATTTCTCTGAAATTACAAAACAAAACAAATAGACAACAGGAGAAAACATTTCAATACAAAAAGCATTACTTTTTAATACATTGCAGATGCACAATCACTATCTGTACCATGTGCTACATTATTTAAAGGCATTTTGAAATGCTTTGAAAATTTTGTAGGATTATAGATGTTAAACTCATTGAACCATGTATTGCTTAGCATTTCTTTTACTTCTTTTTGCACAAATGATTTAATTTGCCTTGTTATTCAAGGAAATTTTTTTTTATTCATTTTGCACGCTTAAATTTTTTCAACTGGAGGGTCTCATTACAACTATAATTTGATAGGATTTTTCTAAATAATTTGTAAAGTATTTTGAGGTTCTACCATCAAATTTTCAAATATATACATTGTACTTCACCATTGATTTTTGTCAAAGTTTCACTTTGTAATATTTTGAGATTCTTTGAGCACATTTGAGGGCACATTTTAGAATTCATTTGAATTTTCTTATCCAAAAAGTTTACAATAATTTTAGTTTGTCTTCAAAAAAATTGAAAAATTCATCAAATAAAGAAACTACAAGCCTTCATCTATAAAATATACAAAATTTGAGCTTCTATTCTTTATTATGACCAAAATAAGCAAAACTAAAGTTTAGCCATTTAGATTTAATATTCAAATTCAGCTTATATATTTTGATAATCAATATACTTAATCATCAAAAACCACCAAAGTGTTATAGGAGACATATAAAGTGCCCAAGCTCTAAAAGTGTTCTTTAAGACAAAGATATCTATTGCTTTCTTCAATGCATCAATTCCATCTGTTGATGTACTAACAATGAACATACTTTCATAAATGCTTTTAGTGTCCCATGGTAGTATGTTCTAATAGCAACCATTTAAGACTAAATTGGTTTTATAGGCTTTGATGGTTAGAAAGATTTTTAGCTCACTTCTAAACAAACAAAAATATTTGCAACATATAACACAAGTGATTTACTTATTTTATTTTTGAAGCATCATTGACTTACTTATGAATTTTCACAGATTTTTATCATTGGCACCTATTTGTGAATATAGGTCTTCCCAAATCTTGGTTCCCTTGCAATATGCAAAGAGAGATGAGGAAACCAAAGAGGACAATTATTGACTTTTGCAATAAACAACACTTTATCTTCGATCCACTCAATGGCTAGAGATATCAATTTAATGACCTCCTCGTACCCATTCTAAAGCCAACCATGGAGACAATTCGAAGAAGACAATTGTTCTTAGAGCATACCACCTCATGTGATTCCAACTTCAAAATTCATACACGACTTCACAAAAGTCCCCCAAATATAAAACATCTTAGATTAAATGCTCATTTCATATATCTTTCAAGAATTTCTAAATTTTTTTTTACATTCAAAATAGTTACAAACTTCCCCAAATTTGACTCTACCAATAAATAATCACTTTATAGACCTCTTAACTTACCTTCTGAAATTTGACTTCTAAAGAAAAACTATAAAAAAAAAATATTCAATTTTTTTGGAGTCAAGCATCAATCCACTTTCTTTCTTTTTTCTTTTTTTTTTAATTGGTTGTCCAACGAATTCTTATCTTTGCCCACGTGTCCATCAATTCACCAGTGCAGTAACTTCCACTTGAGATGGACATGATGTGAATTGAATGTCAATGGCTCCTCAGTCTGTCCTTTTACGTTACCCCCATGTGGCCATGTCACATCCAGCAATTGAAGTTTCAATGATTGTGATTGGCAGTGGATGTGTAAGAGTTGTTTCCATAGATTTTGGGGGGTGATCTCTCTGCATGGTAAGGCAAAAATAAGTACAGTGCTGCACTCACTCTGAACAACTTACTGGTAAGTTACCAATTTCAATAGTAAGTTACTGGTGAGTTACAAAAGAATGATCATTCCAATGCAGCTGATATCGCCCACTTGTGTGTAATACAGAGTAAAATATTGTTTACCAACGAGGTCACAGCTAGTAGGAGTCCATTTTTCATCCTTGAAATGGGGAGACCCCCCCTGCCTACAGTGAACAAAATTCTTATTTGGTTCTTCAGGCAACTCCAACTAACCCTTGGATTCTATGGGGTACTAAAAGTCTCTCTCAGGCATTTAGGGAAGCATAATACCTTCAAGCCAGCATGAGAGGAGGACCATTGCCTTGTTATATAATGTTATGTGGGGAATTGGCTGGTGGTCTTGTATTTTTTATTGAGCAATGAAATTTCGTTTCATTTGCATAAAAATATAAAAATATATAAAAAACTGCACTGCTAAATTCGCATAGATGGAAGGAGTATGGCACACCTGGTCTTACAGGTGGCATTATCTGCCAGTGTTACTTTGTAATTTGGGCTCACCTTCTCGCTTAGCAATTATCAAGCCTAGCTGAGCAATTACTAAGCCTACCTGAAAAATTACAATCCTAGCTGGAATGTGAGGTGGCAATGCATAGAATTGGAGTGCTATGTAGATAGTCAGGATACTAGAGTTAGTTTTTAAAGTATGTGCAATGTTGGACAAGGAGTCAGAGTTTGGGGAAAACATAACATAAGACAAAACTTCCTGGAGCACTTAAACTTGGGGGTTGGCTTGAGTTTGGTATTGTGTTTCTTTTGTACTATTCTTAGGGTTGATTCCAATGTGGCGTTTGCAAACATCATGTGTTAAGAGGCAAGAACTCCACATTAAAAGAAAATAATTTTTTTTAGGAATTCAAGTCCAAAACTGTTGTGATTGTTTCTTAACTAGGTGCAATTCTCACATGGCTCATACTTTATTCAACTGTCCTAAGGTACCCCATATCCCATGCACATCTGATTACCATAGCCAAAGGTCACAATGGGCCAAGATAATCCAAATTTCAAACTGTGAATGATTTAAAAAATTAACAAGCCACCTTATCAAATCCAAAGAAAATGAATTGTAATGAAAACCCAAATACCAAAAATGAATACAGTACAACTCAATCCACACACAACTGTTGAAGGAAGGGAAGAGAGATTGTTTTTATAATGAAATCCATTATCCACCATGAATGTTCAAAGGATATGGGTCAATTTGAATATGAGAGCTTGACTACTTATTGTCAAAATACAAAAATTGTGTTCAATGTAGAACTTTAGACCTCATGTAGGTATAATAGAATATTTTTGTCAAGAAACTTTGAATTAAAAAAAGTTGAGAAACCAAGTTAACTTTCATTTCCAAAAATTTGTTTGAGATTTCAAGCCTCCAATCAAAAGTTAAGGACAATATTAAGAGAATATGTTTGAAATTGTCAAAGGAAATGTTCCTCCCATCTCAATTTTGAATTTTGTTCCTAACTTTTGATAGGAGTCTCAAAATATCAAATTGATTTTTGGAAATGAAATTCAACTTGGTTTCCTAACTTTTCTAAGTTCAACTTTTTTTGAAATTTTTTATTCTACTATGCTTAAATGAGGTCTAAAGTTCTACAGTGAACACAATTCCTATTCTTGACTTAACTAGGTATAAGCGGTTGAGCTTCTACTAATCCTTATTTATATATCCCACATGGATTGTTTTACCTCCCATCACTCCACTTGTATAAAATGATTGCTTACACACCTTTGCACATGTCCTTCAATAGGTTCTTCTAGATTATCTGTAGTGGTTGTTGGAAAATTCCAATGCTTTTATCTTTTCAAGGTGGGTCTTTCTAATTTTTGCCTTAGGCACCCATTGTTCCTACATAATAGGTTGTTGAGCAAGCCACTTGATAAGGGTGTTTGTTGCTTACTAAAATCTTCATTTTCAGAAAATTTAGAAGTCCTTAAGGACTACTTTTGTAATGACGGACCAACAAAATAGAAGTGACTATTGGCCGTAGTAGCATTCTCAAGTCCATGCCACCTTTGCAGCCGTATAGGTTTGGTGGATAGCAAAGCATTTAGGTGGAAATGTGCCACAATTTGCACTTCAATTAAAGCCTTAATATTGCCACCATAAGGTGGAAATCGACCCTTTGTAGACCCCTCATAACCAAACGGGACCAAAGGTGTGTTGTAATTTTTGCATCTAATGTTGGAATTCAATCAAACTTGTTGGAAAATTTGCACTCTTTCTTATAGTTTTTTTTGGTAAGATTATCAAATCAATTGAAGATGTATTGATTAATTGAAAGTCAATTGAAGTTCACAAATTCAATTTGAGTCCACCAAATTGTATTTGATGGGTGCAACTTTAGTGGGTTGTATTTCCTTCATCCAATGTTTGTTTTCAATAATAAAATATTAGATTACGTTTATCTTTTAGTTTAGATATTGTGATAAAATTTTCATATCAATCCAAGTTTCTTTAATTGTTTGAGAACAATTCAAAGTTCAAAATCCTGGCATATTTGGATTACAGTGAACTTCAACGACTTGTTTCATTACATGTTTGGGGGGGGGGGGGCCTGGGGGCCATTTTAGACCTATTTCTAGCAATGTTCCCCTAACAATTTGGGAATGGTTGTTGTTAAAAAAAAATTTAATTTTAAAATGAAAAAAAAGTTGAAAAAAATGAAAAAAATAATGTATCAATCTCTTTGCCACATCAAGTAGCTATAGTGGGCAATACATAGAGTCTAGGAACCTAGTGGAATACAAGGGAACTCACAATCCTCCAAGGTCCTTGAAAAACATCTAATGTTTCTCTATATAGTGTTTTTTTCTAATAATTTTTTTGGAAAGTTGCGCATACTAGTCTAGTTTGTATGAATAAAATTTCATATCAATCCAAAAAGTTGTGAATGATTGAGAAACTTTTTAGTAGAAGGAAGTTCAATCTTACATAGTGTTTTCTGCAACTTCTCTTGCTATTTTTTGACATTTCAAAGCCTTTTTGCAAATACATTGAGTCAATTAAATGATGTTTTTTTCACCAATTTGTTTGTATGTTGATTTTGAATTCCTTTATAGTTTCAAGTTTTTTCATTTGAGTAGGTTTAGAAATCAAATTTTGCCTCTAAATGTGTTCCCAGGAAAATTTTAGTATCTAAAACATTATAATCTTGCAATCCATGAGGTCAAATGACTTCAAATTTGATTCACATCATCTACGACATGTTTACTATAAGATTATACAATTAAGATCTCTATAACTTAGTGACATGTAAATCTATATCACTTCAAAAGCAATGATGTTCTTAAACCCACATGGACCTTAGGCAATGAGGGGTTAAACCCTCTTCTCAAACTTATTTACAAACACAAGACAAACTTTACAATTAATTCTATTGGTACTAGTGACTTTTTCCATAGCAATCGAATCTCTTTAAAATGAAGATTTTTTTATCAATGATGTGGCAATGGCTAAGTTATGTATTGTTGCAACTTTGTGGTTATTATTTAATATTATTTGTATTCTTAACTGCAAGCAACTACTAACAATATAGTGTTTTTTGGGTTTTGTTTTTTATCATTTTGGAAAGTAGTAGCCAACTACTTTTGCAATACTAATGTGATACTTGGATGATACTTGGTCATATCTACATCAAAAGTAGGAGATGCTTAGATACTAGAAGAAGTATGTTTTTTTTTTTAAATTTTCCCATGTCTAAGTTGACAAATTTTTCTAAACATCTACTGAAACAAGTCGTGTTTTTATGTTAACAATTATGTCCATAGTAACATCTTTATGTTATAGTGGATATAATTGTTGACATAAAAACACAACTTGTTACATTAGGTGTTTAGAAAAATTCGTCAACTTAAACACAAATTTCTTCTAGTGAGATAAAATTTGGCTATTGGTCTAAAATTATAACATGGTTGTAATTTGACTATATTGAGCCTCCAGATGAAAATCTTTTTATTGTAGTCAAAAGGCAAAAAATCATGCATCGAAAAAACATTGAATTGGAGCAAGTACATGAGCATGCAAACTAAAACAATTTTGATTGAAATTCTTAGAGCTTTGCTTATTTGGTATTGATCTTTTGCTAGTTACTCAATGAAGTCACAGCATGACCATGCACCAACACCCTCGCAGAAGCCTTTATGTACAATCAAGACAAAGGTTTCAAGATCCTTGTTACAAATTATTATGAATTAAGTTACATATGTCCATTTCAAGCCTAAGCTTATTGTCGGTACAAGAGGCTTAAGATGCTCTTGGAATTGGACAAACAGAGCAAGATGGGGTAAATCCAAATCAATCACAAGATTTGAAGGGCAAGATTGCAAAAGATGTTGCAAGAATGGGGTTGAAGGAGATGGATTACCTTGAAGCTATATAACTGCAAGAGGAGTAAGACATTGAGGTGAAAATTTTGGCTTACTTCAAGAACCAAAACTTCAAGATTCAATAATTTGAACACAAAGTGAATCTTAGATAAATATTAGGAGGCATAATTTTGTGGAACCTAAATTAGCAACCTTTTATGCAAAACAAGCATCTTCTCTAAAGTAGGTAGGAGCATTATCTTTTAATACTAATCTTAAGAAAGTCCATGTGTAGTCATACCTTAAAATTCAAAATTAACACTATGACAATCCCATGTAATCCCATGTACTTTATTGCCTATCAATTTTTGCTAATTTTAGCAATATTAATGAACATCAAACTTAGTCTTTTTTATATTTAAACCTATTAATAATCATTTAACATTAAATATCACTATATAAAATTAGAATATATAAGAGATTACATTTACACCATTGAATTGAGCAAAGTTTGTTTTTTCATTGGCATACTAAAAATTCTATCTCAAGAATTTCTTAATGATTCTTTTGAAGTTTTATAGATATTTAAATTGACAATTTGGTCTATAATGCAATTGGAATTTTCAAAAAGTTCCAATTGCAATGTCTCCAACTCATTGCATAGCAAAGAATGTAAAGACACTAGCAATTAGTTGTTGAGGCTAAAAACTATTGGTGGTAGAGGCAGGGTTGCAAATGATTTTTTCTATAATTGTGATAAATTTAGAGTCTAACTTGATAAAAGAAAAAAGGAGACCCTATAGAGCTACCCATCAAAATTTGATAGTTTTTGAGGGTGCTAAAAGTGGGATAAACTTATCACATTTAGATTAGGCTAATAGTAGCTTAATCCTTCAAGTGAAACGTAGTTCAAAATCTCACAAAAGCTTATTCATTTCTAAATTTATACTTTTATTCTCAATTTCATGCTTTTTAATAATAAAAAAAAGACTTGTAAAAAAACCTAATATTATAGTTATTCTTATGTAGATCTATTTTTGGCAAATATATGAATAGTTTTAAAAGTCTTTTGTTTCTACTACATTCCAAAGAACATTTCTAGTGAGATTTTTTTGTTTTTGCCATAGTTATAAAAGAATTTGCCAAAAATCCTATAAAATCCTAAACATTTTTGAACTCGAAGAAAAAAATTCTTTTGAAAATCACAAATATTCAATCTACAATTGATTTTAGAAGGAATTTTCAATTTTTGGCTTCTAATTTAGCCCACACCTAGGCCATACAACACTTCAAAACTCACCCTCTTTCACTCCATTAAGCATAACTTTCACACCCCAACTCCAAATGAAGTGAGTCATACATTTTTGAAATCACAGTAGAAAAAAAACATGCTCACAAAATTCTATTATAATAAAAATAAAAAAACGTACAAAAGTTGCTCTTATTCCTCAACAATTCAACTTCCAAATCAAACCTATCTTAGCTTTTTGGAAAGCTCACAAACTATTGTACAATCTCTCTAAATTTCAAAGCTAAAGAAGATATTGTCTATATTTTATAGTGTGTTGAAGTTGATACTTTCAATTTTGATAGCAATTGTACACCCCTCCACTTTGGAGTATGTGTTGGTTTCATAAAATCTCTAAATACATCTTGCCATATCTTCTCAGAAAGTCAATTGCATCATTCACATCCTCTCAAAATCTTACCTTTAGAAACTAGAAAATCCATTCTCCATGCTTCTGGTTAAAGTTGGAACTTTCTCAAAGTCTTTGATTCTGTGGCAACTTTACCCCATCTCACTTCCAAACCTACAATTCTCCCATCTCAGCTTCAAATTAACAGTTTTATGACTTCATAGAAAGCTAATAACTTAATACAAAACTCCCTTAAATCTTCAAATCAAAAACATTCTAACCAAACTTCTACAAGTCTTTGAAGTTTCTACCCTCAAATTTTGTTGGCAGTTGATCTTTTTTTCACTCCATTAAGATTAACTATCATACTCCAACTCTATATAAAAGATAACCATAAATTTTTGGAATCACAATATACTTTTATATTGGTTTGAGTAATTAAATCTGTATTTTCAACCTTGAATATCCAAAGATCTAGTAGAATGATGTCTTTAGACACTCATGAATATGCTTATGGTCCATATTAGTACCAAGTTAGTGCTAATACGGGCTTTGGGCACCACACTCTAACACTATTCATTGGTGTCCAAAGACCACCTTTTTCAACAATTGAAGGTTTTTAAAGGAAAAACTTGTCCCTTATTTTGTCAATGGCTAATATTGAATTTCTATACCCCTAAAGGACCATTGTTCCTTTCAAGGACAAATTTGATTTTGGGCAACTACCTATGGGCTGAATTATTGTTATTATTTTTTAAAACTTTTTTTGTATATAGAGAAATTTATTAGCTTTGGAAAAATATAATTTTTTTTCAATTAGTCCCCAAGAACAAAAGATATGCCTAATAAGTTCAAAACAAAGGAGATTGGGCAACAAAAAACAATTTCAAAAAATTGAATTAAATTTTTTCTTATAGATTATATTTTTGTCTACCTGTAAAGCTTTTATTCTTTTCATTTGGATAAGTGATGGGAAAGTCATGGAGAATGTTGTTTTTCAAGCAATTAGAGCATTTTCTTGAAAAAACAACTTGTAGAACTCATTTTTAATGCAATTTTTACAAATTTTCAAAAAAATTAATCTAGATGGTTTGGTTTTCTTACTAAATCAATCTCACCATTAGGACTAGTGCATTTAGATTCCATCTTAGAGATATTAATGATTTAGATTTTCCTTCTATTTCAGACTTATTTTTATTTAACAATTTTTTTAAGAGTGAAATCTTTTAGTTTTATTGAATTTTTTTTCCTATACCATTAACACAATTTCCCACCATAAAGATTTATAGCTCAAGACTTTGTAGCTCAAAAAATTTAAGTTAAGAAGGTTCAAATTCAAAAAATCTAGTCAAACAAGGTGCTGAAAAACTTATTTTCTTCACTTTAAATGCAAATATCTTGCAATATGTGCGGTCAAAAACTCAAAAAAAATTCCACGCGTTCTTATACTAGTTAGGTGCAAGATCCTACAGTTACATGTACAAAGAAAAGAAAAATCTTCAATTTTTTTACTCTTTGCAATAGAAATGACAATTTTAAGTGTTTTCCAACAAAATAAAGGCATTAGACTTGTTAGTGGTTAAATTCTCTCATATAATTGGAGATCTCTAATTCCACATATAAACTCAAAAATTCCATCTATATTGAATAATAGATTGCAATCTTTTTACTAGTGTTGTATCAATGTGGCAAGCTTGTAGATTGGGTCTTCTAGTGTTGTTTTTTAACACTACTCTATCTCTATGGCCAATGATTGATGCCCAATTTTGGAGGGATTGTCAGTTATTGGCCACAAAGAAAGAGTAAGGTAGGCAAGCCATTCCCAACCAGGGACCCATTTTCAGCTTATAGACTACACTCTTTTTGATCAATAGGACATTAATGAGCGATGCAACTGTGGCGTATTATGATTGGTTGCAGGCTTGGTTGATTTTAGAAGTAACCCATGGTTGGAAATAAGAAGGCTTACATAACGGAAATGTGTGAAATAGAATCTTCATGAAAATAAATTTAAAAAATTCCATTTTTCATGGAAAAATTTGAAAAAAATATGGAACGTTGCTCATTTCTATTTCTTCACCCAAGCAAAATTTCTCCATGACCTGATGCATATTGCACATATATTGAATTGCTTAACTGGCCGGAAATGGGATGCCTCCCTTAGTGTTGCAGAACTAAAACAATGACTTCTCCCTATTCCTTCCTCTTGTTAACCCTAAAAAGACATTGCAGACACTAAGTGTCCACAGAATGACAGAGAATCCTTCTATGTAAGACAGAAGTGCAGATGTTTATCCTTTAAATATTGTGTGATCTTATGCATCAGTTTGACCTCCCATGAGTGCTCTTGTTTTCTTTAAGCAAACGATTCACACTATACCGATCCTTCTAGAGTTATCAAACAAGAAAATTATTATCAGTGGCTTTTACCAATTACCATATCCTACAGTCCCTGTAGAAACAGGTCTGCCATTAGGGGAATCAACAGCATAGAATGTGCTGCCTGTGGGCACTAAATTTGAGGTTATCTCAATGGTGGATTAGTATATTTAACAAACCACAATCATGTGCACAGACAAATGGCGATGTTTGAAGTAGAGAACAAACTATCTACAGCAAAAATAAAAACAAAACAATGCTATTGATGGAGAAAATGCCCCCTTTTGTGGGTTCTAAAAGGGGGGAAAGAACCACATGCCATTGATCCACTTAGCTGACGAGGCAGAGGAATATCAATTAAATCATAAAACAAATTTCAAGTAACTTAAAAAAACATCATATCAAATTGCAGATCAACATACAAAAAGGGGCCCAAAATGGCAAGTCTATTACTCTATTAAATGAGAGTAATTTAGTAGCTACAGTAAATTGAATACCTACTGCAGAGTTCACTGGAGGTGGGTGACGGATCCTGCAGGGGACGGACGGACGGACGGACGGAAGTTACAGCCACCAACAACTCCGTCCGTCAGAGTTTTTGTTTTTCAGTTCGTTTGGTTAAAATTTTAAAAGTAATAATAATAATAATAATAATTTTTTAAATGGAAAGAACCATTGCATTAAAAAAAATATTTTAAAAATAAATTTAATTGGAACCCCCCCTCAATGCTTTGGGTGGGACCCTGAAATAATGAAATTAATTTAGTAGCTACAGTAAATTTTAATACCTATTGTCGAGTTGGAGGCGGGTGGCGGATCACTCAGTGGACGGACGGACGGACCGACGGACGGACGGAAGTAGCAGATACCAACAACTCCGTCCGTCAGAGTTTTTGTTTTTTCAGTTCGTTTTTAAAAATATACATTTAAATTGGACCCCCGCCCCCCTCCCCAGTGCAACGCTTTGGGTGGGACCCAGTGGTGGGACCCAATGGGTAGTGGGGACAAATGGACGATGCTGGCAGTGCAAGGGAAACGAGTTTGGGGAGGGAGTTTACTAGATTCCAGAATTGAGTAAGTACGGCCATATCACATTTGATTTGTCTTTTTTTATATTAAATCCAAATAATATTATTTAAACCGGTTTGTGACACTGAGATTTTGCGAGAAATGGTGAAGTGCAGTACTTTTACCTTTAATAGAAATTGATTGATATGGAGAGGTTCCGTACTCTTTATTGCAATTGCATTTGTTGAAAATAAGGTGTAGTAATAATGAAAAAGTAATGAATATATATGACTAGCTAGTTGCCTACTATGAGTTTTTTATTTATTTTCATTTTATTTTGTAAAAAATGGTGACCATTAAAAGTTTTTGTTTTTATTCTACGTTGGAGTGGCATACAAATTAAAAGTTCTAGTTTATGTACATAGTTGTTTTTAATCATCTATTCTCAAAGTTTGAAGCAAGATTGAAGTTATTAATATAAAAGTCTACTTGTGTGTGAAGTTCATCTTTTGGGCTACCTTTAATATAATCTTCAATTACTTTTGTTATTACAAGCTATAATCAATGTCTTCTTAAAAAGGAGTTAAAAAGCCATAATCAATATAAATACTAGGACACATCTTTAAACTAGGGGTCAAATAAACATATTATTAGGAATGACTAGGATCATCAAATAAAACAATTGTAGATGAAAAGAAAAAATCAATCACATATAAGACTCTTTCAACAATATGAAAGTTCTGTAACTTTCATCAACCATTTTATTAAGAAGATGTGTCTTCAATTCCCATACAGTTGAACTTAACATGAAAGTTCCATCATCCATTTAATTGAAAGGATATGTCTTCATTTTCCATGACGTTGGAATGAACTTCAAAGTTCCATCACCTATTTGAATGAAATGATGTGCTTTCAATTCCCACACAATTGGATTCAACATGAGAGTTCCATCATCCATTTAACAAAGAAGAAGTGTCTTCATTTCCTACACAATCTAATTCAACATGATAGTTCCATCACCCATTTGATTGAGAGGATGTATCTTCATTCTCTACGCTGTTGGATTCACCATGAGAGTTCCATTGTCCATTTGATTGAAATGGTATGTCTTCATTTTTATCTTTGTTAAATTCATATGAGAATATTGCAAACAAAAAGTATTGATCACACTAACAACTTTAATATCTTTAAATTGATACTTGTTGACAAATAGAAGTAGATTGATGTTGCTCACCATTTTCATACACATTGATTGAATGCTAAACATATTACAACATTCTACACCATTGAAGTTTGGATCACCTTGAATATTATTGAAGTTCCTAATATGTTTTCAATGATGAATTCTTGATGTATGAGAGTAATTTAAGTGTGTTTTCGATGAATGAATTTTGAAATATATGAAGCATTTGTGTATTGAATTTTGAGGTATTTTGGATGTTGTAAATGATAGTAAGTGAAAAAAATGGGACTAGAAAATGGTTTTGGTGATTGCAATCATAATAATATAAAGTTTGTTTTTATTATTCATCTAATAATATGCAAAAACACAAAATCATTATATTTTTAACCAAATTAGGAGTTTCCTATTTTAACTAAATGTATGTAAAAGAAGTATCTAAAAGAGAATCTAAGTATTGTAAAAAATGTGCCTTCAAAAGTAAGAAATGATCACACTTTCATAATTCACAAGAAGGATGATTCTTTGTTTGAGCCTATATTTTAAAATATTCTAAGGGCCGCTTCACATATGGATCCAAGGTTGAGAGTCCATCGGCCTCCACCAATCAAATTTCAGAAAACCCTGACTTTGGCTTTTCGACCCTTCACAAGGCGGCACAATCCAAAGTCCGTCGCCCTCCAAAGTGCCTACATGGAAGCCCAAGCTCCTATGTGGCAATGGCCTCATGACGGACTTTCAACCAAAGTTTGGGTCACTACAAAGTGGCGACCCAAACTTTAGTCGAGAGTCCATCAAATTGCTCATTTATTGCCCATTTATTGCCCATTTCTTTGCACTCTTGTCCAAAGTTTGGCCATGAACTCTCACGGCCTCTCAACTTGGTCGACCCATATGTGAAGCACCCGTGATATTTCAAAAGACAATGTTTGAAATGACAAGGGACCATCGTAACAAGCAACCCAACCTTGTACTAGGACACCAATCACCTTTCATAAATAATATTTTCTGAAGAGCGTTTCTAGAGCAAATGTGCCTAATTTCATAGTTTAATGCCTAATCATTAAACAGGCCCTTAATTAGGTCCACTGGGCGGTCATAGGCGCCTCTTTGCCTTTGCAAGAGACACCGACCAGCTCCAAGACGGCGCCCGCCCGCACGCCCACTGCCCATCCATGACTGCTCTAATCGGTGTCCTCCCCCCTACTCTACGAATACTCCCATACCCCGTACTCTACTCCAGTACGACGTCATCCTCCCGAATCTACGCTTTTCATCCCTCGGATCTTCCCCTGACTCTGCGCCAGCTACTGAGTAGCCTCTAGTCCCAAGCCCCGAGACGTGTATTCATCCCCACCCTCACCGTAATATACCTCCCAAAGTACCGTCTTCGCTACGTGTATGTATACGCACTTCGTAGTCGTCTTCCCTTTAATGCTTTTGCTGCAGTGCTGCCACTCCCCCAGTCCCCCCCTTCTGTTGGCTTTCGCTTTGCTTATTTCCTCCCGTGCTAGTTTATGATAAATGTCCGCAATCCCCGCCTCGCCTCTGCCAAGAAGGAAGCCGCATCTCGCCGAAAGATACCGGCCGCGCGTCTTGATCGTCGGCTGTGCTCCTTTTGTGGAGTGTTTTTCACTGTTGTGGGGGATGAACAGGAGAATGGTTCTCGGGGGCACTGTTTAGGGGTGGAGTGAGGAGGGTTTGTTGTTGGTGCGTTTCGAGAGCTGGAGTGCGTGCGTGCGTGTGTGGGTTTTCGAGGATTGTAATCTTAGACGATTGTGGACGATTGTGGGCGGAGGATTGTTGGAGATTGTGAAAGTTTGGGGAGGTGGGTTTGAGCTATGGCGCAGCAGCCGAGTACGACGATGATGATGGCGATGCAGCAGCAGCAGGTGCATCATCATGGAGGCATGGGAGGGTTTCATCATCACGGAATGGGGATCGGAGGAGGAGGACCGGGAGGTGGAGGAGGAGGAGGCGGGGGCGGGGGGCCTGTGATGGACGATTACTTGGATATGTTTGGGATGCAGGGTGGGGGAATGTTTGATATGGCGGGGAGTGGGAGAGGAGGAGGCACGCAGTGGGATTACAATGTGGCTTCCGGGGGGAGTAACAAGGCGTTTGGTGGGATGTTGAGCAAGAAGGGGAATGAGGGAGTGGATTACGGTTTGCCGGAGGTGCAGATCCGTCAACAACAGGGTGGGGGAGGAGGTAGGGGTGGGGAAAGCGGGAGAGAAGCTCGCAATGGCGCGGCTGGACATGGAGATTCACTCACGCGCTCCGTGTCGCTCGGCAGCAGTGCGAGTGAAGATTCGGGGCCCCAGCAACAGGGGAAAGCTGGGGACCAGATGATGGCGTCAGTTGTGGCGCCCTTGCAGCAACAATCGTATGGTGGTGGCACTGGTGGGGGTGGGGGTGGGAGTGGAGTGCCGCCACTTCCTATGAACTTTGCCCAAGCCAAGGCAGAAAACGTGATGTTGGTGGGAGAGATGGACTCGCATAATGCGCAGTCGCTGGGAAAGCGGTTCCGGGAAGATGACGACGGTCACCCCAGGACCACAGTACGCTCTGAAAAATCTCCTACTTATTAGCTCTGCATTATGATCTTCGTGTCGTGATTTTTCTTGCTGATGTGGCGCTATGAAGTTTTGACTCCCTGCTCAAGTGCGTGACTCGGCGAATGAGTTTTTACGGAAAATGCCTCTGGTTGACTTGTAGTTCTGACTACAGCTGTTTTTTGGCTGAACTGAGTGGGTCTCCATGTTGGTGTTTTTGGCTACGATTAGCGTCAATTTGTAGTGGGAAAGTTAGAGTTCGTGAGCGTGATCGTGTTGATTAAGGGTCTGCGATCATACTGTTGTTTTTTAGCCTGCCTAGGAGTTCTTGGAATGTATGTTGGTGGTTTGCACAGTGCTCGTGCTTTGGATTTAAATCTGTAGAAGTAGATGATCCCTGTAAATGCCTAGTAGTCCCTGTAGTAGCTCACATCATTGCATTCCACAAGCAGAGCGAATTGCTAGGAGGTATATGTTTTCGTCTTGGAGAGTGAATTTGCACAGTATCTGAAGTACCCAGGCCTCTATCTCTATCGAAGCCCTCGTTTCCCGTAACCGTTCAGTTTCTTCTTGGTATACGGCAGTCACCATTTTTTCTACCAGTAAGATGTCAGAAGTTGTTGGAGGTAGTTTTCCTTTTCCTCGAAAGCTGTAGCGCGAGATTGACCTCGACATTAATGATACCAGAGGCTGGTACTGTACCTGCGTGCATGCACCCTTTAGCCCTAGTTGGT
The DNA here is from genome assembly GCA_963969395.1 of Pseudoscleropodium purum. Classification (NCBI taxonomy): domain Eukaryota; kingdom Viridiplantae; phylum Streptophyta; class Bryopsida; order Hypnales; family Brachytheciaceae; genus Pseudoscleropodium; species Pseudoscleropodium purum. The sequence continues at coordinate 4,974,116 of OZ017799.1, forward strand.
TTTTATGGTACGAGGAAATAACTAGCGAGTACCCTTTTCAGAGTTGCTTGTGGTACTGTTGACCACGCAGTTTCTTAACCCTCTGCCAGGGAAGCTGTGCCTCAAATCTTATTATTAAGTTTTAGATCTGATATCTGATCGGTGAAGTATAGAGTTGTATGTTGGCTCATTCGTCTTGATTTTCTTCTGGTTCAATTCAAATCCCGACGGGTTACCTGGACCATTGATGGTTTTAGGAACCTGCCATGGGGACGCTTGGCAATGCCGGATCTTGGTGGGTATGTTCCTGCTAGCTTAATTTCATTCAGTATCATATTCTCTTTCGTTTTGCTGTGCTTGATGAATGTTTTCTTGCTCTGCAGGGGGTTATGCCAAATGGTGGGGTCCAAGGATCTGGATATGCAAACCCGGGAGCGGTTCCGCCAGGACAGCCTCTCCCAGGCATGGGGGCGAGACCGCGTGTGCGGGCACGTCGTGGTCAAGCAACTGATCCTCACAGCATTGCTGAACGGGTATGATTAGTTACGGGGTGATCATCTTCGTGATTATACGTGTGAACTTGTATAGGAACAACGTTTATTGAATGGACAGCTGGTGAATTTGACTATATGTTTCTTGTTGTGTTTCATTTGAACAAAACTGTCGTAGCCTGATCTTGCATCTGATGTCGGCAGTCTATTCTATCAATCTTTCGCGTGAGGCTTTGAGTTTCTTAGACACGTACTGTAGACAACACAATTGAAGTTGGGGCTTGCTCAACATTGTTAGGGAACTAGGTTTTTAATCAGAGTGGAGAAATGCAGCAGCGGTGTGTTATTTCTCGCTGTGTGTCCCTACATATTCTGTTACTTTATACCTGTGTCTTGTGGTTTTGGCCGACATTGCTGCATCTTAATATTCTCTTTGTTTGGTGTCGATTATAGCTTCGCAGAGAGCGAATTGCAGAGCGCATGAAAGCCTTGCAAGAACTCGTCCCCAACTCTAACAAGGTACGCGGTAGTACAATCTTGACTCTCTGTACCCGACGAGATTTGTATACCATAAGTTCTGTTCTTATATGGATAAAACAAGCATGGTCCAGTGAATGGCACAATGTAGTCTAGCAGTCCAAAATGTTCTACCTACTCATGAAAGATCTATCTATCTATGTGGAGAGTTTTTTTGGATGATTTAATTTTTATCTCTGCTGATTGTGAATGCAGACCGATAAAGCGTCGATGTTGGACGAAATCATCGACTATGTCAAGTTCTTACAACTCCAAGTGAAGGTAAGTACAGCAACGTCTAGTCAATGTCCGCACTCTTGTAGTTGCTGATTTGGTATGTAGCTATTGCCTACGATTCGATGCATACATGCCCATACCGCTGATATAGGTGAATGTCTCCGAGTCGGTTTCAGTTTTTCCGTGCTATCAGACTATGCTTTACAAAATCGTATAACTCCTTTGATCTCGACCTGGTGATTTTTGCAGGTCTTAAGCATGAGTCGGTTGGGTGGTGCTGGAGCACTTCCTTCACTTGTTAATGATCTGCCTGCTGAGGTAATTAGTTTAACATAATTACTATAAATCTGTTTGTAGTACCATCAGCGGAACTTTTGGGCCTTTATCGAGCCGTCGATGTTACCCTGTATTGAACTTCGCTTATGTGTCTTCACAGTGACCCGGCTCTGGAGGGCTGAGATGAGTACTTTGAATATTTTGCAGGCTGGAAACAATTTTTCTGCATCAGCTGGGTCTTCTGGTGTTCCTAATCCTGGCCAAGATGGTTTGGCTTTGACTGAAAGGCAAGTCACGCGTATGATGGAGGATGATATGGGTAGCGCCATGCAATATCTCCAGAGCAAGGGACTCTGCCTTATGCCCATCTCTCTTGCAACTGCAATATCAACAAGCAAGGGTCCCGGGCAAGCTAATGTCAATTCAGTGGAGCGACAGGGATCTGTAGCAGCAGCAGCAAACAATGGCAAGTCTGCAGCCGGTCCCAGCGCAGCTGCAGGATCCAAGGAGGACGGTCCAGACGGTGGAATGGTGACTGAGAGTGCCAGTGCTGCTCTGGAGACCTAGGCGATCCTGCCAGAACCTTCAGTTGGTGTCGCAGGATGTAGCTATGTCTCAGTATCCTCTGTGCAGAATTCAGTATTTTCGACTTGAATAGTGTTTTTTTCTGAGCGGTCTGAAGCTACTGAGGTTGGAGATGTCCCGGCTGTAGCACCTGACATTCAGCAGTTACCTTATGTGGAAGTGCTTCTATTTCCTGCTTCCCTCAGAAATGCTGCTTGTAATGGGAGCATGCCAGAGTAACAGGCAAGTAACCCAACCCCTTAAGGTGACAGTTGTGGAGTAAAAGTAGATTTTATGTCAGACTCTTCAAACATTTGTGCAGACACTTTAGCTGTGCTGATTGAATATCAGCATGTTCGATCAATAATTTTGGCTTTATTTTAAGTGGTGTCAATATGTCGTATATCATCTGAACTGTTACTGTGAAAACTAAGCCCAATGTATCTTAGCTTTCACAGAAGTCCCTTATTCTGTTGAATATGGTCTAAATCTTGAAAGGTCTGCCTCTGGGCGTAGTACACAGAACTGAGTAAGGAGCAGTCATCTTTGCTCACATTAATTCTAAAACCTTCAAGCTTGGGTGTGCAGGCATTGGTAGCTCTGGTGCATTTACAAGTGCCGACTCTGCAATGCACTTCCTGCATTCGATTTAGGCATGGCTGTTGTAATCTAGAGTAGACTGACAATTTTAGGACCTCCTGCTTTATTGAAATGGACCCATTAAATCCAAATACAGTGGATGGGCCTCTGAAGCCTCATCAGAGTCTTTTGATCTTTTCACTGCATCAACTGAAGGCAACTCAGGTCCTACGTACATACAAATTTTGAAGTTTGTAAAGCAATCCATGTTGAGTCAACACACTTGTTTGCTCATTTTGGTGATTTTTGTTTTTCTGTTTTGTCTTCTTTCAGTAGTTTCGTCGATTTTTGTGCTCTCGATAAGTTTTTGTTTTGTTTTGCCTCCGTTGTCAGGAGTTGAAAGAACTTCGCTACGATGGAGCAGTTTCTATCGTCAGAATCAGTTGTGACTATCGAGTGTTGAGAAAGTTGCTAGAGTGACGTTCCTTCTGTATTATGAGGGTCTTAACTGCTACATCCAGTTCGTTGTAGGGAACTCTTTCCTAAAATGTGTTTCTTTAACGCTGTTTGAGGAATTGCCATGTCTTAATTGTTAAGCTGATTGGAACTGTTAAGTGCATGTTAGTACCCCCGTTCTCGAAAATCTCTTGCTATTGTACTTTCTTTCTTCCGCTTGGTTGGTCGTCTCATTGATCCGTGCAAGCTATTCAAAAAAGAGTGTTTGTGAAACAGCATATCGTGGAGATTCATGGACTTCATACAGGCGTAGTGTTGAGACTCAGACAAGGGTTTTTCGAATCAAGGAATAAGAGTGCTCTGATTACGGTATCCAAAAAATCCAAGTCAATCAATATCTTATCCAGAGTGGATTTGTATTCCTTACTTTATGCTTGGAGCTTTGGACTTCTTTTTAAAAGTTCAGGCTTTGCATAAGTTAACCCTTAAAGGATGCCATGACTATTTCTCCATATTATATAGAAGTGCAACTATTAATCCTTGAAATTTTTTGTTAAAAGGGTAGGTCTTCTACAATAGTCTGACTTCCAATGAGTGCATTTGCATTCTTTTAAGCCAACAATTCTCACAGTACCAAGATAGATAGATAGATGATTGCATTTGGAGTGAAGTTAAGAGCATTGGCCACTAGTTTTGCTATCAAGCCTTGGCAACACCACTCTAGGCTTGCCATGCTTGTGTAGGTAAAAATGGCTCTAGATTAGTACATCAAATAAAAAGTTGTGTTGTTCTTCCTATCATTCTCACATTTGCTTGACAACTAAAGGCCTTTGTAGTAGGCAATTTTACACTCATGACAACTTGGTCAACTTTAACTATGGCCTTAGTGGAAGACATGGAGGCTAGTGAGAGGTGTGAGAACAAAGGGGAGAACTTTAGTGAGGACTTTAAGTGGTGGTTGCTATGGAGCATTGAGTCTTAAGTGCATTGTCACATCTCACAAGGTAGCAAGTGCCTTGCTACTTCTTCATGTTGTGGTCTAATTTTGTGAAATTAGTCGTGATACTTTAAATTCCTTGAGACAATTTTTAGTAAATTTTTGTAGGAAGAAAAATGGAGTTGGCATCTACCCCAAGTCATTTCATTTTTTTAGATCTTCGTGGAATTAGTTACAAATTTTTGAAGTTAAAATGTAATGGTCACTAAAAGCACCCCTGCTCTTGAAATGTAGACTAGTGTTACATTGAAGAGAGCAAATTATACCTCTATGTTAGGGCTTTTAGTGCAAGGTTGCTTTTAGAGTACTACACCTTAGGAGGCACTAAACTTGATATAATATCGGTTCGCAATGACCTTAAACTACTGGATGATGGTCTTGAGGTATCCAAACCAAATGGCGTGGTTGTGGGTTTGATACCTGGTGGCAGTAGGTTCTCTACCTAGCATGAAATCAACCTCTCTTCTTGACGGACCCCTTACAGTGTGTTTCTCAACACACTTGTTTCAAAAAAAAGTTGATGTAATATAGTAATTCTATTGCAAAATCTATCCCTTCAAATCTTTTGTAAAATGCGCACTTTCTAACACAACTTTCTAACTTCAGAAGCTTAGAGAATTTCTCATATAAGTGTCCAAAAATGTATACTAACATACTATGACTTTATTTAAAATCCCAATTGAATAATAGGAACCATGCTCAAAAACATATTTTTTGTGTAGTTGTCATAATTTAGACATATTCTACGTCAATATTATGTCAATTCCATGAAGGTATCACATAGTAATTCTAATAGTGAAGATCTATATAATTAGTAATTTCTTTTATATTGGATTGATTTAGGTTGGGCTTGGTTACCTACACAAGGAGACATATTGTACTTAGGTAAGTTAATATAGCATGTGAAGATCATCATACCTAGGTAAAATTCTACAAACCTCAATATGGTATGGATTCAAGTATTGGCTTGTATCAATATTTATCTATTATTGTAATTTTTAATTTAGTTGGATAAGTAATTTGTGTTTTATATTGACATTTATAAACCAAGGTAAATCTTAATATACCAATAATTGCATATCATTGATTCACATGCTATGGGATTATAAAAGTTAGACCATGCAAAAGGCTAGTAGAAGTCAATGGTATCTCACTTTGCTAGATGTGACTATAGAAAACAAGGGCCCCAAACCAAAAAATGTGTTGGTATTTGACATATTGTGAATGAAAATCCAATAGATTAGGACCATAGGCTCAAATGGTATCTTAGTTGCATTTTTGAATAATGTTTTGGAATCCCAAAAGGCATCATGTTGAAGTAACCACATCTAAAATCATCCAAATAAGATTGTAAGCATATTTTCTATGATCAAAATTTCTTTATTTTATTGTGTTTTACTTGAATCCAAAAGGAAATTCTAAAATTACTTAAAGTTTATTTTTTGAATAGCATATGAATTTTCAAAGTGCTCAAATAGTATGTATTTCCAAAATTGCCCCTAACAATCTTATGGATAGAGGCTATACATTTTAAACAAGAATGTGTGATATAGGATTTTACAATGGTTCACAATTACAAACAATAGCCTATAAGAATGCTCATATTTCACATAAAGTTAATTGAAGTAGGGTGCTTTACAATAATAGTACTAACTTGGGTTCATTGGGAAATAATGCAAATTATTAAGTTATATTAATATGTAAGTTTCAAATATTTTAAATTAAATCCAAATCCACATATTATGGCCTATGCTATTTTCACACTATCTCAAATATCACAATTTTCATTCAATTCTTGTTTACTTTCATGTAAATTCTTCTTAATTTCATCCAAATAATCACACCAATTAATCTATATTCATCAAAGATTCTTCCAATATAGTTTGATTGGATCTCACACTATTCAAGTTGTTGCTCTAAGGTGAAAAACCCCAAAACCATCTATGTATCCATTTTTTATAAGCAAATTTTTTTTGAAAGTGTCCTTCAAAGTGCAATTAACCCCTAAAGTCCCACAACTTTTATTAGAGATACAATGGATTTGGGATAGGCTTATGTAACCTCAATTATTGATGTGATTTTCTCAAAATAAATTTTGAAGATGAAAATCACATAAGCTTTCTAGGAATATAATTTTTATTTCAATTGGTGCTTTGGAGCAAAAGTAACAACACAATAAGCTCAAAATGGAGGAGACTGGGCAACAAAAAAAATTTCACAAAAACTAAAAATTATTATTTTTTAATTTTTTCTCTTATAGATTATATTTAGGTCTTCATGTTGGCTTAAAATAGAATGATTCCCATGAACACCAATCCATCATTTAAGCTTTTAAAATTTTACAACTTAAATGATGGATTGGTGATCATGGGAATCATTCTATTTTAAGCCAACATTTGCATCACTAATCCAACTTGAATCCACATAAATCCTTGGCTTAAAAAATGCAAAAGGAATCATTGGAAGTCAAACTATTGTAGAAGACCTCCCTTTTCACAACAAAATTTTGAGGATGAATAGTTCTACTTTCATCTTATACAAAAGGATTTTTTGTCATTCATTGGATATAAAATGTTCTATAAGATTAAAAAAAAGTTCCATAGGATTAAGCATGCTTGCTAGAACAATCTCACTATTGAGATCAATGTATTTCAATTCCATCTTAGAGTTATCAACAATTTATTTTTTCCTTCATTCTTGTATCAACTTCTACTTAACTAATTTTTAACATTAAATTGCTTGAGGCACCAAATTCTAGTGTTGACAATATTTTGAAGTTAAATAAGACCTAACCAAGTTGTTATATTCATAGTTTATATATTTTTGAAGTCTAGTTTTAGCATTAAAAACTCGATTTTGAAAATGATTCATTATAATTTTTCTATTCAAGATTTTGTGCAAGGGTGTCCATTGCAATCTTGACATTCTCTAGTGTTGAGGGCTCTTGGAAATGAGCCTCAAATACGATAGATCTCGAAGAAAAATTCTCATTAGAAATTCACTTAAAAAATTATAGAAGAAATTTTGAGAAGCTGTAAATTGATTGAGATTATGCATATTATGCCCTTTAACATTATATTTTTTTGGTGACCAATCTTTTAGATTTAACTTGTGAAAAGATGATTGAAAGACTTCAAATCACTTTCACAATTTTAATACCCTCATAATCAAAATTTTATAATCTTTTTTTTGTAAGTGATATTGTTGTGTTTTTTTTTCTTATGTAATCTTTAACGTATATAATTTGAATTTGTATGGTTACAATTCAAATTTATTGATACAACATATCATAATGTTGACTTTTTGTTCAATTTAGGGCAAATTTCTAGAAGCTTGATCAAAAAAGACCTTGGGCATTAAGGAGTTAAAGAATGAAATCTAGTATTTTCTTCAAATATTTTTTTTTAGAATTTCAACTCAGATATTCAACATAAAAAAATTCTAATCAAAATTTTTAGTGCAAAAATTTTAAATTAAGAAGATTCAAAGTCAAATAATCTAGTCAAGGAATGTACTAAAAAACTTGCTTACTTCACTTACACACAAATATCTTGCAATCTACGAGGTAAAAGTTTTAAAAATTTCTTCCTTACATTATCATACTAGTTTAGTGCAAGATCTTATGGTTGGATATCCAAAAAAAAAAATAAGTAAAGTTTTTGCTTTTTGCAATAGAAATAGCAATTTTGACTAGTTTTGATGAAAACAAGGCCTTGGGACTTCAAAGGTTAAACCATTTCTATATATAATTGTGATTGAATGACTTTTGATTTTCTAGATTTTGGTTTTGTGACTTATCAATGTGATGGTTTCAATGGTCTAGGAAGCTTCAACTTTGAAAATTCATAGCAATTACATGTTTTATCTAATAAATTTGTTTTAAAATTTAAAATTGTTATTACTATAGAAATGTTATTGTTTTCTTAAAAAAGGTGCTTCCAACTATGCTCAATTGTTTTTTAGATGGTTTGGGGTGTCTTCACCTTACTCGGACTCGAATGTTCAATGGTATAGGATAAGGTAACAAGTATTTTTGTCTACTAGAGCATTCACATTGAACAAATGACCACTTGAAGTTAATGCCAAGTCATTATCCACTCCTACCAAAACTTAAGGAAAAGTCATAGTTATAGTGGACAAAATTGGTTTGTTTAAGAAAGAAGGAGTTGTGAAGGAGCTTCTTTGGAACAATAAGACAACTACAATAGAGCTTTTATAAAAAGCTAAGTCAAGCCTAATGTGACACATTACATTAGGGAAGGTCATTTGCATTAATGAAATTTATTGGCTTTGTCCAAAGGACAGAGACTATGGCAACAACTCCGTATCGACTCTACACAAATCTGAGTTTCCAAATTTTATCTACAACCCCATTCACACTCAACTAATGTGATTTAATTTTGTCTAACACTAGGCCCGCATGCCGTTGCCTAGGGCAGACCCTGGGCTAGGAGCACCCTTGGGTGGCAGCCTCCCGCCTGGGCGGACCTCCGGCTAGCCCAAGGAGCCCCTGCCTGGGCGGACCCTGGCTGGCTAGGGAGCCCCGCCTACCTAGGAATCCCTCGCCTGCCAGGGAGCCTTGCCTAGGCGGACCTCTAGCTTGGCAGCCCAGGGAGCCCCTACCTTAGACGAACTTCCTTTTAATATTTTTTAATATTTTTTAATATTAATTAATTAATTAATTATACTTTTTATTTTATTATTATTTTTGTTTTATGGTTTTATGGTTTTTTGTTTTTTACTTTAGATTTTTAGATTTTAAAATTTTAAATGTTTAAATTTAAAATTTAAAATTTTATCTTTTACATTTATATTTATATTTTTAAAATTAAAATTTTATTTTTTACATTTTTATTTATATTTTTAAATTTTAAATCCTAATTTCTTACTTTCTTACATTACTAATTTTTTTATCATTGAGTTATCAAATTAGATTAGACTTAGGTGGATTAAACCTAAGTAGGTTAGATTCAGATAAGTTTTACACTTTAGATTAGAGTTACGTAGATTTAGATATTCAACTTGGAATTCTTGTTATTAAATCCAATAAGGGTTCTTTTTTTAGAATCTAATGGAGATGCTAAGTTATCAAGTTGGATGAGATTATTTGTATGATTTAGATAGTGGTGATGGTGATTTGGTGTGGTGAAGAAGACTAGTATACATAACAATGCCTCAAGTTTCAGTGTCTACAAGCTTTAGCGTTCCTATGTTTCTTCAATGATGGATGGTTCGTGCAATGAAGGTGAAGCTAAGGGCAATTACTCTCTTTCGTGGGAAGCTTGTTTGCGATATACCTCAGGTATAGACAGACATTTGACTCGCTTCTTGTTTTGGTTGCTATTAAGTTTTTTTGGTTCAATTCTGAGTTGATTGCTCAAATGCACTTTCAAGGAGAATCTCAAAAACATCTATTTTAAGGGACATATTGTTCGGCTTTGTACTTGGGGATTTGTGCAAGTTTTATTTGCCAAGTTTTAGTTTTGAAACATGAAGCCTTAAATTTTAGTATTGAGAACTTGGAGTTGTAGAACTTATCGCAATTGTATTTTTGACCGAATTTTGTTTGAGATCTTGTTTGAATTCTCCATCACCATGAAGCAAGTATATGGAAGATAGGTAGCATCTTTATCGTTGTGATGGTGCTCTAGACCTTGCGAAGAAGTAGAAGTTGGTGGAGGACAAGATGTTCGGATTGAAGAACAAGAGCAAGAATGTGCAGACTACAGAGCTTGCACTAGTTCGTACAAAATACCGGGTCAAAACTTAGAACAGAGGACTCCAAAGCTACTCAAAAGGTTCACATTTGTGAATTGTGAGATTGTTTGCTATTTTTGATTGATTTTGTAGTCACTATGATGGAGCGAGGCGATTCACATTTGCAATGTTTTTTGAATTGCTTAATTAACGAAAGAATCCGAAATTCGGGAAACCCTAAATTGTTACTCTCAAGATTGCGTGTATGCAGAAGAAGAAGGAAGAAGATGATGTAAGGGAGGAGTTGAATGAGTTGTTCAAAGTGACCATTAGTCAATCTAAGGTTCCAGTTGGTATGCTAGCTGTGTTGCAATTTCATGGCACATATTACTCCTTCCTTGTAACTCATTATTCCCTACGTAAGCTTCATGTCATCCCCTATTCTTTCTTATTGGATGCACTTGGTGTGACTGAGCTATGTGCGAGACCGGATCTCCTAATGAGAGAGTTTGAACAAGGTAGTTCTTCTTAATTGTCTTCACTTGACCAAATTGGATATTGAAATTTTCACAATCCTGTTGGGTTTTGATGTGCCAAAGCCAATTGAATATATTTGGGATGAGCTAATTGAAGGTGGGTGCAATATAGACCATTGAAATTGCATACTCTGTGGTCTTGGGTAGTTTTCAATGTATACGATTGCTTGGTTAGGATGCTATGGACTTGGCACGTTGGGTTATGGGATGATGGTTTTGGGGGTTTGTCTTGAAGAAGACCTAATGCAAAAGGTCACATTATGGTCCTCCCTTGTGACATGTATTTGTGTTAATTTCAATCACCTCGACATGTGCATAACTGTTTTATCAATTATTTTTCCTAAGAAGGATTTCAATTCAATGATTTGGCTAATATTTGAATTTCACTTCAATGATTTGTTTTATCTATCTAACATTTTTATTTTGTTTTGCAGGTTTATTTGTATATTTGTACATTTGTACATTTGTATATTTGTATATTTATATTATATCAACTTTGTATAGATTTGTACAATTTGTGGAAAAATTTGATATGTTAAAATAATTGATTTTAAAATTATATCTCTCTCTATATATATATTAGATGAGAAATTAAATGTTATATTCTTTGCTACAATATAGGCTATATTATAATGTAGATGATTATTTATTTGATTTAATTGCATATTTACTACAATATATCTAATCATCATTAAATTTATGAATAAATGTAATACATTTTTTAAAACAATATTTAGCAATGTAAAATTTGATCAATGGAATTAATGAATTTTTTTTGGATGATTTACATAATAGAGTGGTTTGAAATACAAATCACCATATAGAGAGTATGTCAATGACCTATTGGAAAACTATGAGGGGGATTTTCTACAACTTAGTGGATATCTAATTATTTAAAAAATCAAATTATTGTTTGGAATTTAAAAAATAATAATATTTATTATATTTGGTAGGAAATTTAGCAATGAAATATTGTATATAGCTTCTAGAAATACTCATTTTGAACCATTGAAGTTTTAGGTGGTTCTACATATCAACCCAAACAATGTAAAAGAATGTTAGATTTAGATTCACAATATAAAGACAATAAATTTACAAAGAACAATTAGAAATTGAATGAAATCTACAACAAAAAATAGATTCAATACCAAATTCAATTGTTTAGACAATTTTGCAAATTAATCAATCTAAATTTTATATTCTATTTAAAAATCCTATTAGAATCAATAAATGATACAATATAATCATGAAATAAACAAATCTAAAAAGATATATTAGTCAATTGAAATGAATGAAAAAATGACAATTTTTTTGTAGAGAATCTATGATAAACTAACATAGAAATAGTATAAATGTTTAGATCTTTAGACAAGAATGTCTTTTAGTCTTTATATAAGAACTTCAATATTGTTATTCAACAAATAATTACATATATTAATTTATTGAAATTAAAAACTAAAATGAAATTAATACAAACATTGTTCACATTTTATCAAAAATAATTAAAATGATTTTACAAATCTCGATAATAAAAGTATTGTGTAATATAGAAATTGGTCGTACACAAACTTAAAAAAAAGAAAATTCAATTTTTGTTTTTGAAATACTTAAAAATTATAAACTTAAAATTTTATTAATAAATCACTGAATAATTAAAAAATGGCAGTAAAAATAATTCTAAATTTCTATGAACAATTGGAAAACATTCTATTCATTTTAATGAACTAATAAATGATGTACAAAATTTGTGTGTGTTATGTATTTCAAAGATTATTATTTTTTAAACTTTCTAGCCCATTAACACTTATACTCACATTGCAACAAACAATTGAATCTTTATTACAATGTAATTTTACCTTGTAAATAAATAAATCATTGAATGTTTGTAATCAATATCTAAATTTAATTAAGAAAAGAAAATCTTAGCATATTTTGTGCATAAAAATACATGTAGGAATTTTATTATAATTGTTTTAGAAAAAAAATCTTTTACTACAACAAATTTTTTTACCTAATATTCGTCTGTCTATTGCATCTAGTGAAGTATACCATCCTAAATATATCTTTGAATATAAACATAGTGAAAGAACTTAATTTTTCAACATTTTTGCAAATCATCTTTAATATGAAAAAATTGTTCTTATCATAAACTACCAACATTATAGAATATAAGGCTTAAAAGTCATGATTTTACTACAAATATTCAAAACATTTTTTTGCAAAGTGACATAATATTTTACAATAATACACGGTTGAATTTTTTTCACTAATTTTTTTTAAACAACTTACAATCAACTAATGTAAATAGTTCTAACACTTGCCACCTAAAATGAAATCATCTTTATTGATTTTCTTGTTATTTACTTTTGTTTAATTTGCCCTCTATCTACTATCAATAAACTAATATTTTTGTTTACCTAGGACAAGGCCTCATGGTCACACTGTTCTTGTTTGTATATGAGCTAGGCCAAGTCCAACAATCAATATTACCCTAGAGAGGTTTACTGGTTTAAAGATTGCCTTTATTAAAAGTTCTATTATATAAAGGAGCTTTTGCAAGTATAATTCCAATGGATGTCCAATTCCCAGTGTAAAGCCATGCATTGGACACACAAAATTCATGATGTCAGGGCAATTTTCCTCTTCACCAAGGTGGCCTAAGTAGTGAACGAAGGATTTTGTCCACTACCATTAGACATCCTAGTCTAAATTGGACCTTAACCTTTAAAGGATGGGCTAGTGACCATGGAAATCATTCCTTTTGGTATTGAGTGAATAGTTGGTTTTAAAAAAAATCCCACATCAAAAGAGATTTGAGGGCAGTAACAACCTGTTTTGGGCCTATTCCCGTCAATGTTCTTCTATTGGTTCCCTACAATGAAGGGTACAACCGGATGTTCTAAAAAAAAATTCAAAAAAAAATTAATTAATTCTTAAAATGCAAAAAAAATTGAAATTGAATTTTTTTAAGGAAATGATGTGGCACTCTCTTGGCCATGTCAGACTTCACTACTAGTTGTATTCATAGTGTTCTCGGGGCTTAATAATTCACAGTCTCTTGGAGCCTTAAAATCTTTTCTAATGAAACACTCATTAATAGTCAAACTATTGTACAAGACCTCCCCTTTTCATGCAAAATTTTGAGGATGAATAGTTGCAATTCTATCCTATATAGATGGATTATTTGTTATTCATCGACCAAAAAATGACTGCATTGTTTATAGGCTAATAAAATTAATTCCTAAAGGTCCAAGCTACATTTTTGGCAATATAGTGATTTTGGGCAGCTCACTACAAATGGAGTTTTTACTTTTTTCTGTTGAGTTTTTCACACAACATGGGGACAAGATTTTTCTTTGAGGTCCAACAATTTTCATATCTTTTGACTACTTGTCAATTAACTTTTTAACCAAATAACCAGTAGTTAAAAAATTACTTGCCAAATAACTTTTTAATGAGTGGTTAAAAAATTATTGTACAATATGTTTTTTTTTCTATGTCTAGGTGTTCTAGGCAAATCAATGATATCACTTTTTTTTAAAACAAAAAAATTTGAAATTAGTTTTCTAGATTTAGATATACATGGAAAGCTTTGAATCAATTGGTTTTGATCAATGTGATGAAAATTATGAGGAGTTTTAGTTTGCAAGTAGGTAGGGATTATTTACTCTAAAATGAATTTTGAAGTCTATTATTTAACTCAATTTTCAATATTTTTTGAAAAAAATAAAATCATAGGATGTAGATTGTTTATTACAACATTTCAACCATTGGGATTGGCATTTTTGGAATTCCATAACTAAATTCATTACAATTTAGTATTTTGAGTCGTTTTTTTATTTATTTCTACTTACTATTTTTACTATTTTTTTCTTAAATGTTGTGCAATACCAAATGATTTGAATTTTTTCAAGTATTGTACATAGCCAACTTGCCTTGAAGAATGAATCCAAAGAAACACTACAATTTTGTACATTTTTTTCATACAAATTTGACCTTGTAAAGTGTAGCTATCTGAGTTTTTATAGGGTTGAAAAAAAAGGTTTTTTGTCAATTCAAATGCTAATATCTTGCAACCTACATGTTGGAAATTTCTGAAATTTTTTCCACATCTTCTCAAACCAATGTGCTTCAAGATTAGATGTGTTAAAAAATGTTTAGAAAAAAATTGATACTTGTCTTAGAAATGGCAATTCTAGGGCGTTTTTGGTAAAAACATAGTCGAGGAACTTTAGGGGTTAACTTGTATAGTTACCTTACTACTTGCTGGATACCATTATGTCAGCATTTGCCGATCAAAGAAAGGAGATATTATTATTTGGCCTTGGTGTAACTACGCAGGTCCCATACAATTTGGACACCGAATTTCTTTTAGCAATACCGTAGGCAGGAAGGAAGCCGGGCGGCCACAGAAACGAAAGACACGAGAACCAAAGAGGTGCAGCAAAGTAAAAGAGACGGAACGAAAAGATAAAGAAAGAAAAGAAGAAAGGGAATGAACTGACGGCGACGGCGACAGAGCGTTCGACTGCGAATCAAGAGCAGCGCTCGCAGCGGATGTGTGATTGAGAACGCCAGGCTTATCCTGTGCATTCCCGGATAGCAAGCAGCCACCTAAACCCCTGGAACCTCTTTCCCTTCGAAGTTCCTTCCTTGGTCACCGTTACCAAACAATCGAGCCCCGTTTCTGCTTCGTCTTCAATCAACAAGGATTTCTGGATTGACGACGTCTTTATCGAATTCCGTTTCTTTGGCGAATGTTGTGTCTCCTGTTGTGAAGGATTCGGGTGTGCGATGGCGGCCCCAGCAGCTGCAGCCACCGCCCCAGCTATGGCGTCGCTGCAAGTGTTGGTCGGCATTGGGAGCCCCCGACGCGGAAACAACGCCTCCTCCTCCTGCTGTGTAATGCACGGACGACTCGTGGCGTCCCGGCGAATCACGTTTCGCAATTTGGGGTTGCGAGGAGGTTCATCTGCATTAGTAGGGGCACGAGTGCGACGATTGCTCCTGGCGCCTCGGTATGCGGTTTCAGTCTCCACGGAAACGACGACGTCGGTGACAGTGAAGGCATTGAGTGAGGGGGAGTCTTTGACGAAGACATTGGAACCGCCAGAAGACGATTCCGTAGGGTTGAAGCCTCCTCCGTTGAAGCCTGCTCCGAAACCCGTTTCCCCTGTGAATGGCAAGCAATTTGAGAATGAAGAGGACGGTGATGTAGCCCTGAAGCCTCCTCCGCAACCAAATTCGTTAGGGCGCCCTAATGCGATTTCGAATGGTAGTAGGGCACAATCTTCCGATGGTCCTTCCTTGGGTCAAATTCTGGAAAATGTGGAGAAGCTAGGTCCTAGTGAAGCCGGTCCACCCAGGGGAGCTTCTCGACCGCCTGTGCGGGCGCGGTCCTCGCAACCAGGAGCGTGGAAAGCTGGGGATAAGCTGAGGACGAAGGCGGAGAGGGAGGCGGACGCCGCCGCGGCGGAAGCCGCAGCTGCCGCAGAGAGGCAGGCGCAAGCAGGTGAAGCGCAAGCGAGCACGTCAAGCACAGACTCTGAAATTGTGAGAACGCAGCGGCCGCGGACGCAATTGAATACTCTTGCAAAACCCGTGGTCAGGCCGGCGCCTGTCGCGTCGAGGAAAGGCCTTGTATTGAAGGACGTGGGATCCGCAGGGGTGCCCAAAGGGAGAGACGCATCAGGACCTAAATTGCGAGACGCGGGAGCTGGTCCTGTTTTGAAAGATGTTGGAGCGGCGCCGAGGTCCCAAAGCTCAAGGTCTGCCACACCATCGCCGGCGAATACTGGACCTGCTGGGCCACCTAAACCTTTTGCGAAGGCAGCAGTTAAGGTCAGTTAAGATTTCATTTTGTTTTGGCATTTGTGATCTTCATTCCTTGTTTTGACAAGACTATTTGATGCCTGTGCTCGTCAACAAACATCCGGCGAGATTACCCCCTAACGAACCAAATTAGGCCTCGTGCTTTGGGGGCATTTTTGAGTACGTCATATCGGATCCCAATTTCATTTGTTTCTTGAGGGACACATTGCAGTGTTCTTCAGTGACTTCTGTCGATAGAAAGATTTTGGTCCTGGAACCTGAGTCCAAATCGTCACCCTATGATCATTTGAATTGGTCATACTCATTGCATCTGTCATCTTCATTCCTTGCTTTGACAAGACCGTTTGAAGTCTGTGAACAAGCATACGACGAGAGTAACCCCTAGCGCACCAAGAGGCCCAAATTAGTCCTCATGTTTTTGGGGAATTTTTTAGTAATGTAAAGTCTCCATTCCCCTTACTGTGAGGGAGAGGTTCCATTCACCATACCAGTGAATTTTGAATCTTTTCCTCCTGCAATCTAGAAATTTCCACCACGTTCAAGTTTGCAAATTTATTATGTGTCAAACTGAAACTCAATTGCAAAAAACTCAATAGCAATTGATTAAGTATTTTCATACTTAGCACGAATCAAAGCTTACATGTATGGTCAATGGAGCCTTTAATGTATTGTATGGTTAATGGAGTCTCTACCTTAGGTCATACGGGAACTTTCCTTTTCCCAATTTCATTCATTTTCTTCAGGGATATATGTGGTGTTCTTCAGTGATTTCTTTTGATAGGAAAATTTTGGTCCCGAAATCTCAGTCAAAATGGTCACTGTATGATCATTCGAATTGGTCATTTTCAACCTTGGATCCTTATGGGGTTAATAATTAGGGCCTCGAGCAATGATGTTAGGGTTCTCAATTACGAGGTTTTCTGGGATAATGGCTCGAAAATATCATGTAGATATTGTAGAACCACTTCTTTGCTACAGGCAATCAGGAGGTTGTGAAGATTGGGTTCGGAAATTACATTTCAGGGAATTTGGCCTAGAATCGCATACCTTGTTATGCAAGTTTATGACCCTTTTTGAAGTAGATACAGAATTCTTTGTTGCTATACCGGAATCTAAATTTTCCTGTTGCGAGGCTCAATATTCATATGCCTAGGGACGGGAAGTACTGTCTGTTATCTGTCATCGATTTCATTTGGCAGAATTAATAGCCTGCCTGAACGTGTGTTCAAAATTTTAGTGGAGACAGGAAATAGATCGCTGATGGTATATTTTTGTTGCTCGTTTGAATTCTAGGGCAAAGAGGATTGGCGCAAGAAGGCCAACAACACTGTTTCAGACGGCGCAAAACGAAGAGTGTCTGCTCGTAATAAGGATTCCATGGATGGTGTCGCTGATTTGTTGGGAGCTAGTACATCTCGCCGGGGTGGCAGGAAGATGAACAAGGCCAGTCGGAAAGCTCTCAGAGTGGAAGCTGCGCGGCTTGCAGCACCTGTGAAGGTTGAGATCTTGGAGGTTGGGGAAGAGGGGATGTCGTGCCAAGAGCTCGCGGAAGCACTGGCTGTGAATGATAGTGAGATTGTGAAGGTGCTATTTATGAAGGGGATTGGTATTACAGTGAATCAAACGCTTGACGAAGAGACAGTGAAGCTCGTCTGCCAGGAGTTTCAAGTGGAAGTCGTGGAGGCTGGAACAATTAGAGTGGAAGATTTGGCGAAAAAATCGAATGTTTTTCTAGATGATGACGATTTCGGTCACCTTGTGCCTCGGCCCCCGGTTGTGACGATCATGGGTCACGTCGATCATGGCAAGGTACATCTATAGTATCTTTTTTTGGGGGGGAGGATTCGGCTTTTATTACGATTTTATGAGTGAAATCTGCAGATGATGTTTCTAAACTGTAGAGTTCGGGTGTTAGCTACGAGTTGATATAGGTTTGATGTCCTGAAGTTGGATTCATGTCTCTAAAATTTAAAGTAGTTTGGCTAGGGTATTTTTGTTGTGAATATTCATGGTGAGAAATCTCTTTTTGTTGGTGTATCTCGATGTATCTGCAATTTTGACTAACGGATCCAGTATTGGTTATGTTGTACCTGTGTAGACCTCGTTGTTGGACTTCATCAGAAAAACTAAGGTAAATCACATTCGGCCGACATAGTGTTTTTTGCAATATTCCTCCTAAAACATCTGCCAAGAATTTTACTACAAGCTACTGATTTTTCTACGGTCTTACGCCTGTTGAATCCAAGGAAGAGAGTTGATTGCTGAGAAATGATATCTTCTACTTGTATTGAATGTTTGGGTGTAATTTATCAGGTAGCTGCTGGCGAAGCAGGTGGTATAACTCAAGGTATCGGAGCTTACTCCATCAACGTAATGGTTGAAGGCGAAATGCAACCCTGTGTTTTCCTCGACACTCCGGGGCATGAGGTAAGATCCGGGTTTTATTCTAACACCTTCTGAGGGCTTCGACGTTATTGTTAATCTTTTGGGAGTGGAATGAAGCGAATGTGGATCGTGGTTGTTTCAGGAGTTGTTCTGGAAAGGACGTGAAGCGAGTCTACTTTTGTTTCTTGCAAGGGCCAGGCTTTATTTACGTTTAGAGAAAAATATTAAGCTGATTCGTAAGGCATAGCGGTACCATGTAGCCTAAACTCTAATTGCATACATTTCTTCCTTGTTGCAGGCATTTAGCGCCATGAGAGCTCGCGGGGCACGAGTTACTGATATTGCTGTCATAGTTGTGGCTGCCGACGATGGCGTGAGGCCGCAAACACTGGAAGCTATTGCTCACGCCAAAGCTGCAGATGTACCCATAGTCATAGCTATCAACAAGGTTCGTATTCTGTATCCAAGTGGCCTGCATCCAACACCATGGGACTCTGCTGATTTTGTTAACTGAATCTTATTTGTTACAACTGTTGTATGCAAACAGATTGACAAGGACGGAGCAAATCCACAAGTTGTGATGCAAGAGCTTTCTACCCATGGCCTGATGCCTGAAGAGTGGGGAGGTGACACCCCTATGGTGCAGGTGAACTATTTTTGCTATGATTTTGGAATTTCTTTTATTGCGTTGTTTACCTCTGTTGAATATGTGTATGAGTAGATATGGTTTTATTTGATTTCCTTACGGTGATGCGATGATCAGTGGAAGTTTTCCCGTCAAACTTTTCTTTTGAATTCAGCAACTGACTATATTCCATCAGCATGACTTATAAGGATAGTTATTGTACTTCCTAAGGTTATCTTGAGGTTGGAGTTCTTAAGGTTATCTCTAATTAAATCAACTGTTTTTGACAACCAGGTTAGTGCTAAGAAGGGAACAAACATTGATGCGCTGCTCGAAAATATTGTGCTGGTAGCCGAGGTAATTTTTGACCTCCCAAATGTGGTCTTTCTATGTTTTGTTTTACCTGAGGAGTCTCTGTTTGTAGGTTAGTTTGCAAATTTGCATACGTGAAGCTATTGGAGAATTTCATTGTGGTATTGCTAGGACAGATTTTGAAGTGAAGGAGTTGTCTCAGTGTTGACATCTGTTCACCTACGATGATTATCATCTGCAGTTCCAGGAGTTGAAAGCCAATCCTGAAAGAGAGGCGAAGGGGACTGTCATTGAAGCCAGTTTGGATAAATCGAGAGGACCTCTCGCTACCTTGCTGGTTCAGAATGGAACTCTTCGGGTGGGGGATGTGGTGCTTTGTGGGGAGTCGTATGGAAAGGTACATTGTTCTAAACGGCTTTGCTTTCTAGTGTTTCGCTTCACGACCCTAGCCTAAGTATATGACATCTTTACTGGATTTGCATAGTTATACATTGTAGGTACTCATTGTCTATTTTCGTGGATTTTCGAAATTGCAGGTTCGTGCTTTGATGGACTACACTGGAAGCCGGGTGGATGAAGCTGGTCCTTCAACAGCTGTGCAGGTGACTTTCAACGTTCCATGTAGTTCCCTGTGGTAGAAATTTTGGTGCATAGTGTTTTGGTGCTCTTACTTTCTAGGATCAGGTTACGAGGTTTTCACTACACTCAGGCTGTTTTTTCTTTTGCAGATATTGGGCTTAAGCCAAGTTCCCGTGGCTGGCGAGGAGTTTGAGGTCGTAGAATCCCTTGAAATAGCTAGGAACCGAGCATCGGATCGCGCCGAAGTTGTACGAAGCTCTAGGCTAGTAGCGCAAGCAGGAGAAGGAAAAGTTACGCTTCATTCATTTGCTAATGCTGTTGCTGCCAGTGCCGAGACAGGAGTTGAACGGCACCAGCTCAATGTAGTCTTAAAAGTTGATGCTCAGGTATGTTCTGGTCCTCTCCATGTGCAACGGAAACATGCATCGAAATATGCTGCCCGTGACCACCTGCTATATTCATTCACATAGTTTTCCTTGCAGTTGCAAGTAAGAATTTACTTCGAAATTCTGACAGATTGATTGTATTCAGTGGGTTGCATGAGAAAAAGTTCTCCTGATGTTGTTGCCTTATACTGAGTCAACTTGGCATGCAGGGTTCGGTTGAGGCAATCAGGGAAGTTCTACAAGCATTACCTCAGGACACAGTTGCCCTGCGCTTCTTGATGCAGTCAACGGGAGAGATCAGTGCCAGCGATGTGGACCTGGCATTAGCAAGTGGTGCAATCGTAGTAGGGTTCAATGTCGGTGTTCAGGCCAGTGTACAGACACAAGCAGATGCTGAAGGAGTCGAGATTCGCATGTATCGCGTCATTTATGATCTTGTAGATGACATTCGAAAAGCCATGGAGGGGCTGTTAGAAGACGTTCAGGTAAAGCTTCGCTCCCACATGAACGGAAAGAGAAGTCCTTGAATGGGTATCTTGAACTAGTTTATATTGATTTTTTATGGGCGTGTGAATCATGCCAACTGTGTTCTACGTTCTTGCAGGAGGAAGTGCCAATCGGGGAAGCTGAAGTTAGAGCTGTGTTCGGGGCTGGAAGTGGAAAAGTTGCTGGTTGCATGGTGACTGAAGGGAAATTAGTGAAAGGTTCTGGACTCCGTGTTCTTCGAGGAAAGGATTCTGTGCACGTTGGCACTATTACCTCATTGAGACGAGTAAAGGAGCTTGCTAAGGAGGTGAGAAGTCAAGTTTATTCGTTGCTCTGAGATTTTTTTTGGTTCTAGTAACACGGATAGATAGATATTGCAAGTAATCGAAGATGTTTCCATTCTGTGATATGCTAAATAGAGAGTACCTTACACTGAATATAAGTTCTGGTAGTCATCACTCAGTATTGTAGTGGTTACCCATTTGTTACGTAAGGCAAGTTTAGCTTTGATTTGTTTTTATGACATGAATGTTGTCTGATGACGTGAGAGTATTCTACTCGTGCAGGTGGCTGCTGGTTTAGAGTGCGGAGTTGGTGCCAATGATTTCAATGAATGGCAAGACGGTGATAAAATCATGGCATTTAATCTGGTAACGAAGAAGAGGACCTTAGAAGATGCCTCAGTCACAGTCAATGCTGCTGTTAACTCTCGTACATTCAACAACGAAGTGAGGGCTTAAATTGTGCTCTTCTCCAGGTTCTTAAACATTGATGTGGTTGAGCAACCCAGATTCTAAGCGGGTGACTACTTCATTTTGTACTATCCCTTCAACCTCATATCTTGTTGTAGTTCATCCAATTTGTACATGATGATATACATTCGATCCGACTTGGTTATTTAGTGCTATACCCACGTCGTGGCTTACCTTTCGCCGTTGCCAAGAATACTAGTTCTCTTAGCTTAGGATAATGAATCAAGTGGTTAATATGCTCTGATCTGAACACTGTCTAATTTCTGGAGGATACCCGCTTTTTAATGGGGTAGCATTGAATGTTGTTCACAATCACCTCATTTAGCTTCCATTAGATAGTCTTCCGAAGGTGGGACTTTTTAGATGCCGTGAGTGGGATCCCATATGAGATCTATATAGCTTATGCTTCTGGCATATTTGGAAGGAAACATTAATTTGTTCTTGGATTCAGTCATTCAATCTTTTGTACTCTCCTTGGAAAGTAAAGCAGTGTATTCAAGTGAAGTGTGTTCTTGGCGGGTTCATTCTGGTAGTTGGTCTCATAGAAGTTGCCTATGTATGCTTTTTTTGTAGCGCGCTTGTCCTTGCACTTGTTCTTTTTTCAGAGTACTCGGCATTCTCCTTTTCAACCTCAAGTGAGCAAAGGCCTTGCGGTGAGACAATACGATAATTACTGCCAAACTCAAAATGTTATTTGAATATTTGGCTGAGAAGCACATTTACTGATAGGGCTTGGAAACAGGAAAGGTAAGTTACCCTGTTTGCGCCACAATTTAGAACCCACCCTCCTTCTGCTACTATTGTACCTCTACTGTACCTGGCTATCAGGGTCAGTAAAAGTAAAATAAAATAAAAATTACTTTGATAGATAGGGAGTCAGAAAACAAATATATTAATGTTGCACATGTTGAATTATCGGAAAATAGGCTACATGCAAATCTTAGAATGGTTCACATGTATATCTCAAAATGGGCTAAATGGGCCATGTACAAATTGTAGAATAATAAAGTTGTCACTCTTTTCATGTCCCTTCAATTAAGGTGCAAAATTTGGGGAGGAGAATTTGAAATTTTTATTAATTCTAAAAGTGACTACCAAATCAATTTTTTCAATTTTTTGTAATTATTCAATATGAAATGTTGAACTTCATAGTTGGGTATGGTATATTTAACCCTGTAAGGACGGGCTGATCTCCACTGAAATCATCATTTTCTAATACCATGGGAATCAATCGCTTAAAAAAATAGAAAAATATTCATTGGAAGTCAAACTATTGTAGAAGAAGTTCCCTTTTCACAACAAAATATGGAAGATAAATAGTTGCACTTCTGTCCTATAGAGAGAATTCTCTGTCATCCATCGTACACTTAGTGTCTATGGCGGCCTTATAGGGTTAATCTTTAAAGGACAAACTAGTGATCGTGGAAATCGTCCATTTTGGCATTGTGTGAAATGATAGGTTTGAAAAAATCCAAAAGCACTTATTGGAAGTCAAACTACTATAGAAGACCTCCCTTTTTTACACAAAATTCTGATGATGAATAGTTGCACTTTTTTCCTACATAGAAGAGTTCTTTGTCATTTATGAGCTGAAAAACATCTGCAATATCTTTTAACATTTGAATGCCAAAGGCTTGGAATTTGCTCTAAATTGAATAAAATGCCAACATTTTGATAAGTTGTATCAATTTTTTTTAAAATTGTAACCATATAAATTCAAACTAGACGTATTAGAGATATTGTAAGAAAAGAAAACACAAGAATATCACTTATAGAGTGAAAGATTATAATGTTTGACTATGAAGGTGTTAAAATATCAAAAGTGATGTGAAGTTTATCAATCCTCTTTTCACTAGTCAAATCTAAAAAGTTGGTCACTAAAAAAATATGAGTTTAAAGGGCCTAACATGTATAACTTCAATCAATTTATAGCTTCTTAAAATCTACTCTATAATTTTTTTAAATAAATTTTGAATGTGATTTTTCCTCCAAGATCTAGTGTCTTCGAGTCTCACTTCTAAGAGCTCTCAACACTACACAAAGTCAAGATTGCAATGGGTACCCTTGCACAAATCTTGAATAGAAAAACCACTATCATTTATTTTCAAGAATGGATTTTTGATGCTAAAACTAGACTTCGAGAAGAACTTTTCGAAAAGATAAAGTACTAAAATAGCAACTTGGTTAGGTTTTATTTAACTTCAAAGTTTTGCAAACACAAGATTTTGGTGCCTCAGGCATTTAGGGATTAATGTTTAAGGAATGTCCACTTTAAATTTTCTATTGTGTTCTATTGGTTTCAAAGGCACAAATAGGGTTTCTTACCTTTTTATCCTATGTTGAGATTGATTTGACACAAATCAATTTAACAAGAATGGTATATATTTTGGAAATTCATAACTTATAGTTGTTTGAAAGAACAAAAAATAGTACACTTATCAAAATAGATGAAAAATGGTTAAAATCAAAATGTTTGAAATTTGTTTGACTTATAAATAATTCATTTTGTCAACTATGTATTGACCTAGGAAGGACTTGAAGGACTAAAAGTGTCCTTTAGACAATCAATTAATCTTTTTCATATTAAAGAACAAATAATTTTCATGCATTTTTTGGTGTATAACTTCATTAATGTTATATCCATATCATTGAGTGAAGTTCAAGTCATATTACTTATTTTTTTAAATTTTATACAAGATAGCTTATCAAAAAAAAGAATACCAATATAAGATATTTTAGTATTTTAAAACTTAATACTTGACTTTAGCATTCAATTTTTTTTTTTTTTTGCTTTTGAACAAAACCAACAAAATTATTTTTCTAGAGACTAGTTTCTATTTCACTTCAAATTTTTGTAATCCTAAAAATGAATATTTTATTGGAATCTAAAGTTAAATATCTAATACCATGTTTTTAAATATAGAGTGGTGTGGAAATCTCCTTTATTCTATAACTATAATTAATTTTATCCCATATCAAATATTGCTATATAGCAATTAAAAGTGTTCATATATATAGAACATAAAATATAAGCTAAAATAAAAATAATTATATGCACTTTGGTTCAAATATAACAAATAAAAGTGAAAACAAATGGATTATTTGTTCATAAGTAATATAATTAAGTACGATAATATATTAGTGATATGAATTTTGGAAAAATTACTGATATTTTCCAATCAATAATAAGATAAACTAATATTGTTTGATTCTATACTAGACACATATACAAAGTCATTAAAGTGCTCATGTACATAAGATATCAAATCAAAGTTAAAACAAAAATAAAAAATTATAAGAACTTTGTTTCATGCTTAGGATATATTAAAAAAAATACACTTTTATATCCTATTTATGTATTAAAGTCTAGGATTTCTTTAATATTTTATTTATTTATTTATTTTATATCCAACACATATGAATAGATGATTAAGCTACACTAATCTATCCTATAAGCAAAGACAATCAATATCACCTTCCAAAATAGTGTCACTATATACAAAAATACCACATACACTCTTAAGATGAAGGTAACCACTACAAGAAAATCTCTAAGTAGGAGAACTAAAAAAGTGTCAAATCTCAAGAAAAATAGATATTTTGATATTTTAATTAGTTAAGAATAGGGATAAAATAAAATAAAATAAATAAAAATATTGGTCATTTGTAAGAACTCTATAGAGATGGTCATGCACCAAAAGAACCACGAAAAGAATATTTTATATGTTTTAATATACAAGCTAAAAGAAGCTCAATTTACTCACTTCTACATCACAATAAAATTTATTATTTTTAAAATTCTTTCAAGCAATAGCTACAAGTCTACTAGAAGACCGTTTCTTCCAAGTTTCAACTCCAAATTTGTTTTATGGGTACTAAATAGTTCTACCTCCCTCTAAAATTAGCAAGTGTGATAGAGTTTGGGGGCTATTTTTGAACAATAATTTTTTTGCATATTGAAAAAAATTATTTAAGGTGTATAGTAGTCATGAGTACTTTACCTATGAATTTTGAGTCAATTGGAGTCGGAATACAAAAGTTATAGCCAAAAAACAAATTGGTACACTATATATGATACAAAATAGTGACATAATTTCTTGCAGCTACTCTAATCCTTTTTCTCCATTATTTTACTAAAATATATGTCATAATTCATATTAATCCTATTAATAAGGGTATAAATCTAGTGTCATTTGCAAAATAGGTGTCACATGGGAATTATATTTTGTATTATTTCAATAAAGTAGGTAGGGATAAATGTAAAAAAATTTCAATAATTTATTTGTTTTGTATCAAGAAACCCTCTCAACTGCTTAGAGGTCATTGATTCTCAATTTGAATTTAAATTTTTCAAATTTGATTATCCATAGACTATAATAAGTTTTTGAATTTTTTTCAAGATTTTTAAAATTATAAATTTTTATCCCTCTAAGGATCTAGGTAAAATAGAGCAAAAACATTTTGTATATCCCAAAGTGCAATAGGGTTTTGAGGTACAAAACCACTTCAAAATACTCATACCCAAAGCAAGGCTAGAATTTTCAATTATGTTTATTTTTTAACAAATTCAACCGTGCAATCCTTTATTTAACTTGTTCAAGTAAATCTTTCCTAAAATTTTGAGTAAAAATCCCCATCCATTGCAAGTTTGATGTCCCTAAACTTCAAAAAATAGTTTTTTTAGCCTTTTTTAGAGATTAAGTTGTATTTCAACATTTTATGATAAAAACATGTATATCTGATAACTTGTGCATTTTAGTCAATATGCTGGAAAATGGTTAAAAATACATGAAAAGAAATTTAATCAAAAAATTTCATATTCATCTTTAAAAAAATTATAAAGTACAAGCTAGTACTTGGTAAAAGGAAAACCTAATTGCTAATAACTTTGACAATAAATTGAGAATTGTAAAGCCTAATGGTGAGAATAATCTAGTAAGCAATCTTGTATTTTGGTTTATTTGAAGTTTTCAAAATGGAGTTTGAAAAACAACTTTATATGTTTTTTTACACCTTCACTGCCTACAAAAAAACTCATAAAATTCATCTCATTATTTGAAATTGAATGGTTCAAGTGTTTTTGTATAGGTATCAATCTAAAGAATCACATTAAGTTAGTTGAATTTCTTAGAATATATTTTTAGCTACATTGTTTGACATTGAAATTCTTAAAAGACTTGTAAATTTTACAATATTATTGGAATGATGTGAAACAAAGCATTTTTCATGTGGATTTTAGTAGTGCATTGTGACAAAAAAAAATTGGGTATAGTAGTGTGCAAACAACCATGATTAGCATCCATTCTATAGATTTCTTGCATAAATTTCAAATTATGAGTTTTCAAAAACAAAAATTAAGTCCCTTAGTCTTTTAGAAGCCAACAAATGAAAGAACAGTAGAAGAAATCCGTCTTTTTTTTACACATTTTTTTTTATATCTATAGGTTTTTATCATGGTTGTCATAACGGGCGAGTTAGGGTCATCGGACAGGATGGACGGACGGGCAAACCGGACCAGACGGACGGACGGTCCGGATGGCTTTAATTTTGTAACTTTCATTCCAAAAAAGAATCTTGTCCCACGCCTATCATGTTCCTTAATCCACATGGCATCCACGTGGCCTATTTTTCCATTATCAAAAAGTCAACTATGTGTTGACTGTATTGGACGGGTGAACTGGACGTCCGTCCACTATGACAACCATGGTTTTTATAACATTA
Source organism: Pseudoscleropodium purum (assembly GCA_963969395.1). Classification (NCBI taxonomy): domain Eukaryota; kingdom Viridiplantae; phylum Streptophyta; class Bryopsida; order Hypnales; family Brachytheciaceae; genus Pseudoscleropodium; species Pseudoscleropodium purum. The sequence goes on from OZ017799.1 coordinate 5,001,522, forward strand.
AATATAATGTCAAAACGTTAGTTATACCATCAAACATAACATAAAAAACAATTAGACCTCACATAAAAGCATTAAAAAATCACAAACTTCTTTTAGTGGAGAATATGCCATAGTTCATAGCCTTCCATCAGTACATCAATATCTATGCATGGTCTAATCATCCAATAGGCATGTAACAAATTATTCTTTGATTCTAGATTTTTTTAATACAATCAAACATGCGTCATCAAGAAATAGAACAAGTTTCAATGGATACGTTTTTCAATCTCCATTTCTTCTTTTTGGGATTTATTTTATTATTTTTTCCTTCAAGTTTTTTGAAAGTGTAGATAGGTGATTCTAAGTGGAATAGTCCAAGGGTTGGTTGATCCATCACCTCAACCTACTACCCACTCATGCTCTTTAGTATATAATAGGTGTCTTATACTATAATATGTATATTGTAAAAATTCCAATTTTATTTGTATTTGATATAATTTTTTTAATTAAAAATTTTATGACAATTTGAATAAAAAGGTCTAAAATTTTTATGACATATATAAGACATTTGATATTTTGATTTCATCTTTAAGAAATAAAGAGAAAATTTTCTAATAGTAAAATGGAAAATACAAAAAAATTTGGAGTTTGACTACACAATCTTGGACTCTATTGTCTAAAGAGCATCTCTACTATTAGATAGCATATTAAGAATATTAACCCCTTAATGCTCAAGGACTTTCATGAGCTTCTAGGAATTTGTTCTAAAATGAAGAAAAAGCTAACATTTTGATAAGTTGTATCAATTTTAAAAAAAAATTAACTGCAAAAAAATTCAAATTAGATATGTTAGAAATCACTTAAGAAAAAAAAACACTACAATATCACTTACGGATTGAAAGATTATAATGTTTGATGTGAAGGGTGTTGAAACTACAAAAATGATTTGAAGTCTTTCAATCCTCTTTTTACATGTCAAATCTAAAAAATTGGTTACCAAAAAAATACGAGGTTAAAGAACATAATCTACACAACTTTGATCAATTTACAGCTTCTCAAAATCTCTTCTACAATTTTTAAAAATGAATTTCTAATATGAATTTTTCTTTGAGATCTAGTGTATTTGAGGCTCATTTCCAAGAGCTATCAACACTAGAGAATGTCAAGATTGCAATGGACACCCTTGCACAAAATCTTAAATAGAAAAATATTGATCAATCATTTTCAAAATCAGATTTTTGATGCTAAAGCTAGGCTTCAAAAAGAATTTTTCAAAAAGAATTTTTCAAAAATATAAACTATTAAAAATAGCAAATTGATTAGGTTTTATTTAATTTTAAAGTATTGTCAACACCAAAATTTGGTACCTTGGACATTTAGAGGTTAACAACCACTTTATGGTCACTTTAGGATAGCTACTACAAAGGAATGCCATGTCCGAGAATAAAAGTTCTACTCCTATGTTGCAACAGTCCTTTTTTACTCATGTTGCAAGACCCATCAATGACAATGGTGTCATAGTGAATGAGTTTGTTAATGAGTTCATGGCTTGACACATGGTCCAATGACATTATAACAATGGTTAATGAATTTGCACTTATGTAATGTTGGCCCAACAAAGCTTAATTGTTTGTTGTGTCTTCTTCAAATTAAGTCACATCACTTTGATGACTTTGCCGTTGGTGTGTATGAAATGCAATATACAATTCTATGAAAAACAATAGACTAGTGAAAATTTCCTTATTCATAGTACAAAGTAGACGTACTCTAAGAGTAAAACCAATTATGGGGTAGGATGAGCATGAACTTTGAAGTTTTGATTATACAAAAACCAACTTTCATCATGTTTGATACCTTGACCCCTAAAATGGTCATCATATACTTGCCTTCATCCTATAAAATGACTTTTTTTTTTCTATACTTAAAAATTAAACCCAAATACTTCATAAAATGTAGGATTGGAATAAGAATTTTTGTTGACATATCCTAAACTATAAAGGTTCTACCATTTTTTTTACATAATTTTCTAATAGTGTAGTAGCTACTTGAAAAAGTGAAATATGAAATAAGAGGAAAATTATCCACTACCCATATTTTTTACTCCCTATCCTTCATGATACAATCAATTTTTAATTTTTTTTCTAAGATGTAAATGTTGAGATTTTCTTGAACACAACATATCCTTAAAAAGGTAAAATTGTACACATTAATTAAGAAGAATTCATGTACAAATCTAACATACCTAATGGATTTTGTAAGAGGAATTAGGAATTTATTATGGTACACCATGTAGTGTGTGCCAGATGTTGACCTCAATTAGGTTCAAGAATGACATTTCAAAGTCAATAATTTCTCAATTGTAAATAAACAAAATAAAGAATGTGTCAAGTTTGTGTCAAATTGTCGGACATTGATGACTTACTTTGCACAACTTGGTTTTGGATTAGCTTGTGGTTGTGCAAGACCTTTAAACTATGCAAAATATAACTTGTATGAACAAGCTCTATTTGTTCAATCACAAAACAAATCATCCAACAATTAGATAACTATTACTCTAAGTAGTGTATAAGTCTATATTTATATAGTACAAACATCAATATTACATTACATTATGATAATTAAAGATGTCATAGAAGCTATATTGCAATTTCAAATATATTATTAAAATATAATTAAATTTGTTGTAATTACTTTGCCCCTACTTCTGAAGTTGTAACCAAAGATCAATTGTATAATTCACAACATTAGTAATCCATCATTATGCTACTTTGCTTGGAGTGATTTGGACTATAGGGTCACTTATGAGATATAGACCAACTCCATAGTCACATTGTCAATAATCATTTCAAACTCAATTTGATGTTTTTAAATTGAATCCAATTTGGATGGGAAAGAGCCTTTTCAATTGACTAATTGGGTCAAGATTTGCATGATGGGCTCAAATATTGGTGATGATTGCCCAATCCAACTCTATGATCTCAAGACCATTACCCAATCCATCTTCAAGATTTCTTGGCTTGGTCATAGAGGATGGCTACACATGCCTCCCACAAATTTTCACACATGCCTCTTACAAATTTTTACATGCAAAGTGCCCACTATCAACTTTTAGTAGTCCTATATGATGGTTGTAATGAGGGTGTAGACAACCTCATACTTACCTCAATTAGTACTAAAATTAATAAAAAAAACTCAAAGTCCCTTGATGGGGTTCAATTCCCTCCTAATTTTTTTATTTTTTATTTTTATTGCATAAAACTCTATCTTATCTATCAATATGAAAAATCTCAATTTAATCCAAGGAAATTTTTTATTTTTTAAATTTTAGTGTAAAAATGAATATAAAATGGTAATTAAAAATTAAAAATTTTAATTAATGAAGAATTCGTTTTCAATCAATGAGCAATAAAGAATATCTTGAGAAGCTTTGAAGTCATTAGTTTTAAATTTTACACCCTAAAAACCTTTTGATAAGATTTCTTAGGAAAATACCATTATCAAAAAAATTGGATTTAATTAGTTGACCAATAAAATTTTGGTATTTTAAATATGTAGAAAGATTCATTCTCTATAAAGTTGATTATTGCGAATTGGCCAAAAAAATTGAGTTATTGTAAATTATAAAACTATAAAAGGTAAAGAAATTGATATCAAATGTTCTATTTCCTCCATCCTAAAATGATTGTTTAATGTAGAGTTGGCACATTAGGCGGTTCAAGATCATTGGACAAGATAGATGGATGGTCAAGACCACTTAAATTGTTTAGTGTTCAAAAAATTTCAAGTAAAAAAAAAATTCCTATGATTTATCATTATTGCATGACTTGGCATAGGGTCTAAGGATGTGGCATTCCATGCTAGAATTGGAGCATGAATGCTAGGGGCGGGGACATATGGTGCAAACAGAAACATCCTTGTTTACGGGTGGACTCAGATAGGCAAAAATGTAGGAGTGAGTGGAAACGTTTTTGTTTGGGCGTGGACACAAACAAGTGGAAATTTAGTATACCTAGACATAGACATTTGGGTGCAAGTAGAAACTTTGTTGCATAGGTGCAAATGCACATGAGAAGAGACTTAGAATGTTTGGGCATGAACGTGTAGGCAAGAACAAAACTAAGGTGATTTTGAGGCACGGAAGCTAAGATGGGGCGTGAACGTTGGACAAAGGCGCATATCCAAGGGCTCAAAATGCACTTGGTACCTTGTTGCACTTCTAGATTTCAAACGGGTGGAGCATATACATAAGTTGGGTATGGAGTAGACTCTTCATGCTTGGGTAGGGAATCAAGGATGCTATTAGGTTGGGGCAGGAGCACTATTAGGCCAAAGTGGAAACACTATCAAATAGATGGAACATTGTTCGGTCAAGGCAAGGATGCTATAAGAATATAAGATGGGCAAGAATGTTTTTTTTGTTTAGATGGGGACACTTTTGGACGAGTGGAAATACTATTCAGGATAGGGAAGGATGCTATAGGAATATAAGATAGATGGGAACATTATTTGGGTTGTTTAAGGATGCTATTGGATGGGCAGAAACTTTATTGGACAAGTGGAAACACTATCTAGTTAGGGCACAAATACTATCAAAGAAGTGGGAATACTATTGAATTGGGTGGGAATGTTATCAAACAAGCAAGAACCTTGTTTGTTTGGAGCAAAAGCATTGTCAGAAAGGGTAGAAATGTTGTTTGGTCAAGGTTAAGACTCTATTCAATAGTGGTAGAAACACTATTGGGAGGGTGCAAATGTTATTGGAAGCATTGAGAACAATAAACTCCAAGGTAGACCTAGGATTCTTTTGTGCTTTTCACATTGAATTTGGCATATGATTCTTCGTTTCCCATTCAAAGTAGATTGTATACATTTCATTGTTGGTAGCTCATATTTGCACTTCTTTTCAGATCACCATATACATGAATATTAAATAGCCACATTAAAAACTTGATATCATATATAGTTTATAAATGAGTTGAAGAAAAAATTTCCACTCATAGCCTCAAATAGAATGAATTATTTCTTCACAAGGATTTGCCAATTTAATTGTCAAATTGGATACAAGAGATTAAGAAGAGGCATTTAGACTATTTATTTTCTTCCTTTGGAACTCAAGGTTATTTCCTAAAAATGACTTGCCAAATTAATTGTTGAATTGGACATAGAATGTGAGAGATTAGGAGGGAGGCACTTCAATCATTTATTTTTTCTTTTGGAGGAATTGGAACAAAAAGGTTATTTCCTCACAAGCATTAGCCGATTTAAATGATGAAATAGGAAAGAAGGGATTAATTGTGAGGCACTTTAGCCATTTATTTTTTTTCCTTTGGAGGAATTGGAGCAAAAGTTTATTTCCTCATAAGTATTAGCCAATTTTATTGTTGAAATAGGAAAGAAGGTTTTAGAAAACCTGGTTGAGTAGGGGGGCTTCCTATAAATTTCAAGAAAATTATAGACTTTACATGATTCATAATTTCCAAGCTTTCAATGATAAAATAGACACTCCATAGGTCAAGCCATCAAATCAAATAATTTCTAACACTTCTTAGTACCCTTTTAACAAAAAAGTATTTACAATAGACCAAATGAAGATCACATCAAGATCATTACATAGTAGTATCCCTAACAAAATGCAATGTCAGGTAACTTGAGGCTAATCTATTAATTATGCCGAATACTAAATCATGTCAATTTTATGATTTAGAAACCTCTAAAAGAGAAAAGTTGTCATAACTTGGAGTAAGTTGTCCTCGTGAATTAGATAAAGAGGCTATGAACCTCACTTGTACTCATACAATCCAACAAACACGCAATTAGTTCAAAATTGCGCGTACGAGGTGTCTATAGCTCACAAAAGCTTGTCACTACAACCACAATAGAAAGAATAACAAGTAGCTCAAAAACTCACATAAAAATGACCAACAAATCATAGGCTAACAAACTGTAATTCATAAGGGACTTGTAAAGACACCATTTCTTTCCACACACTCACAATCACTTCCAACACATCCTTGTAAAACTTGGTGCAATTATCTATATTAATTGGAAGAGAAAGACAAATAGCCATTCTATCTAAGGACATAAAGAAAGTAGAAAGATGAGAGGGAGGGAAGGAAAGAGAAAATTTTAGACCAAAACCCACAATGGTGGATAAAACACCTTATTCCATCTAAGATCTATAAATTAAATAGCCTTGAAAATAGACTATTAAAATGGGTGAGTGTTCAAATCCTTAAAATATACTCCACCAAAATTTTAAAAAATGAACTAATCTAAATTAGCCTAATAAAAATAGGCTAGTAAATTGCTTTAGACATTTAAAAGTGCCCATCCTCCTCATAAACATCATAATTTTTCTAAAAGGATAAGCATCGACCATCTCTTTTATCAAAAATAATAAAATCGCAAAATGTCACAAGATTGAGGCTTTAGGGTTTGGGATTTACAATAAGAGATAAAGCAATTCAAGAAAAGAGTACAATATTTTTTTGATTTCATTGTTGAATTGGATACCTTTGTGCACTTTTAGATTTCTTGCGGTTTGGGCGTGGAAGTTGAGGCACCTACACAAGGGCTTGAAGTTTTATTTTGAAAGCATTGGTGGGCACTCTATTGGATTGTGGCTAGGATACATTGACTGAGTAGGGACCTAGTTGTGTGTGGACAAGGACTTAATCATGTTTAGATAGAAGAGACTTAACCCTAGAGCTCTCCGACATCCAGTTTCTAGACAATGAACAAATTGGAAATTGGTTTTCTTTCTCATTACTACCTAGATGAAAGTCATCTAATTTGTGGAGATACTTTATCAAGTTGTTGTCCTATCCAATGGTTGGATTTGGTATTACTAGAATTTATATTTTTCAAAAATTACAAATGTGGAAGTGTGTCAAGCCAAAATTGCATGGATTTTATTTCAAAACTGGATTTGCAAAAATGAAACCATAGATTAAAAGAACACAAAAAATTTCAACAAATCACCATATCAAGATAACCTCATTTCAAATTCATTCCAACCAGTTTTACTCAAAAAATGATAACATTTTGCTTGTAATTGAATTTAAAAGGAATTTAAAAAATTTCCTTTCAAAATTTATAAAAAAAAATATTGGTAATAGCACTAGTGAATCTAACTATATGGATGGAATCTAAAACTCAATATCTACAACTTTTATTTGTATTATAATCCCAAATATATTCTTCCAAATAGCACTTTATAACGATTTTTTTTCAAATCATCGATTTTGGAAAAGGATTTGAACATTTAGGGATTAATCATGTCTTGAAGAGAATCAATTGGGTCTAAGTGCCAACTCAGTTGGATTCAAAACTTTGAGGTGCATATATGCAAAAGTGTAGATTCTTTTTTGTTTTGTATAACCTTATTTTTCTTATTTTTTTCAAATTCCTTTAAGTTAATTTTGTAGATTTACTAAAGAGTTCATTAATTCACTATGTGTGCTTATATCAAAACACAAAAGCAATCCAAAGAAAAATTATATATATATATATATATATATATATATATATATATATATATATATATATATATATATATATGTGCGGTTCATGTAAATCTATACAACTCCAATATTCAATTCACCAATAGGTATAAGAATAATGTAAAGATAATTTCAAATATATTTGCACTATGGTTGTTGTAAACCTTAGAGACCCCTATGTTCTATTTGTCCATTTAAATAGCAAATCCTTGTATATGGATGCAAAAGTAATCTAAATTTTTTTAAGAGAGTTAAGTGGGGTTGATGTGAATTCTATAAATAATCAACATCCAAATCAACATCCAAATCACCAATGTAAAGGTCAAACCCTTATGTGTAGATACAAAAATAATTTGAAGAAATTGAAAAAGAAGAAGAATGTATTTGTCTAAATCCAAAAAAAAACTTAGAGGAACAAAATACAATAAAAATGTTGAATGTATAAACCTTAATTTTCTATTCAACCATATAAATGGAAAATCCTTGTATGTATCCACAAAAATAATCCATTGAGATTATACAAAAAAATAAACAAAACGAAGTTTTACAAATTTACAAAAGGATGCAATGAAAAATTTTTAAAAAGAAAGAAAGAATGTAGTTCTAAGAGTAAATTCTATGTACCCAAATGTTCCATTCAATCATGTAAATGACAAACTCTTTGACATACCCATGAAAGTAACTTGAAGGAACTTAAAAAGAAATAAATACCCAAATACAAAAGCATATATATATATATTCATGTAAATTTTTGCAACAAGTAATTTTAAAAAGTAGAAGAAGAAGAAAATGGTTTCAACCCTAATGAATAATTGAAGCAAATAAAAACAAAATACATATAAAGAACATAATTGATATGAGTTCCTACAAATCCAAATGTTCAAATTACCAATAAAAAAAAATGTCAAATCCCTCTACGTATTGTTTAAAGTAAGCTAATTTTTTTTAAACTAAACTAAAGATGATTAATTTAAATCTCAATAAAACCAATGATCAATTTACTAATTTAAAATCAAACTCTTCTATAATCTATATACCCACTAAATTAATTCAAAAGAATATTTAAATTTATTTAAAAAGGTGGTTGATGTACAGGGTTGACGAATCTCTACATCCGCCCGAAAAAAGCGTCCATAACCTGGACGTCTGGACGTCTGGACGCCGGCGGACGCAACGTCCCTCCCGCCGTCGGAAAGCGGACGGGCGGGGCGGGGCAGACACCCAGATCATGCGGACCACATCAGTCCGCGTGTCGATCGGACGGCCGTAATCGGGTGGACAAGCGGACGGGGCGGATGGGGTGGACAGGTGGACGCTGCGTCCGCGGGGACCGCGAATGTCAGCAGACGCTGCGAACATAGCGTCCGCGTCCGGACGTCGTGTCAACCCTGTTGATATATATCCTAATACAATTTCAATATTGGATCCAACAATTGAAATGGCAAGTCCTTGTATCTATCTACCAAAATGACTTAAAGTTAAAAAATTTATAAAGAATGTTGAATTCACAACTTTCAAACCTAAAATAGAAAGTCATTTTCTAAGAAAGATCCTTCTCATGTTGTATTATAGATTATGACAATGGAAACCTCTTGCCAAATTCTTTTACAATACACTCTCAATGTCTCCAAAATATGGCCCAAAGCTCAAAATATAGTTGTTGCAGTCAACTCAAGAAAAAGGCTCATTCACAAAAACAAAGTCATCAAATCAATGGACAACAAACAAACAAACAAAAACAGTGTAACCCTAAGGCCTTGGCATTCATTAATTTATTTACTAGTGTGACCCCACTTTGACACATCCCCACTTCAACGAATCACTATCCACATTGTGCAGTGTGAATGCGGTTGTAGATAGAATTTGGACACTCAGATTCTGAAACCAGAGTCGATGCCATAGTCTCTGTCCTTTGGACAGAGCCAACAAACAAACAACTGAACCTTCCAAAAGCAAGCTCTTCTCTCATCTACTGTACAGTTTAGTACAAATCCAACCTAAGCTTCACCCCAGGCCAAGTTTTCAAAAGGTTCACATCCGACACAAGAAGAGGAATGTACACCAAGGGAGCACTCTACTCTCCAGTACATCATGGGCTGCACTCGGAACGTCCAAGTCAGAGTAACCTGTACGAGGACATAGAGGAAATGGACTTGCTAATGGCAAAACATCAATGTCGACAAGTTTGTGCTTTTAGATTGCCTTGAAATCTCTATGTACTCAGTTTTTAAAAAAAAGTGAAATTTTGTTTTACATCTCTACTAATTTGTGCACATTCGATTATACCATGCACACATGTAACGCCAATTGTCAAAACTCTACCGTAACTTGACTTTTTCTTGCAAATCCCAACTGGCCACATGGACCAAACTTGCCTGCATTGCAATGAGATTAGTAACCAACAACTTCTATCAGATCAAGACAAGGACACTTGAGGTGCCTTCCATCACCATCCATGAAAATCTTTCCTGAAGCCAAGAGAAATCCAAAGCTCTGAAATCAGTGCAGAAATGAATGAGAATGTAAGATCTCCAGATAAATTCGAAGCGTACGAAGTACATGTCGTAATAGGAGAGCTGGCTACTCTCCCAAATGAGAGTCGGAATGGAAGGCCAAAGGCCTGAGTAAATATACAGTAACCTATAGAATAGGTAGCTACGATGAATTTCTATCAGACCAAAACGAGGACAAGGTGTCCTCAGCTCCATCATAAAATTATATGCTGAAACCAAGAAAAGTTCCTAAACCTGTGAAATCAATGAAGAAAGAAAACAGACTAATGAGGCACCATCTGAATCGAAGCTTACGATGCGCATGTCGTAACAGGATCAGTTGCTAATTGACCTGCCAATTGAGAGTTGGAATTGTGGTAAGTCACAGTATCCTGAGAACTAGCAGTAACCGTCTACATTGAGTTTCTGTCAGATCAAAACGAGGACAGGGTGACTTCCATCACCTTGAAAATACCTCCAGAAGTCAAGCTAGAAAAATCCAAACCTGTGAAATCAATGAGCATTTGCCATCATCAGATTCGGAGCTTGCTATTTGCATGTCGTAACAGGATATATCGCAGGCAAATCTCATAACCGAGAGCCAAAAAAGAGGGCCTGAATCAGTAGAGCGCTTGCAAATGCTCAGACGCGGCTGATGTTCAGCCTGATGAGATACTCAGAGTCTTCCGACACTTCGGAGATGACTCTGTAGAACCCCGAGGGATGGTCCACGGATTTGTTGGTGAGAATTGTGGGGAAAAACTCGGGAGGCTGCTTGTCGTCCAAGTGCGGCAACCAGCACACCGTGAGCTCCTGCATCAAGTAGACGAACGGCACCTTCGTAAGCTCAATCTCGTAGTGGCGGCCCTGGATGAGCTCCATGCAATGGAAGTGCTGCGCCGGGGGTCGGACCTGGAACAGGAACAAGGGTGGGGGGAGGTCCGTGGCATCGGCGTGGCATTCAAACTCCATGTGCTTCGTCAACCAGTCGAAGAGAATGTAGCTCACCGTCTTGGCGACCGGGGTGTCGTTGGCCACAGCTGCAGCGTTCTTGTCATTCCGTTGCGCCATTGAATAACGCAACTCTCTTGGAGATGGGATACGCACGAACGCTTTTCACAAATCCAATGGACACGCAGTTGCTAATTCTCGTGGTTTAATTAGCAGCTAATTGCGACGGATTAGCAGCTAATTCTGGTTGCTAATCAGCCAAATCTGGGAAACGAAGAAGATGGACACTTACGCTACTACCTTTTTAAGACATGCCAAAGTACCAAGCAACAGCGAGACTATATGTAGCTAGAGATCAATTGCAGAGAATTGGAGAGAGAGACTGTGAAACTCAGATGTTCCGCCCTGCAATGGTTCGAATCCCGAGGATCGCCATGCATGTCAGGACCCTAATTTGTTAGATCAGTCATCCGATCTCAGGGATACTAATTTGTCAGTAAAGGCAGCCAATTCATCAACGGAGGGTTTAAGAATAACTCTTACGATTGCAATTGATCAGAGGTATGGTTCCGAGCCCTAAACCCAGGTTGAATCTTTGCAAAGTCGATCCGAAATGACCCCCCAAATTAAACCTCCAGAAATGGTCTTCACACCGGATCGTAATATCCTGCTGTCGATCGGGGGCCAGGGTCCAATTCTGCAGGTGAAGCTCGTAACCTGGTGTCACCGTGGGAAATATTCTAATTCGCCAACTGCATAATTCACCAACGAGTTCTGATCACTTGCACACTTCAATTGCAGGAGCTAGCTAGCCCGACCGCAACTCGATCAACTTCGACAAATTAAAAGCATTAGAATACCCACAGATTGCTAATCTGCTCGATCACCAGGTGTGCAATTCGATCACACTCTCTACTAATCTACTATATAGCTTCAGACGCCGACGGCGACTCAGGAAGAAGAAAAAAAAAGAAAGCGTCAAGCAAAGCTGTCCTAGTATAGTATAGCCTAGCCTAGCCTGCAGCTGGCCTGTCCGTCTCTACATACTGTATATGCAGTTATGCACCTCCTGAGCTTGCGGAACCCTGCGATTTGAATTTTCTCGCATGTCAAATCACACCACGAACTCGTCTCAATGGGTAGCCGCCATGATCAATTTGTGAATCAGGTGGTTAAATTCCGCGAGATCTGGGCTGTGGAACCATCGTTTCAGCTTGGGAGTCCTCATCAAACTGGACGTGACAAGTCAGTGTGGAGCCTTTTATGTTGGCGACGTCAAGGACGGGCAGCCGGCTGCTTGGATCATGAAGTAGTGGAGGCAACCAGTGGGCATGCGCCATGTGGCAGGGATAATAATAGCAACGGAGAGGCAGTTTGAATTTTTCTTAATTCTTATTTGGGGGACACAAATGAGGAGAGTTTGAAATTCAACCGGTGGCTGAGGCGCGAGGAAGGCGGACGGGTGGGAGTGGGGGTGCGGCATTGAATCTAGAAAAAGGGCCGGGCGGGCGAGGTGCGCATGCACATTGTGCGGTGGGGGGGTCTGGATACGTTGGCCCTTGTATTCGCATTTCCGGGGCCTGGTCACTCACGGTGATAGGTTCAGGTGTAGGCTGCGGCTCTAAGGTACAGTGAAAACTGGGTAACCCTATAGAATTTTTACATACTTTTGCTTATATCTTTATTACATATTACCAATGCAATGCAACAAGAGAGGGGTGCAATGAACAAACGGGATGAAAAAAGCAGGACGAAAACGTGACCATTTTTGTGACATCAAGTCATGACAAGGGTCATGACCATCTGTACTTAATATAATTGATTTACCTCAATTTCTTTTTTTTTTGGATAACAAATGAGAATCATTGTATTAAGAAACCAGTAACTACCAAACTAAAGGTTGGAAAAATGAAGAGAAGCAAGCAAAGAAACAGAAATAAAAATAACCTACAAGAAAGAACACTTAGAAAGACCATCTTTAGTCTAGATAATAGAATTAACCAACCTAGAGGCTAAGACATGACTATGAAGCCAAATTCTACTAAACTAAGACCAAATGTTATCAACATGTTGTAGCCTCCTCCGAGCAGTTGAATTTGATGATTTACCTCAATTTCATCATTTAGAAAGTGTAGTTTTTTTAAAACTCAAGTGTTGGTCTGGATGAATGAGAAGTTTTGTGGTAAAAAAACACCTTGTATTCTCTATTTCTGTTGTTTAGATTTTGGATGTCAAAGTGCTAAGGGGTTAACCTTGATAGGATGGAGCCTATGCTTATATAAGTCAAACCTCAAAACCTCTTACTCTATATCCTCCATTTTATTACTATTTATGGATAAAATATTTTATTTTTATTTTCTAGGGATGAAATCACATGTCTAGGTTATATTTTTTTTTAAATTCAGATTTTGTGGGAAAAGTTTCAAAACTATCATGAATTTTTGAAGAGAAAGTAAAGAGAATTCATATTAAATACATGACAAGCTCAAAAAAATCTGAAAATTTCATAACAAAAGTTAGTATAAAATATTATAAAAAATTATAGTTTAAATAATAATTCTATGCCACTCTAGATTTAGGAATGTGATGTACAGATCTTAAGCTTGAAACTTCAATAAATTGTTGTTTTTATGGATTTTTTCAAAAAAAAATGGAAATGGAGTAGAAACTACACTTTAGAAGCTTTATTTTCTTAGCTTTTTTCAAAAGCTAGTTAGAAAAATCATTTGGAATGTGAAAATCAAATTTTAAGGGAAAAAAATCAAAGTATTAAATACATGATACAAGTATACTGTATATATAGTATACTATATTTTTGACAAATTATAAAATGTAAAATAAATAAAAAGTAATATGATTTGACTTAACACAATAGATATACCATTAATTAAGTTGCTTACAAAAAATTGGATGAAAATCATTCATTTTTCAAAATGAAAAAAAAAAATTACTTGACCATCCATTGGATCCAAAGTGGTTGCACCATCCTTAAAGGGTTAAAGGTTATATACATTAGAAAAAATTTTAAACCTTAGTTGGATCATTTTAGTGCATGAAATTATGAAAATGTGTAAATATACAAAATATTAGCCAAAAATATCTCACAAAAAAATTGTTAGTGAAAGTCAAATTCTATGCTACGTGCCTACATTGGATTTTTTTATTAAATTTTTTTTAATTAATTAATTTTTATTATGAAAAAAGTTCATTATTTTTGCACATCTATTAAAAGTCAAACGGCCCTTTATAGGGCCCAAAATTTCTATAATAAGTTAGAAGTAGAAAAATATGTAACAAAGGTATATACAATCTAAATGCATCCAAATAAACAATAGGGAGCAATTCATCAATCGTATTGAAGATTTTGTACTCACCCTAAAGACTAAATAAATGTAGACATTGTCAAACTTGTTGAAGATTGAATCCCTTACCGTAACTCCCCCTAGTCAGTTCTTATTATGAAATTGTCTACTTATTTATAGGAAATCAAAAAAGAAACTGAAGATTCTCTTCATATGTGTTTTTTAGACTCTATATGAATAAATTGTGAATTTTTGAAGTGTTGAATTTATAGTGACTCACAAAAGTAGTTGGCCACCTTGAAATCACTTTCAAAAATTGAAAAATTGGAATTGTAAAGTAAAATTTGGACATGTTGTACAAAAGAATTCTACCCTCATATGTAATTTCACTTAAAATGGACTATATTTAGACTTATCATTATTTGAATGAATCTTTGATGGAAAAAAAACTTTTTGTGAGAAGTCAAAATGTCACATTTTTTTTATAGGAAGAATGTAAATTTTGATTAGATTCTCTTATTACAAGTTTCATGAATTTTGGATTTTTATTAATTGAGATTAAATTGATTGAAATTTGACCTCAAAATTTTGTGTTTTTAAATTTTTCACTCCATAAATTTCAAAAAATATGTTTTTGATATATATATTTATTTAATATTATTTTGAATTTTTAGTTTTATTTTTTTGCAATTTATAGAGTGAAAATTTTTTAAAACAAAATTTGAGGCCAAATTTTAATCAATTCAATCTCAATCAATAAAAATCCAAAATTCATGAAACTTGTAACAAGTGAATCTAGTCAAGATGTACATTCTTCTTGTAAAAAAAATGGGATATTTTGACTTCTGACAAAAAAGATTTTTTCCATCAAAGATTCACTTCAAATAATAATAAGTCTAAATATAGTCCATTTTAAGTGAAATTACATATGAAGGTAGAATTTCTTTTGTACAACGTGTCTAAATTTCACTTCATAATTTTAATTTTTCAATTTTTGAAAGCAATTTTTAGGATAGCCAACTACTTTTGTGAGTCACTATAGATGTATCTAATAATGACTCTAGGCTCTCATTGAATAAAGGTTGTAAATTTTAAGTAGAAATCTATTGGGATCACTTTCACAACTAGGTACAATTACTTTAGTTTACATGAAATAGAAGATATGTTTTTATTCTTTATAATAAGTAACCAATATCTAACGAAAGTCACTACTAGTGTTGAAATGGTATCAACTACAATAATAGTGAAGTGACTACACCAGCTACATTCATTACACGTGTTTGAGGTCTATGAAATGACTGAATGCATTGATTAATCATTAATGATTTGAATTTTGGTAAGATCCTTGCATTTGATCATTTTTGTTGGCTTTGAGCATCTCTAAAAATGTGTTTTTCCATGTTAAAACTTTGTTGGTACAAAAGTGTTTTTTTCTAGTGCTACTAGGACAATAGTAATCATTATCAATATCCAAGCAAGATAAAGTAATTGTCATAGTTCAAGCGTTTTTCACAATTAGATACACATAGTAAATTTAGTAAAAGTAACAAATCATAGTAGATTGATAGGAACCAAATTGACAACAAAGACTAGAAATGTCTTTTTCAATCACATCAAGCCTACTAACCAAATTACTAAGTGTCTCTATATTATTGTTATAAAATGACTTGATATTTGCTATATAAATTATATTTATTGCAAAAGAAAAAAAATATTGTTCAACTTTATATGTTATTTTTTCATGACTTATGTCTAATTTGTTTAATATAGAGAATATAGAGTTCCATAAGTCATCCTCAAAGTTAACCTTAGTAATAACATTAAGTTCAAACTTGATTTCAAATTCCACAAACTTCTTAAGTTGTTATCTTTAGAATATAATCCCTTGAGTGATTGATTTAAAATGAGAATTAGGGGAAACGTTTATCAATTTTTCACATTTTCATATTTAAAGTTAGTGTTAACCCTTTTCATTTGCCATGAAAATAGATACTAACTAAACCATATCCCACCAGAATATGGAAATTAACTTTTTTCCATCTATAATTACTACAAGATGAAATGGAAAAAGATAACCAAATAACTATTCAATTAACTATCTTTTCTATATTTTTTGCAAGATTACAAAAATGATAGATATAATTGAATTTTAACCTATCTTCAATACTCTTTAATTAGTTTTGAACTTATAATTGTATGGTACCTTAAAACCACTTGATCCAATTCAATTAAAGTCAAAAGTCATTCTTTTCAAATGATTAGCTACAAGTCTTTTGTCCCAAATGTTCGTTGGAATTGTAAAGTCCAAATGTCTACATGGATTTGAATACAATTCTTGGAAAACTCAAATTTTATACCTTTTTTTTTCTCATAAAAGCCAATAATGTTGTCCACATTATATTTTCTTTTAGACTTACAATTTCAAAAGTAAAGTTACATTCATTGGTCTTTGTAAGATCCTAAATTGTCACTTTGGCCTTAGAGTTTTCTTTATTGTCACTTTTCCATTTTATTATTAAATCTTATAGACAAAATTCCATAAAAAAAAGTATTAAATTGTAATTGGTAAAGTCCCCATGAGTAAGGTGTTTTACCTTTAGGAACCTAGAGTGCCTAAAACACTTGTGTTTGCTTCAAAAATGAGTTATGCGTTTGAGAGGTTGATTAGGTGTTTGAGTAGTAGCCAAGCCTAAATTGCAAAAGCAATTGAAAGATTTCCATTTTAGAATTAGAACTTGATCCAAACTTACAAGTGTACATGACAAAGCTTGGCTAAACGAGACTTAGTAGTTCATAGTAGAGAGTTTTTTTAGGCTCAAATATACTTTTAGTCAATTAAAGCCAAAGTTGTCAACCATATTGAGAAAATAATAGAGAGTTAGTTGTTAGCTTTGTAGATGAAAACTCAAATAGTGTGAATTGAAAAAAGATATTTTTGAAATGAAAAAATATTCAAGGAGCTCAATATTGCAATCAATTCATTAGAATTCCCTTCTAGTCAAAAGATTCCCTATTCACAAAATTTAAAAGGAGGTAATTAAAATCAAGTCTTTTGTATTAAAAGTACTAAGTAAAAATATGAGCTTGCACTTAGTGTTTGGTATCTTCTTAGAGGTTTTGTTTAAAAATTCAAATTTTTTTGAAATGTAGAAGATGATTTTGAAGAAAGTCAACAATTTTAAGAAGTGTTGGAAAACTCTTAAAAATTATCCAAATTGCGGTAAAATTCCACCCAAAATTGGGGTTGAATGTTTAATTATAATAACATGCCTCTGCAAATTTCAAGTCATTTTGACACAACAAATAACCAAATTGAGTGACTCCATGACTCCATTGATTTTCAGCAAATTTTAACGAATTTGAGGCATTCACTAGAACATTGGGAGCTTACAACATCAAAATTTAGTGACTTAAAAGGAGTCTTTTACTACATTTCTTTGCCCTAACAATTTGCCAGCTTTTACAATTATGATTGGCTTGGAAGTAGGGGGTAGAAATTCTTGGAGGCTAATTTGGGCCTTCTAAATCCAATGGTATAATTTTTTTTTATCATTTAGAGTTTCTTTTCAAAAATTAAAATTAGTCCAATAGTAAATTTGACTTTTATTAGTAATTAATGATTAAATCTAGAAACTTCTAGAGGTTAAACAAGTAGGAGAGACCTCTAGAAAATGTATAAAAATCTAATCTTTACTCTTTCAAACAACAACCATTTTCTATTGTCAAACCTTCAATGTATTGTCTTTGTAGCATTTTTTGTAAATTTGGCCATTTTATATCAATGTTGTGTTTTTTGAACAATTTCATTCGTTTTTCTAAATGTTTTGGTGAACTTCTTGAGCAACATGGGAGTCTTTTCAAAACTTGACACCTTCTTTTTTGTCCACATGCTTTGTGGAACTTGGTTGCTAACCATCCTTGCCTTGTGGATTTTATTTGAGCTTTTGGGTAGTTATTTCTTTGTACTAATGTTGCACTAGCTCTTTGTACAAGAATTCTCCCTAGAGACTTCACTTGCAAAACATGTATCTTTGTCAAAGTTCTTTGTATTTGGTCCCCATTTATATACACTACAATAAAATAGTATCTGAATTGACAAATATTTGATACAAGTTTGTCTAAAATGACAAGAGCTGTCAATTCTATTCATAATGTTGCCAATTTGGACTTCTATCAACTTCTATCATATTCGTAGTCAATTGTTTTGTCATATTCTTATCAATGTTTGTTTTTCTTTGTAACTTTTTCATTAATTCCAAAAGCACAACACCCAAATTAACAAAAAAATTAACCGTCTTTTGTTCATTTTGAATTCCAATAGTTTCATATAAATTTTCATTATAGACAATGTTTAATGACCAAAACATATGGAATTCTTTACCAAAAAAATTTGATTTCAAGAAAGTTCACACGCAATGTCCATATTAGGGATGGAAAAGAGGCGTTTTTGGTAATTTGAGAGGAGAAAAGACAAGATCTTTATACAAACGAAGTCGTAGAAGATAGAACAAACCATATGGGATATGAGAATTAAGATTGTGAATGGTTCATATATTCCATATGGTTTGTTTAACCCTCTACCACCCCATTGGTATAAAGATCTTATCTTCTCATCTTCAATATCACCTGAGTTATCTTCCTTCTAACATCAAGGTATGAGAGACTTATTATCCATACTTTTATTAATTAAATTTGGAAGTCTGTTTTTATAATTCTATCTATGTGGTAGTCTCAATTGGGTTGGTCAATTATTAAGGGTTGGTTTTGGGCTTACCATCTGGCAGTCATTTATTGAGCAAAATTGAAAATGAATTATTAAATTCTTTTACCTTAATGGGGATTACAATTGACAGAATTTCTGTCCAAATAGACAAGAAAATGATACAATTTTGTCAATTGTGCATCCAAATCAACACATCCGAATTGACACCACAGTTGATAAAATTGTGTCATTTTCTTGTCTACTTGGACATAATTTCCCTTGTTGTGATATTAAGTTCTAACCAACAGCAAAGTTTTGACTTCATTCCATTTGCAGCAACACCCAACCATTTCTCTTATTTGTCCTAGTTGCTCTTTTTATTTTATTTTATTATAGCATCCCTCCTATATGACAAAGCTTTGACTTTGGATATATGTTTTAATAGATAGAATTATCATTTGTTGTCTAATTATTGATAAGGTTTCATAGTGGAAATGTCTTGGACGGTGAAGCTTTGATCCTACACGTACACATTTAGACTTCCCTAGATTCTTTTTTTCCCCTTGTATTTTATATTTTCTAAAGCCCCATCTTTTGGTCCTTATGTTATAAGAAGTGGAACAATATTCTTCTCCAAATTACTTGAATTAAATTTAAACAACCACTCAACCTCATAATTAGAATGAGTGAAAGTTATATCCAACATATGATAAGTTTTAAAATCAACACAAACAAAACAAATCTTTTAGGACTATGAAAATATAACTAGGAGTGATTGGCAACTATTTGCAGTCATATTCTTGGAGGCCAACACCTTGGGGAGAAATATGACCACTAATATGTATGCTAATCATATTTTGGTATTGTACTTCACAAATATTTAGTATATTTTCATAGTTGGGAATGCCAAAATAATTCATAGGGGACAATAGGGAACATATTTAGGAATGGTTGCTATTAAATGTAATCCTATGAGCATAAGCACATGAACCTAGAAGACTATACACGTATGTTATAGGTGTCTATAATATAGAAACCTTCTATAATTATAGTGTAACTATATTATAAACACCTTCAATGATTGTAGTATATCTACTTACATATATGCTCAAAGCTCACATATTCGCATTTTCATACTCACATACTAGCATCGTTGGTCACATTCTTTTGTTTTGGGGTTTCTATAAAAAAAAATGTAAGTTTCAAGTGAGTTTTTAAGTATAATCCTAGACCTAAGATTTTAAGTAATGACCTTTAACGAGATTTTCAACAAAATTTTACTAGACACACATATATTTTTAATAAATTTTTATTGAAAATCTCTTTAAAGGTTATTATTTAAAACCTTAGGTCTAGGACTATACTTTAAAACTCACTTAAAACATCCCTTTCTCTTATAGCCGGCAACCCAAGGAAAATTTGGGCAGAGAACATGTTTGAAGAGCGTCTAGTGATACTTGCAAGTCATATTTTTACTTTAGTCATATTTTTGCATCAACCATATTTTATAGTCACATTGCTTTGGTTGTTATATTCTTTTTCTTTGAAAAGAGTCCAAAGAAAAGAGTCCAAAGAAAAGGTAGGCATTCATTTCATGCCTATGAAAAAATTATTTAATGTTATATGGTGTGTCTAATACAAAACTAACTTCTAATAATTTAAGTGCCACACGTTTATGTTTTAATTAATATATTTAAATTTTTAATAGGATTTAGAAGGGAAGTACAAAGAAGTAAAATAGTTAACAAAAGGAAACAATTAAAAAGAGTTTGAAGATTTAGAATGAAATTATAGAGGAATAAAATAGTTAACAATAGGAAACAAATAAAAAGAATTTGCAGATTTAGAATGAAATTATAGAGGAATAAAATAGTTAACAATAGGAAACAAATAAAAAGAATTTGAAGATTTAGAATGAAATTATAGAGGAATAAAAGCTTGCAAATAAAGCACAAGGCAGTACCAAGCTTGAAAAAACAGTTTGCAAACCAAGCTTGCTTTTATGTATTATTGGGACTTCTGATAAGATTGGTTGATTATGTTGATTGATTGTGATGGTTGATACAATTTAAAAGGAATGAAAGCTAATTAGATTAGTTGATACAAAGTGAAAATAATCTAATGCATTTGAACTAATGATGTACATTAAAGTTTGTGGAATTTGAAAAAACACTTGAAACTTGGAAAAAATTTAATCAAAAGGAGAAAAAAAGGAATTAGAAAAATTCATACCTCAAGGGCCATGGAGCAAAAATATGTGAAGAGTGTGATTTGTGTTGAGAGTCTAAATGTTTGAAGTAGAAGTTTAGGTTCCAACTTGCTACTCAAAGCTTTGGGCATAGTTAGGAGACTAATTTGACTACCTTTTTGAAGTTTGACTATGTATTAAACAAAGACTATTGATTATAATATGTTCAATTGAACAAATGAAGTTTTAAGCTCATAAGTATATACTTAGTTAACACTTATGAGGCTTGTGTCATTACAATCATTTGATTCTTAGAATAATTAGAAATTAATTTAATAATAATAGAAGTCAAAGATTACAATTCTAAAATATCCCCTCCAAAAGTGGAAAAAAATATAGAAAATGATTTGGAGAAATTCAAGAGGAAAGTAGAAAAAAACAAATTGAAAGAAAAGAATTAGATTATGGATGGAATTTATAAACCTTGTTGTAGAAGTCATTATTTTATTTGTCTAAAAAGATGCAAAAATGCAACAAAAATGGATCACGATGGATCTTATGACACAATTACAATATGTGTGTTAGAGAATAGAAATGTGGTGGAAACAAATTGTGAGGCATGTCCTTAAATTTGGCACTTTGTTATTTCTCTTCTCGTGGAAACCATAGTTACTTCAAGAAATTAAAGATTTAACTCAATCTTCTGTGAATTTACTAAAATACAACTTTGAATTCAAGATCATGTAGGTAATTTTTAGAGGTTTCAAGTAACATTTCACACCTTAAAAAATATATAAAATTTAAAGAAGATAGCTTATAATGAAATTGGATATTTAAGAGTGTTAGTTTCAAATTAAAAAATACCAAAATTCATCCAATTCACATAAAAAAGGAACCTTGAAATTTAGGTGACATTTCAAATTTAATATTAAAAGGAAAAAAGAATTTAAACTTATAGTCTAGAAGAAAATTTCGGATGAAGTCTGAAAAGATAAATTAGAGACAAAACTTCATCCACCCATAATTTTTGCTAAAAATGTTTCATTATGAAGATTTTTACTATTTTAGAATAGGGTATGATTGTAATGCTTTACAACTTACTTTAACAAAAAGTTTGAATTCCTCAACTTGAATTTGGAAGTTTAAAGTTTTGGCCTAAATTAGTTGAAACCATCTAAAACCTCTAACTTTTATAGTTTGTGTCAATTTTAGTTAAAGTATGAACCACATATAGTTTATCATTATAAAAAAATTATTCATTGTTGAGAATGCCAATTGAACAATACTTAAATATCCAACTTAGGATTCAAAATCCAACAAAGAAGAACATGATTGTACATGTTTTATGTTAAGAATATAGATAAAATACTCACATATATTATGTATTGAAGTTTGTTTGTATTATAAAGGTTCCCAAAAGGTCTCTATAGGCCCTACAAAAATCACAAAATTATTTATATGAAGATTGACGCTCACCATGCTTGCACATGCTTGTATTGCAATTAAAATGGTTGTTTGGATGCTCTTATAAGGATATATATATATATATATATATGTAGAGAGAAAGAGAGAGAGAGAGAGAGAGAGAGAGAGAGAGAGAGAGAGAGAGAGAGAGAGACTATTAAAGTATAATCTTTTTTTTCTTTGAAAAAGCTTTTAAATAGTATCTCTATCAAATGCTTTTGCTCCCACACACTTCATACATGAACATAGATACTTTGACAATTGCTTGGATGTACTTTAATGTACAAGTTCTTAGGCCTTGTAGTTTTCCTTTAAACATTTTATGGAGTTGTAGTATCAATATGTATTCACTTTGGATCAAATTTGGTTGTTAAAATAGCTTAGTTGCTTAGTATATAGTCATTAATTTTAATTAGTTGCATGATTACATCAAGTCACATGACTAGACACATAACTAGGGTTTTCAAACCCTAGCCACCATCTTTTTTGCAACTACCTCCTCAAAGTGCAACATTTAGCTATTCTTGCTTCTTCATCTTTTTCTTCCTTTAGCAATTGTTTGGCAAAAGAATTTTACTATATCTGAATATTATCCCAAGTTTTGGGTACATCCATTTGCCATGGATTGGCATGACCAATTTTCTCAATTGACTAAAATCATTTTTCATCAATATATAGTTTAGCCTACTGGTTACACATTGCACAAAATTCATGTATTGATATTTAGGTGCTCTCTAGTACACTAGCTATATTTTTCATGGATTTGTAGTTGAATACCAAAAGGCTCTATAGATATCTTTTCAATATTTATCCTTAACAATTTGGATAGGAAGGATAAAGTTCTCTATGGGCCAATTTTTAATTGGTGGATCCACCATAGAGTATGTAGATGATTGAATAGGAGTGATAAAATGTCTACAGTCCAATTTTACATTGATGGACCTATCATAGAAGCTTCTATTCACTAAATAGATAGAAGGAAGGCTTTGTAGTCCAATTTTTCATTGGTGGATCCACCATAGAAGCTTCTATTCACTAGATAGGTAGAAAGAAGGCTTTGTAGCCCAATTTTACATTGGTGGATCCACCATAGAAGCTTCTATTCATTGAATAGGTAGTAGGAAAGCTCTATAGTCTAATTTTATATCGATGGACCCACCATAGAAGCTTCTATTCACTAGATAGGTAGTAGCAAGGCTATATGGCCCAATTTTTTTTATTGGTGGATCCACCATGAAACCTTATTATGAGTTTAAATTTGGCTTAGATGATACAAAATTTTACCCATCCACCATGGCTAAGTCCTTAATTTAACTAATTTCAACTACATCATTAATACCTAATTGTTTTTTCCTTCTAAAATTGTATATAAAATAGTCCTACACTTTCTATGTCCTAACAAGGCTTTTTTTTTGGCTTTCTAGTGCTAGATTGCACCAGAAAAAAATAATTTGGCTATAAAATGGCAACAAATCTTCAAACTTTTTGCCAAAAAACTTTGAATTAAAAAAATCTTGGATGAAATCGCCTAATTGTGGATGAAAATAGAATTATGGACATGTGATATGTACAGATGTGATCTTTTCTATCTAATTTGTGGGTGAATGTTGAAATTTGGAGCACAATTGTAACATTATATATCACCACTCTAGCACTTCATAAAAAATGGAAAAAAAAAGCCGTGTGTTCCACATCTTTGGTTGTGGTAGTCCACTCTGGGATGATTTTGTAGAGATATTGTGCTACATTTAGGCTTTAACTGTGACATAGTAATGGCAAAGGTCTCCTAGCTTTGTAGATTGATTGGAAATGCATTTGGATGTGATGGTGTTTGCTTACTTTTTGGCCATAAGACTTTATTTTACTTATTTACTTTTGAGATTTGATGGATATGTACCATAAATAGCAATTGGTTGTAGCTGTAGACACTTGCTACAAACTCACTGACATAACATTGGCTTGTTATATGTATTGGATCATGTACAAGTGAAGTTGCACCTTTAAATCTAATTTCTCTAATTTATAAGTTTGGAAAATATTTTATTATCAAAGCACGTGAACTTCTTTTACTAAAAGTGAGGAGATTTTGTAAAAAGAATAGGTTTAGGCTTTTGAATATTAAAGGTCTATTCCTTTTGAATACCAAAAGAAATAGGTTTACACTTTTGAACAACAAAATAGTCTAATACATATTTTTATGACCTTTCTAATTTGGATAAACATTAAGGATGTTCTATGACCTAATTTTACATTGGTGGATCCACCATGGAACCTTCTAATGAATGCTAATGTGACCTCAATGGTAGAAAATTCCACCCACTCAACCACGATAGGTGAGACCTAAATTAGACTGATCCCAACTATTCCATTAATTCCTCCTTAGGGTTTTTTCCCCCCAATTATTGGTATATATAGTAGCCTTCCATTTTCCATTTCTCACATCTTTAGTTGTGGCGATTCTATTTGAGTTGATTTAATTTGTAAGGAGATTTTGTACAACTTTTGGGCTTCAACCATGACAAGAGAATGGCAAAGGTCTCTTAGTTTTTAGATTGTTGAAAATATGCTTGAATATACTAATTTTTTACCTTCATGCCATATGACCTATTCTTTTTTAATTCTTTTATTGGTTTTGAAAGATCTGTGATATAGATAGCAATTGGTTTGCAATTGTACAAACTTTGTGCTACCTCATTGACATAACATTGGTCTGTTGTGTATTTGGGATGGGCACATGTGAGGCTTGGCCTTCCAATCTTGAGTTCATTTCTTGGATTTCATGAAAGAAGACAATTTTCAAGCACCTATATTTTAAATTACATTGATGTGCTAGTAATGGTTATTTGTCATTTCTTATGGTTGTTTGTACTTGACTCCATTTGAAAGGTTACATTAGTTTAAAAGCAATATTATTATTATTATTTTATAGTATCTTCTTTGATATTATTTTATGTACTTCTTATAATTAGTTTGATTATACTTTTCATTTTTATAAAGATATACCAAAACTCTCATCTAATAATAAATTAAATGGAGAGAAGATAATGCCTAGTTCTAGAATGTTTTGTTTCATTAGTTCTTGTTGATTTCTATCACATCTTATTGTATCACACTTCTTAGCACTTGCCACCTTTTGCTTCTTATTCCCTCTATCATCATTTTTATTCTTTCTTCTTGTTTATTTGCAATATCTAGTGATATAGTGATTATGGATTTTTTTACTTTAAATTTATGCTATATATTTTGTGTTGCATTAAATTTTTGAAGGTTGAGCTATATTGTTCATTCACTAAAAATTAACTTTCTTGATTAGCACTAAATGCTAAAATGAAGTTGCTGGAGGCTACTTGCAATACTAGGGAAGCAACATCTTCACATTTTTTTAAGGAATGTAGATCCTTTAAGCTTGTGGGAATATATATTTATAGAATGTCATTGTGGTATATTTTGTATTAGTAACTAATAAATGTCATTAAGAAAAGATACATTCTCTTGTGCATCTCAAAAATCATATATACTTGTTTTGAATTTGATGGGGTCTTTTATTTAGCTACTAAACCATGTTGATGTATGGCCACAATGTATCATATCCATTTAGAATGCATAAAAAAAATGTGATTGTAGTTCATGACAAAAGTTACTACAAACATGAGTCACTTCAATTATAAATCACAAACAAAATGTAGGAAATGTTATTCTCACCTATTTGGAATATCACTTGCTTGAGTCATATTTCACAATATATCTTATCCAAAAATGTGATTCTATACTTTTAAAAACATGACTACATTCTGAGCTACATTCAATCATAAAATTATTAGTAATATTTTGTATGAACTATGACATCTACCAAAAATATGACTTACAAAAATCATATGCCACATCAGTCAAAATATGACTCACTAGTCACATTCCACATTAGCCAAAAATATGACTTCATAATGTCATATGCCACATAGGACATAGTTATTTAAAGGTAGGATATGTATATGCCAATTTGGCAAAATATAGCTAATTTTACCTCCAATCCATATGATTGCAAATATAATTTATGTCCAAAGTGATTAGTCAATAATGACTAACCTCATATCAATAAGTGACTAGTCATATTGTGTATCATCTATTTAGAAGAAATTCACCTTCTCTATAGGGTTGTTAGTTTTTTTAGGTTCTTAGACTGTAAAAACTCAACTGCACTAGATGTCTGACATGGCATAGCAATTGCTACATCAAATAATAATAATTAAAAAATAATTAAAATAATTTGAAAAAATATTTTATTTTTAAATTATTTAACAATTTTAATGGTGTACTTTGGTTCACAACAAGAAAAATAGGCCTCAAACGGTCCTCCCCTTGCCTCAAATCTCCTTTTAGTGATTTTTGCAAAAGTCATATTTAGAGATTTTATAACTCACTACAGTCATATTTTGCAAGTAAACTAAATGAACTTACCCAGTCAACAATGAACATACCAACATAACCAACCAACCAAAGACAAGCTATTATATATGAAAAGTTGGATACTAGATATCCATTACAAATGACCACAAATGGGTAATTGGAAATGAGTAACTAAGGTTATATGGAACTACAAGTACAATTGTTGTGTGCAAGTTGCCACTCATGTGACAAAGCTACAAATGTAAACAAACCTTTACTATAATAGTAGAGGAGGCTTTAAATTTGATTTGAACTAGAAGTAGAATTTCTAGAGAAGAAGAATTAGGAAACAATCATGAGTTAAGAGTCTAGTGGAGAATAGAGAGTGGAGAAACAAACTTGAAATGAAAGTGTGTTGTGGTTGGCATCTAAGTTGGAGTAAAAATAGAGGTCTCTATTTGCCAAACAACCATAAGGGAGTAGGCAATTTATTTGACCTTGATCTTAATGAAGGTTTGACTACAACAAAACAAAGTTTGATTTTATTCTAAAAAGCCATAGTTGACAAAATTAAATGCTAGGGACTTAAGTAGATGCTTAGCAAAACTTATTATGCTCATGCTGGGTTTTTTGTTTGATTCCTTGATTGATTAAAAAATAATTAATTATAATAGAGGTCTATAGTGACAACTTTAAAAATATCATAAAAAATATAAGGAAAAAAGGAAATATAGGAGTACTTTGGATTGGAATAGAAGAGAAAGAAGTAGAAATGAACAGGCAAGAAAAAGAAGTTAAACCATAGATAGACTACCTTATTGTAACATCATCATCAACAATGATATACAAATACCAAGATAAACCACAAGATGGAGCAAGACGAGTACTATGAGTCAAGATAATCATAGAAGAGGTTGGAACTGTGATATCAATGGAATTGGAGGTATGTGCCTAATTTTCTTCTTTGATTATTTGTTTTT
The DNA here is from genome assembly GCA_963969395.1 of Pseudoscleropodium purum. Taxonomy (NCBI): domain Eukaryota; kingdom Viridiplantae; phylum Streptophyta; class Bryopsida; order Hypnales; family Brachytheciaceae; genus Pseudoscleropodium; species Pseudoscleropodium purum. The sequence goes on from OZ017799.1 coordinate 5,029,465, forward strand.
TCCATAGAAATAGTAGTTCGAAGCTAAGCAATTATTTCAGACCTTTAGGATTCTACTAAAATCTAACTTTGAATTTGGAATCAATTTGTTAATTTTTAGAAGTTTTCAAAAACATATTAAACTTTAAAAATAGATACATTTAAAGTAGATGTATATGAATGAAGTTTGAAAGTCAAAGAAGTTAATTCCCAATGAAAATTAGTAAAAATCATCCAAACAAAGTCAAAAGAAAGTTTAAAATCTAGATAAAATTTAGAAAGTAAAATTCCAAAAGAAAAGTCAATTTTGAATTGTAGGTTAGTAAGAAACATGGGATGAAGTTTTGAAGCTCCATTTAAAGGCCAAACTTCATATATCCATAACTTTTGATAGGAAAGTTCAAAATTTTAAGTGTATTGACAATTTAAAAGGCAATATTATGCTCTACAGCCTACAATCATTAAAAATCTAAAACAACAAATTGAGATTAAAATTTTAGAGTAGTAGTCATTGAATAGATGGTCAATGAAATTTTTTGGAAGACAACTAAGGTACAATTTGAATTTAGAATCACTTAGGAAATTTTTAGAGGATTTCATAACTATCCTTCATTTAAAAAATAGGGTAAAATCAAAGAATATAGAATAGGATTAAATTTGGTCTTAAAGAAGTTTAGAATTAGATGAAGGTTGTAATCATTTGTCCAATTCAGGGCAAATCAAAGCATGAAAAACTAGGGCCAACATTAAACCTAAATGCCAAAGTAAAAATTAATTTTGATCAATAGGTTAGTAGGAATTGATGCATGCAGTTTGTTAAAACAATTCAGAGGTAGAACTTCATCTACTTGCAACTTTTGATAGGAAAGTCCAATCAAAGAAATCTTTACCATTTTGGATAGGGCATGCAATGCTCTACAACTTAGGCTACTTAGAATTTAGATTAAATTACTATATTTAATTTGGAGGTCCAAAATTTTAGTGCACATTGATTTGAAGCAACCAAAACTTCCCACATTTATTGTTTGCATTATTTTCATTTGACATTTGAACCAATTAGGATTCATTATTAGAAAAGACTTATCCTTTGCTTGGAATGCCAATTGAACAACAATTAGACACTTGTTTTAGGACTTAAAGATTGAAACACAAAGAACTTGGTTGTGCCCACTTTATCTCAAAGATGGAGATAAAACGCTCATAATCTAATCTACTTCTAAGGCTCATTAATAAAAATAAAAATTTGTTTCTAGTCTTCAATCTAAAGAATGCCTTTTTTCATATCCATCTAGTTGTTGGATCTTGATACAAGCCACAACCTTTACAAGTGCATAATTTTTGTTCGTAAAGTCTTTGGAATGGATTGAAAAACTTACAACTTGGAATTCATGATAAGGTAATCTTTAACCCCTAAATATTTAAATTGCATTTTTTGGCAATATAGAAATTTTGGGTAGCTCACTATGAATAGAGTTTTCATTTGTTTTCTTTGAAATTTTAATACAGCATGTGCCCAAAGAGTAGCTTTAAGGCCCAAAATTTTTCATAACTTTTGACTACATGGTTAAAAAATTATTGGATGATATGTACTTTTCATTGCTCAATGGGCAACCCAGGCAACAAAAAAAAAATGCTTAAATTAAAATTTGAAATTAGTTCTCTAGATTTATACATACTTGGAAAGCTTTGAATCATTTTATTTTTATCAATGAGTCAAAAGTCATGAGGAGTTTTAGTTTGTGGAAGTTTGCGGGTCGTTATTGAATCTCTAATCTAAGACAAACTTTGGAAGTCCTTTATTTAAATCAATTTTCAATAGTTTTGGAACAAAACAAAAACATTGGATGTAGATTTTTTATTACAACATGACAACCATTGGAATTATTATTTTTCAATTCCATAAATAAATTGTTAACAATTTAGTATTTTGAATCATTCTCTATTTCTTTGTATTTACTATTTTTTTCCTATATATTGTATGATTCCAAATGATTTGAAATTTTTCAAAAATGTAGCCAACTTAAATTAAAGAATGAATCTAAAGAAGCACCACAATTTTGGACATTTTTTCATACCAATGTGACCTCTTGAAGTGTAGCTGCCTAGGTTTTTGCAAGGCTAAAAAAAGGAAATTTGTTGCTTCAAATGCTAATATCTTGCAATCTACAGGGTGGAAATATCTGAAATTTTTTACACATGTTTTCAAACAACTTACTACAAGATCCTACGGTTATGTGTGTCCAAATTCTTTTAAAAAAAATTTGGTGCATGTACTTGTGAGCCCTCAAGTTGGCATTTGGAACTTTGGGTTTATTTTTTGCGAATGTTTTGTAACATTTAGCAAATATTTATGCAAATATGCTTAAATTATAGAATTTGAGTGACTTCTAAGTGTTAGTTGAGAGATTGTAAAACTAAATAGCATGTTTGAGTGAGAGTGAAAATATGAAAGTTAGTCGGACCTAGTCTCTTGTCCATAAAACAAATAACCACTAAGGTGCATGTGACAATTTGGTTAAGTATAGTAGTCTATTTTTAGGTTTAAAGAACCCAATAGTTTGTGGAATTCAATTCGTAGAGAATTTGGATTCTTTGTGTTGGTCTTGCAGGAAACTACTAAATATCAACAAAAATCAAGAGTAGACGGAGGAAAGGAAGATTGGAGCTTATAAAAAAGTACTTTTAGAGTAAAATCATGCCAAGAGGTCAATAGAGGAGCTAGTCATCCATGACAAACCTTGGTACCAAAATAATTTCCTTCCGAATGGAAATTATTAAAGAGTTGCTAATTTTAGTATCTTCATGAATAGTGTCATTAGAGGTTTGGTTTTTCCCTAAGATTTTTGGGATTCCCTAAAGATTGCCGAAAAAGTTTCAAGATTTTACAAGCTTTCATGATGTCTCCATGGAAAGTCAACCATGTTTGAAGCTATTGGTAAATTCATAGAAGTTACCTAGAATGCAGTAAAATCCCACTAAAAATTAGATTAGTATTTCATGTGCCAAATAAGTGCCTTGTTAAGTTTGAAGACTTTCTAATAGGTAGAAGTACCAGAATCAATGACAACATCAAATTTTTTCCAAAAAATTACAACATAGAAGCGGGTTGATTGGCAAAGCAGGAGCTAATGGTGTCCGATTAATGCAATCAAGGTTTTTTCTTTACTTTCTTCAACCTTCCAAACAACCCTAGCCACTCAAATTCTTCAAAAACCACGAATTCCAAAAGTTAGAGTTTTCACTTTTTTGTGGAATTACTATGAGTGATTTTTTCACTAAAGAATGGCTTAGGAAAAGGGAAAAAGGTGTGTGTTGGAATAATTTGGGTCTTTTGAATGTGATGGCACAATTAGTTTTATGTTTGGAGTTGTCCCCTAAATGATAGAGAGGGTTAGCTCATAATTTGACTTATTTAGCATAAATTATGCTAAGTTAAAGTCAAATTCCAAAATATCTTGAAAAAAATCTGAAATTTGATTTGATTAAATTCCAAATCTTTTCTTAAAAAGTCAATTTAGACTTATAAGGGTTATTTAAAAGTTGACTTTAGGTTAAACACAAAATATCTAGAGTTAATTAGGATTTGATTCCACAAAATCTTTCAAAAGTCAACATATTTGATTTAGGCATTATTCCTAGGGCTAATTGAGGCTTTTAAGGAACTTGCTCGAGAACCTTCCTATTGTCTAAAGAAAGATTTGTTAGACAAATATCTTAGGGTAGTTTAGGATAGTTTAGGAAGTTACTTAGGTAGGGAAACAAAATATCTCGTGGTAAACAAAGAAGTGGGCCCTTTCCCACAAGTATATAAGGGCCCTCCTTCCTTGTTTCTTGCAACTCATTTTAAATCTATTTTTGCAACTCATTCTCTCAATGCCAAAGCTCTAGCACATTCTTGTATTGACAAGTTGTCAGACAATTCTGCTTGCTTGGTGTACCGACACTCTGTTGGACACAAATCTTTGTTCTAAATCTTATTTGCGTTCGTAAAGAGTCTTAAGGACTTTGGATTTCCTTAAGACTATTCAAACTTTGCTAACAAGTTTACAAAGTTTTCAAAGTTCTTGATTATTGGGTTTTTTTAGAGTATTAGGAGTTGGATTCCCAAACTCATATACTCTAGCATTCAATAGGTACTATTTTGAAACTCTTAAGGTAGTAAGACTAGACTTTGCCAAAAGATTTTAAAATAAAACACTTGACCCATTCACATTGTATGATGGAGTTGATTTGAATTAGTTTCTAAAGTTTGGTTCAAACGTTGTCATGCATACTTCTTTTATTAACTAAAAACTTGATTTTGTAGTAACAAGTTTTAATCTAAAGTTCAGTTCAAACGTTGTCATGCGTACCTCCTTTAGAACTTAAAACTAAAATACTAACAAGTGTTGATTTAAATCTTAAAGTTCGGTTCAAACGTTGGTATGCGTACTTCCTTTAGTGTTTAATCTAAAACTTCATACCTAAGGTTGCCCCGTACAACAAAGCTTTGACTTCTTGCATTATTTGACTTTGGCTTCTTTTGGAACTTTTATAAGAAATTTTGGATGATTGGCAAGGCTATAAATGGCTCCTACTTAAGGTAAGATAAAAGTTCATTTTGAAACCCTTAATTTGTCAAATTTGCTTATAGTTGGGTCACACAACAGAGTTTTAACTTTTTAAAGTTTCAAAATAACTATTTAAGCCGACAATTCAAGAAATTTCATTCTTCCTGCCAACTAGAGAAAATGTGAGAGGAGTTATATGTGTGAGAGAAAGATTTGTAACAAAATCCCTTCCAAAGGTACTCCCTTAGTTCGTCATTTGAGTGGTTAGTATTCGTTGATTATGTTTTGATTTGTGGTGAATTTTTTTCCAATTTGTCGAAGGTCCTTATTTCTTTAAGGATTATTGTTTGAATTTTAGTTCCTTATATGACATTTTAAGTGTATTTGATTATGTATGTGGTTGTTTGTGAAATTGAGGGGATTTAACCTTTAATGATGCAAATCAATTTTGCAAACATTTAAATCCCCCGGCCAGCAACAAAGCCGACTAGGTACTGGCCTACTGACCATAGGGCCTTTGCTAGTGTCAATAAGGCCTTTGCCGGGTAATGGGAGGGCCCATTGGGGGGTCATAGGAGGGCTCTGGGGGTTCAATGGGGCACACTCGGTTGCAAGGTATATTGGCTCTAAACTATATAGGTGACCATAGGGCCTTTGCTAATGTCAACAAGGCCTCTGCCAGGTAATGGGAGGGCCCATTGGGGGTCATGAGAGGGCTTTGGGGTTCAATAGGGCACATTGGATTGTAGGGTGTACTGGCTCTAAACCATTAAAGGCCCAATTGAGGGTTATATGTTAATTAAACTCACTCAAAACACTCAAAAACATAAGGTCGGCCGTTGCTCACCACTGCCAACAAACTTTTGATCTTTGCCTTCAAGGTACACACTCACATGACTCCTCCTTTGCATTCAAAACTTACTCGTTCTCACTCCAACTCTCCAAATCCATCAACTAACAACAAATGATGAACAACTAGGCAAAGGCAAGGACTAAGAAGAGATTAGAGTCGGGAATCCATCACCAAAAAATAAAAAATTATTGAGGTGAATATCTTACTATTCAAACATAGCATATTCAATAGTATTTTATTCTTTTTTCTATCCATTACTATTCATCAAAGAATTTTCAATAGATTTTATTCCTTTTACTATTGAAGAATTTGGTAGTTAGCCATTAATTGTGATTCCAATTGAAATTAGCTAGCTGAATGTTGGTTTGGAATTTGTTTTATTAGGCATAATAAGACAAATAAATAAAACAAAACTTCAACTAATACATCTAAAGAAATCAAATCAAATAACAATTAATTTTAAATTCAACTAACAATTACAATTGATTTGATTTAGCAAATTTAGTTGTTTCAAAAATTAACTTAATTCCTAAATAAAGTTAGGATTTATTTGGAACAATATAAAACCATCATTAAATCAAGTCTATTTACCACAAAGTGCTAAAATCAAACCTAATGATGTAGACAATCATGGATGGAGAAGGATACTATGATATAATACACTTAACGGTTCATGATGATAGAATGATAGACTCCTTCAAGGGAGAGGTTTGCTAATTGCCCTTTTTTCTCTAATTGCATTTGATTTTAAGATTAAAAATTTAAGTTGATTTAGAATTTTGTTAGTTAGAATTAGAGTAGTTAGAGTTAGTAATAAGTAGTTAGAAAATTATTAAAAGAAGCTCAAAGAATTTAGAAGAATAAAGAAGAGTAGGTTTAAATCTAATATAATAAATTTAAAAATAAACTTAAAGAAGATTAGTTAAAAATACTACTAAAAAATCATTAAAGAATCTTTCTAAGAAGGAAGCAAGGAAGGAATATTTTATAGATTCTAAGTCTACCTTTACTTTGAAAATTATTTAGTTTTTCAAGGTAATAAAGGAAAGATGAAGGTTGACTTTATTTTGGATGAACTTTCCAAAATTAGTCAAAATTGAGATTTCTCTTAAAAAGATTATTAATTTAACCAATATCCAATCATACTTTAATAGTTGGAATTCATTAGAAAAAATTTACTATTAAAGAACAACTCTCATTAGGAAATGCAAAACTTGAATTGTTTTACCATTTGGGAATGGTGAATCGTCGTTTAGTACTTAATTAGCCAATTATCAAAGTAGATTAGATTTCACTTGCTAGTTAGAATTAAACTCTTAAACAAATTGGGTAGATTAAGAACAAATAATTAGAGTTAAAAAAACATAAACATAGAGTGTCCATTGCTTGAAAGGCCAAAGAATACTAAGTTTGAAGAAATTCCATAGAAATTTACTAACATTGCCGGTAGGACTTGTATGCACGTTTTTAATCTAGGGGTGGAGTCAAACACACTCAAAGTACTAGAAATGGCAATTTGGAAGTAGTTTTGGTGAAAACATGGTCAAAATCATTTAGGAGTAAATCCCTAAGCCCCATCACCTCAAATATGGCTTTTCCAAGTTGAAAGATTTCTTCATTTGAGTATTATAATGTTTTCAATAGTATGGGCAAAGGATGTGTCCCTTTCCCTCAAGCTCAAGGCTTGTCTTCACTACTAATCGGTATGGCCAATTTATGTGAATTTCTTTTTTGGTGATAGTTTGATTGAAATGAATTCAGAAGGTTCTAGATTTTAGTAAACATGAGCTAGATTTTCAGAGGTTAAAACCAATACTAGGTCTTTGTATTTTTTGTCAAACCTTTTACAATTTACATTTTTTCCCATTCTTCCTTGAAAGCTTCTAGATTTTTGGAGAATCTTAAGAGAATTTATATTTGAACAAATTGTGATGGATAAATTCATTTCTATAATCTACCCTAATTTTGTCATGCTTGTATTAACAGATTGTAAAGAGAAGCACTAAAGAAAATAAAGAAAAAAGGCTTGCATATGACTTTTGAAGAAACTACTAAAAATTCTTCCATGTAAATTAAATATTTATACTATTTTTTTGGTAGTTTTTTCCACAAATCAAACTACAATTTAATTATAAGAATGCAAAAAATATATAGTGCAACATGCCATTGAGAAATTAACTAAGTCCCTGCTCAATTCCCACTAAATTGCTCCTAAACCACCTAATTTTCATCCCTTCTCTAATCTCTAATAGAAAAAACTTGCCCCATTTACTATCAAATTTAGCCAAGGTGGTGTATTTTTTATTGGAATTTTTAGTAATCTTCACTGGAACCTTCCACTAGTCCCCTTTATAGTAGTTATTAATCTCCATCCAAATGAGGGCAACAACTTTTTCAATACATTTTCTATTTGCACTACTTTTGCATAGAAATTTTGCTATTTGCACTAAAATTTGCACTAGCATATTATCCCCTTTTTCTACAAATAATTCATGACCTTCAACAAAAAAAAATCAAGATAAATAATCCCTCATAATTTGTATAAAATAAAAATTGAAAAAAAAGTTATTTTTTTTAACTCTTGAAATCAAATCTGAGATTTTGATAGGTCTTCAAATTTGAATATAAAAATTCCAAAATATCCTAAAATATCATGAATTATAAAAATTATATGAAAAGTTTAGAAATTATTATAATAGTTATCAACGAGATCTCCAAATTGAATGTGCACAATGCACTATTAGGAAGTACCCTTTGGAGATAATTTTTTCAATTTCAAGCATTTGAAGATTTTTTTAAACTTCTTTTAGGGAGAGGTCGTCAACTAGCCTACATGGCCTTTTTCTTCTTAAGCTTATCCACCTCAAGTTCTATGTGCAATTATCATGGACATTTTTTAGATTTCTCCTCACATTATATTTTAGTGCATCATGACAAAAAAAACTTGTGTATCGTGGCACACAAACACTCTCATGCCTCTACCTCCACTATAAAAAAAAAACTTAGGCCATGTCCCACTTCCACTCTTCAAACCTCTTTTCTTTCAAAAATGAATTCTAAGTCAAAAATCAAGGTGGTAACAACACGTACTAATGATTTTGACAACTCTTTAATTTGCACATGACTTATCTTTGGAAAATCTTTTATATGAATGCTTTACCCTTGGTTCCTTCCAATGAATCCTTCCCATGACTTCTTCTAGGTAAGAGGTCTACAAAAAGCCTAACCTCTCTGAATAAGTTTCTAGCTCTTAAATGGGCGCTTGATGGACCTCCTACCCTAAGTGCAACTTTCATAAGACTTCTTGCAATTTCATGCTTCTATTTCCTCCAAATGCACTCTTTTAGTTCTTTTGAGTGCCTCTTTTTCATGACTACTTTGTTACTATTATATATTTCCTATAGTATGATGTGGTTTGAGTTTTAATGAACTAAAAAGTATCTTTACTAGAAGACTTCTAAATGCTTCCTTTCCAATTTACTAGATTTGAAGACAATACCATGCCTTTATAATTGTAATATTGAAGATTATTCAAAGGTATTGTATGTACACTTCAATACTTGTAAACTAAAATTTTTGGTGAGAATAAAACGATTGCAACCACCTTCATAACTATGACTAAATCTATCTTGTTCTTCACATAATTTGGATTTTGGTGAATTGTTGATGAAGAAGCCATTTTATAAACAATACACTAAGTTTCTTTGTACTTGCTTTGAGAAGCAACTGAACTATATTGAACAATTTCAATTATCTATAAATTTCTGAAAATATTTTTCCATCGTGGATCTAGACCATCATAAAGCCACAATCATAAATTCAATTTTTCCTAAAATATGTGAAAATGACAAAAATTTATCCATGACCAATTGATTTTTTGTTTTAAATTCCATAATTTGAACTATGGGCTCACTTCCCCCCCCCCCCCTCATGCTCCTTGCTCCCACTCCCCATTTTATGTTTATATGTTAGAATTGTTCTATCTTAACAATAATTATTGTCTCTATGGTCATTCCAATTATATCATCTCCAATTGAGGTCTACAATTTATTTATTATATTTAGAAAATCATTTTTAAACTTTTGAAGTCAAAATTCATATTTCTTAAGATTATCATCCTAAGAGTAATTGTAATGTAAATTATATTGAATAAGAATGTCAAACATTGTGTTATTGATTATCATCAAGATGATTGGGTAAATTTTTCATCTTTTAGAGACTTTGCCTCTAATATAATTATTTTACGTTCAACAAGAAAGCAAACTCCTTTGTTTTCAAATTATATTTGTCATCTAAGAGGGAATTTTTTTAAAAGAAAAGCATGCGGAAGTTTAACGATTGAGGAATTTATTAAGTACTTGACTACTAACCACTCACAAATAACTCAAATCACATTTTCAATAAGCTCAAGATTGTCATAAAAAAAAATATGCAAATGTTCACCACAAAGTACAACTTACATTCATGGTTGGGGATCAAATTTAGCTTCTCCTACACTATATCCAAACTAAAAGGCACTCTAGACGGATATTGTCACAGACATATTTTAGATTTAGGCATTAAGGCTTTGAATTTATGTACTAACTTTTAGTTTTTTGTTACCTTTAGTTGGAGATTATATCTTAAGACCAACTTGGAAAGTTATAAACAAGGATAATCAAAAAGACATTTAGTCTTATCAGCTCCTTTCCATATTTCTTGAATGAAAATTAGATCTAGATTCATTGCATGTTGTAGTTCTATACTACTACAACAACAATTAAGCCACCTTTGATACGTTTTTGTTTCCAATAATTCTCATCCATTCTTTTTAGGCATTTGATTCTCTAGCTATCTTTTCATTAGCAAAGAAAATCATGGAGCACCATACTATAGTGCAAGGGCTTGATTCTAAAGGCCTATATGGGCTTTGAAACTATATGAGGGCCTCTTTTATATTAGTGGGACTTCTAGTATTTTCTCCATCAATCTAGTAGATTCATGTAAGCATAAAATATTTCTTTCAAAACAATGGTCTTCCAACAAAGCTTAAAAACATTTATGGATTATTTTTGGAAGAAAAATAATATGACATGAATTATTTTTGGAAGAAAAAAATTTAGTATATGTCACATAAGATCCACACATATGATAATTAAAGTATATTTTGCAAAAAAACAAAATTTAATTTTTGCAAAATTGCAAAAAAAACACTTATTTCCTTGTTCAATAATTTAAAAAGAATCTATCTAAATGTGTTAAAAAGTATCAGTAGTTTTTCTCCAAAAATTATAGAGTTTTGGAGAATAAATACAACTTGATCTTATAAAGTTGCCAATACCAACATGAGAGAGCGATTTTGGGGTTTGTCTTTAGAGTGGATAGTGTAAGAACATGTTTTCAAAGAATTAATTCAATTCGGTGGATTTTTAATTTTATTACCCCTTGACCCATTACTAGAACATAATTTTTTCAATTTCCCAACCCCAATCCAATTCCAAACCCAACCTAAACCTAACCACCCATCCACCCACCCTATTTATAATTCCAGAATAAAAATGGGATATGCAATAAATATAGGAATCCTATTCTCTTATATCGATATTCATATTGTGTATCAATGCATGTCCTCTGTATTTGTATTCATACATCATACTCGTATCTATATTTGTATTTGTACACCATATATGTATTCATACCCAGTATCCATATTCTAAATTGAGAGCATAGGGATTGGTTTCAAATTTTTTTGTAAGCAAATCGATGGTCTGTGATTTTCAAAAATTGAAGGGGGATTAATCAAAAACATGATGTTAGCATCTTTTCACTAGATAGTCAATTCAAGCATTAATCTATTTATGGTTTTTGAAACCTCTTGCATATGTCCATTTTTTTTTTCCAAAATTTATTATGCTAGGATAAGACATGTGAGATTATTTACATATACCCAATTTAAACTCAATATTACATTTATATTCATCTTGCACTTTGTAATTTTGATTTGGTTTTTTCCTCAAAAAACAATTTATTGTGTAATTTTTTTACACTTTGATATTAGTAGAACAATAACACAATTGATTAATCCCCCAAAGAATCATCAAACATTTACCACAATTGATTATAATGTTTGATCATGAGTGTCTTAAAACTTTGAAAGTGATTTGAAGTCTTTCAATATTTTTTTCACATGTCAAGTCTACAAAATCTGTCTTAAAAAAAAATATGAACTTCAGCCCATTTTCAAGAGCCGTCAACATCAAAAAATCAAGAATGTAATAAACACCCATGCACAAAATCTTAAATAGAAAAATCAAAATCATTCATTTTTAAAATTGGATTTTCATGCTAAAACTAGATTTCAAAAAGAAATTTTCTAAAATATAAAATACTATAAATAGTAATTTTAAAAGGTTCATTTAACTTCAAAGTTTTGTTGACACTAGAATTTAGTACCTTGTACATTTTGGGGTTAAATGGACTATTTTGTAAACAAATTTCAAAAAATATTACCAAAAAAGTACCAAATTTTAGAAAGAAAATGAAATTGGACGCATGTAACTATAGGATCTTGTAATAAGCTGGTTTGAAAAAATGTGAAAAAAATTTCAAAAATTTCCACCATGTAGATAGCAAGAAATTAGCATTTGAATTGACAAAAAAAACTTTTTTTGACCCTCCAAAAAACTAGGCAACTGCCCTTGACAAGATCACATTTATATGAAAATATCTCCAAAATAGTTGTTATTCTATAGATTCATTTTTCAAAGCAAGTTGGATACATACTTCAAAAAATTTAGATCATTTGGAATTGTACAACATATAGAAAAAAATAGTAAAGAAAAAGAAGTAGAGAATGATTCAAAATACTAAATTGTTAAGAATTTAGTTATAGGATTGAAAATGGCAATTCCAATGATTGCAATGTTGTAATTAAAAAAAACTGCAGTCAATAATTTTGATTTATTTTTTAATATTGAAAATCGAATTAAGTAAAGGACTTCAAAGTTTATTTTAGAGTAGACAATACATAATTGCCCACAAAATAAAACTCCTTATAACTTTCAACTCATTGATCAAAATGAAATGATTCAAATCTTTTCATGTACATGTAAATCTAGAAGAACAATTTCCAATTTTTATATCTTAAAAAAAAGATTTTTTAAGAAATTTTTAGATTGGCTGAAGATCAATGAAAATTACATATCACGCAATAAATATTTAACCATGTAGTCAAGAGTTATAAAAATTGGAAATTGGACCTTAAGGCTACTCCTTGGACACATGTTGAAAAAAAATTCAAAGAAAAAAAATAAAAAATTCTATATGTAGTGAGTTGCCCAAAATTGCTATGTTTAAAAAAAATATAGTTTGGTCCTTTAGGGGTTGAATAAAGTCCTTAGATCTTAGAAGAGAATCATGAATTTTACATTATATTTTTATTAACACTATTTGCTTCGAAAGTTGAATTAAATAATTTTGAATCTGATTTTACAAAACTGATTTACAAAAATTAATATTTTTACATTGTCATAATTTTTTACATAACTATATTATATAAGTAAAGTCAATATCAAAGATATTGTATTTGGAGGCTTATTTTGATACCAAAATAATGAAATTAATTTAGGTATAAAATCAAAGCATTAAATAATATTCACTACAAAAATTTGTGTGATTAGTCTTATGACTAATGTCTATTTAAGCAAGAAAGATTCATTAGATTAGAACCACAATCAATTCACATAATTTTATCTACATTATCTACGTAGAAAATTCTTTATTCTAAATGGTCTCAAAAGCACAATGTTGTACTTCTTCTTACGAAGTAATATCTGGGTCTTACTTTTATACCTTGATGATTCTAAAGTATTGTTTTAGTATTATTCTTGGATTCATATAATTTATGGAGATCACTTCATTTAGACCTTTTAATTACATATACAAAAGAAATAGTTATAAATTTTATACATACCAAAATTGAAAAAGTTGTTTTCTAAACACCATATTTTATTTTTCCTCTCTAATTATAAATTTGGTAGCAATGTATTAAACTAGCCATAAACGTACAATGATTTATAAGTTTCATCTTTTCCATGTATAATGATAGAATGCTTAGAACTTGATTTATATTTTTGGTCTATGTAGTGCATGATTTTGATTTATAATTTTGATTGAGCTATAAGCATTTAAGGATTTTAATGGAGGAAAATGTGATTATAATTTTGCAAAACTTGAAGGAAATTTTGCTATAAATTTCAAGAAATTGCATCATTGCTACCTCCAAAAAATTGCAAAATAGAGCATAAAGCTCAAAACTTAACCTTTAAAGGTAAACCCAACATTAGGGGCTTGATTTTGAAAGAATCCTTATTATGGCATCTTTAATATCCAATTGCAAATTGATTTCTTTACATCATTATCATTGTTTCCATGAGATGTATCTATCATACTAGGTTATGGGGTTTCAAAATACAACTTGAATGTGTAATTCTTGCATTGGAAAGTTTATTAGAATTTTGAATAGTAGATTTGGGGTTGTGGAGGAGGTTACCCATTGCCTTAAGGAAAGTAGAAGCTCATTAGTTATTGACCATTTGAATAAGCTTGGTGATTTTTGTGTAAATTTTTTTGAAATCCTTCCATAAAAAATAAAAAATAGAAAATAGAAATCCAAGTTTAGATTGCCAACCAAGACCCAAAATGTCATTCGAGACTAATAGAGCCATATTCAATTTTATGCTCAACTTTGTTCAATCTTCAATTTTTGTTTACAAAATGAATTAGAAAAAAATGTTTTAATACCTCGACATGCCTTTGAAATTACATGTCTAATTCCATTTGGAATATTGCAACTAATTAAATGTTTTATATTTCACTTTGTTTATTCAAGCAACATTCAAAGTTGGATGAACCCACTATCAATTTTTAAACTTAGGATCTCTTACCTCATACCTTCAATATTTGAATTGATTGAATAGTTGAGTCCAAATAGGTATAATTAATCTCCTCTTTGGATAATTGGAAGAATGACTTGCTAAATTTGTTCCACTTTCATTGTCAAATTTTAGCCTTTTTTTGGAAATATTATAAAATTAGGAAAATATTTTTATAAATGTTAGAAATACGGCCAATGTATATCTGTATAAGAAAAGTTACTTTAAGAATAAAAAGCATACAAAAAATAGATAAACTCTATATTCTAAACCTTCTAAGTAGAAGAACTAGAAAAGTGTACAATTGCAAAAAAATAGATACTTCAACAATTTTATTTGAAAAAAAATAGGAAAAAAAATTTATAAAAAAAATAAAAATTTGTCATTTGGAGGACTTCATCGTCAAGAGATTTCACCAAAAGAATGATCTTGAAACCATTTTTTTTAAACAAATGAAAGTAATTTCATTGCAGAGGGTATAAAGAATAAGAACACCGGCCTTAAGTGTCTTGGCACAAAAAGCAAAGGAAATCTTGAAACCATCTTCAGTATTTAGAAGTATACATGCAATGAAAGTGGAACAAATTTAGCATGTCATGTTGTGAAAACTTGACAATGAAAGCGGAACAAATTTGTCATGTCCTGTTGCTATAGAAACACACCACAAAATTTCAACTTTAAATTGTTAAATCTAGGTACACTATAGTACTCAAGAATCCTAAGACTCTAAATGTGATTAGTAATAAAAATAAATAAAATAAAAAATAATTGTGATTAGTGAAATTAGTGAAATTGACTTTTTATTATCAAATATTTGAAAAAAATGGAATATGATTACATTCCAAACAACCATTTGTATTTATATTTTGAGATAAATGTCTTTTTAATATAAATTTGAAAATATAATTTGCATGCATGGACAAGTTTGGATGCACTTCATATGAATTTGTGAGTAATTTGGCATCAAAAATTCAATTTTTGTTATTATCGAAGGATTCATGAGAAATTGCCACTTGGCAATTTTTTGACACTCAAGGACATACTTCCTTAGGAACAATGGTATACATAATCATCTCTTAGGTCATAAAAACTATGTTTTCAATTTTTGTTCCTTTCACTTTTTTTTATTACAACACAACAATGTGTTGTTTTGATTGTAGAATAAGGCATTTTTGAGATTTTGATGAGTTTTTTTTTTTAATATTATTGGATGTTATATTCATTTCAATAGAATTAAAATAATGCAAAGTACACATATTTTCATGATGTGAGTTCTAATTTTGATTATTGGTATGCTAATTTTTGACCATTGCATTTCATGTATATCGCATTGAAGGATGCAGTCTACTCTATCTTTCATTGAACTTTGAAGTAAAATTATCCCCTTGGGCACACAATGACAAACACAAAACTCTCTCTTTTGAGCTTGTAGATCTCACAAATGTAGGGTAAAGAATTTGATTTTTGAACCTTATATATGGATTCTAAATGAAGGTGGAATTTAGATCTCATGGTTGCAATTCTCATTGTTTCTACATTTTTTCATTGAAAAAACTTAACACAAAAGTAACCATTTTTTTGTGTTTGGGGGTCTCTAAATTCAAAGGAATTTTTAGAAATTAAAATATTACAAGGTATTCCATTAATCAGGGTAAATCTTTTTTTTTTTTTAATTAGAGGGCTTTCTCTATTATTTTACATACAAGGTTGCAAAAAGTGAATTTACTATGTGCCGAGGCTTGTTCCTCCGGTTCTATGTACTTTTGGCTTATCAATGGAATTTGTCCATGTGTTTCAAGAAAGAAAAAAAAAATGAATTTGCTAATTTGATCAATGATATTGAATTCCTATAACTTATAATTAGTATGATTTTTTGAATCCAACTCAAGTATCCATCTCTTTAAGTGAGTATTATCCATAACTTATAGGAAAAGTGAATTTCATTACCCTAATAACCACAAGATTCAGCAGCCCAAAGAATGATGATACACCATCAAAAGCTGTGGCAGCAAGGAACTTATGCAAATTAGGGGGTTCCCAAACCCTTTTTATTTTTTTATTTTTTTTAACAAATGGAAAAAAAATGTAAATTTCCATTTGCGTTTCGTGAGAAAGAAATGTTCTGTTATAATTAAAGTGATAAATGCCTATATTACAGCGTTATTTAGCCGAATTAGGACCCCGGTTCAAGCATCCGAGGCAAGCCATGGCTTAAGCGAACTTATCATTATTTCCCAGGAAGTAGGTGTTTCATTAATGCATGCTAATTATGGAAAAAAGATTCATTCCATTAAGTCGGCTTTATTCCGTAGTTTGATTTGGAATTTGGACTGCTCTTAATTAATGAGGCGGCCTATTTGGGGCCACGTTGTTCCCAGGTGCGCAACTCGGAATTTATCCCTACTGAATTACATTATTGAAAAACCCAACACCTTCCTATAATTGCACCATAACATTGTTTCCCGATGAGGCAGGGGTCCCTTTTGCATTTTTTTTTTCTTGTTTTGAAAAAAATGAAACCGGGTCTTTTTAATTCTTGAAAAGAAAATCCCGTCCATGAACAAAATTATCTTATATGGCTCCTTAGGCAACCCCTACTTTGAATTAAGTGAAAGTCCCTCCTAGGCATCTAGAAAGGCATAATGCTTTCCCTACATGGGGAAGACCATCACCTAGTTATAGAGCGTTATGCACTCTATCCGTTAGAGTAATTTTGTAGTAGCATGGAAATTGTCCCAAAAGAACTCATTCCCATTCAATTTTTGCACAAGCTCATCTTCTAATATCCCATAATGCAATTGTATTAAGAATATGTCCACCCCTACTTACCCAACTTGGTTAGGTCGGGAGACAAATCAAACTCTATTGTGGCACTAGGTATGGATTTCAAAGCACTAGGCATGCCCAGTTTTGTCCAAGGTCAATAACCTGAGGTTGGTTGCATAGTAAAATTCAAGCCTAGGCCCATGGTTGACAGATTTGGCATTAATTAACGACACTATTCAGCTTTACAATCCTCGAAAATATAGCCGCACACCACAACGAGGTCGTTGCTCTAGTTAGTTGTAATATAAAACTAATTTTTAAATTAAAAATTTATGACACCATCATTGGGGGGCAATGAGTCCACTAATGGTGGAGTGCCCATGTTTGTGTTCCGGTGTAGGAGGGCTTCTTCACCGAACACTATGGAAATTAAGAACCTGCCATACTAGCTTGCTTGTGCCTCATTAGGGGAGATTTGACGCCTCTAGAGGATTATTTCAATTTTGTTTCCGAAATTGTTTCCAATATTGCTAACTGCTATCAAGTTAGCAATTACAAAAAAAAATTATAAAAAAAAATTTTGGTCCTGAAATAAATAAAAAAAGGCTAACAATTTTTTTTTTTATGACGTGGCACTCTCTCAACCACATCGAATTTGGGTTCCCATAATAGTTTCAAAGTTCACAAGGGTTGATAACTCGTAGTCTTCCAAAGGCCCCAAATTTCTTCTAATGGTTTGGCCAAGCAATAGTGGACATGGTCTAATATGTAAAGAATTTGAAGTGTAATGGATTGAAGTTTTGTAGATATTTAGGTTTTGAATGCACGGTTTTGAAAAAAAATTTACCTCTAAGGTTTGTTGGCCCGAAAATTAGAAAATTGGTTGGGATGACATAAAATGCAGCACCATTGGAGAAGTGGGTTGCACACAAACATTCAACCACTATTGGCAAATTCTAGTCAAACAATAGTTCATCTCACACTATAATTGGAAGAACGTATCAAAAATTTAGGATTGGCTTGTAATGTATGGATGAGATCCGTGTGTCCAAAGTTCACAAACAAGTTTGTTTTATTGGTACATGAGTTGCAAAAAAAATATGACTCCTATATTGTTGGTTTTTCCACATTAGTGACATAGTTTGACTTGATATTGACATACTGCATACAAGAAAAGCTACCCCATTCCAAGCCAAATGGAAGTAAGCCCATTGTGGGCAAAATTATACTAGTAGCGTACAATCAAGTTCTAAAATGTGCACCATTGATATAATTTTGCTTCAAATTGGCTTCTCTCGTTTGGCTTGGAATGGGTAGTTTAACCCTTAAATGTCAAAGGCACCAAATTCTAGTGTTGACAATACTTTGAAGTTAAATTAAACCTAAACAAATTTCTATTTTTAATATAGTATATTTTTGAAAAACTCTTTATGAAGTCTTGTTTTAGCATCAAAAATCCAATTTTAAAAATGATTGATTATGATTTTTCTATTCAAGATTTTGTGCAAGGGTGTCCATTGCAATCTTGACTTTTCATGGTCTTGAAAGCACCTAGAAATGAGCACCAAATACACTAAATCTCAAAGAAAATTTTACATTAGAAATTCAATTTCAAAAATTGAAGAAGAGATTTTCAGAAGCTATAAATTGATTAGGTTTATGCATGTTATGTCCTTTAACCTCATATTTTTTTGGTGACCAATTCATCCAGGGTTGACAAATCAGTACGTCCACTCCAAAATAGCATCCATAACCCGGACGTCCATCCTCACAAACGCCAGTAGACGCAACGTCCCTCTCGCCGTCGGAAGGCGGACGGGTGGTCCCGGCGGATGCAGCTTCCGCGTCCGGACGTCCCGGACGTTCAACCATCCTGTCAACCCTGAATTAATCTTTCTAAGTTTCACATGTAGTCCAAAGTTAGAAATTTTATACCATGAAGGGACCTTTGACTATGTACTCTCCAAAAAAGAATTTAAAAATCCATTACTATTTGCTACCTCATTTTGCATGCCTCGAGATACCCTGTCACCATTTTGGATTTTAAAGAGCTTTTGGGTTACTCTCTTTATAATGTCACATGTCTATACTATCACAAAAACTGATTTGTCATGGGGCAATGTAATTACTCCTAAAAGATAATTGTTTGTTGAAAGAACAATTGAATGTTTGTTTAGGTTCCTACAAAGTCAATTTTGAACAAATGTTTTCTAAATTGACACAAGGTGAGTACATCTTTACAAGTGAAAAAAATTGGTCAAATGCTCAAGGAAAAAGGTTAGGTTGCCTTAAAAAATTCAAGTAGTTTGGGAACCTTATGATGAATCTATCATCTACTTTTGAAACTTGGCATAGTTGTAATGAACATGTTATAGTAAGTAGTTGTAAAAAAAGTTCAAAAATCTCGCTCCTAGAGGAATCGAACTTTGTTAATTGTTTTAGAGTTTTGGATTAAAAAAACATTTTCTTTTTACTTCAAATGCTAAAATCTTGCAATTTATGTAATCAAAGATTTTTCTTGAATTCTATACATTTATAAAGATTTGACTCTATGTTTTTATTGTAAGTTTGGATTTTATAAAAGCAAATTTTCCAATGTACAAGAAATCATTTCAAAATGTTTAATGATTGCAAGATTAATTTACCTCCTCATACTTTTAGGTGGTTTAGAGAAAAGATTACACCTTATTTGTTTCTAAAATTTTGCATGAGCTTACTTGACAAGATATACTAATAAATGGTGAAAAAATTCATCTTCGTATGAAGAAAAAAATTTAATCAAAAATGCCTTAAGGTCTTAGAATGAATATTTAATTATTTTGTACAAGTTCCTATAATATAAAATTTTACTATGATTTTTTGAAAATTTATTAAAAAAATAAAGGAGTATACTAGCTTTCTAGGAATACAAATTTGTTTTGTTTTGTGCTTGTGAAGATAAGTTATCCCCCCTTAAATACAAAATATTCAAGTCCAAGCATCATAACAATTTATTTTACATCTTATACCTATTTCTATTTAACAATTTTAAAAGAAAAAGGATTTTTTTTTTAAAACAAAAATTCCAGGATTTTGAACTAAATTTTTTATAATGAAGAATTTAACATCATAATCTCATAGGACAAAAATAAATTAGTTAAAGAAATTTGAAGTTTGAAAACCTAGTAAAATAAGGTGCAAAAAAATATTTTCTTACCTACATGATCAAAGTATCTTGAAATTTGTTTTACACATTCTCATACAAGACTATTGCAAGTTTCTATAATTGAATATTCAAAGAATTCAGTTTTTTCATTGCAACTTTTGCCCTAGATAAGATAGTTTGTAAGTGTAGTTTGATGAAACACAATCACGAGACTTTAGGAATTAATTCATTCTTCAAGAAAGAGTGCCACCCCTCATCACTAAATACAATAGTACTTTTCAGGTTTTCAATAATTGTATTCTATGTGAAATCTAATAATATTTGTGTAAAATGTGTTTGCAAACCAAAAATTGATTGAAATCTAATTCATCTACAAAAAAACTATTATTCTAAAAAATGTTAAATTTCAAAAAATGAGGTATTTCTAGTACCATATCACTTTAATCCCTCAATGGCTAAAATGACATAATATGTGCTTTTCAAATTTTCAATGGCAAATTCTTGATAGGGTAAAACAAATCTCAATATTTTATAAAGTAGGATCTTGTAGAGTAATAAGTTGACATATTTGTTGCATTTTTCAATTTTAGTTAGGAAATGCAATCTAATAGGAAAGAGAGCAAGTTTATGTTTTTTACTATTAAAAAAATAGTAGGGATAGAAAAAAAAAATTGGGGGACATTTTAGTATTTACTTTGCACAAATAAGGTGTAGAGAATTTTTTTCAACTTTTTACATTTACCCGTTTTAAAAGTACAAGGTTCAATTTGGTATGATTAAGAACACAAAATAATTAGAATGATTCCAAATTTTTTGAAGATTTTCCAAACACTATGCTAATAATATTAATTATTAAATTTAAAAAATGGACACATACATTAAAACTTTAAAATTTTGTAGGACCAAATTTGCAAACTCCTTCACTTTGCAAATGTGTACAAATTTGAGAGACTTTTTTTATTTTTCATTTAAAAAAAATTAAAAACTAATATATTTGCCTGACATTCAAATACAATTTGGGGGTAGGATGGGGGCAAGAGCAACAGGGTGTGTGTGTGTATAAAAAGCATTATTCATCTTCTTCAAATTTCTTCTTCTAAAGTTGCATTTTTTTACCTATAAAGTTGCTCATCCAAAATTGTTATGACCTAAAAAATCCAATGTTCAATATTTTTCTACAATTAATTCCATGCACACTAAACAAAGTTGTCTTTACTTTTGTATGGTTAAAGTTTAAAATTCCATGTGCTAAAAAACTCATCAAGGTAGGACAATTCATTGAAAATTTCCATTGTCAAAAATGTTGTTAGTCCTTAAGTTAAAAAGGTTGTTGCTTTCATCATTGTCACAATTATGTGACTTGTAGTTTACAACAAATTTGACTAAACCTATGATCTTTGCAAAGAAGATAATTATAAAAAAAAAATACGCTATCATTTGAACAAGTGATTACACAGTCTATGAATTTTAAAGTAATCTCTAATTATATTTTAGCAAGGTTTTACACTTTATAGAGTAAACTTCCAATTCTTCCAAAATAAAATGTTGAATTTTGGTTAAACATTTTTATAAATCAATTACAATTTACCAATATATAGTATTTAACAACCAAATTTTAATAACATTGATTGGTTTTGCTAAAGTAATTTATGAACATAAGTTTATTTATATGATTATATATTCCGATACATATTTAATGAGGTAATAAGCTCAAATACATTGTCAATAAAGAATTTGATTTTCCAAAGTTTTTTATTTTTTTATTTTTTTATAGATGTGAGAATATGTTTACATATATGTGTGCGTAATATTGTATGCTAGCATAGGTAGTATTCCTTCTAGCTCAAAATAAATATGTGGTAATCCTATAGTTCTCGAGAGGAAACCATAGATTTATTTTGAGATAGAGGAATTAGAAATTAATTTTCCCCAATCTATAATTACCAATTGAATATCCTTGATAATTAAATTTTTTTTAAATCATTCAATAAGTTTGGTTTAATTTTCAAGATTATGTATTGGATGAGCCATCAATTAAATAATGGTACACATTTTAAAAAGGTAACTATAAGCAAAACATAAAGTTCTTAGGTCAATTTCTCATACTAATTGCTTTATGAATGGATGAAATTCAAGCAAAAGAGTATAACTGGTTTTTTTTTATGTTTAGAGCCGTTGACTCCAAAATTGATTATTTTATCAATTCTTTTTAAAAAAAAAAGGAAGATTGCCTATGGCCTTGGATTTGGTTTAAGTCTCTCTTGTCCAAGTCCCAATTTAATACCTAAGCACAATTTTTTGCTATAGTAGGAGGTAAAATTTAAAAAATATTATATATGTATTTGAAGGTTTATATTATAAAGATCAATGTTTCAATTTTAAGGTTCAAGATTTCTTATGTTTAATATTACACAACAAATCCTTCGAAAGAGAACTTTTTAAATACAATTTGTGATGGACAAATTTCTAGATAAATTCATCCTATAAGAATGCTCAATTTAGTATTATTCATCTTATATAGCATGTAAAGAAAAGGTGGGACTTAGAGCCCAAATCAAGTCTTTGTTTTTGCCATATCCAAATCGGACTCCAAATCCTATTATTTCGGTAATAAAACCTCAAAAATGTTGTCATTTAGGTACTAGACCTTGGGCCTTGGATTTTAGTGTAAAGCTCTGAGTCCAAACTCTTAACTTTCCACCAATTAAATTTTGAGAATTTAGTATGACTTGAGAATAAGACATATTGAGAGTTAAACCTTACTATATTTCCAAATTGAGTGTTTTACCTGAAGTTGGCTTTCTCATTCCAAATCTTTGGTCAACATTCGTTTTGCCTTAGACTTTTAATTAAATAAAACCAAGGGAATATATTTTTGCATGTTTTGTCAAAATTTTGAAGTGATTCATTTTTTTGAAATATATATTTTAATATATAAAACTAATAAAGTTCAACCAAGTGGGAATACAAATTGTCCTTAATCCCTCAAGGACTAAGTGGATACAATGTGATCTCTTCAAAAAAAGTCAATGGCAAATCCTCAATAGGGTGAAACAAATGTCAATACTTTATAAACTAGAGACTTGTAGGGTAACAAGTTGACACACTTTTATTTATTTATTTTTATTTTAAAAATTTCCAAGTGAGAAGTATTTAAATTTTTATTTTAAAAATATAATCTAATAGAAAAATGGAGCAAACATAACTTTCTTACAATGACAAAAAATAGTAGGGATGAAAAAAACATTTTCTTGGACATTTATAGCTCTATTCTATACAAATAATTTGGTCTTAGAGGAAATTAATTAATTTTTATCTTGAGCAATTTTTAAAATACAAAGTTCAATCTGGTGCAATTAAGAATACAAAAATAATTAGAATAATTCCAAATTTTTTGAAGATGTTTTAAAAAATATTCTAATAATATCTATTGTTAAATTTCAAAAATTAATGCATATGTAAATTCAGTAAAATTTTGTAGGATCCAATTTGGTTAATTTTGGCTTTCTACTCCTTCTACTTGAAAATGTGTACAAATTTGAGAGTATTTTTTATTTTTCATTTTCTAAAATTATAAAGTACTATATTTGGTTTAGATTTCAATACAATTTTTTGGATTAGTGGTCATAAAAAAATCATTATTCATCTTCTTATAATTTTTCTTCTCTAAAAGTTGCATTTTTTGCCTATAATGTTGATCATCCAAAATTGTTATAATCTCAAAATTCAACAGTCAATATTTTCTACAATTAATTCCATGCATACTAGAAAAGCAATAGTCTTTACTTTATTACGGTCAAAATTAAAAATTTCAAGCACATTTATGTGCAAAAAATTATTCAAGTGCAACAATTCATTGAAAACCTCCTTTGTGAAAAAATTGTTAGGGCTTGAGGGGGTAAAGGAGAATGTCATGTCATTACTAAATTAATTCTAAAGTTACTTTTATAGTTTCAACCCAAGTGATGAATGCACCACATTGACTATTTTTCACTAAAAGAAAAACAGTCATGTCCTAAATGGCTATCCACAACGACTAAAAAGTGTTCATATAAAAAAAGAAAAATAATGTTCTCAATGACTCGTTTACAATTATTGTGGACAATTGTTTAGGAATATGTTTTTTTTCCAGTGTTTGTATATCAAATTTTGAAATTGATCTACCTTTAATTAAGAGAAAAATAGTTTATTTTGCTACAGGGGTGAAAATGTGTTGAAAAATGAGCAGTATATTGCAAAACCAAAACTAGTTTATAGAAAGTTAAGTAAGACACTTTCCATCTTTTTTCTATATTTAAGCTTTTAATAAATTGATTTTATGAAAAAATCTTCATATTATTTTTTGTTTCATTGCAACCAAAACAAAAAAAAATGTCCTTGTCACTTTCATCTTATTAATTGGAGTAGAATGATTCCAAACTTTTGGTGTAGATAGCAATCTCTAAAATCTCATTTTTATAATTTAAAAAAAAAAAGCATATTTTTGTAGCTCTCCACTTTGAAATTAGATTTAAAAATCAATAAATTTTGATGGTTTAGAGGTAAACAAAATTGCACTTGAAAGAATAAATAAAAAAGATGATTTTCATTATTACAAGATCATATTTGACCATTTATAAATTGTTTTGAGGTCTTTCAATTCTTTCAAAGCCTAAAAGAACATAATGTGTCCTCTTTACATTTTCAATGGCAAATTCTCAATAGGGTGAAATAAATCTCAATGTTTTGTAAAGTAGGATTTTGTAGAGTAATAAGTTGACATAGTTGTTGCATTTTTGGATTTTCATCATTTCAATGTGAGATGTATTGAAAAAATTATTTAGGAAATTATTCTTGTACAAAGGAGAATTACGCATAAAATTTGTACACAATTTGAGTTAAAGGAGAAATGGAATATTTTAAGATGTTCCAAAAGATATGTTGATAATTTGAGAGTTAAAATATTTTAATTCAAAAAATACTACTCATCTGTCTTAGATTCCATTCCATTTGGGGGGATAAAAAAAGCATCATTCATCTTTTTATAATTTTTCTTTTCCAAAAGCTCAATTTTTTGCTCATAAGTTGATCATCCAAAATTGTTGTAATCTAAGAATTTGAAAGCCAAAATTTTCCAGAATGAATTCCATGCTTATACTCAGTTGACAATTGGAAACAAGAATAATTTTGCATAGTTAAAATTAAAAAGCTCAAACACATTTATGTGCAAAAAATATCAAAGTGGGTATGATTCATTGACAACCAGTATTAGGCCTTGAAAATTTCACCCTCCAAAGTTTATAGTAGAGTATTTTCCAAAATTTTTATTGTGGGTTAAAAAGGCATTTGCTTACAATGTAAGTCAGCAAGTACTATCAAATATATGACTCATCATGAATGAAACATTTTTGGTTCTATTATGGTAGAAGATATTTTGTAAATGCAATATCCGTGGTTCAAAGGTATTCTAGACTTTGTAATTCAAACCTTGTTATTTCAAACTTAACAATTCACGACTTGTTTATCTCCCTTAATAATGCATATTATATTGTGATGGAACATTTTTATAACACTAGTAGAAATCATACCTCATATAGCAAGTGTGAGGAGCCATCTTTTGAGTGGATAGTGAGGAGAGGTACCCACTATCCACCCAAAAGTGACTCTATTTTTGGGCTCATTAGCAATCCCCCTCCCCCCTCCTCTTGTAATTTTCAGAAACCAACATATTGACAATCAATATGGGATAATTCTTCCCATATTTGTATTCAATATTCATTCGTATCTATATCTAGTACTATATTTGTATTCAATATTCATCCCATATCCATATCTAATATTGTATCCGTATCCAGTATTCATTTCATATTTCATATTTGGATGATTCAAATTAAATCTTACTAGATCAACAACTTGTGATTTTTTGAAAAATCAATGGCAACTTCAAGGGTAAGCATTTTTTCTTAAAAAAATCAAGAGCTTGTAAATGTTTTGCAAAAGGGGGGAGGTAACTAATGCAAACTAGGTGGGAAGCCATCTTTTGAGTGGACAATGGAATTAGCCACTACTATTGGAATTATGCACATTGGTTAATTGAATAGTTCTCTTATTAGTGGCCTTCCAATCTTTTAGGGCTTAAAGTATGCCTATCCATTATCAAACCTCGTACTAGTTGTGTTCCTATATATAATTGTCTAACATTTAAGAACTCAAATGTTGAACTACTAAAGATATAGTTGCAATTATGTTGAAGGCCAACAATGGAAATGCATTGTTTTTTCCATGGTGCTTTCCATTAATAAAAATGTAGATAAGATTCATAAAATATAACAATCAAATAATTATGCTGAGAAAGATTATGTTCCTCTAGTACTATACTAAGAATTATACTTAGTGACACCTATAGTCACTACTTGCTAAAGGCTTTAACTTTCTTCTACAGATGAGTATTTCTTTTAAGAATATTAAAAAAAAAAATCTCTATAAACATAGTTGATAAAAACATTTTTTATAAATAAAAATTTACAACACTTTAAAATCAATTAGTGTACATGGCACTAAATATAGTTTTTAAGTGTAGCTCATTTTTTGAGTAACATGTTACTCAACTTCCTTACATATAGCTTTTGCCAAATGCATGCAAAGCCTTCTTTCCTCCAATTCATAGTGAATAAAATTCTAACTAGTAGAATGGAAATTCCTCAAACAACACATCGCCAAATAACCCAATAACATCATGGTAGCGTACAAGTTTCCAATGGATGATAGAAAATTTTCATGTGTAAGCTAGAAGTGTAAATGTTCATTTTAGGAATTTTGTATGGAAAGGAAAGGTCTTGCATATTCTAGTAGTCTAAACTCCAATGAGTGCTTTTGGTTGTTTTTTAAACAAATGATTCTCACCAAAACAAAAAGATGATGAATTATTTTGGTAGTTTCCATAGTCCTAGATGGCACCTCACTCTCAACTTGCTACCCAAGTTGGCACATCTACGTGAATTAGACTAATTGTTCCCCCTTCTTTGTTTCTTTTTTTTGCCTATGTTACTTTAGAAAAAAAAAAGGATTAATTTCCATGGTGACTAACTAGGTATTCCAAGGATAATGAATTCCATGATGTAATGCTACTATCTCATTACTCAAAAAAAGGATATTTGTTGCTACAAAAGTAGATGACATTTTTATTGAGGTAGGAGCACCAAGTTGTTGTTTTTTTGGAAAGAACGGCGACCATTAAAAACCAAAAGAAGGGGAACAAGAAATCAATCTGGTTCAAGTGGAGTGTTCAGCCTAGGAAGAAGGCTGAAAGTAAGGTACCACTTAGGATTGTTAAAAGTGCTAGAGCAAAATACGTCATTTCTACACCAAGTGTTCAAAAACTCTTGGCAAAGTGAGAGCACCAAGTTATGCGCTCAAATTTGAAAAAACAAACTCTATGCCTCGGGCAAGTTTCTCACTTCTCCCAACAAAAGGTAAGGGGTAAGCCACTACTGAATATCACCTGTAACACATATTCCATGTATGCCAATCAGTGGCTCTTGCTGCAATCCACTCCACAAAGTGTGCCCTGCCAACTAAAAAGTATTCAGCATGGACGAGAGTGGGTGGCGGGGGATCTCAGGGAAGCTCCCCAAATGTGCTACATTTGAGGAGGGGTGATGCACAATGGAATATTGTTTTGATTTTTGAGCCCACTTTATCTGTTTATATAGTTTGGTTTTCTTGTCAACGCAAAAGAGTTGGGGCCCTCCTACCGTGAAATAGGTCAGGCTGCAATGGAAATGATCCATGTGTTTAAAATTAAAAAACACACAAAAAAAACCCAAGTCTGGCTGCAATATGATGATCTCCATGCATAAGTTAAGTGGCCAGCACTTCCATGGCCCTGGCCAAGCCCCATGGTCCAAGACTATGATCAGAGTTGGTAATGGCTTTTGCCGACATAAGGTAGTGTGCTCATAAACTAATGTGTCCTCACATAGTTTTTAGTTGAATTGAAACAGCTGTAACTTTTGTATCTCATGTCCAAATTCAATAAAACTTGTTGGGAAAGTTGCGCTCTGTCTTCTAGTTTGTATGGTAAAATTTTCAGATTAATACAAGATGAATCAATTTTTTGGAAGCCAATCGAAGTTCACAGGTTCAATTTGAGTTCACCAAACTGCATTTGATAGCTCAAACTTTGGGGGCTTGTATCTACTTTGTCAAATGTTTGTTTTCAATAAAATTTGTTGGGTTATGTTTCCCTTTCAATCTAGTTATTGTAGTAAAATTTTCATGTCAACCCAAGCTTCTTTGAATGTTTGGGAGCAATTCGAAATTTAAAATCCAGACATTTTTGGATTACAGTGAACTCCGGTGGCTTGTTTTTTCTTCATACAGTGTCCGTTTCCAATAAAAATTTGTTGAAAAAGTTGCGCATACTAGTCTAGTTTTTGTGGCTAAAATTTCATATGAATCCAAGTAGTTATGAGTGACTGAGACACGTTTTAGTAGAAGGAGGTTCAATATTACATGGTGTTTTCTGCAACTTTTCTTGTTGTTTTTTGACATTTCAAAGCTATTTTGCAAACACATTGAGTCAATTCAATGAATTTCTTTTTTAACAATGTGGTTTGTATGATGATTCTAAATCACTTTATACTTTTAAGTTTTTTCATTTGAGTAAGTTTAGAAATCGAATTTCACCTCCAAATGTGTTTTTAGGAAAATTTCAGCATCTTTTTTCACCACTAAAACATTATAATCTTTCAATCTATACGGTCAAATGACTCCAAATTTTATCTATGTCATCTCCAACATGTTCACTGCAAGATTGTATGGTTGAGATTTCTATACCTCAGTGACATTTAAATTTATAGCACTTCAAAAGCAATGATGTTTTTGAACCCATTTCGACCTTGGGTGGTGAGGGGTTAAGGGTTGGTTGGGCTTTGAGATGGGTTCTAGATGTCCAAAAAAATTGATTCAAAAAAAATTTGATGTGGAATCTAACACAAGAGGTTTCACATCTTTTGGAGCATTTATGAATTACTCAAGAATTCCCAAAGAATTCTATAATAGGCACCTATTTGTGATCCTAGGCCTTGCAAAACACACACATGTATAGCTTGAAAAAAGATATGGCTAGACCAAAAACAAGCACTGAGGCACTCAAAAAGTAATACACAAAGTTCCCAAATGTGACTCTTATTAAACTTAAATGAACCTACATTCTTTTTAACATATGTAAGGAGGCAATTGGGCAATCAATTTCCATTTAGAAAAATTAAGTGGACATACCTTGGCTTTGAAATGGATTGTCTCTAGCTCTTATTCCATCCATTAACCCCTAAAGGACCAAACTATGTTTTTTGGTTGTATAGATTTTTTGGGCAGGCTATTGTGACCAAAAATTTCCATATTGTAGGATGAAATTTTAGTAGAAGGTGTGGATGAGTAATATCTTTCATATGCAACAAATTTCATGACATTTGGAATTAAGAGTCAAAAGTTATAGCCTAATATGTTGCTTTTTTTCGTAACTGGACAATTTGGGCAGATTAGAAAAAATCACTTTTTTTAAAAACCAAAATTTCAAATTGATTTTCTAGACTTATATATACAAGGAAAGTTTTGAATCATTCCATTTTGATCAACAAGTCAAAGCTATGAGGATTTTTTGTTTGTGGGCAATTATGGATTCCCTACTCTAAAATAAACTTTAAAATCCTTTATCTTGTCCAATTTTCAATATTTTTGAAAAAAAATAAAACCCTAGGATGTAAATTGTTTATTACATCATTTTAACCATTGGGGTTGACATTTTTCAATTCCATATTTAAATTCTTAATAATTTAGTATTTGGAATCATTCTCTACTACTACCTACTTCTTCTTTTTTTCCCTATATGTTGTACAATTCCAAATGATCTGAAAATTTTCAAACATGTGACCAACTTGTATAGGAAAAATAATTTAAAGAAGCACCACCATTTTGGTAATTTTTTCATAGAAAAGTGAGCTTGTGAAGTGCAGCTGCCCAGTTTTTCGCAGGTTTGAAAAAATGGTTTTTGTGAATTTGAATGTTGATATCTTACGATCCACATGGTGGAGTTTTCTGAAATTTTTACCACATGTTTTCGATATTACATACTACAAGATCCTATGGTTACATATGTCAAAAAAGTGTGTTTTTTCAAAATTTTCTACTTATACTAAAAATGGCAGTTTTTGAGCATTTCCGGTGAAAACATAGTCTTGAAACTTTAGGGGTTAAAGAAGTATGAACAAACATCATTAATGCTTTGACATTATGAGCATTCCAACTTACATCCACTAACTATAGCTTTTGAAGCCACCTATGGGACCGTTTGAAGAAGAGGGTCTAAACTAGAGCCATCTACTATAAACACCAATTCAAAACAATCATTGTTTCGTTTCATGAGAACTAGTATGGCATGTACCATTGCCACAATATGTTAAAATACTAGTAAAAGTAATTTTTTAATTTTTTAATTTGTACAAATTTTCAATATTCAATTTATTTTCTGCCATGAATCAAAATTTCACAAAATAAAGTTTGTAAGTTGGAATGCTACAAAACAAAGTTTGTACACCCTTCCTCATAAAGGGCTTTTTGATGACATTCAAAATGTGATTGGCAAACGAATAGGTCTAGAGATCTCACCACAACAAACAAAACAATAAAAACAGCCTAATTTTATTTATATAAAGAGAAGATGGGAACAAGTCAAGAAAAAAAATTTAGGACTCTCTAGTACAAACTTGAAGCTACATACATAATTAGGGAATTGACCCATGAAAAGACCCGCATGATTTAGGAAAACAACTACTAGTGGGTCTTCTTGGAATCATTTTATAGTCTACATGGCTCAAATTTCTACTAGTGAGCTTAGAAAGTTCCCTTAATGTCAAAATAATCTTAATTGTGCCCATAATCATATGTGATGCTATTCCTAAATCTCACTAGTATAGTCATTGTCCAAATTCAATGTATTCTATTTGGTTGAAAAGCTTTTGACAATACTTTTCCAACCAAGTATAATACATCTAGTTTGGACAATGAAATATTAGAAATCCATTATAAAAACATTCACTTTTGAAAAATCACCCAAAACACAATTTACTTTTTGAGCATTTCATGATGAAAACTTCATTACTATCCTCTAATAGTATTTTTCAGTAATATTGTACATTGTGTGCAAATCATTGCCATGGTGATTTAGGCTATATAATGAATATTTTATTGCCTAACCTTTTTTACCTCTCTGAAAGTTAGGCAATAGCATTTTCACTATGACAAAATGCTATTGCTCAACAATTCGAGGTTGCTCATAGGTGGACAACCATGACAAAATGTTTGCACATGGTATCAAAGTAAACTTTCATGCACATGAGATCAACAAACTTGAATCTTAACCCTTAAAGAACCAAATGACCACTAAACATACATAGGTGATCTTAGGTAGGTGCATATGAAGTCATTTTTTCACAAATGTTCTTTAAATTTTGACCAAGGTGTGAGCATGTATCCTCTAAGTGGTAATATAATTTTTTTCTTTAATTGGATGCATAGATCAAAAGTTATGTTGTCCTAAATTTTAGAGGCAACTTAGGCAATTTTGGGCAACACATACAAAACTCTTGCTATAATTTTGAAATTTGGTAGGTATGTAATGTACATGATACATGATGCAAATGTCCAAAAAAAAATAACCATGTGTAGTGTAAAAATCTCACTCCAACAAAAAATAAAAAGTTTGCTAGTCTTGTCGGTTAAGGTTGGAAAAATTATTTTTTCTTCTAGCTTTAAACAATATAATCTTTCAATCCAAACAATCAAAGTTTATAAAAAAATTTCCATACATTTCTATACTAGTCTAGTACAAATTTGTACAATTGAATTTTGAAAAAAAACACTTTTCTTTTCTATGTTTTTTCCATTGCCTTGAAAAGTGGCAATTCTTCACAATTTGTGCCCTCCAAATGTGCCTCAAGGGGTTAATGAGAAAATTCAACTCCAATGATCTATGTAAAAGTGTACAACCCTTGAAGAGAGGGGGAAGAAAATGAATACTTGGCTATTAGAAATTTTAGGCAAAACTCGTGAAAATTGAAATTTATACATTTTTAATTTTTGGAAAACGACTTTTATCATTGGACTTGAACTTTCATTCTTAAACGACGGATTGGTCATTGTAGAAAATCATTTGTTTTGGTACAGTGTGAATTTTTGGCTTACAAAAATGCAAAAGCACTCATTGGAAGTCAAACTATTGTAGATGACCTTCCCTTTTCACACAAAATTCAAAGGATGAATAGTTGCACTTTTGTTTTGCATGGAGAGATTCTTTGTCATTCATCGGTTAGAAAACATCCTCATAGTTGTTTGAGGATGAAGGTTGCAAAGCTACTCCTAAAAACTTGTTTCTTCCTACTTACACAAAAGTGAAAGTCTTATAGCACCTAACAAAGGCAATTCCAACTCTAGAATACTTGAAAATTCATTTCAAATTCCAACACAATATAGATGTTCATCCTTAAAGGTTATGAACAATGTAATTCTTTTTAAAATTTTACAAACAATTCATGTGGCAATCGACTATAAGATGCATAAAGACTCATGTTTATGCTATTTTGTAACTACATTGAATCATCTTGATTCCACAATTTTCTATAGTAAGAATCTCTAATGTTG
Organism: Pseudoscleropodium purum; assembly: GCA_963969395.1. Taxonomy (NCBI): domain Eukaryota; kingdom Viridiplantae; phylum Streptophyta; class Bryopsida; order Hypnales; family Brachytheciaceae; genus Pseudoscleropodium; species Pseudoscleropodium purum. The sequence goes on from OZ017799.1 coordinate 5,062,347, forward strand.
GCTTTGATGGAATTGGCAAAATGTTGCCTTCTAGAAATTTGAAAATTTCATTACACTTACAATATTCTAAAGTTGCCATCCTAACCGTAGAATGTCGGCTTGGTCATTGTAAAAATCACTCTTTTAGATAGCATGCGAATTGTTGTTTACTTAAAAAATCATGAGCACTCAACAAAGGTCAAATTGTTGTGCAAGACCTCCCCTTTCTACCCATTTCAAAGATAAACTTCCACACTTTTGTCATCCATCCAACACTTTGGGATCCTTTACACCGAAACACTAGACCATTCTCCTTGAGTGTGCTTGATTGCACAAATTTTAGTCTTTTCATTTACTCACAAGTGAAGATTTCAAACCCCTTGTGCAACAAATTGTCTTGGCGTTTAGGTGTGAAACTTAATGTCCACTACAACATTCACTTGAAGAAAACCTTGTTGCCTTCAACAAAATCAACATGATGTTTCTGCTATTTGTGATGGAGAAACATCATATAGGTTGAAGTTGAAATTTCTATGTTACAAATAACAAAAACGTGATGTAGATTTTGTTGAAGGCAACAAGATTTTCTTCTAATGATTACGGGATCATTTGCAGGTCGGATTTTTCTATTCTTTCTATTTTGTTTGTTTGTGTGTGAATCTCCTATTTTTATTTTTTTTCCCCCTTACGCTTGTCAAGGGTGAAAGACAGAGTTCCGGTATCGCTCATTGAAGCCTCCTCAGCTCCTCCTCTTGGCATTCGTGCCCCTCAGTCATTTTTGCAGCATTACTTACCAGCCACGAAGCTGATGAGCCAGGCAGGCAGCCAGCTGGGATTACCAACTACCTTCATAATTCCCCTGTCTGTCTGTTCAACCTGGTTAAGCTTATCAATTCCCAATGCGTGCAGAAGCCTAGACTCCACCTCCCCCCAGCCCCAGCCCCAGCCCCAGCCCCAGCCCCAACTCACTCACTGGCAAAGTGGCAAGTCCGCCTCCCCTCCTCCTCCTCCCTTCTCTCGGTTTGAACCCCCAACAAGGCCCCAGGGAAGGGAAGGGAAGGGAGCCCTGAATGAATTAATGTCCAGGCAAGAAGGGCCCTTAATGCCCCGGCCCCAAATAATACCTCCCGACTTAATACCCCCACCCGCGTCCACCGAGAAGAGCCCCGGGAAGACCTCCCAACAGGAAAGGGAAGGAAGGAAGGAACGGAGGACAGCTGAGTGAAGAAGCCCACTCAGGCACCCATTCATTCATACCATTCCTATTCATTCCTATTCATTCCAGTTCATTCCATTGAATGAGGCCCGGCTCCTCATTAATGGTGTTTGGACAACATCCTAATCAAGGGGGGAAGCGAAGCTATTGATGGGGGCATCATTAAGGAAGCAGGCAGGACCCCCCTCCTCCCCTATTAATAATAAGTAGCAAGTAGCATAGCAACTTAATGGAGAGGGAGGGAGAGAGGGCGTCCAGTCCCCCACCATGAAAGCCCCGACGCCCCCACTGAAGAGATCTAGGCGATCCCACCTGAAGACTCAGGCCAGTCCCGAACTGGCCACTAAGTTACACTATTCACAATATACTATGGAGGTGAAAAATATACTACGGGGCCTCATCGGAAGGACTGAGGGGGGCAAGTGGCGGGACGGGACGGGACGGGACGGGGGAACCGAAAGGTTCTGGAGGGAGGGAAGGAGGGAAGGAGGGCCAGGGGGGACTCTAAACTTAGGGCGTCTCCACTTGGGCCTCCAACCTTTGAAACACTGTTTCTTCTCATCATTCGGGGGAAGAAGCCAGCTACCGTGGTTCTTCAATACTGGCTCAGGGGATTTGGGCGAGTGGGACAGGGAGGATTGCCCCCTCTATTGCCCCATGTTGGACCTTTGGAGAAAACCCTGAAATTTTTTATTTGACACATATGACAAAATTTGAAAATTTGAAAATTCATATTTGCAATCAGAGACCCCAAATTCACTCACAGGTGTGATGAATTACAAAAATTGAATGGCACAAAATAGGGGGCAATTTAGACATTTGCCCTTTGTCAAGGCAATAGAGGGGTCAATCCCCTCTAGCCGTTTGGAGTGCTACTTGGTGATACCTATATCAAAATCTAGAGACGTCTAGGTATAATTTGGTTGTTGGTCTTGAAATATAGTAGTAATAGTAGTAGTATGGCTATTTTGACCTAAAAAAATGAAAATTTCATGTACGCTAGGTAGCCAGTGTCTCTGGGATGTAGCCAAATGGTGAAAGCATAGTGCTTATAACAACAAACTAGTCGTTTATTACACCTTAGCATTTATTGCCAAGGCAAGGTGGACTCTAATTTGCGAGTTTTAATTTACGAGTAGGTTGGGGGTCTTTGAAAACCATACCTATTTACGAACTAAAAATCCTCATAACTTTCATCTCATTCCATCACAATGGAATGATTCAAAGCTTTCTACGTATCTATAAACCTAAGGAACCAAGTTCAAATTTTTATTTTTTTGAAAAGTGATTTAAAAAAAAAGTTTTTTGAGCTACCTGGGTTGCCTACGGAACAAAGAAAATCACATATTTTGCAATAAATTTTTTACCATGTAGTCAAAAGTTATGAAAATTGTCAAGCCTTGAAGCTACTCCTTAGGCACATATTTTTTGAAAAAATTAGCAAAAATAAATAAAAACTCCATTCAAAGTGAGTTGCTCAAATTCAATATATTGCCAAAAAAAAAACATAGCTTGGTCCTTTAGAGGCTAAGGTAGGAATATTCCTTTTTAGAAGTTTCTCAAAAGAATGTCCTTACAAATCTAGATAATTAGTACAAGCTTGCTAGCATTGCAAGTACAAATGCAAAATGAGCAAAAATAGAAGAGTGTTTAAATATTTCAAAGATTATAATTCTCTCTGTATATATACATGTTTATTTGGGGCATAGATGAAAGTGAACTTATTTAAAGAAAAAAAAGATTATGGTACCAACTATATTCTAAAAAAGGCTAAACAACTCATCCAAATAAAACATATGTATTAGAAGAGTTTTGGGAGGTCCAGAAGCTTGTTTTGGGCTTGTTCCCCCACAACTGTTCCTCATAGCAAGGGGAACGGCCCGTTGTCAAAATTTTCTTTTTCATAAAAAAATAAAAGCTAGTCTCCAAATGCATAAAATAAATAAATAAATAATTTTAAAAAATTGGTCAATGACATGGCAGGGGCTCGGCTTCATTAGACCGTTGCACCAAACCTGTTCCCTGTGTTTGCAAGTTGTGATAACTCACAGGCATCCAGAGGCCCCAAAAATCTTCTAATGTGTATTGGACATACATAGAAGACATAATTTTTATTTAAATTTTTTTTGAAGTCTCTCTTGTTATCTCTTTGAGGATTAGGGGTAGCTTAAATCTCCAAAACTATGAAGCAACTTCAATAGTTTTAGGACATTTACTTCTCTCTCTCTCTCTCTCTCTCTCTCTATATATATATATATATATACATATTCAAAGTTCACATGCTCATATACTAGCATTGTTGAAATGCAATGTGAACTTGGGAGCACGAGTCCATGAGCATGGAAGACTATATACCTATGTTATAGGTATCTATATTATAGGAAACTTCAATGATTATAGTATAATTGTATTATAGATACCTATATTGTAGGTGTTTATACTATAAGCACCTTCGATAGTTTTAGGATATCCACTTATATACATACTCAAAGCTCACATGCTCACATACTAGCATTGTTGAAATGCAACTAATACATAGATCATGTTTGCATGCTTAGGTCTATTACAATGATAAGCAAGTTGGATCAATAAAGAACTTCAACAAAATTAAAAACTACTTCTAAAATTGAAAATACCTTCAATTCTAAACTAATTATGGTGAATATTTTAGATTTTGTTGAAATTTATTTATTCAAGTTGTTTTTGAAGGTCTATTTGTGGAACTTGATAAGTCATTTTTTGAAGAGTAATATATTTATACTCTTTTAACTATACAATGATTCGTAAAGAAATCATTGAAAATTTATACTTTGCAATGTTAGAAAACTAAAACAAGAATATATAAGCAATGATCCATTGTGTATAGGATATGTTTGCATCCATTTATTGTTCAAAATTTAAATGCACGAATCTTAAAGAGTAAAATTTAATTTGAAGAAGATACATATCCATGTTTAAATCCTCAAAGGATTGGAGGACCAATGGAGTCTTTGTAAAAGCTTAGAAACACCCCTCCAAAATCAAATGACCATGTACGTTTTAGGTAGTCTTTGAGATGTGCTTAAGTTTTTAGAGGTTCTTTAGGTAGAGCCAAGACAATGTGTTAGTGGGTGTATTAGTTTAAAGCTTATAATTCCATATTGACATACCTAATTAATATTATTCTTAAAAGCAAATAAATAAATAGTTTTGTAAAAAATCCCACAAAAAAACATAGAGTAGAGGTTAAACTAATCATATACTTATAATATTTGAATTACGAGACTTTGTTCAATTGTAGAGGTAAAATAACCATTATTATGGCACGATATGCCCAAGAAAGTGGCATGTGTTAAAAGTGCACTTGCTCTTAAGCCCTAAAAGACAAATTGTCCATTGAACAAAAAATTGAATGTTTAGATAGGTTCATATGAAATCAATTTTGAATGGATATGAAATTTTGTTATAAGGTGCATACATTAACCACCTTTGCATAGAGAACAAAATCTCTAACCAAATGCCCATGTGAAAAGTTATGTTGCCCCCCAAAATTTGGATACCTTGGACAATTTGGGCATTCTTATGCTAAACTCCATGTTGACTTCTAAAATTTGGCATATGTGTAGCTAATATATCATGGTATGAAATTATAAGGAAAAAAATAAAATTTTAATACTCAAATCACATTCTAAATAGAGTCAAACTTTGTTAGCTACATTGGAACAATTTCAAGAAATGGCTAGTGTATTGCAAGATCACTTGACCTCCTTGTATTGTAGGGTAATTTCAAGTAAGGTGAACACCTCATTTGCTTATGAAATTTTGCATGACTAAATTTTTTTTGTACGCATTCACATAATAGTCCACTACACTTTTTCTAGGTCAAAATTACCCAAAGTTGGCATTTACTAACAATTTCAGTCAAAAAACACACCCTGTCCTTTATAGTTAATGGCATTTCTCATCATAGCAGTATATATCATCATTTTCAACATACATTGCAATGGGCATTTTGAGTTTGGGAACCTCAATAAAAACATCGAAAATCCCAACTTCATAGCCTATAACTATTTTAGTGAAAGATCAAATAATACAAGTTAAAGTGGTTTAAATAAACTTCTCCTAAACTTACACACACCACACACACAAAAAATGCTTTGAAGTGTGCAATCCCTCCAAAAATTCGGATTAGAATTTGCCAAAATGACACTTTTTGCGCCCCCAAAGTTGGAATTCAAACATTCAAGCTAGTAGTTGCTCCTTCTCTCTCCCCTCTCCCCCCTTTTTTTTCACCAAAGCAGGTGACAGAGCTCTCGATCCACTGCTCCGCCACTTTCCTCTGCTTCCTCCATTTCCCTCTCACCGTCACACTCTTCAATTCCCCCCTGTGTCCCTTTTCTAAAATAGTCCCTGGCTTCTTTTTCCAGATCGTATCCCCTCCCAAGTCCACCTGTCAACGGATTTACACTGGTGCGTAACAAGCCCATGAGCATTGGCACAACTTACAAAAATTGAAGAGTAGAGAATCCAAACCTTTGGTAAGCTAACTTCGTTTAGTTCTTTGAAAAAAAAAACCCTACAAAAACTTCATTAGGTTAGCTCAACCTTAGCTTACACCTATGGCTTTGTTTGCCTCACTTTTATAATATAATAATTAAGTTAAGAGTGCACTGTCGGCCTGGCACTTCAACCTCGAAGTCTGGCTAAGATACAAGACTTACGATTGTGATTTAGTTATTATCTGACCCTCCCTTGCACTTCCTTCAGTGCTGCTCGCTCACTAAACTCCCAGAGCACACGTTCCCACGAAGTCGGTTGACATTACCCCGCCAGGCGAGGCCTAGCTGCTAGCTGCTCGCCTCCGGTCTCCCCCTCTCCGAGAGGGAAAAAGGAAAAAAAAAGCGGCGGCGTTCTCCTGTTTCGTAAAGTCAACAGAATCTCCGCGAGGGGCAGGCAGAGTACTTGTGCTCGTCACTCATCAAGAAGTGGGGAGCATACTAGTGAGTGTGAGAATTTTCACTTTCGGCACCACCGTCGCCCGAAGCCCGGCCGGAAGGCACCTTGTCATCTCCGTTGCAAAACCCCAAGCCTCACAATACGAGGAGCTTGTCAAGTCTCTCTCTCTCTTACTCGATCTGTCGGTCTGTGTTTGGGTGGTGGGTTGCTGTGTGAGAGCGGGTGTGGGTTGCTGTGTTTGGGCTTAGCTTGCTGTGCTTGTATTTGTATCCGATGTCGCTGCGAGCGCCATCGAGAAGCCAACTGGAGAGGAGAAGCCGTCTGAGCTTCTGGTGTGCTAGTACGTGGGGCATTGTTGCTGCAAGTACTGACTAGCGCTTGGAGATCGAGGTGGCGGTAGTTGAGTTTGGTTGGGACTGTTTTTTTGTTTTCTTTTTCTTTTGGTTTGGGGTTGCGATTGTGGGGCACTTCAGGGGAGGGGAAAAGGTAGTGTGAGGCGAGAGTGATCGAGGCTCTGTATGTAAGGGTGCAAGCCGAGGTAGCGCAATTTGACGAATTTTCCTGTGGAGCATTGTTCTGGGACGGGAGAGTAGTGTTTAGTGTAGTACTGGACAGGGACGTTTTGTCGTAGTGGACAGGGTGAAAGGGACGTTGGTCGAGGAATGCTGAGAGAAAGGTGAGAGCGTTGGGTGCTATAAGGGTGGAGGTGGAGAGCCGAATGAGGCTTGGAGGCGTGACCGTGCTCGTAACTCCGAACGGCAATCTGGGGCGGGGCTTTGGCGAGCTTGTTGGCATGCCCATGGCGCCGCCTCGCCCTATTCCTCCGTTGGCCATGCCGCGTCCCCCGCCGAAGCACTACTCGTCGCCATCTCTCTCGCTGGGTCCTCCCGAGGGAAGTCAGACGGCGGAGAGCGAGCAGCAGTTGCAGCAGCAGCAGCAGAAGAGCAAGGAGGAGGAGTATGAGTCGCGTTCCGGGAGTGACAACATGGAGGGTGGTTCGGGGGACGAGGATCCGGATACCAATCACCCGCGCAAGAAGAGGTACCATCGTCACACGCCGCGGCAGATTCAGGAGATGGAGATGCTGTTCAAGGAGTGTCCGCACCCGGATGACAAGCAGCGGCAGCAGCTGAGCAAGGACTTGGGTTTGGAGCCCCGGCAGGTGAAGTTCTGGTTCCAGAACCGGCGGACGCAGATGAAGGCGCAGACAGAGCGCGCGGAAAATTCTATGCTGCGGCAGGAGAATGAGAAGGTGCGGTCGGAGAATTTGCTGATGCGGGAGGCGTTAAAAAATCCGCAGTGCCCGCATTGTGGGGGTCCAGCGACGGTAGGGGAGATGTCGTTCGATGAGCAGCAGCTCCGCATCGAGAACGGGCGACTGAAGGAGGAACTGGATCGCGTATCCGCGCTCGCGGCGAAGTACTTGGGGCGGCCTATCACGCCGCTGGCTGCGCTTCCTCCCTCGTCGCTGGATTTGCAAGTGGGGAGCTTCGGTGGCGGGGGCATGCATCACAACCCGAGCTTAGATATGGTGGCGGGGCCGAGCGTGGCGGATGTGGCAACGCGGCCCGGGGGGTTGACGGAGGCCGAGAAGCCCATGGTGGTGGAGCTCGCGGTGACGGCGATGGAGGAGCTCGTGCGAATGGCACAGGCAGAAGAGCCGCTGTGGGTGGGAGTGGGAATGGGCGACGGGAAGGACCAGCTGAACTACGACGAGTATGTGCGGCAGTTCCCGCGCGGGATCGGGATGCGGCCCCCGGGGTTGAAAACTGAGGCGACGCGCGAGACGGCGCTGGTGATGATGAACGGCGTGAATTTGGTGGAGACGCTGATGGATGCGACCCAGTGGATGGACATGTTCCCGTGCATGGTGTCGCGCGCGCTCACCGTGGACGTGCTGTCGACGGGTGTGACGGGTAACCGCAACGGCGCCTTGCAGCTCATGTATGGGGAGCTGCAGGTGCTCTCCCCGCTGGTCCCCACGCGGGAGATTTACTTCCTGCGCTACTGCAAACAGCACGCTGAGGGTGTGTGGGCCGTGGTGGATGTGTCGGTGGACTCGCTGCGCGACAATCCCCCACCGTCGCTCATGCGTTGTCGACGCCGACCCTCGGGGGTGCTCATTCAGGACACGCCCAACGGGTACGCGAAGGTGACGTGCGTGGAGCACATGGAGTACGACGACCGCGCGGTGCACCGCATGTACCGGGAGCTTGTGAACACGGGAATGGCCTTCGGCGCCCAGCGTTGGCTCGCCACTCTGCAGCGTCAATGCGAGCGCCTGGCTAGTCTGCTCGCCAGCAACATTGCCTCTCGCGACTTGGGCGGAGTGCCGAGCGCCAGCGGCCGACGCAGCATGCTCAAGCTCGCACAGCGCATGACCAACAACTTCTGCGCGGGCGTGAGCGCGTCCACGGTGCACACATGGACCACCTTATCTGGCAGCGGCGACGACGACGTCCGCGTCATGACGCGCAAAAGCGTGGATAACCCCGGGGAGCCGCACGGAATAGTCCTCAGCGCCGCGACTTCCATGTGGCTGCCCGTCTCCCCCGCGCGCGTCTTCCAATTCCTCCGCGACGAGCGCCTCCGCAGCGAGTGGGACATCCTGTCCAACGGCGGCATGGTCACCGAGATGGCGCACATCGCCAAAGGACAAGACCCCGGCAACAGTGTCTCGCTTCTCCGCGTCAACGCCATGAACTCCAGCCAAAGCAACATGCTCATCCTCCAAGAAAGCTGCACCGACGTCTCGGGATCGCTCGTCATCTACGCCCCAGTCGACATCCCCGCCATGAACCTGGTCCTGCAAGGCGGCGACCCGGCGTACGTCGCGCTCCTCCCCTCAGGATTCGCAATCCTCCCCGACGGACCCAATCCATCACCAGATCAAACGGGATCTATCACGGAATCCGGGCGCGGAACGGGCTCACTGCTCACAGTCGCATTCCAGATCCTCGTGAGCAGTATTCCCTCGGCGCGCCTCTCGCTCGAATCTGTCGCCACTGTCAACAACCTGATCTCGTGCACGGTGCAGCGCATCAAAGCTGCGCTTCTGGTGGAGGATGCTTAGCTTGAAGACCCAATTCCCACAACCGACTGTTCCCCCAAACCAATATCTCTGCAGTCCCTCTGTAGCTGGTCCACTCCACCACAACAGTCTGCATCACGGATCACTCCCGAGGGTTTAGGGTTTGGGTGGGCATGCTTGCATTTGAGGAGCCTTCAAGACTGTGTGTTATCTCACATTGAGCGCGGTCTTGAGCGCTCCTCAGGAGGGAACGAATTCTCACATGGATCTGGTGATGTCGACCGATGATCAGAAAAAACGCCATTTTTACGTAGTGGACCTGGCCTGCAATTGCAAATCGGACATACATACACTTCACATCGACGAGGCGACGTAGGAAATGAGTCAAGAGCGAACCACCCCTGATGGCCCTTACTGCGTGCGTTTGTAGCTTCTTTCTTCTTCTGCTCTCCACTTTCTGTCATATGCAAGTTTGCTGGTCATTTTCTAGCTTTCCTGCATATCGGGCTTCGCCACGCACGACGGGTAGTGGTTCGGGTATTGACTGACTTCCGGCTCCGCCTCTCTCATTTCTTGTAGCATTTCAACCAATTTGCTTCGTCATCCGATCCCGGCCTTGACAGCTGTGTCTATTTTGGGACCCCCTTTGTTAATACAAGCTTGTCATTGCATTCCCGTGGCTTTTTCTTAGTTTATTGCTGCTTGGAACGGGATGGTGTCACGTGTGGTGGCGATTACATTGCATGGATTCCAGTTTGACCTCACTGTTAATGGCCGATCAATGCTTCCGTGTGCATGGACACGAACTGCGTTACTAACAGTGTTGGGGTGCTTATTAGGAATGTTGATGATCAATGCTGTTATCCAATTTAGATGTCTCGATCTCATGCTGATTTTGCTGGTGTTTCAGATGTGTCCATGTTCACATTTCTAGTACAGAGCTCTGCATATTTTAAACATTTTCCCGTACAGTGATGGCGTACGCTGATGTCTCAAAGCTATGAGAAGAGTGACGGCAGAGAGGCTTCCAAGGTTGACTGCGGAAGACGTGCATGTAATTCATTATTGATCTCTTAGACATGGTGTGCATATATAAGTTATATAAGTTATTTCTTTAATCGGCTTTGCCTGTTATGGGTGCCGACTGCCAAGTGTCATACGGTCTTGACTCGTCTCCTGCCATTCCTGCGCTTTCATTAATGCTATCCAACTGGGCCCCTGCCAGGGGAAGAGCATTCTACGCATTGACTGACGTTGCTGCAGCTCAACAGCTGCTTAATAAACTAATGAGTTCCCTTACACTTGTACTCATGGGATTCTACTTGCGTTCATAAGTTCCCAACCCCTGTCGCCAGGGTGCACTGTGTGATATTACTCCGAAAGTGCATTGATTATCGGTTGCATTAATCGCAGCGAATTCGACGTACCCTGATTTTCACACTGCATGAAGAAATCGAGCTCGGTTTCAAGATTGGGTCCTATCCAGCAGTGTGGGTTTGAAGGCTCGACATTTTCGATCTTTAAAATTGTGTTCGCGTATGCCCCACGGTGGAATAATTTGCAAATTGTGAAATGATGCAAATGCAAGAAACATGTAAATTGGACAAGGGATAACAACCCCATGTAAGGTAGCTGAACTCTGTGAAACAATTTTCAGAAAATTTTCAGAGGAAGAAAAATGGAATTGGCATTGAACTGAAGTTGTATCATATTTTTTGGACTTCCATGGAATTAGTTACAAACTTCGTAAGGTGAAACACAATGGTCACAAAAAGCAATCACCTCCTAACATGTACTGTACTATACATTATTGGTACATTGAACAAAATAAAATGTACTTTTGTCTCATGATCACTTTTAGAGCATGGGTGCTTTTACAGTAGCCTACCTTAGTTGAGAAGTATGTTATATACATATCTATAAAGAATGAGCCTTTAACACAAATTGCAAATAGTCATTTTTTGTTGATTATTTTCCCCATTTAGTGGATAACCACCCTTTTTTTTTGCACAAATTCTAAAGACACCTTATTGTCATTATTTATTAATGTTTTTATCAAAATGTCTCTATCTTCAAGTGTTGTATACTACTCAAATCTTGTGCCATGAATGTGTATCCTTAGAGAATAAAAACCACAACAAAAAAACAAACTATATAAATATTATTACTTTTTGATGCTCTTATATGGTATCTCAATAGTTCAAATTAGAGTGAGCTGCCCCAAATTGTCATGTTGTCAAAAAACGTTGTTTATAACTTTAGGGGTTAATACACCTAATAGCATCCCCTATCCAATTGCATCTGTAAATAGAGAATCCTACACATATATTTAATATTTTGGCCTTGACATTGTTGAACTAAAAAGAAGTTATGCCTTTGAAAAATGCCAAAATAACACCTTTTCTAGTAAAGCAATTGCACTTGAAATGGGCTTATTTGCAAAATATCCCATTTTTTTCCTACTTTGAAGATGAGAGCCTAGGGTTGATTTTGGATACACATATTTTCAATGATTTGAAACTTTAGAGTTTATTCTTATATTGTCCAAAAAATGTATGGAAAGAAAATCTTGCATTCCCTTTTAATATCGAAGAACATTCAACAAAAAATTTATATGATTATTAACAAGAACAATGTTCAAATTTGTATTTAGACAATTATAGGTGTTCTAGAACAAGAATGTTCTAGTATTGTTTGCCTAAGTTCAAATGGCAATGAAATACATAATTTTAGGAATTCTTCAAATCTTCAAATTTGAATAGGAATTCGACTTTAAAAGCTTCATTTAATTAAGTTGGGCTTAAATTCAAAAATATCATTTTTTGCTAAAATTCAAATCAAGAACAAGGAGGGTTAAATTTCTAAAACTTATTAAATGGCAATTTTTGGTGATCTATTTATATAACATCTTCTTCTCTAGAAAGTCAACAATACTACAAGAGATTTTCCAACATCATTGTTTCCAAATTCATTCAAACAACTCCCTAAAGATTTGAGATGAAAAATATCCTTTGGAGGCCCTTGTAGTGTTGTTGCAAAGTCATCCAAGTACCAATTTTTGGCGTTGAAGGCATTATTGGATGAAAAAAATTATCTTGGTGTTAGAATAGAAGTACCCATTACTAACTATGGACCTTCAATCCCTATAATATCAAGGCCATTTTTTCTTCAAAAAATACTCAAACTACCATTTCTAATGCAAAGAGCAAAAACTTTAAACATTTGTTTATTTTGCTTTTCCAATTGTAGGATTTTGTACTTGACTAATATGAGAATATTTGGAAGAAATTTCAAAAAATTTGACTCTATCAAATATAAGATATAAGCGTCTAAAGTGGGAAAAAAAATTGCATCTAGTTGATTGCATTATAAAGTTTTGAATCTTCTTGGCTTAAATTTTTTTTGTACTACATATTTAAAGCTTAAACCTCTCACATCATTTATCCAAATGAAATAAATTCAATATTTCTACATAGAAAAAAAAAATCTATAAGAAAAAATTTCTTAAAAAATCATTTGTAGTATTTGGGATATTTGGGATACCCACCTTCACTTGTTAATTGGTTTGGATGGCATAACTTTTGCTTTGGGTTACAAATGGAAAAAAAAAAATGATATTCCTCCAAAGTTGATCAGTTTTCTTATCTTGGGATTTTTTTGAAAAAATCATGATGAGAATTGAGATAATAGGAACTTGTCTAAACCTTTAAGAGTTCTATGAGGGAATTATTGGGACTTTAGGGATTAAGCAATCTTGGAAATTTGTGGATATAGTAAATCTTAATTATTCACAAGTTACGTTTGGGCTGAGGGATAAAAAGTGAATCCACAAAGTTTAATAATGAATTTACACTCAAAGACACTTATGCATACATTCTTCTAGCATCATTCAAGTTTTGAACAAGGAATATTTTTTTTAATGATTTAATTACAAAAAGAGTTTACAAAACAAATACTATTTTACATCCATCTAACATCCTCCCAATTAGTCAACTTATATTGCCAATGTACAAGCCATGTCATATAATTGCTTATGAAGGCACCATTTTAACACAAGAGTAATTATTACAAAAATATTTACAAAGGTAAGATGGTATTTGCTACTTACACTTTTATGACAACACTAGTGAAATCATCCCAAACATACTCTTTATTAACTTAATGTGAAACCTACTTTCCTCAACTTCATATGAAGGGACAATTTTAAAAGATTAGCAATGTATTAGCACACTAAAGGCTCCATTTTACATCTTAAACAGAATTGGAAGCAAAGTCATTTATTTTGTTTCTATTATCCCCTTTCTCACTCTTTTTTTGTTTATACCGAATAACCTTTCTTGCTCACACTCTAATTTTCTTTGAAGGTCATTGTTGATGTTAGTAACTTAATTTTTTTGCACAACCATAGCATAATGATTGAGTGAGAAAACCATTGCAAGTTTAAATGGTTTGACTATACTACTGATAAAAAAAATAATAATTAGAGGAAGATTATAAAAATTACAATGCTTAAATCTTGTCCTATTGACAATAAAACATTAAAACTTGAAATTATTTTCTATTGTACACATTCAATTTCTTTTGTATATTATTCAATTATAACCTTAAGCATTGAATCATTGGGCCTTTTGATAAAGTCTTTGAATTATAGAGTGGAAAGCCCTTTTAAGGTGAGATGGCATCTCTTCTAGTGCAAAATACCATAATTTTAAATTATAGTGTCTTGCTTTATAATCATACCTTAGGCTATTCCACTCAACCATTCTACTATACCAAAACCTCATTGTTCTATAGTAAGAAAAACATTAGTATTTTTATGTAATAATGTTTTTGTACAATGGAAAAAGTAAGGCTTTTATACAATAAATTATGCCAAGTGCAAGTCAAGTCACTCTTTTAAATAAATAAAAATATGGTTTGTGGTCTTGAAATTATGTGAGCATTCAACTAGTGAGCTTTCATTTCAATTTATTTGAATCTCTTGTTTGAGCCAAGGTAGAAAAGTCAAGGGCCAAATGTTATTATAGAATATATGGTGGAGTGTCTCAAATTCCTAAATCATCATTGTTGACCTTGGCTTTTATTTCATAGTGGAAGTGACCTCATTCACCTTCACTCACCTTCTGAAAGAGGTAGGAAGATTGTAATAGTAAGATATATATTAGATTTTCTCCCATTCACTGTGTAAATGACCCTTTAATCTTATAGATTGTAATGGACTTGGGAGTCCAAAATGCAACTACTCCATTATTTAGAGTTTTGACTATCAAAAAAATCTTGAATAATGAAAGGGAGAATTGATGGATAGTGCAAAATGAGTTTTTTCCCCAAAATTTTATGTTCATAAATCAAAACTTTGGACAACTTTGAGCAATTTTCTAATTTTTTATTTATTTAAAGCAAAAATTAATAAAAACCCAATTAGTAATAGAGAACTATAAGTACTAGTTGGGTTTTTTTAAACATCACAACCAAACCTTTGGGCCAAATTTTCAATGTATTTTAAAAAATTGTGATGTTTAACCTTTAAAAGAGCCAACAACTAATACCTAGATTAAAAAATGTTATTTCCATCAATCACTTTATCCATTACCTAGATTAGAAATGACAAATTTTTTTTAGGCCATGAGAAAAACCAAGTAGCTGCCATTCATAAGGTCATATTTGTCTGAAAAAATGTCCAAAATGGTGGATACTCTTTGGATGCATTCTTCAAAGAAAATTGGCTACATGCTTAAAAAAGTTTAGATCATTTGTAATTGTACAACATATAGGCAAAAAATAGTATATAAAAGAAGTAGATAATGATTGAAAACACTAAATTGTTAAGAATTTAATCATGGAATTGAAAAATGACAATTCCAATGGTGGTAATGTTGTAATGAACAAATTACATCCAATTTAAAAAAAAAATTCTCCAAAATCTTTAAAATTGAGTTAAATAAAGGACTTCAAAATTTATTTTAGTAGAGATTTTGTAACTACCCGCAAACTAAACTCCTCAAAACATTTGTTTCATTAATCAAAATGAAATAATGCAAATCTTAATGCAAAAATATAAATCTAAAAAACCAATTTCAAATTTTTATTTCTTAAAAAAATGATTTTTAAGAATTTTGTTGAATTGCCCACAGTCCACTGAAAATGACATATCATACAATAATTTTTGAACTGTGTAGTTAAAAGTTATGAAAATTGTTGTGCCTTAAAGTTACTCCTTGGACACATGTCGTGTGAAAATTCCAAAGAAAAAAAATGAAAATTTTGTTTGTAGTGAATTGCCTCAAAATGCTATGATCTCAAAAAAGTATGTTCAAAGCTTTAGGGGTTAATACCTGCAATTCTCACAAGGCTAACCTTATGAGGTCAACCTTGTGAGATCTCACAATAGTAATCACATGGATGTGAGGACCCTAAAAATGTATTGCACATTGATGGACAGAGCTTTACAATTTGGAAATCCTAACCTTCATTTGGATGAACTTGGCAAAATGTAGTAGAAAAAGAGTTCCAAATTTCCAATACTCTTGCCATGAAGGCCTTTTTCAAGGTTGCTTATTGGGCTATTGATCACCAAAAACAAATACACTGCTCCCCATGCTCTCAATAGGAGCCTTAAAAAATAAAGACTAACCCAATATTGTTAATCACCCAATTCTGACATCTACTCTACCCTCCTATTTCTGTCAGTCACCTTATCCATTACCACAATTTTAGCAACTCTCTTAGCATCACGAAAATGTAATTGGAGTGGGGACATGTCAACATGTGGTTTAACATGGGTGGCTACCCACGCTTCACTAGTTTTGCCCCCAAAACTTTGAAAAATCACAGAATATTCATTTCTCATCAGAATGTCTTGATTCTACTTGCAAATGGCTTCTCTTCTCTCTCAAACTTCTCAATCCATGAAAAAAAATAATACACGAGTTGACAAATAGCTTCCCCAAGGTACCTTAATTCGAATTTCTCCCTCGAGTGCTTACGCCCCTGAGGGGTCTTGAATCAAATGAGCATTGCAATTTGATTTGGTGTGTGCAGCCTACCCTGTCTTGGTGGTACAGCCTGGATCTACGCCCTGGCTCACTTGGAAAGTCCTTTCCCATTTATTACACGTACCAGTGCTGTACATTCTACTTCAAGTTTTTCTGTCTGTAAGTTACGGTACTTACGGTACTTCCATCATCAGGCAGATACTGACAAAACTAACTTAATCCCAGACAGACTGATTCAGTTGACACTTTGGGGTTGGTAAAGTAACTATTACAGAATTAAGTTACTGTAGGGGACTCCCCCTAGGGCTGCTATGGTGAGGTTCTAAAGCCGTCAGGGATTTTTATTTCAATTTTTATTTTTATTATTTTTTCACACAGATGAAACGGAATTTCATTGCAAGTATAAATAAAAGGAGGATTGATCCCTCTTTTGCCCCGTATTTTACCCTTGTAGAAAATACAGGAATTTCTCAATTGCCACATATGATAAAATTTGCAAATTCTGAATTTATATTTGCTATGAGAGACTCCAAATTAGCTAGGGGATGTGATGATATACAAAATTTAAGGGGCACAAAATAGGGAGCAATTTTGACATTTACCCTCCGACGGGGCAATAGAGGTGTCAATCCTCCTTGACCAACCACAAGTGGCTTGGCAAGGACACTGCTAGGGATTTATATTCAATAAAATGGACCTTTTCTAGTGGACATATTCACTAGGCCCTAGAATGTGCCTCCTCTTTACATGCTAAAATATCTTTATTATCATAATATTTCATGATATTATAGGGAGCTTTCGCATACAATAAAGAGTGAATTTTTGTAAGCCAATAACCTTTGTAAAGGTGATATTATTCCTTTGGTCTTGGCCTAGATGCATTGAAGGTCTACAAAATAAGTGAAAAAGAAAAAGCAACTTTCATTGCATTTGGAATCCAAATGTTGTTTTGGTGAAGATGACTTTAGTTCAAGATTGTTGCAAAATTGTAGCCCATTAAAAAAAATCTTCAAATGTTGTTAATATTGTAGCCCCTCTTTAAAGCAATAACCTCTTTAATGTAATATTCTCTTCTAGTCCCAATGCTATTATCTTATGGAAGTTCTATTGTATTAAATAAATTGATGATTTTTTCTTTAATCCCTAAAAGAGACATGGAGCATTGACTAGGTGGATTATGAATGTTTTCAAAGGTGTATTGCGGGAAACTATGGAAAACAAATGAAATTCATCTAAATATGTTGAAAAAGTTGTTATTGACTATTCTCCAACAACAACATGATGAGCTTGGTTACTTTGTGCTTCATGGTTACTATGCAAGATTTTAATGTGAATGAATTTTATGTAGTGATGGGAAGAAAAAGGAAAACGTGCAAAAAATAAAGATTTTTAAGATTCTTCTCATCACCTAAATTGTTTTGCAAGAAAAACTTCAAATCTAAACAAGCCTTGTCTTTAGGGTTAAAATATTCAAAAATAGAATTTCATATAGTACACACACAATGTAAAATATCATTAATCCCTAAATAACCAAGCTACGATTTTGGCTACATAAAAATTTTGGGCATGTGCATGTGACTAGAGATTTTCATATTTTTGACCAAATTTTAATAGAAGGTGAAGATGAGGAATATCTTTCATATGCACTAAATTTTATGACATTTGGAATAGGAATCAAAAGTTATAGCCTAATATGTTTTTGTTTTTGTTTTTTCGTAAATAGGTAGTTTGGGTAGATTGGAAAAAATCACTTTTTTCATAAACAAAAATTTGAAATTGGTTTTTTAGGGTATTATATATATATATATATGTTTGTGTGTGTGTGTGTGTGTATGAAAAGCTGTAAATCATTCCATTTCAATCAATGAGTCAAAAGTAATGAGAATTTTTTGTTTGCAGGCAATTTGGGATTTTCTTCTCTAATATGAACTTTGAAGTCCTTTATCTTACTCATTTTTCAATGTATTTGAAAAAAATATCATAAAATGTAGATTTTTTATTACAATATTCCAACCATTGAGATTTGCATATTTTTCAATTTCATAATTTAATTTTTAACAATTTAGTACTTAGATCATTCTCTACTATTGTTTACTTACTATTCTTTTCCTATATATTGTACAATTCTAAATGATTTTCAAATTTTCAAATATGTGGCCAACTTTTATAAGGAAAAAGAATCCAAAGAAGTACTACCATTTTGGACACTTTTTTAAAATAAAAAAGTGAGCTTGTGAAGTATAGTTGCCTTGTTTTTTGCGAGGCTAAAAAAATATTTGCAACAAATTTGAATGCTTTTGTCTTGCAATCCATGCAATGGAAATTTTTGAAATTTTTACCACGTGTTCTAAAGTTAGCTTACTACAAGATCCTACAATTAGATGTATTACAAAAATTCAAAAATTTGTTACTTGTATTAAAAATGGAAGTTTTTTTGTGTTTACAATGAAAATATAGTCATAGAACTTTAGGGGTTAATTCATGACAAGCCAAAAAATAGAGTTTTTAAATTCTTTGCAGCTAATCATTTGGGATGATCATTGTAATTTTAAGTTCTCATCTAAATTATTTTTCTTTTAATTGTAATAGTTAGCCTATGTTGAGTTCTATAAAAATCTTGTTATTTGTAGTTGATGGACTTTGCAAGAAACACTTATTGTTTTGGTCTCAAAATGGCCTAGTTCAATGATTACAATGACTTTTGGAATAAAGTTCTTAAAAATGAAATAAAATATGGACAATTTGTAAAGCATTTAAAATAGTATGTGCATAAAACATATGGCCTTGGAAAGGTATTCCTAAACATTATGCACAAAAAAGAGCAATAGAAAATGCCAAGAAAATTGACACTTTGATGTTTGATTTTTTAGAAAATAGTAAAATTAAAAAGAAAAAATCATAACTTGAAGGTGCTATCTTTCTCAACCACTTTTCTTAGAGGAAAATGTAAATTAAAAAACAAAAAAACAAATGATTAGTCCAATTGTGAGTGTTTATTTATCCACCCTTGGTAAATAGACAAGCACAACTAGGTTCTAGCTTCTATGTGAATTCCTATCCTAAAGGATCCTTAGGTGTTGTCCATGTTGCCTTCAAGAAATGTATGTTTTCTATTGCTTAAATGTCCTAAACTTGTCAAATAAACCAAAAAGTTCTACCCTAATTGTAAAAAATAAATCTAATGGTTGAACAACTATGGCCCTTGTGGTTGCCTAAGGAAAATGATTTCAACCTAAATTTAACCAAATAAAATTTAAAAAAAAACACTTTTTCAAAAAACATAAAAATAGAATGATTAGATCTTAGTAGTAAAAGATATAGGTAGATGAAGTTTTGATTGCTTATTTAGTATTGGTTATTTAAACTTTATCTATGATTTTCTCCTAATCTACAGTTGAAAATCTACTTTTACTTTCAGTTATGATCTCTAATAATTTCTACTTTCCAATTTTTATATTCTTGTTCTTTATGAATGAAATTTTCTAAGTTTCATCCATTCTAACTTCTAAACTTCATCCACATCTAACTTACTTGTTTTAACTTTGATTTTGACCTACTTTATGTTTTTTGAAACCTCTAGACTTCTACTATAATTTTATAATATCAAATTTGATTTGGCTCTTTGTCTAAATAGTCCAACTTGCTTCTAGGCCTTGGCCCTAATTAAAACTCACTAATTAAAGAGAAATGGGGGTTTAGGATTATACCTTGGATTGCACTTCACCGTATTGGTATTGCAAGGCCTCTTCAAAGTTCTCCACTTGGTCCTTTATCCTTCTCTTCAATTTTCTTTGTGTTTTTTCTCATTTCTAATTTAAAGTAAGTTGTTTGTTACACCTATTTAAAAAAATATATCTTTTTAATTTATACTATTTCTTTCTAAGCCTTTTTTTCCACTCACTTCTTTTCCTTCTAATATTATTCTATTCTATCTTGAGTTTTTTTATTAGTTGACTTATATATACAATAGAATCTTTTGCCACCTTTTTCTAAAAGATAGTTGACATTTTTGGTGTTTATTTTCCTATCAACTATTAAATATCCCTCTTCCTGATGATTGTCAAAATTTTCTTGGATGTTCTTTCTAATTACCCTTCTTAAACCATCATTCTTTCCAAATCTTGCTTCATTCTTCTTGGTTTCTAAAGCTTGAGAGTTTCAAGTTGCAACACAATGGAGAAAATTGTCTTCTATTTGAGCTTTGTGGAGATTTTTGGGACTTATACTTTAACTTCTACTTCTCCTATTCTATCTTCTCCTTCTTCAATGTTTATTTTGTGCTATTTCTACACCTAAATAGGCCCAAAAGACTATTTGTCATGAAAATTATGCTAATTAAGAGAGACTCCTGTTGTAATTGGGAGACCCTACGGGAGCCTTCCAAGCTTATTAGCTATGGTAGGGAGCTATTGGCTTCTATGGATATAGGTGGGCTCTTTCTTGGGCCAAGGAAGGGTCCCCAACTTTAGGAAAAGTAGGCCAAAATTTAAGAAAAAAAGGATATTTGGCAAATGAAACCAAAATAAAATTGATCAAATAAATTTGACAACTTTTGTCTAAAATTTGGATATTTTGGCAACAAACTTGGCTTTTGGGTTGGTGATTTTTACTAGCACACCTATAATCAAAGCTCCTTTGGAATTTGGGCTAATTTCTAATTTCTAAAATTGGTCAAAACATCTATAGTCAAAGCTTTGTTGTGGTGGACAACCAAGGAAAACTTGTAGAATACTTTGGACAAAAGTTAGTACAAAGTCACATAATGGTACAACACCATTGTACAAAGGACTAGTACAAAAAAACTTAAACACACAACACAAGTTAGTAGATACTTGGTTAGTGCAAAATTCAATAAAATTTGACACTAAAGGCCCTCCTAAGTAGCAACGCCAAGGTCTAGAGGGTGGGTCACTTTATGATTGGTACACTAAAACACATGTATAAATTTCAATGATACTTCAACAAAATTTGCACAAATAATTAAACAATTTAGTACAAATAAAAGACAATCCAGAAGGAGTTAGTGAGATTTGAAGGGACCCCTAAATCCTTCAAAGCTTGTGGAAATAACAACAATTAGAGCTTGAAATGCTCTCAAAACACACATTTTGCAACTTTGGTTCAAAAAATCTAACTAAATAGACCAATGTGTCAACATGCCAAAAATGGCTACGAGGGGTGTTTTGAGAGGAGAATGAGTGCTTTTTAAATGTTTCCATAGGCATTGAATTCTTTTAATTTTCTATGTGGTAATCTTATCATTTAAGATTTTCATTCTAATCTTCCATTTTTTACTTTCTACATTGAACCCAAACTCTAACTTTTGAAGAAAGATTTCAAATCAAATAGATTGCGCCATTGGCTTTAGAAGGTCATTTTTAGAGTAGTAAGAGCCTTCACCCCTTTTTCTATTGCCAAAAACCCATTGAAACCTAGTGCCAACTTAAAACTAGAAAGTGTTTTAAATCCAACTTTTGGAGTTTGGCTTTTCTATGAAAAACAACTAATTTAGGCTCTTTAATAGGTATGAAGAAGTAAGATAAGACCTAATTTGTGCCTTATTCCAATTTTTTGTATGCTCCTAGAATGTCGGTCAATTTGGTTGTAATTTTTAAAATTGCCAATAATTGGAGAATCTTTCCAATTGAGGTACTTTTGGCTTTTGAAATGTCTTAAAACTTTTTGGAGCGTGTGATTAACCCCTAAAGGACTAACGTCTTTTTTTTGCCAAAAAACACCCCAAATTGCCATTTTTGTAGCAAAAGGTAAAAAAACTAAAAATTATTTTTCTCACATCTAACCATAGGATCTTACATGTAAATAGTATGAAAATGTGCAGAAAAATTTCAGAATATTTGACTGCATAGATTGCAAGATATTTGCGTTTAAAGTAGGAAAAACAAGTTTTTCATCACATTGCGGGACTAGCTTTTTAGACTTTGAACATTTTTAACTTAAATTTTTTGAACTATAGAGTTTTGAGCTTTGAATCTTTATAGTATAGAATTGAGTTGAGATTCTAGAAAAAAAGATAATTCAAAAAAACTTAATTTTTATTCTTTAAAAAATTGTTAAGTAGAAGTAGGTATGAGATAGAAGGAAAATCTAAATTATTAATATCTCTAAAATGGAATTGAAATGCACTAATCCAAATGGTGAGATTGTTCTAGTAAGAAAGATAAACCATATAAAACTTTTTTTTTCGAAAATTTATGAAAATTGCATTCAAAAATGAATCCTACAAGTTATTTTTGAAGAAGATGCTCTAATTGCTTGAAAAACAAGATTGTTCATAACTTTCTCATAAAGAATCCAAATGTAATGAATCAAAGCTTTCCATGCACACAAAATATAATCTATAAGGAAAAAGAAATTTTAATTGAATTTTTTTTTGCTGCCCCCCATCCCCTATTTCGAGCTTATTTGGGCATAACTTTTGTTCTTGGGCACCAATTGGGAATAAAAATTATATTCCCATGAAGCTAATCAATTTTCCTATCTTCAAAAAGAATTTTTAAAAATCAGGAAATAATTTCAGCTTGTAGGTACCTACCCGAAATCCCATTTGTCCCTCGAAGGGACAATAGTCTTTTAGGGGTTAATATCAAAGAAGTTAGTCTAATTTTTAGTGAGATTTTATTGCATTTGAGATAATTTCTACAAATTTTTCATTGTGACTTTTGGTGGTTGACCATTTGGAAGAGGATCTTTTGACTATTAGAAAATTTTGTAATTTTTTGTGGAACCTCTCATAGAATTTCACAAAAGATTTGAAAGTTCATATTCTTACTTTGCACATTCAAAAAGGGGAATCAAATCCCACTATCTTCTTTAATTTTTGGTAAACAGAGAATCTTTCACACAAAGAAAAATCTTGACAAATTAATTTTTCTGTTGGGCTCTTAGCGTAATTTCCACCTAAAATAACTATATTTAAATTGTAAATGCCGTCCACTAGTCCATCTTGAGTTTTCTTCACTTTTATTCTAACAATTGGAGTTTCTACTATCTCGTGAAATGAAATGGAAATGGAAACCTCTCTTTGGGAATCAACTTAGGGTTCTTACTTGATGTCCCTCATATCAATTTATCCATGTTTTGTCACATGAAAATTAGATTCAGACAATTTGGACAATTTCTACTAAATATCCATAAATTATATAATTTCTGGGTTTCTACCCTATTTACATGTGGAATTTGGGTTTATTTTAGGAAAATTATGTTATTTGGTACCAAATGCTATATTGTCATTTGACATACCTATTTTGGTTTTACACTCTTTTTTTTTTCTGTATAAAAATACATTCAAAATAGTAAAATACATTAAAAAATACCCCCCCCCCAAAAAAAATAGTGAGTTCCAAATATCAAATGGGAGCTCACATCAACTTGTATGAATGAGATTTTTGTCAACCATTTGCATCTTTGAAGAAAAAAATGTGTTCTTTGCATTTGCACAAAAGTAGTGCACTTTGAGCACATGTGGAAGGTGGACACTTTATTATTTTAAGAAAATCTCTTTAAAGGATTTTGTAATTTTAGTAGAAATCCTTGCCTCCTAATTCTGACCTTGAAATTCTTATTTTTGGTCCAAACATAGTACTACCCTCAAAAATGGTAAGAATAGACATCTAATTAAGAGCTATTTAAAAATAGAAAATTAATTTGTCAAAGTGGAAAAAATTACTTAATGTCTACAACTACCACATGCTCTATTGTTTCAAATTTCATACCAAGCTAATATATACAATGCAAAAGTTATAAGCAAAAATATTTAAAAAATGACATCTTTCTTGCAATGACCCTAATTCAGTTTAATTCAGCTTCACAAATAGTCCATTTTGCTATAATTATGTTGTATTATGTATTATGTGTATTTACATATATTTGTGAGATTTGTTTTAATAAATACATAATAAGTGATGAAATAAAAAATTTAATCATTTCATTGAAATGCCAATTTTCAATATAAATATTCAAAAAATAATTTATAAAAACAAATCAGCACAAATATTTTTAATTTACAAAATATTGAAATGTTTATTTCTAGTTTTTATAGTATGGTGAAGAAGTTTACTTTTTAAAAAAAATTCACTCTATATATCAAGATAATATTAGGACATTATTGGCTATTTTATTTTATATATGAGAAGTCAATTATTTTGATTTTGTTTGTAAGTAGGCTCATTTTAACTCCTAAAGGACCAAATTGCTTTAATTTTTTACAATAGAGCGATTTTGGGCAACTTATTACAAATGGAATTTTCCTTTTTTTCCTTTGAAATTTTTATAAAATATGTGCCCAAGGAGTAGCTTTAAGGCCCAACAATTTTCATAACTTTTGACTACATGGTTCAAAAGTTATTGCATAATATGTAATTTTCAATACTCGGTAGGCAGTGGAAAAGTTTCTTAAAAAATCACTTTTTTCAAAAAATAAAAACTTGAAATTGGTTTTCTAGATTTATAAATATGTAGAAAGATTTGAATAATTTAATTTTGATTTATGAGATGAAAGTTATGAGGTGTTTTAGTTTGTAGGTAGTTATGGATTCCCTACTCTAAAATAAACTTTAGAGTCCTATATTTAATTCAACTTTCAATATTTTGGAAAAAAATAAAATCATATGATGTAGATTGTTTATTATTACATTAAAACCTTTGAAACTGGCATTATTCAATTTTATAATGAAATTCTGAACAATTTAGTGTTTTGAATCATTTTCTACTTTCTACTTACTATTTTTTTCCTATATGTTGTGCAATTCGAAATGATCTAAAATTTTTCAATCATGTAGTCAACTTGCCTTAAAAAATGAATCTAAAGAGGCACCACCATTTTGAACACTTTTTCATACAAATGTGACCTTGTGAAGTGCAACTGCACAATTTTTGTAGGGCCCCAAAAAGGATTTTCTCCAATTCAAATGCTAATATCTTGCAATTACAAGGTTGAAATTTTTGAAATTTTTTCTACATTTTTCCAAACTAGATAACTACAAGATCATATAGTTATATGTGTCCAAGAATGTTTCTTTTTCTAAAATTTGGTACTTATATTAGTAATGGCAATTTTGGAGCATTTTTGGTGAAAACATAATCTCTAACCTTTGTGGGTTAAGAATAAAATTTTAACAAATTTTCCAAAATATTGTTCATATTTTGAAAAATCAGGTTGTCTTCAACAATATTGGAGTTCTACTTGTGCTTTTTTTATGTCTTGAATTTATTTCCATTTAGTATTGTATGTGGTATGTTTTTTTAATTGAAACCCTCTAACTTCTATAAAGTCTATTCTAGATCGACCATCTTTTGAAGGATGTAGACCTCTTGAATCTTCTTACAATAATTTATTTTGAATCAAAGACAAATTCAAGACACATCTAACGAACTTCCATTTTTTTAGAGTCTTGTGGGATTAAATTTGCATTTTAATTCCTAAAGGGCTAGCCTTGTGTTTTAGGCAAGTGCATGTGAGGGGAGATTTGACTTATTTAGGTTGAAATTTTTTTACAAGGTGTAGACAAGGAATATCTTCAATTAGTATTAAATTTCATTTCATTTGAGTGTACAAGTGAAAAGTTATGATGCAAAATATTGTTTGTTTCTCAACTTGGGTACCTTGGGCAAATTAGAAAAAATCCCTTTTTTCAAATATAAAAAGTTGAAATTGGTTCTCTAGATTTATATATACGTGGAAAGCTTTGAATCATTCTATTTTGATTTATAAGATGAAAGTTATGAGGAGTTTTTGTTTGCAGGCACTTATGGATTCTCTATTCTAAAATAAACATTGAAGTCCTTTATTTAACTCAATTTTCAATATTTTTGGAAAAAATAAAACAATAGGTTGTAGATTTTTATTACAACATTGCAACCATTGGGATTTTCATTTCTCAATTTCATAACTAAATTATTGACAATTTAGTATTTTGATTCATTCTCTATTTTTTTCTACTTATTATTTTTTTCTTATATGTTGTACTATTCCAAATGATCTAAAAATTTTCAAACATGTAGCCAACTTGACTTGTAGAATGAATCCAAAGAGTTGCCTTACTCTCTTACGCCTAGGCTAGTTACTTTCTTTAGAAAAGGTAATTTAATAGTTGGATTTTTATTCCATTCTTGATTTAAGTGGGCTATAGATTTTGATGAATTTTTTGTAGTGGTAAAGGAGGAAGCCTTGTAGAATAAAAATGACTTTTTCAAGCCAATGGGGCAATCTATTTGTGGTCTAGAGTCTTTCTTCAAAAGTTAGAGTTTTAGACTAATGTAGAAAGTTGAAAATCCTAAGTGATAGGATTTCCATTAGGAAATTGAGGGGGGAGAGGGCACTTGTAGAAAATGTATATAAGGGCACCCTTCTCCCTCTTAAACCCCCCTTGTTGACACTTTGTCCCCGTTAAAGTCATTTTAGTGAATTTTTGGCCATTTGAGCCAAACTTGCCAAATGGTTGTTTTGGAGCCATTTTACTTCATTGTTATTGTTTTTATTTTAATAATATTTCAAGAACATTGAGGTCCCTTCAAAGCTTGCATTCTCTTGCACTTATTTATTGTTTATTTTAGACTAACCAAATTTTTTGGAGTTGTATTTACTAACTTATACCAATCCTAGAGATTTGCCCCCTCTATACTTTAGTGATGCCACTCATAGGGGCCCTCTAGTGTATATTTTGTTCAAGTTTATATACTCTTTGGTAAGAAATCTTTAATTGAGGATTCCCCTAAAATTGTATAGTGGTTGTGCTAACAAGTTTATGTTTTGTGATGTTTATATATACATACTAACATTTGATGTACTAACTTTCCCTTGTCCAATTTGTCCAATTACTTCTCATATTTCTCTAGATTTAGAAAGCTTTGAACTATAGTTGTCTCAAACTTTAGTTCTTTCACACTTGACAGTGAAGCTTTGAATTGTAGGTCTTAGAAATAACTTCCAAGAATTCCCAAGTAGGCCTCAATGTCTCAATGTTTAGTTCCAAATTGATTTCCAAGTTGAGTCTTCAAAATTTGTTTTCCGAAAGATTGGGGTCCAAGTCCAAAGATTAGCTTACAAAATACCAAGAATTAGTCCCAAGATTATCTCCATTACTTATATTCATAAGTTGGTGTCTAGCCTCCCTCAATTTGTTGTAAATTGCAGTACTAGAAAAATAGTGCCCAAATTAATAAAACATCAATAATTTCTTGTTAATTTGGGTACTGTAACGTTCATTTTCACAAGTTTTTGTTAATTGTGCCCAAATTAACAAAAAAAGTCTCATTTTTTTTTGTTCATTTAAATAGTGCAATTATCACATGAATAAAAATTTGTTAATTTTTTGGAATCTTTTAGAATTTTTTAGAATTTTTAAAAATCTTCAAAAATCTTTGAATTTTTTTGAAAATCTTCAATATATAATGTAGATTTAAGAATAAAATAACTACACAATTCGGTGTCTATTAAAGTCAACAGACTCTGGGGGCAATTTTCACCTCGTAAATAAATTTTTTTTAAAGCTTTGATCAAACAAAAGTTGTAAAATTGAGCTATATTTCACCTCCAACAAATTGTTTGAGATTTAGATCTTCCAATCAAAAGATATGAATAAAAATCAAAGGGGTGGAAATGAACATTTAAAAAAAACATTTAATACACCTTCTCTGATTTTTGTTCATAACTTTTGGTCGAAATATTAAAATCTCAAATAGATTGCTAGAGGTGAAAGATAGCTCAATTTTACAACTTTTGTTGATCACAGTTTTAAGAAAAAAAGTCTGTTTATAAGGTGAAAATTGCCCCCTAAGCTTACTGACTTGAAGTGATAGTAGGAAAAAAATAAAAATAAAAAATCAAATAAGCTTTTGTACCTCTTATAATCATGTGAAATTACAAGTGGTGCAAAGGTTTGAAATTCGAATGTCATTCATGAGGTTCAAGGTTTAAACCTTGGTGGTGGCATTTGTCATATAGGTTGTCCACGTGGCACTTGCCACATGGCATGTGGATCCATCTATATGGTGGCTGCCATGTGCTAATGCCACGTGGACATCTTTGAAGTGTCCACATGGCAATGGCATGTGGCATCTTGGAGATTGATTACTTGTATGTAAAAAAAAATTGAATAAAAAAAATGTGACCAAATAAAAAAAAAATTTTAAATTTTAAAAAAAAATCAACACTTTTGTGTTGAGTTTTGTTAATTTGGTTATAGTATTCGGTACCCTGGTTTGCCAAAGATTTAGACTCAGTGAACAAAAAACTCAAGACATAGAGCCTTGAAGCCAAGAAATCAAGTCCAAAGCCCCCGAGGCTTTGCTTGTAAGGCCAAGCCAAAGTTTTTGCAAGTATAAGCTGAATTTTAACAAGTCTAGGCTAAAATTTGGAAAATCTAGCTAAGCCAATAAATAAAATAAGAGTAGAACATAAGGTGTAAGGGAATTGAGGGAACCAAATTAGAAAAGATAGGAGGGTTGGGAAGTTCAAGTTCTTGCAAAAATCAAAGAATGAAATCAAGTGCCTAAACCCCCAAAACATGCCATAGGAATCAAGATTAGGGGAGGGGAAGAAGACAAGTTGGAGTGTCTTTCGTACATAGGAAGGAAAAACATTAGAAGGTGGAAGTTCAATGATTAGGATGGATGGATGGTCATGCCTCAAATAAAGATAGGACTATTGATAAAATCTAGCGGAATAATCACACATTAGAAGTAGCAATTTGGATACAAAATAGGAGTATTCAATTATTGAGTTAGATAGGAGCATAAAGAATTTGAGTTTTGACTTTGAGATTGAATAGTATTTCTTTGGTGAAGTCAACTAGAAAACTTCAATAATTTAAACAATAGAAAATAAAAGGGAAAGATGAAAGAGGGAGGAGAAAGAAGGGAGATTAAAAAGAAAATAGAAAGATGAAAACGTAGAAGACAATAGGAAGTAGATTTGGAATTAATTTCCACAACTTCACTACTAGAAAATTCATGACCAAAACAACAAAATTTCAACTCAAATCTATTGAATGATTCAGTCATTTTAGAAGTGTTGTTTTGGACAAAATCAAATTGAAATCTGTTGATTTTTTCTGCTGTTTTGGACAAATCCAGAAAATTAAATTAAATTAAATTTTCAAATTTTTTTGGGAGGTGCTTGTTTAAAATGATTTTTTTTTGTTCAAGTAGCTACCACACACAAGTAAAGACACCTAGGCAACCCGCCATGCAGACAGGGGCACCTAGATCACTTGCCACGCAGGCGGGTGCCTCCAAGGGGATTCAAACCTTGGACCTCATGTTTGGAGGTTCAAGATTCCAACCACTAAACCATCCAAATACTTAGGTGACCACTCAAGAACTAGAAATTTATATATTTAGTTTTTGCATTGTTTTTTCATATATTTTGTATTTTCAGCGGACTTCAGAGGTCATTTAGTCATAGTAGAACACAGTTTTTCAAAAAATTTGAAACTATAAAAAGTTGTAAATTCAAGCTAAATTTCACAATCAAAAATCCTTTTGTGATTTTGAGTCTCCAATAAAAAGTTATGGACAAAAATCAGAGAGGATGTTTGAAAATGTCAAAATAAATGTTCCTAACTACCCCTCTCTGATTTTTGTCCATAACTTTTTATTGGAGACTCAAAATCACAAACGGATTTTTGGAGGTGAAAATTAGCTTGAATTTACAACTTTTCTCATTTTTATGTTTTCTGAAATTTTTTATTCTACTATGCGAGAATGGACTCCAAAGTCTGCTGAATTGAACAAAGACTGAATTTTACATGATTAATTTTTACTAAACCATTATACTTAGATTCTCAAATATTCTAGAAAGAATCCAAAAAGATTCTTAAAAGATTCCAAATTCAACAAAAACTTGTTGATTAGATCATTGCACCATCCAAATCAATAGAAAGAATTTGACATTCTGTTGATTTTCATAAAAAGTTACAAATGGTCATTCTATTGTTCCAAATAATATAAATCAATTGAATTTTTGTTGTTTTGGTCGTGCATTTCTAGTAGTGTCTGTATCAAAATTTCTAAAAATTAATTGGTGAGCACAAATCAAGAAGGGACAAAATGGAGCATGAGGAGGGGGCTAAAGGAATCTTCAAGCATCTCTTAGATGAGGTGCATTTTGAAGTCAGTACCTAATTCCACTATTTTTCTTCTAAGTCTTTTGATTAGAAATTTTGAATCATAGCTGTGATAATCCAGATTGAGACTATTATAAATAGATATTTTCAATTTCTTTTCAGTTTTATTTTAGAAACTAGAGGAGGTCTAGGACTTTTCAAAAGCATAAGACACTTAGAAAATATACTAAAAATGAGTAAGATAGGTTCGAATGAAGTTTAGAAACAAAATTGAATGAAAATTAGTAAAATTCATCCAAAATGAACAAGACTAGAAAATTAGAGAATGGTAAGAGTTCAAAATTTAGGAATGAAATTTGAAGTTAATTTCAAATTGTAAGTTAAAAGTAATTAATGGATGAAATTTGAAGTACCAAATAACAGTCAAACTTCATCCATTTATAACTTTCACTAGAAAAGTGCAATTTTCAATTGCTTTAGCACTCAATATAGATGAATTTAATTCCTACAAAGAATAAATTCTAACAATCTAAAAATAATGAATTGATAGAAGAAATTGATCAACTTTAGAAAGAAGTAGATGTTTGTTAGAATCTTTTGAAGACAACTAATTAGCAATTAGAGTTGGAATGGAAAATCAAGCTAAAATCCATAAAATATTAAAGGATGAATTTAGAATAGAAGTTGATTGAACTTAGGTAGTTTCTACTCATCCAGAGGCAAATTTAGATCTAAAACAATAGATTTTATTTTTAAAATATAGACAAAATATGAAGTCGATTTGAATTTAAAAGTCCGTAGAAAACCTTGGATGAAGTTTAAATTGTCCTTTCAAAGGCCAAACTTAATCCTACCATGGCTTTACCTAAGAAGCTTAGATTGAAAGGAGTTTTATTAATTTAACTCCTAAATATTTTGGACTATGTTTTCACCAAAAACACTCACAAACTACCATTTCTAGTGAAGGAACTAAATTTTAGAAATTAAACAATTTTAGACATATTTAATCGTAGAATTTTGAAGAAATTTGGTTTGAAAAGATGTGGAAAAAATTTCAAAAATTCCCACCATGTAAATTGCAAGATATTAGTGTTTGAAGTGACAAAAATCCTTTTTTTGGCCTTGCAAAAAATCGGGCAGCTATACTTCTTAAGGTCACATTTGTATGAAAAAATGTCTTAAATGGTGGTGCTTCTTTGAATTCATTCTTCTAGGCAATTTGGTTACATGCTTGAAATTTTTTAGATCATTTGGAATTGTACAACATACAGGAAAAAATAGTACATAGAAAGAAGTAGAGAATGATTCAAAATACTAAATTGTTAA
This sequence comes from Pseudoscleropodium purum, assembly GCA_963969395.1. Classification (NCBI taxonomy): domain Eukaryota; kingdom Viridiplantae; phylum Streptophyta; class Bryopsida; order Hypnales; family Brachytheciaceae; genus Pseudoscleropodium; species Pseudoscleropodium purum. The sequence goes on from OZ017799.1 coordinate 5,093,913, forward strand.
GAATTTTATCATAGAATTGAAAAATGCCAATCCCAATGGTTGTAATGTTGTAATAAACAAATTATATCCTATGATTTTATTTTTTTCAAAAATTATTGGAAGTTGAGTTAAATAAAGGACTTCAAAGTTCATTTTAGAGTAGAGAATCTGTAATTGCCTACAAACTAGAACACCTCATAATTTTCATCTTATAAATCAAAGTGGAATGATTCAAAGCTTTCCACGTATATATAAATCTTAAAAATTAATTTCAATTTATTATTACTTAAAATCATCTTTTTTTATGAAATTTTTGGTCTACCCTCTTAGCATTGAAAATTATATATTAGTCAATAGCATTTTAACCATGTAGTCAAAAGCTATGAAAGTCATTGGGCCTTAAAGCTACTCTTTGGGCGCATGCTGTGAGAAAATTTCAAAGTAAAAAAATTTCCATTCATAGTGAGCTACCCAAAAATTTTATGTTGCCAAAAAACTCATTTTAGGCGTTTAATGTTTTAAAATGGCATGATCTAAAATGAAATGTAGATTTTATATCTTTCATTTGGAAATTCTTAGCTTCATAGATACAAAATTTTTGTTTAATTTAGGCTTTAGACCAAAGTTGGCTTTGTTTTGAGTTATCAATTGGTTTCTTTTATAGTTTACTACAAATAGGCACATAATAAGATTCATTGCTTAGAAAGCACAATGAACATCACCTAGGCACATGTGAACATTTCTATACCCACCCTTGGCATTTAAACAGACTCAACTAAGTTTTAGGTTTTATGTGAAAGTTTGTCCTACTTGGATGCTTGAGCGTTGTTTATTGTGCCTTAAAAAAAAATGGATCTTTTCCAATCTTCTAAGTGACATGAACTTTCAAAATATCCAACCAACCTAACTTAAAGCACAATTTCTACTCAATTGGCCAAACTAACAAGGCCATTGTGATTTTTGGAAAAAGAAATTACAATCCTATTTTAGAAATTCTAAATTAAAGATCATCTCATGCCATTTGGAATACATAAAATTCATAAAAATATGATACTCCTAGCAAAATTTAAGACCAAATGAAGTTTAGCCTTTGGATGGCAATTTAAACTTCATCTATCATTTCCTTTTGACTCCTATTTCTAATTTGACTTGAATTTTTTTCTACAATCTTAGGTTGTAAGCTAATAATAAAATACTAAATATGTACTTGGATCAACAAAATCTTCTTAGTTTCATACATTCTTCTTTTTAAACTTCATCTTTCATTATTTTCTTGGGTTTTAAATTGGTATTCAAAGTTTGAGGTGATTTTTGAATCCTCCAATCTCCTTCTACCTTCTTAGATTTCTAATATTTTCTTTTAAGAGATTTTTATTTCATCTACTTGAATTGCTAAGTCACTTTGACATTGAACTTCCCTAGTGAAAGTTATAGTTGCATGAAGTTTGACTGCGAATTAGTACTTCAAACTTCATTTGCTAATTGCTTCCAACTTACAATTAGAAGTCAACTTTTAATTTCACTCGTAAACCCTAGATTCTTACCATTTTCTAAGTTTCTATTCTTATTCTTTTTGGATGAAATTGACTAATTTCCATCCAATTTAACTCCTAACTTTGTCCACCTATATCTTGCTTGTTTTAGCTCTATTTTGTAAGTGTTTTATATTTTCAAAAACCTCTAGACCTCATCTATAGGTTTGTAAAGTTAAAATTGAGATAAAGTTTAACCTTAATGGAAGGAATTGAACTAGTATTTTGGCCAAAGGTTGAAAGTTGCTATTTAAGAAATTTTAAAGGAAAAGAAGAGGATTTAGTAACTCACCTTTGAATGCCATTATAGAAAATTTAAGCTATGACTAGGTCATTTGATTGTATGAAAATCTATAAATATAGAAAGTATCAATTGAAACTATCTCACTGAGAGAAATTGTTAGTAAGAGTCAAATTTTGTAGTTCTTCAAGTTATATTATTATTATTATTATTATTATTATTATTATTATTATTATTATTATTATTATTATTATTATTATTTAATTATTATTTTTTAAATCGTTGTATATGCACATCTACCAAAAGTCAAATGGCCATCCACAAGGTCCAAACTTTTTATAATGCATCTCATCTATGAGGTGATCAAAGACTCCCTTAAATTCATGTTTATTCATCAATTTGCCTTCCTTTGAATTTTGCTCATTGCTTAATGTTTTGAGTTTTTTTTATAGAAGTTGTGAATTTGACCCTCGAAACTAACTCCTATTCAATTCTAAGTTTTCTTCTTTCTAATTTTCTTTCCTTTTATTTTTCTACTCCTTCTTTCCTTTCCAATACTATTCTATTCAAATATTTTTATTCTATTAGCTGACTTCGGAATGGAATATTAGTTGTTCCAAACTTCAAGAAAATAATTGACAATTGAAAAATTCTTACTTCCCTATCCTAGTCAATAATTGTCTAAGCTCGATTCTAATGACTAATTGAAACTTTCTTGGATTCTCACCTAATCTTCTCCTATTGCTAGATCTTCACATTTAGTGCTTGATCATTCTCACATTGTCTTGCAAGAATTCTAGCACCATTCTTCACATCCCAATGTTTCTCTCCTCCCTATATTTCCTCTCTTGCATTTGCTATGGTATTTGTCCAAGCTCCTTCTTCCAATTGCTACTTGATATGAAAAACTAGATAAGGACATGACGAGTAACAATTGAGAATTTGAACTGAAATGTTTTTCTGAGAAGAGAATCTTTGTTTTGCTTATTTTTAACAAACCCCATCTTGTTTCCTTAGCTCCCAATGCCTTGGCTCCCACTCCTTGAGTCTTTGCCCCAATGACCCCTTTTCTAACTACCTATATCGCCCTTGTAGGGTATGTTCACTTTTATTTTAGGACACTAGTTTTGGATATTACAATCCCAAATTCAATCTAACTTGGCAATAATAATATCTAGACGGAAGCTTGGAATGTAAGGCTATATGTTGGGAATACTAGAGCTAATTTTTGGTTATTAAATTTTGGTTTTCTATACTTGTGTTTTGGGTACTAAACTTTGAATAGTAACTGTGGGTTTTAATTTGGACACCAATTGACTATTCTTGAGAATTTGGAGAGTTTTCTAACACAAGAGGGTTTAAAGCTCCAACGTGTTTATAATTCTCAGACAAAATCTACAACTTTCTAGCACAAGGAGTTTAAAGCTTTGCCATTAATTTGAAGGGTATTTTCAAAATATGACCAACACACTAATCTTGGAGGTTCAAACCTTCACATCTACAAGGGAAGTAGGGGAGCTATAGACCAAGGTTTTTTTTTTTTTGAATAGTATCTTCTTGTTGCCTTCATTCTAGAGGCCAATTTTTGAAGGGATGAAGCCAGAGAGTTCAAATTTTTGATAGTTTGGCAAAATTTTGCCAAAAATAAAAGCCCTACTATAGACAAGACTTAGCCCAAGAACACATGGTCCAACACATTGGTACACACAAATTAGTACAAAGTGAGCTAGTATAACATGTGATACTACACAAATTAGTACAACACATTGGTATACACAAATTAGTACAAAGTGAGTTAGTATAACAACACATGATACAACACAAATTAGTACAACATAATTCAATACAAAATGTGCTAGTACAACCAAGTTAGTATGAAACACAACTCACACAACACTAGAGGGCACCGTTAGTAGTATCACCAAGGTACAAAGGGGGATAACTTTAAGATTAATACAAATTATAATAACACTAAAAATTACAACAAGTTAGTGAGAAACCAATGAGGAACAAGTACATATAAGAACAAGATTTGAAGGGTCTCCAATGTCCATGATAGGTTGTTTGAGAACAAAATGGAGGAAAAAGCTTCAAAAACATGTTTGATGAATTGACTCAAAAATGGCCAGAATCCACTAAAATGAACCCGACCAAATCAAAATAATAATAAGGGTTGTTTTGAGAGGAGAATGAATACCTTTAAACACTTTACCAAGGGCACCCACATTCTCTCATTTTCCTAGTGGTAATCTTATTAGTTAAGATTTTTATTCTAATCTTTGGATTTTCAACTTTCTACGTTGGTCCAAAACTCTAACTTTTGGAAAAAAACCCTCCAAATGACAAATGGATTGCACCATTGACTTTAGAAGGCCATTTTAAATCATAGAGACATCCCAATTTTCTTTTGCAAAAAAATCATCAGAACCGAGCAACAACCTAGCCCCTAAACTTAGCTATGTATACATGTGATCAATTCATTTTTCTAACTACTCAATTTTACTTCATGCTTTGATTTAATTCATTATTCCAATGTGTATTCATTCTTTGCATGGAGGTGACTTATTTTGATGACCACTTTTTAATCCCTAAAGTTCCTTGACTATGTTTTTGCCAAAAACACTCCAAAACTGCCATTTTGTGGACAAGTTTCAAAATTTAGAAAAAGAATATTTTTAGACACATGTAACCATAGGACCTTGTAGTAAATTGTTTTGAAAATATGTGAAAAAAATTTCAGAAATTTCCACCGTGTAGATTGCAAGATATTAGCATTTGAAGTGACAAAAATCATTTTTTTGTTCCTGTAAAAAACAGGGCAGTTGAACTTCACATGGTCAAATTTATATGAAAAAATGTTCAAAATGATTGCAACTCTTTGGATTCATTCTTCCAGGCATGTTGGATACATGCTTGAAAAACTTCAGATCATTTGGAATTGTACAACAAATAGGAAAAAAATAGTAAGTAGGTAGTAGTAGAGAATGATTCAAAATACTAAATTATTAAGAACTTAAATATGGAATTGAAAAATGTTAATTCCAATGGTTGAAATGTTGTAATAAACAATTTACATCCTAGGATTTTATTTTTTTTCAAAAATATTGAAAATTGGGTAAGATAAAGGATTTCAAAGTTTATTTTAGTATAGGGAATCCATAACTGCCCGCAAACAAAAAAATCTTCATAACTTTTGAGTCATTGATCAGAATGGAATGATTCAAAGCTTTTCTTGCATATATAAGTCTAGAAAACCAATTTCAAATTTTGATTGTTGAAAAAAATGATTTTTTCTTATCTGCCTAGACTGCCCGAGTTGAGAAACAAATTACATATTAGGCTATAATTTTTTATTCCTATTTCCAAATGTCATAAAATTTGTTGTACATGAAAGATATTCCTCATCTACACCTTATATTACAATTTCAGCCTTAAATATGAAAAATTTTGGTCACAGTGGCCTACCCAAAATTTCTATGTTGCGAAAAAATACAATCCAATCTTTTAGGGGTTAAGGATTTGTTCATTTGTATGAAGGTCAATTCTTTGTTGCCAATGTCTCCCAAATCAAAAATGGGGCTCACAAATTTTTAGTCTTCAATGGGCATTATTGGTAGGCAAAGCCCTAGTACATATTTTTGCAAACTTTTAAGTGATATGAGTATAATTCTTCATTTACATTATCACAAAGTCTCTATCCATTGATTATTTATAGTTTTATTGGAGATTGTAAAAGTTTAATAGATATTCAATTATTGAAGTGACAAATAGGTCCTACAAAGTCATTATGTCATTAGCAAAAGAACACTAAATCAATGTTGTAGTTACATCATTTTTGTATACATTAATATTTGAAGAATTAGAGCAAATCATTTTTATTTTAGCAATGTTTTATGGAATTAATGTATGAAAATCAAGTACAATACATACTTAAATTCTTTGAGTGTTGGTAAAATTAAGACTAGTAAATTTTGTGCACAATGTTTAACCCTTGAATGCCTAAGCCTTTTCAAGTGTGTTTTGACTATGGAAAAAGAGCATGGGCTTATAATTATCTCCAATGAAGCAAATTTAAAAAAAATCTAATTGTATAGATTTTTAAAGAGCTTGCTTATTAGTATGAACATCAATTTTGAGTGCAAAATTGCATAGGAATTGTGAGATTATAACAAAAAAAATATACATTTTTTATTTTTAGTATATTGTTCCTCCCCACAATGTTTCATAAATTCGCACATAAAAGTTTTTTGGGATTGGAGGTAACACAAACAACTACAAGTTGTGTTAGCATACTGAAATGCACTTTCAAAAAACTTAATTTCACATAAAAAGCTATCAAATTCATTACATAATCCACTTGTGCAATTGTTGAAATGCAATTTTTTTAAAGTATAAATTGCAAATAATCCAAATCAATACAATTTTCTTGTTTAAATTTTCAATGGTGAAAAAAACAAAAAACTTTACTCTTTCCATTTGAACCATTTTCAAAGCTAATGGATGATTACAAGTCTTTAGATCTCAAATCAAGTAAAATTAGCAAATTTTATTCAAAGTTGGGAATTTGGGAAATGAAGAAAAATTAGCAAGCTTTATTCTTCTACAAATGGACATACATGGCTTTAAAGACCTCTCAAAAATCAAATGTTTACCTTTTTGGTGAAAAATAAAAAATTTCAATATTTAATTTCCTTACCTGCCCAAAAAGAACTTTTAAATGGTCAAAGGAATTTAACTACTAACACCAAAATGAGCATGAAATTTCAAAATGACAATATATGATTGGCTCAGCATTTAGGAATTAAAACTTAAAAAGTGTAAAAATTCAATTGAAGAGTTTATCTTTTTCTAAAGAAAGTAATTAGTCTAGATTCTTTGAAAGGTATAAGGGAGTAAAAAAAGACTCTACTCTGACTTCATTTCAATTTCTTATGCTCTTGAACTGCTAGTCAACTTTGCCAATCATCTTTAATTTTGCCAATTATGGAATATCTTGCTATTTGGATATTTTTGGATGTTGGAATGTGGCATGAAACTTATTAAAGCATGTTATTAGCATAAAGGAGCTATAATAATTTTTAGTGGGATTTTACCACACCCTAGGTAGTTTCTAAGAATTGTCCATCATAAATTTGGGTGGTTGATTGCTTAGAAGAGGATCTTCTATAAATCAAAAAAATTTGGAATTTTTTATAGAACCCCTCATAGAATTCTTCAAAAGATGTGCAAGTTCATATTTTTACTTTGCACATTCAAAGAAGGAGAATAAAATCTTGCTATTTCTTTTAATTATTGACAAACAAAGTATCTTTTACACGAAAGGAAATCTTGGCAAACTAATTTTGTTGTTGGACTCCTAGAGCAATTTCATTTAGGAACCAATGTACTTTATCCATAGATACTTTAAATTGGTCCATCTTGAGTTTGTGTTGCTTGTATGCTAACTATTGGAATTTCTATTATTTTTGGGAATAAAATAGAAAACCAAAACTTATATTTGGAAATTGACTTAAAGATCTTACTATGGTTTCTTGGGGACAATTTATTCAAAAAAAGTTACATATATAGTAGGTTTAGGAAGCTTGAATACTATTTATTCAATATTTACAATTTCTACAATTTCTAGATTTTTTTGTCTATTCACATGTGGAATTTTGGATAATTTATGGTGTAATACTCTATTTTAAATAAAATACCATATTGGCATGTAACATAATTGATTTAGTTCAACACTCTTTTTTGAAATTTTTGCATAATAAACCTAATTAAAATTGTAAAAACAAAAAACAAAACAAATCTATGAGTCCCAAATAATAAATTAGGAGCTCATAACACTGACATAGGACATTTTGAAATATAAAACTAAGAACTTGATTGTGCTCATATAACACCATGAGTGGGTAATAAAGCTTTTATAAGGTGCAATCTCATTTTCTTATTTTGCACTTTTGAAACAAAGATGTACATCAATAGTTTCCTCATTTTTAATAAATTGTATAATATCTTTTATTTAGTAGAGAATCTTAGCACCTTTATTATACTCTAGGACTTGGAAAAATCTTTGTAGTTGAATATGCTTTTTTTGGCCCTTGGTCACTTGATTTTATCACCTCTTTTTTAAACTAGAATTTTGTATAGGTATAATTTCCTCATTTTCTTTCAAGGGGCAGTAAATTTGAGAGACTTGCTATCCTATGATCTACTTGGAATATGCTAGTCGTAAAGATGACTTTGGAAACATATTTTGAAAGGTTCAGCCAATTAATCACATGTATAGGATTTGTTTGTTCGTGTAGATTTTGTTTTAGTTGGATATCTTGCTAATTCAATTGGAACCTTCTATCTTTTCATTTTTGACTATTGATACTATTCTAAGGTTTCTAGTGTCGTCTTTCCTAATTCTTAAGCCCCAAGACCATTTGATGTTTTGGCAAGTGTAACTTTCTTTCAAGTTGATATCCTTACTTGCGTATTTCCTACAGTAAGAGAATACTTTTTGTTGCATAAGTCAAAAAGTAAAGAAAATGTGAGCCTTGGTGAGAATTTGTAGGCTCACAAGCTATAAACTATTAAAAACTTAAAGTCTATACAATAAAAAAAATACAATATTATTCCATATTCTAAACTTTCTTAGGATTTTTTTGAATTAGAGGTTGTCATAGCTGATTAGTATGGTATGAAATTGTTTCTATATTTCAAAATAATCACCACAAAATTAAAGTCTATAGTGCAAACAATTTTTAGATATATTATTTTAAGAGTATTGAGTAGAGTAGTAAGTATTAATAGTAAGTAGAAAGAAGTAGAGAATGATTCAAAATACAAAATTGTTAAGAGCTTAGCTATGGAATTGAAAAATGCTAATCTCAATTATAAGAATGTTGTAATAAACATGTGTGAAGTGAGGTCTATCTTTTGAGTGGATTATGATGATTTTCACTCATGGATATTCAATTTGATTCATCCTTAAGATTAATTTTCAGATTAATTTCCAACCACATCCACTCCCACCCCCTTACTTGTATTTTTTCTAGACAACCCCCTTGCAATTGATATGGGATTATGTGATTTCTATATATACATCCTTTGTATTTATGTTTGTACACCAATATCTATAATTTGTATGTATATATTCCATATTCCATATCCATATACCATATATTTATATTCAGCATCCAATACCATATTCAATATCCAACATCATATTCAATATCCATATTCAACATTCGTATCTGTGGCAGCGGAGGGGGTCCTATTGTTTTTATAAACTCATTGGATGGGCATGAATTTTTAGGACTGGGGGTTTGGCAGGACATTTCTATCATAACATGAGCAAGTATTTTTGTGTTTCACTCACAAAAAAATAAATCAATAGCTATAGCAAGTTGCAATGGATAGTGGGCACTTCAATCTACAGTTCACATTTCCTCTTTGGAGGTGGGGGCAAAAGTAGATGGTGCAATAATTTTAGGAGATAGTAATAAACATTCTACATCCTATGATTTTATTTTTTTCAAAAAATATTGAAAATTGAGTAAAATAAAGGACTTTAATGAAAGTTTCTTTTAGAGTAGAGAATTTGTAACTACCTACAAATTAAAACTCCTCATAAGTTTCATCTCATTAATCAAAATAAAACATTGTTTCAAAGCCTTCCAGTCTTCCACGTATATGTAAATCTATTGAACCAATTTCTAATTTTTGTTTCTAAAAAAAGTAATTTTTTTATCTACATGGATTGTCCAACTAAGGAAAAAAACTTACATCATATAACAATTTTTAAACCATGTAATTAGAAGTTATGAAAATTGTTGGGCCTTAAAGAAAAACCTTGTTCCAATGTTGTGGGAAATTTTCAAAGAAAATAATAGAAACTTTGTTTGTAGTGATCTACCCAAAATTGTTGTGTTGCCAAAAAAACCCAGCTTGGTCCTTTAAAAGTTAAGCAATTGGTGGATAAATGACAATGATTTAATGAATATAAAAAAATTTGATTATTATTTCAAAATTTCAAATCACCTTGCCTTATATGATTAGGATCATTATATATTCATCACCATGTATGTTATAACAAATAAGTTCATTGTCTTTAATTGTCCTTGTTTAGCCCCTAAAGGACCAAGTTGCTTTTTTTGGCTATATAGAAATCTTGGGCATGTGTGTGTGACTAGAGATTTTCAAAGGCAAGAACAAGGAATATCTTTCATATGTATTAAATTTCATGACATTTGGAAATAGAAGTCAAAAGTTATAGCCTAATATATTACTTTTTCCTATAATTGGGCAATTTAGGTAGATAAAAAAAATCACTACAATCTAGGTTTTGCCTACTTTGCAAAAACTCAAGACTATAGTATAGGGCTTCAAAATCTAGGGAATAGTCAAATAGTCTAACATTTTGTGGCTAAAGTCACATGTATTTTAGAATATTGTGGATGTTATGACCAGATTATAACATTTGGTCTAAACAAGGGAGGAGAATGAAAGCAACCGGCAGTTTAGGACTGGAAATGTGTGAGGACAAGGTACAAATCATCAAAGATAGGCTAGTGCCAAAGAATGTCAATGAAGTTCAATCATTCTTGGGCTTTGCTAATTTCTATCAACGGTTCAAAAGCAATTACTCACGGATTGTGGTCCGACTAATAACCTTGACCTGCAAAGATCAATTATTTCAATGGACCCCTCAAGCTAATGATGCTTTTAATAAGCTCCAAGTCTAGTTTTGTGAAGCTCTGATATTGTTACACCCTAATTTTCAACGACCTTTCATTGTAGAAATGGATGCATTGGACATTGCAACAGAGGAAATTATTTCCCAATATATAGATGACGGGCATCTTCACTAGTGTACATATCAAAGTTCAAAGATGTCTCCAATTGAACCAAATTATGACATCTACGACACGGAACTTTTAAGCATTGTTCACGCATTTCAAGATTGGAGAGTTTATTTGGAATGGTCACCACATGAGGTTCAAGTAATTCCCGACCACAAAAACCTCGAACACTTTCTCACAACCATGCAACTTAACCGATGACAAGCTTGGTGGTCTGAACTATTATCTTCTTTTTCTTTTACCATTCAACATCGACCAAGAGTAATGAATGCACGAACTGACGTTCTTTCTAGACACACTAATGTTATTGAAGAAGGGGCGCAACAATCGAGACCTTTGTTAAAATTGAAAGCTTTGGAAGCATGCAAACTAGTTTGGACAAATGATCAAATTTTAGAACAGCTTCAATTGGCAACAATAGAGGATTCATCACTCTGGCTAATACTGACAAATTTTGAAGATGGGGCAAATTAAGCTCCAATTGATGTCTATTGGTGGTACTATGGGTACAAATTCCCAAAAGGAATCCTTTGTTTCTAGGATAAAGTCTTTGTTCTAGATGACGATGAACTCTAGCGGCAAATCTTAAGGTTGAGGCACAATGCTTCATCTATGGGACACCAAGGTCGATCAAAAACCTTAGACTTAGTTGCTAGAACATTCTACTTGCCAATGCTTTGGAGATATGTAAATCGGTGTGTTGATGGGTGTGACACATGCTAGAGATTGAAACCCTCACATCACGCACCTTATAGGTTGCTACAACCTATTTTGGACACTAAGGCTCTATGGAAGTGGGTCACAACCGATTTCATTGTAAAGCTACCCAATAGCAACAGATACGACATAGTTCTGGTTGTCATGGATAAGAACACCAAGCTAGTGCATTTTATTCTGACTAACAAGACCATTGATTCCAATGGGACTGCCAACTTGTACCTCTACCATGTATGGAAGCACCATGGAATACCCAATGAAATCATTTCCGATCGTCGCCCAGTGTTTGTTTCTAAGTTCATGAGATGATTATATAAACTTTTACAAATTCGGCCCTCTCCAACAACAACTTTCTACCTCTAATCAGATGGACAAACATAGTGGGTCAATCAAATTTTTGAGCAATTTATGCATATGTTTACCACAAGACAACATGACAATTGGACTGACTTAGTACCTATAGCTGAATTTGCATATAACAATGCAATTTATTCCACTACCAGGTTGTCACCATTTTACACGACTTATGGATACCATCCTTCACTTTCATTTATAACCCCCTCAACATCAATAGTACCAGCTACTAAAGACCAGATTCAATATTTGCACTAAATTCATGAGGAGATTAAAGCTATGATAAAGATTGCAAGAAATCATGCAAAGAAAAATTAATGATGGCAGGCCTCATTTGCACCACATCTTCAAAGTTGGGGATAAGGTGCTCTTCTAACATGATAATATTGCTACTACAATTCCATCACAAAAATTAACATCTAAATTTTTAGGGCCCTTTCTAATTATAGCCAAGCTCTCCGATGTGGTTTACCACTTAAAATTACCAAAGACATTATGAATTTATGATGTATTCCACAACTTTTTACTTGAAAAGTATCGCCAAGACACGATCATGGGCTGTAAGAGGAAGTCCCCTCCACCTATCATAACTCCAGAGGGTGATATAGAATGGGAGGTGGATCAAATATTTGCCTATAGGCTATTTGGACGGTGGAAAAAATTGTGATATTTAGTTTCTTGGGTAGGTTACAGACCTGAGTAGAATTTGTAGGATACGTTGTGGGAACCTATGGAACATTTGCCGAATGCACCAGATGTAGTACAAGATTTCCATCGTCGCGATCCAATTGCAGCAAAACTGGAAAGGTAATAATGTTACAATCGGGTTGTAACAGCTAGACTAAATGAGGGAGGAGAACGGATGCAACCAACAGTTAGTGGTTGAGGAAGTTAGGGCATGTATGCCATCTTCCTCTTTAAAGCTCTATAAGGGGAGCTTTGTCCCTCACGTTGCATTTTGTCAATCTTAACAATTCCTTCACGGTGCATTAGCACTTCTTTCTATCTATAATTGTCTCAAATTGTAGAGTTTGCTTTATTAGCACATGGTATTGTAAAAAGAATCACGGCCAGTTGCTTTTATGTCTTGAGTAGGAATGATTGGAATAGAGCATCAACAGTAATTTGACCTTGAACCTCAAATCGTGACAATAAAATATGTATATAACATGAATGCAAGTTTAAAAATTCATTTCATTCTTATTCCCAGGATATAATTTGGTGGTATGTTTGTTATCAAATGAATGCTAAACACAATGAATGGAGTTTTGGTCTTACCTAGTATTCTACAAGGAGGTCAAATAGTCTGGTCAATAGTTCAAATTTGGTCAAATCATATTATGCACTGAATGCTCTAGGAACTAATAATACTTTGAAAATATCATACATAATTTATTAATTATTATTCTTAGGAATTTGGGTCAATTGATCCAGTAGGTGCCCACCATGAAAAAAACTAAATGTAAAATGCCTAAGTCTGTCAATTCTACATCAAATTGTCTCAGTTAATCTAAAGTATTGTGAGTTTAGGTGTTATATCTAAAGTTTATCTTTCACCTTAAGCTTTTCTTCTATATTTTTAGGTCTAATGGTCATGTCAAATTGTCCAAACTAACATTGATTAATTCCTAAATTCTACATACAAAACATTAGAACAAATCACAAATTGTCCAAACATATAAACTCCAAGACCAAGCACTTAAATTTTACAAAGAATAACCAAGGAACCTAAAATCACGTAGTATCAATCCTATAACCATGGACTGAGGGCCCTAAAGTCGAGCCCCCCAATAATTGTGCTTGAAATCCCTAATCCACTTGCTCGAGGCTCCTTTAATTACTACGCCTACTATCGGTGGCAATTCTGATTGCAAATTTTTTAGGCAATTCTTCGACACTAACTGAAATTTTGCAAGGTATATCAATCTTACAATAAAACTAAACAAATCCATAATTTTCAACATCAAATTTGAACAACTCATCAGAATTTATTGGTTTGGAAGACTTTAAGTTTGAAGCTTGTAATTCCAATTTTGATCTCTACTGCTTTGACTTACACAATGTCAACTTGCAAAGACTTTTCTTGGTATTCTATGTATTCACAACAATCGCCAATACACAAATTCACAATTGCAACCCTAGTTTTACTGAGAATAGAATTCAGAATTTCAAGGAATCCTTGATTTTCAACCAAGCAAGGGTTTTCTAGCAACCTTCAACAACAACTCATTACTCAATTTTGAATCTCAATTTGCAAAATTCTTTGAAACTCTGATTATAGAGCCACACCCATTTTTAAAACTACTATTCTTTTCATTTTAAATTTTTGTCTACATAGCCCCTTATTTAGCCTATTGATGTCTCCATCAATAGTACTTGACCTTCTTCTTTCGTACTATGTCCTAGTTCCGCATTCTTTTGAGGTAAGCACGCTCACATGCTTTTTTAATATCATTATCTCATTCCAAAAGACTTTGGATCTTTGTTTGTTGGTACTCCAACCATTTTGTCATGGATTTATACCAAGTATTAGAAAATTTATTGACGAAATATAGATTTGGTTCCCAAAGGAACTGAGTAGTAGCCATGACTTCTAACATACACTGCTAACGGGTTTCCTACTACTACAAAATTGTGTATCTAGAATTCGAGTCTCAAAATGTCAAACCTATTAATATTTATTGTTACCCTATGATCTTTACACATCATCCTCAAAAAATTACAAAATATTGTAGCTCAAAAACAAATTAGATTAGTGTGGGTGATATGCTACTTATAAAATTCTCTATAAGCTAAGGCACAAGAAGTTGGACTATCAAAAGATCCTAGAATCTTTGGCCAATTGTATTTTACCAAGTCAATTGTAGCTTTAGGATTCCATTTGTATCTTTTTTTACACAAGCAAAAGTGATTGTTAGTCACCATTGATATTAAAGGATTCTTTTGCCAATTTGTAGATATAAGCTTATAAACTTTATCATATGGTGTAATTTCTGTAACTAATAATCTATAATCCTTTGTTAGCCATTCTAGGGCTTTTGCAAAAGGATTTGGTCTTTCAATAGCTATATTTTCGAACATATGATAGTACAGTCCCCAAAATTGACAAGTGGTGTTCCTTGAATTGAAGTCCTTAATGTAATTTAAGGTGTTGGCCAGTAAGTTGCAAGTGGTAAATCAAACACAAATGTTTCTTTGACATTACTAATAAGCAAAATCTCTATTCCAAGAGCATCCAAGGTCTTGAGTAATCTAACATATCCATTTTGGAGGTTGTATAAATAATGACTAGCAGTCAATTCAACCCTCTATGCAATAGCTTCACGTTTAGTTACTACAACCAATAAAAAAATGATATCATTTTGGTTCTTCATTTTCTCTCATAATTGAGTCAAATCTAATTTCCACTGTATTCAAATTGGGGGGGAGGGCTAAGAAAACTAGATTAATTTGACTGTGTTGGTTTGCAATTCAAACCTTTCTTTTGGATATATCCAACAAATCTTCACGTTGATGTTGGTTCATTTTATTCTCCAAATTTACATAATATATCAATGCTCTTGCTCCTAGATGAGCAATAGGATCAAGAAGAGTTGACCAATCGATAAGAATGAGATCTCTTCGTACTATCATTTCACAAAGGAAGTTTTGCATATTATCAAATTTTATTGTTGTCTCCCATACATCTTTAAATTTCTTATTTAATAATTTTTTGGCCCTTTTTTAAAATAAATATGTTAAGGCATATATTGTATTGCAACTCATAAACTCAATATAAAGAAAAATTAGGTGTTGAATCTTGTTGATGTTGCCACATACATTACTGAACTCTAGCAACCAAGTCTACTATAGTGTCTAACTCTTGGTGTAGTTCATCGTTCTTAATTTCTATCCTAAGGATTCAATTGAATTGCGAGACTTTGCGGGAATAATCCACCCAACCCGTTATAATGGTTATTGTCTTAAACCCTACATAACTTAAGGACAAATTATGGTTTAAGTAGGAGGCATGTTGATTAATATTATTAAAGAATAATAATAATATTTTAAATTTTAATTAATTAATTGAAAATAATAATAATAATAATAATAATAGAAAAATGGTCAAGTAAAATTATTGAGACGTCTAAGTCATTGTCTTTCACCAAAAAAAAAATCTAAAATAGTGTGATTGACTTGACAATAAAATATTTTGCATTCATTCTCAAGATTTTAAAAGCATCTCTTACTCTTTGCATAAAAGAATGTTGATTTGAAGAGTAAACATATTCAATTGCCAACAATATAAAGTGATTCTAGTCGTCTAGAGCATTTAGGTATAGTTTCATTTCAAATGTAACAAGCTTATTTCAAAATTCCTATTCTACTCTTATTGTCTAACTTTTATTGATAATAATAAAAATATGAGAGTTAAACAAAATTTTAGAAAGAATGGAAGATGAACTATAAAAAGAATCTCTAAATGAGTTTAAAATAGAATAAGAGAGAACATGACAAACTTTGAGAGAAATTTGCACATAAAAATCTATCACTGTTCATTTTTTTTCTTTGTTCAAATAGTTATTTTGAATCTTCCTTAAGGATTTAAGAGAGAAGATGATAATAACCAAAGATAAATTCCTTTGAACAATCAAATTTATTTGCCTAGTTAAAAACAATTGCCTAGAGAAAGGAGAGGAGAGACAACTATTACAAACCTTGGTCTAAAAGCAGAATCTTGTAAGCTTGAGAGAACATGATAAGATAAAGAGTGAACTTTATGAATATACATGGATTTTTTGTTATTAAATAAAAAATGCCATCCAAGTGTCTATTAGTTTAACTACCTTGTGAGAAAAAGATAAAGAGGGAATATGATAAAATTTGGAGTGCAAATCAAAACCCTCTTATAAATGAATAAATAAAAATGAGTGTACAAATCAAATAATGTCAAGAATGTTGAAGGAAATAGATTTGAACTTGAGAAGGTTTCTGGTAAGTTGTGAGATAAATTGAATGAATAGGAGAATAAATGAACAAAACCTATTCAAAGAAAATGAGAGTTAAAGCAAGGTGACTTATGAGAAAAACAAATCTTGGGTGAAAATGAAAATAATATAAATTTGTTCTTTCTAAATGTCTACTTTTTGAAAACATGATAAATAATAAGCTCCTCTAAGTCTATGTATTACAAGCTAAGTTAAAATCTAGACTATGTTGATATTCATGTCTTAAGTTCTTGAATTATCTACGTCTCAAACAATTTTACAAGAAAGTTGCCTACCTTTGAGTTGATTATTAAGACTTGAAGCAAAATAAAGCCTAGTAATCACGTAAGATTGCAGATAGAGACATTAGTTGGAAATAGTTAAGTCCAAGGAATTGAAAAAGCAGTAATAAAATAAATGTACAAAATGAATGCCTAGAATATTAAGGGAAAAGTAAGAAATTGAGTAATCTTCTTGTAATGAGTACGAATTGATTGTATGTGAGATGGAAGACTAAAAACTTTAAGAGAAAATGCACTAAAATAGAAAATGAGCATGATGATAAGTTTTAGTGTCTACTAGTCTATTCAATAGTGAAGAATAGAAGCACTGAAGGAAGAAAGAAAAGAAAGACAACAGATTTGGGAAGAAGATATGTTTAACTAAAGTCAAATCTAAAAGTCAAAATCATATGGTCAAATCAAGTTTAAACCTTGAGTCAATTTTTCATTTAGGTCATACAAATGAAAAGAATAACTAGGCAAATCCATTTCTAATTTTATCCAAAAAAAATTGTCTTTATACTAATTAGGTCAACAAGTCAAACAAACAATTAGATCCTTTTCCTATACCAAAATCCATTATATAATCTAAATCTTTTAGTTTATGTATCAAGTCTAATAATTCAAAAATTTACAAATCATTGAGTAAGATTCATCCAATAGGAAAGAAGAAGCAAATAAAAGTTCTGCTAGTGCCACTATCTAAGTTTCCATCCTCATTAATTGAAGGATTTGATGAAGCTCAAAGAATTTTTTCAAAGAAAGCATGAATTTAGGAATATCTTCAATTCATATGACCTCCTCCACATATGGAGTTAGTCAAAGATTTCATTGGTACTAGTGACTATTGCAAGATAATAGAAGTCACACCTCAATGAAATACAATGAAGCTCATACCAAAAGGAATAGTTGGAATCTTGAAAATACCATCAAGGGAGACAAATGGGTTATATTTATTTATCTCACTATTGAAGAAAGGATTGAAGTCTTCAAAGAAAATCTTGTTAAAACAAAAGTAGTTGATGGGTGGGACCTCTATCAAATTCTATATCAAACTTTATTGATATTTATGATATTTATTAATTAACATTTTTTGAGCTCTTCAATTTGTAATCTGGACAAATAAAAATAATACATGTTGGATTTAAGACATGGAAGGGGGGAATAATTGATTGGGCTTATTTAGCCTATGAATATATGCTACAAGAGATGTCTGCCAAGAAAAATCAAAGTTTCATATTTGTGATATTAGCCCATCTTCTTTTAGCATTCTGTCAATATAGTTTCAATTATTTGGAGAAGGTGCCATTATTAGAGATTTAGACAATGATACTTTTGCACCAATCCTAGAGAATAGAAAGGAAAAAGACCATTTGTATCAAATTCAATATCAAATGAATCAAATTTTGGAACTAATGAAGGAGAATCAAGTTCTAATGATGAGTTATTCCAAGTTATTAAAGAATACAAGGAAAACCAATGGCTTATGAATTTGGAGATAGATTCTAATAAAACCAAAGAGATTGCATGGTAGGAATAAGTAAGGACATTAGAGGTTTCAAAAATTAAATTCCAAGATATGCATAGAACAACTAAGTCAAGCTTTAGGAGCAAAAACAAAAGATTATTGAGTTCTAAAATTAGAGTGTGAAGAACTTTAAAATGAAAGGAACATTTTAATAGAACAAAATTATCAGCTTATAGTGACAAAAATGGAAGAAATGCAAGATAAAATTAAGACCCTCAAGTGTTAATTGGAAAAAGTCAACAGTCTT
This sequence comes from Pseudoscleropodium purum, assembly GCA_963969395.1. Lineage (NCBI taxonomy): Eukaryota > Viridiplantae > Streptophyta > Bryopsida > Hypnales > Brachytheciaceae > Pseudoscleropodium > Pseudoscleropodium purum. The sequence continues at coordinate 5,112,599 of OZ017799.1, forward strand.
CCTAAAGTTCAAAAGCCAAAAAAACTAAATACTAATCAAAGAATAAATGAATTGGAGCAAACTATAAGACTATTAATTAGTACCAATGATGAATAGCTCCCTAACAATGGCACCAAAATGTAGACGGGAAAAAGCTACCAAGGCAACAAGACCATAGCAACTATCCTAGTGGAGAATCTTTTCAAAACAAAGGTCAAATGAGACAATGCACTGAAAAGAGGTGTACCACCCCAATTTGCATTAGTTGCCCCCTTGCCTTTCTCAAAAAATTTACAAGCCATTGATTTTTTTTTAAATGTTTACCTTCAAAATTGCCATTGATCTTGTAAGATTTAATTTGAGCCGTGCAAATATGAGGTATGTACTGAATACCGAATATGGTATTAGATGTAGATATAATACCACATATAAGTACATGTTGAATATTAAATATGATATCGGATATGGATACAATATTACATACAAATACATATGAAATATTGAATACAAATACCAGATATATATATATATAGTATTGGATATAAATACAATATCATATACAAATACATACTGAATATTGAATATGAATACCAGATATGGATACAATACCAAATATGGATACAGGATGAATTGTTCCATATTGATTGTCAAACAAGTTGGTTTCTGAAATTACAAGATGGGGGAGGGGTGGTTGGATATAAAAAATTTGAAATTTTAGTGTATTGTATGACACAAAGTATCACAATACACAAGAATATAGTCAATGCTTTTTAAAGACAAATTCTATTACACATTATATATAAAAGTTCATAATATATCCATTAGTTAGACATCTTGAAAATATATAAGACCTACAGAGTGAGTGTGTGGAAAGTCAATTTTTCCAAGCCTAAATCACTAGCCAAAAGACAATTGTTCATTTGAAGCAGTTCTAAGATAATTTCCTACTTTATACTTCTTAGAACATTTGAAATCTAATTATAAAGACAATTAGCCTCATTTATACTATTTGCATGAAAATAGATTAGGAATTTGTCTACATTTACATTGCCAAAGACAATCAGTCAAAATTCCAAAAATTTAAGTTGACAACAATTACTTTTTTCATGAACAAAAATTTGAAATTGGTTTTCTAGAGTTACATATACATAGAAAGCTTTGAATCATTCCATTTTGATCAATGAGTCAAAAGTTATGAGGATTTTTTGTTTGCTGACAGTTATGGATTTTCTACTCTAAAATAAACTTGAAGTCCTTTATCTTACTCATTTTGCAATATTTTTGAAATAAAATAAAATCATAGGATGTAGATTGTTTATCACAACATTCTAACCATTGGGATTACCATTTCTCAATTCCATAATTTAATTCTTAACAATTTAGTCTTTTTGAATCATTCTCTACTACTAACTAGTTACTATTTTTTCCAATATGTTGTACAATTCCAAATGATCTAAAATTTTTTAAGCATGTGGCCAACTTATCTAGAAAAAATATCCCAAAGAAGCACCACCATTTTGATGATTTTTTCATATAAAAGTGAGCTTGTGAAATACAACTGCCCTATTTTTCATAGGGCCAAGAAAATGGCATTCTTAACCCTAAAGTCCCAAGGCCATTTTTCTTTCAAAAACCACTCAAAACTGCCGATTTTGCTGCATTCACCCAAGAAAACAAAAAAAATCTTTTTTTTAATAATCTAATTTTAGGATCTTGTACTTCACTTGTCTTGGCTCATGTGGTAAAATTTTCATGAAGTTTGACCGTATTGATTGGAAGATATTAGCATTCAAAGTTGAAAAAGAAAGCTTTTTTGAACATTGGCTTGGAATTTCAGATGACTTTGACCGCCAATTGTGAAATTTTTTTGCACTACAAACTTTGAATTTAAATTTTTTAATGTTAAGAAATTGAGTTGAAAGTCTAGGGAAAAAAATTTAAGAAAATAACACTTGATTCTCATTCTTTAAAAAATTGTTAAGTAGAAGTAGGTCTAAGATGGAAAAAATTCCAAAATTGTTAATAACTCCAAGATGGGATTGAAAGACAATAATTCCAAAGGTGAGATTTTTCTTAGCAGAAAAACACAAAATTTTCCAAAAATATTTGTCGAAATTTGTGGAAAATGCATTCAAAAATGAATCCTACAAGTTATTTTTTCAAGAAGATGTTTAAATTGCCCAAAAAAACAAGATTGTTCGTAACTTTCTCATTATTAGTCCAAATAGAACAAATCAAAGATTCACATGTAGAAAAAAAATTTAACATTTTAGAAGAAAAAAAATTAGAATTTTTTTTTTTTTAAATTTCAATTTTTTTTAAATTTCCTGCAAAGTTCAGTTTCAGGCTTTTTGTGGTATAACTTTTGCTCCCAGGCACCAATTGAAATAAGAATTATATTCCCACATAGCTAATCTATTTTTCTATCTTATGGAAAAGTTGGAAAAAAAAATTCACCAAAATTTGAGATCACAAGAACCTACTTGAAATCTAATTTGTGATTTGTCCCTTGAGGGGACAATGGGACTTTAGGGGTTAACTAATAAAATTTCTAGAACCATATTGTGCATCACACAAATTTCAGCAATAGCTTTCAAAATATCTATTAATTATGTCTCATTTCAATTATTCATATTTTAATAGTAAGTATCTTGAAAAAAATACAATCTGCGTTCCATTAAATTTTTTGAAAACATTCAAAATTTCAATGACTCATTAAAAGGGGGCAGAGTTGCACACAAGAACATTTTTGTACCCTCTATTTTTTTTTACATTTGAAGCTAGCCATCCATCATAAATTTTAAAGTTCTATTCTTTTTCAAAATGCAAAGAGAAATTCTTTTTTTGAAAATCTTCAAAATTTGACAATCTTTTTTTGTTGCTTTCTCTTAGTGGTTCTCTTGTTTACTCGTATTTTTCTCACACAGTAAAGAGGCATTAAAGTTCTCTTGGTTTCTTCTCTCAAGATGCCACATGTGATAAACAAAGTTGAATCTTCTACTTCAATTTTTCAACATCTAATATAGCAATTGCAAATTTTGTGTATTCAAATTCAAATTTTTTAATATATATATTTTTTAATTGTATTGTACATTTCTTAAAATTAGATTCAAAATGATTGTTTTCCATTATAACCTTCACATTAGATAAAAGTATCTAAATATTATCATTTTTGTTACAGATTGTATGATATTTTATACATTGTACTTGAAAAAACGACAGTAATTTGATTTTGAGAAATTAGTTTGTAAGCAATATAATCTATAGATATCAATATAATACTAATGCAAGAGTTATTTATATACAAAAAATCAAAATTTTATCAATCAATTATTTAAATGACAAGTTTAGCTTGTTGATAGCCATTAAACATGAATGTCATAGCTAATGACATTGAACTACTGAAAATAAATAAAATCACTTTAGAAATTTTAAATTGTTATTCATTGCTATTCAATCTTGAGAAAAGCTTTCAAATTAATTGATTCTTTTGTAATAAATGCTAGCATGACAACAATGATCTATGCATTAATTAGGCTATTTTTTTAGCTTGTTTATTAGGAAAATCTCCAAAACCATGCACCCACGGTTGCTTTTTGGTGGGAATATATATATATAGAAAATGGATTAATTGTTTTTGTAATTGACCCCTAAAGCTTTTTGAACATGTTTTCACCAAAAACACTTCAAAACTGTCATTTCTAATACAAGTATCAAATTTTAGAGAAAAAAATGTTTTGGGACACATGTAACCATAGGACTTTGTAATGTGTTGGTTTAAAAGATGTGGAACAAATTTAAAAAATTTCCACCATGCAGATTGCAAGATATTAGCATTTGAATTGACAAAAATCCTTTTTTTGGCCTTGTGAAAAAACAGGCGGCTACACTTTACAAGGTCACATTTGTATGAAAAATGTTTATGTCGGTGGTGATTCTTTGGATTCATTCTTCAAGGCAAGTTCACTACATACTTGAAAAATTTCAGATCATTTAGAATTGTACACAATATAGGAAAAAAATAGTGAGCAAAAAGAATTAGAGAATGATTCAAAATATTGAATTGTTAAGAATTTAATTATGGAACTGAAAAATGCCAATTCCAATAATTGAAATGTTGTAATAAAAAATCTACATCCTATGATTTTTTTTCAAAAAATATTGAAAATGGAGTAAAATAAAGGACTTCAAAGTTTATTTTAGAGTCTAGAATCTAAAATTACCCACAAACTAAAATTCTTTAGATCTTTCATCTCATTAATCACAATGGAATGATTCAAGGCTTTCCAAGCATTTATAAACCTCAAGAACCGATTTCATATTTTTATTTATTAAAAAAGTGAATTTATGAGAAATTTTTGGACTACCCCAAGATCAATGAAAATTGTATATTATTTAATAATTTTTAACCATGTAGTCAAAAGATACAAAATTTGTTGTGCCTTGAAGCTACTCCTTTGGCACATGTGTGAAAATTTTAAAAAATAAAGAAGAAAAATTCTATTCTTAGTGAGTTGTCCAAAATTGCTATGTTGCCGAAAACGCTATTTGGTCCTTTAGGGATTAAAACCCAAATATAGATCCATTAATGTTCCTTGTTCATTACTAAATTTTTGGTCCAAAGTTTATCAAAAATATGAGAGAACTTTCAAAATTGGATATCATAAAAATGAGATACCAAATACATATGTATGTATGTATGTATATCAAAAATCAAAATGTTAACCAACATATATAAAAAAATTGGTAATAAACAAAGAACATTAATGGGCCTATATTTGAGTCTTAATTACCAAAATAAATATACCTATGACTAAAATGTTGACCAAGGTATCGTTTTAAAATTATATGACTTCTAAATGCTTCAAAATTAAATATGTAAACCATAAGACTTCTAAATCTTTGCCTTATTAGATATCACGAGAATGAAATACCAAATATGATGGAACTTTTTTTTAAATGGATATGACAAAGTTTTCCAAATTCTACATCTTTTAAGCTAATTTCTTTCAACAAACTGAAATTTCAACCTATGGTATATTTATGCAAAAATCTATAAGCTCTTTTTTAATTTAAAATTTATTTTTGACATATGTCTATGAAATAGTTTTCAAAATTGAAATTTCTATTAAAATGCATAAAAAAGTTCATTTACTATAGTGTGCACAAAACACTTGTGCTACAAATTAATTAACAAGTTATCTATAGAAGCACTTTAAAATTTTGTTTCATTGAGATGTATTCTAAAAATATTAGTCTAAGATTCATGGTGATTTACAACATTTTTCTAGCCATTTTGGTTCATGTTAATTTTTAAGGAATCAATTCACAATTGTTTAAGACATTTTTTAATATGATAAGAAATTAAGAAATTGAAACTTTTTAATAAATTCTATTTGAAGTGAAATTCTCAAACTAGAAAATATATAAACTAAGCCTTAAATGCCATAGTTCTTGGAAACACATTGAAAATCAATCCAAGTTTCTAGCTCAAACATTTGACGATTTGTTTTTACATCATTTTAAGTAAGTATCATCTCTTGATAAAACTTCCAATTGCAAACTTTCTAAACCAATTTGAAATTCCAAAAAGAATGAAGAAACTTTAATCATACAAAAACAAGAATTGAACTAGGACTCTAGGTACTAAATCAAATGCAATTTTGTTTACTAACACAATATACTAAAAAACTAGGAGATGTATACTGATGTGAAATGAAAAATAGAATTTGGAACTAATTTCTTAAAATTTTAATCAAATAATAAATGAAAAAACAATGCCATATTAGAAATTCAAAAAGTTCAACATATAATTATAATATAAATATTATGATAACTAGATTATAATCCATTGAAATTATTTTGCTTATTTTAGATAGGAAGCCTATTTAAAGACCAATTCAAGATCAATTCTACTTTTGGAGGGGGATGAATCCCTAATAATATTCCACAATTATTTACACATGTCTACTAAAAGATATGTGGATGCCAATTATATTTTCTTTTTAGATTATCTCTTTTGGATCTTATTTGAATTAGTTTTGAATCATTATAAGAAACCAAAGTTTATTGATGTCAAAAGGAACAAATTTTAGGTGACATTGAAAAAAACAAAGCATGTTTTTATGTCAACAATGATGTCCAATATAACATCAATGGGCATCATTATTGACATAAAAACATGGGTTTGTTTTTTTGATGTCACCTTGGATATCACCTAAAATTTGTTCCTTTTAATGTCAATCTGTCACCTAAAACAAGATTTTCTTCTAGTGAATTTTTTAATTTTGAATATATATATATATATATATATATATATATATACATATTCAACATTTGCAAGCATTTCCCCTTTGCATCATCAAGAAATTGCTATAAGTTAATGAGCATCAAGTTACAATGATGTTATTTAGGAATTAGAATGAAAAACAGCATGGATGAAATCATGACACAATTTATATTTAATATGATAGATAATAAGGTGATATGAATCATTGTGGCCTTATCCTTAAATGAACTTTAGAAATTGAAATTAAATTTTGCAATTTTTCAAACATCTTTTCAAACATCCTTTAACCCCTAAAGGACCAATATGCGGGTTTTTTGGCTACATAGCAATTTTAGAAACATATAATATAGTAAGTGTACACATAGATGCATAGTGATCAATTGAGTGTACAAATAGAAATCTATATATCTTTTGATCCAAAATTTATTCTCTCCACAACATTCATTTCATATGTGATAACAATGGAATCAATGGATTTATATATAGTATAAATATCAATCCATAAATATAAGATGTATAATCCACACAAATAGATCCATTTTAAGAAAAACATTAACAATTCACATTTTATTCTTTCATACTTTTATAGTGGAAACTTATTTCTAATATGCTTGTTATCTTATGATACATTGATCTATAGAAATTTAAAGAATTTTGTTGGTCTTAGGTATCTTTTGGAATTTAACTATAGATCTCTATAGTTTGGCAAGTAATCAAAACACCTTCTAAGTTTCTTATCATATTTCAATTACATCTCCATGTTTATGTATCGCTCTAGTTTCAAATTTTATTCATTACGTTTTTAACCAATTATAGTATGAAGGTATCTATATCTCACTAGAAGCATGCAATTCTAAATTTTGTCAAGTCTTTTAGATTTGTTTCAAATTCTATTTTCATTCATATTAGCAATGAGAAAGTGGTTACTTATATGGGGCCTAAAGATTAATCATTTAATCCCAAATGCATCGAGAAACCCAATTTGAGATTTTTTTGAACTTAAATAAGCTCTATTAACTTCAAATTTTGGCTTTTTTTTCACTACGTTTTTGAAATGACTACTAATCAGCATACCCTACACATAAAAGAAGCTTCATTCTATGTCAATCCAATAAATATTGCAAAAGTTAAAAGTTTCTTTTGCAAATTATCGTATCAAAGAGGGCGGACCAGAAAAACTTCAAAAATATATTAATTAACCCCTAAAGTTCCTTGACTATGTTTTCACCAAAAACACTCCAAAACTGCCATTTCTTTTACAAGTTTCAAAATTTAGAAAAAGAACATTTTTGGACACATATAATCGTAGGATCTTGTAGTAAACTAGTTTGAAAAGATGTGGTAAAAATTTCAGAAATTTCCACCGTGTAGATTGCAAGATATTAGCATTTGAAGTGACAAAAATCACTTTTTTGGCCTTGTGAAAATATGGGCAGCTGAACTTTACAAGGTCACATTTGTATGAAGAAAGGTTCAAAATGATTGCAACTCTTTGGATTCACTCTTCAAGGCATGTTGGATACATGCTTGAAAAATTTCAGATCATTTGGAATTGTACAACATATAGGAAAAAAATAATAAATGGAAAGACTTAGAAAATGGTTCAAAATATTAATTTATTAACAATTTATTTATGGAATTGAAAAATTCCAATCCAATGGTTGAAATTTTGTAATAAAAAATCTAAGCCCAAGGTTTTTATTTTTTTCCAAAATATTAAAAATTGAGCTCAATAAAGGACTTCAAAGTTTATTTTGGGGTAGAGAATCCATAACTACCCGCAAACGAAAATACCTCATAACTTTTGAGTCATTGATCAAAATGGAATGATTCAAAGCTTTTAATGTATATATAAATCTAGAAAACCAATTTTAAATTTTGATTCTTGAAAAAAATGATTTTTTCAAATCTGCTTGGCTTGCTTGAGTTGAGAAACAAACTACATATTAGGCTATAACTTTTGACTCACATTTCCAAATGTCTTGAAATTTAGTGCACATGAAAGATATTCCTTATCTACACCTTCTATCAAAATTTGGGCCAAAAATATAAAAATCTCTAGTCACACGCACTTGCCCAAAATTTCTATGTTGCCAAAAAATGCAATTTGGTCTTTAGGGGTTAATTTGATTTACAATAAAGATTGATACCTACACAAAAAACTTGACCAATTCTATTTTCAACTAGTGAGATGAAGTTATAAGTTTTATTTTGCAAGCAATGAAGTTTGAAAACAAATCTAAAATAAAACATACAAACAAACTGAGAACATAGAATATGTTTTTTCACTGGAGCATTTTTGCCATTAGGATTTACAATCTATTATATATCAAAGAATGTAATAGGATGGTTGGACCCTTGGATGGTTCTAAGGTGGAAACATCCAAAATCATCCTTGTACCCATTTTTGACAAATAGACTTCTTTTGAGGTATCCCCAATGTGACATTAAATTTTCTCCTTCTTTAATTCCAATTTGTTGACTATTGATTCTTTAGATTTTGACTTTATGACCAAGCTATGTGACAATTTTAAAGGCCTAGAGAGCTCCCTTTTTGAAAATTTGTAGTAATTGCATGTCCCTTCCAAAACAAATATTTTATTTTTGAAATTTTTTGGTTTTCAATTGCTAGCAGTGTAAAAATGTTATTGTTGTTCTCTAGAAAAGGTGCCTCCATCTTTACTCAATTGTTGATTTTGACAATTTTAGATGTTATTACCTTGTTCAAAATCTTTCATCGAAGTTTTCTAGAAGATTACATATCTAACTTTCTTTTGGTAAGGTAGTTTGCTCTTGAAGCAACCTTTTAAGAGTTGATTGCATTTAGGAGAAAGCTATAAAGTCTTCAAAAGCATTTTCAATCAATTTTTGTAGGAAGAAAAATAAAACACGCATCTAATCCAAGTCATTTCATATTTTTTGGACCTTTCTAGAATTAGTTATGAATTTTTGAAGTTGAAATGTATCAGTCACTGAAAGTAATCCCATTTGAAATGTACACACTACTTAGGACATTAGAAAGCAAAATATCCCCTTGTGTTAGTAGTTGCTTTTAGAGAGCCCTACCTTAGAGAAACAATTGTTTCATTTTCTATTGGCTAGTGCAAGCTGATGGTGCTAAACAATTTGTTTTGGAGGATTTGGGGAGAAGTGTTGAAGTGGTAATATACAAGAAAATGATGTAGCCAAATATTTTAGTATTCATCTATATTTTGGATAGAACTATCTTTTCATCTACATATTTAGACAAGTTTCATTTAAAATTGGCAACTTCGTATAAATTATTTTCAAAAATTAGAACAACTTGACATCATTATCCAATTTATTTTTCAAATTTTTCCTTAACCCCTAAAGGACCAAGCTATATTTTTTTTGGCAACATAGTGATTTTAAGCAACTCACTACAAATAGAATTTTTATTTTTTTCTTTGAAATTTTCACACAACATGGGGACCAAATTTTTCTTTAAGGCCCAACAATTTTCATAACTTTGACTACATGGTTAAGAAGTTATTGTATGATATGTAGTTTTTTTTCCTAGTTGGGTAGTCTAGGGAGATTAGGAGTAATCACTTTTCTCAAAAAGAAAAATTTGAAATTATTTTTCTAGATTTATATATGCGTAGAAGTTTTAAATCATTCCATTTTGATCAATGAGATGAAAGTTACAAGGAGTTTTAGTTTGTGGGCAGTTGCAGATTGTCTACTCTAAAATAGACTTTGAAATCCTTTACTTAACTCAATTTTTCAATATTTTTTTTAAAAGAAAATTGTAGCATATAGATTGTTTATTACAACATTGCAATCACCAAGGATTGGCATTACAACCACCTTTTCAAATCATTCTCTACTTCTTTCTATTCACTATTTTTTCTTATATGTTGTACAATTTCAAATGATTTGAAAATTTTCAAGCATGTAGCCAACTTGCCTTGCAAAATGAATCCAAAGAACCACCACCATTTGTGACATTTTTTCATACAAATGTCACCTTGTGAAGTGCAGTTGCCTAGGGATTTTTGCACGGCCAAAAAAAAGTATTTTTATCAATTCAAATGCTAATATCTTGCAATGTACACAATGGAAAATTCTGAAATTTTTTCCACATCTTTTCAAACTAGCATTCTACACAATCCTATAGTTACATGTGTCCAAACACGATTCTTTTTCCCTTCCTCTAAAACTTGGGACTTTTACTAAAAACGACAGTTTTGGAGCATTCATGGTGAAAAACCTAGCCAAGGAACTTTAGGGGCTCCCCGATTTTAGATGAGAACTATCTTTTCATCCACATATTTGGATGATTTTCATTTCAGATTGTCCATTTCATCCAAATTTTTCTTCCACTTTTTTCCTTACCTTCGGACTCGGGCTTGGTGCTCCCTCCCCAATTATTTTCGGGAGCTTTTAGGCCTTATAAATGCCTGGAAAAACCCCACTGGTGCCAGAGCTCCTCTTGGGCCTGTTTCGGGTGTAGTGACGTTGTTGTTCCAGTCTGCTCCGGGAGACGGAGTTATTGTGTGCCATTGAGTTTCATCAGTCTGATCCTCTTCCTTACAACCCAAGTCTATATTATTACGGTGCCCTTGCAACTCAACTACTACTCAGGTATCATAGTAGGAGGAGAGGGGCTTTTTCCAACTATTAAATGTTGCAGAATGGAGTTATGAGCATTCAATGTTTCCACTAGAAATTCATTAAATCCACATCCTGTGAGGGGAAGACAACTGAAGGCAAGGCATGATGGTCTCTCCTCTCCTCCCCTCAGTCTCTCCAGTGGAATGGAGTAATAAGGGGAAGGGAACTTATTATCGTTTTTATTGTTATTATTATTGTTGTTATTAAGTGGCACCCAGTTGGCCGGTACTGTACAATAACTTACACTATAAATGTTTCCCACTACAGGATTGGGGAGAGCCATAAAGAATGGTTGCTATGCTACAGAAAAAACATTCAGGGAAGTTCAGGTAATGAACCTTTGAAGTCCCACGCTTTTATTATTCCACAGAAAGGGCAAGGGGAGCATTCAGGGCTTTCAGGTCGTGCTTCATAATTCCAATCCCAGTGGGTTCCATGCTGATGAATACGACTAGGAAAATATCCCACTTTTTTCTTTTCTTTTTCCTATTTAGAAAAAATAAAAAATAAAATGTAAAATGTAAAATGTAAAAAAGATTTTTAAGTGTTCAATTGGGAGTCAAATCTTGTTTTACAAAAGAAACAATGGGATTATTTAGAAACAAAAGGAATAATTACTTTAGGCTCATAGGTTCAGATCATGCAAAAAAAATCACTTATTTTGTTTCAAAAAGATTAGTATTATTTAGTATTAGATGGAGTAATCACTTTGGGCTCATAGGTTCAAATCATGCAAAAAAAAAATATTACTCCTTTTATCTCAAAACTAAATCTATGGTTGGTTTCTAGTAGGAATCTTATTGTGGGAGTATCATGAATTTATTTTTGAGAAAAAAGGAAGTAACGAAATAGGTTTGCCTCTCTTTCCAATGAGTTTTTATTGATGACATTTTCTTTCAAGGGTCCATATTTAGCATTCCACTCTTTCACTTGTCAATGTATCTCTAAATCTTATGAATTAACTTTTGTTCATCCTTTCTTTAGATGTGCTTTCTTCTATCGATGATAAGAACACCCACTTTATTTACAATCATTATCATGTGGGAAAAATCATAGAATTAAAAAAACAAAATAAAATTTTGTTTCCTTATTTTTTCAAAAAAATTCCTTACATAATTTTTTTTGTGAATAATTTACTTGAAAGTTAAACTCTTTTTATGAAGGCTCAAATATTAGTAAAAATAAGTCTTTTATTTTATTTTATTGCATCACCTACTTCATGGTGTAGTTTCTAAAGGGTCTTCAAAACCAATTAGTCTTCTTTTGATTTTAGAGAGGTCCAAGTAGCTTAATGTTTTTTGTTATTATTTTGTAGCTTCTTTAAAGCACAATCTTTATAGAACATCTTGTTTCATAAGATTATGCTATATATTGTAAAAGAAAATAAAGATTTTGTATTCTTTGTGTTTTAGGCAATAAAGAATAATATTTTTACATTTAATTATTATTAAATCTTATATAGGACATGTCTATAGATACAAGCAAAGAGTAGATTCATTCAATAATTATGATCAAAGTAAAATTTGTAAATAGTTTTTTTTTGCAAGCAATAGTGACATTTTGGAAAAAAAATAACATCTAAGGTTTATTTTGAGCTCAAATTTTACAATTTTTGTATAAAAAGTAAAGTGTTTAGAAGGATTGCATTGCTTGCTAAAACATTCTATTTATTAGAATTAACATAATTTGATTCCATGTTGAAGCTATTAACAATTTCAGATTCCTTTTAATTTTGTACTTCCATGTATTTAATATTTTTTAAAGAACAAAATCAATTTTTTCTTTATTAGATTTTTGTTCACAACTTGTGTAGATTGTAGAATGAAAAAATTATTTCCTAAAAATCTTGAAAGATATAATTAAGCAATATTGCCTTACTATTGGATTTCTTTATGAAATTTTAGGAGAAGATATTTCAACAAGCTAGCTGAAATAGTCAAATACACAATTTTAAAAAAATGTTTAAAAAAGGCTTTTAAGATAATTTTAACATTTGGATGTGAGCGAATTTGAGGGGTTAAATCAATAATTATGTAATATATGCTACTTTTCCATCGAATAAAGAAACACATATATCATTGATTTTTGTAAAATATTGCAATACAATATAATATCAATTATGATATTAGATGTATTTCTTTCAATAGTACCACTTATTCTTTAAAAAATTATTTTTTAGGTGATTTTAAAAATAAACTTTCAAAACAAGTGTCTAAGACCTTAGTCCATAACTAACATGAAATACAATACAACATGGACAATATATAATTGATGTGATAAATACCTAGATTCATTATTATTGTACCAAAATTTAAAAGTTAGTTATAATAATAATCACATATAAATATAATAATTATTATTTTTTTAATACAAATTCAATGAGAATGATTATAAACTTTCCTTTCAAAGCTATTTAAAAGTCCAATCAATTAAAAGAATCCAATATCAAGTATTTTTTGTTATTTCTATATCTTGATTTGTGTCTAATTTTTTAAATTTTAGATAGGTACTTGTCCACCTTGATATTATCTTATTTATGAAACAAAAATCTTGAATTTTATAGAATTTTTGTTACGAAAAAATATGAAATAAGAGCCAATTAGATTGTCGAGTCAAAAGTTTTTAAAGAACTTTAATGCTTCATACCATACAAAATTAAGAATAGAAGATTTTAGAACTTAAATTATTTTTTTCTCAAATTTTTGAAAAATAAAAAAATTGGCTAAAAATAAATTTTAAATAACTTGGGATTTTGTATCTTTAGCATTGATACAAGAAAGAACAAAATGTTTTGAATTTCAAAGAGTTTTCATTATGAAGATTTACAAGAATTAAAAATTTGAAAAAGGATTTTTGCTTAGATTATAGTAGGAAATATATTGAAGAGCCTTCAACAACTATCATATCATACGTCTTAAAAAAGCAAGCATTATTGAAGCAACATAAAAGTCAGATTAGTTTCACTATAAGAAACTTGTGTTTTTTATAATGGATTTTTTTAAACATCCACTTGTTAATAACAATGTCAAACATTACAACAAGATATTACATTGGATGTTGTTGTTAACATGAAAACAAGTGGATGTCGAGAAAAATCCTTCAGAAAAACACGGGTTCCTTATTGTGTTTTTATAATATCAATATTAGACATTATGAATGTTTAGCATTACTTGAGGTGCACAAATGAACTTTGCTATAAGTTGAGAATTGTAAGGCTAAGATAAAAGTTTGAATTTAGGATAAAAACAACTCAACATGATTCAATTGCAATCAGCAATGGCTTCTTGCCATTCTAAAAATCATAATCATATTATACCGACCTTAGAAAGATGAATAATGACTTCATTAGAAATTAGTTTGAATAGATGCAATTCTTAGATAAAAAGAGTAGCTAGGACTACCTTTTGTGACACCTTCTCTTTCAAAATCGTATATGTTCCACAAAGAAAAACCCAAAATGAATACTCAATTGATTATTGATTATATTCTTTTAAAGAGCTAGTTATTAAATCCCAAACTCTTAGAAATATGTGTCATCAATAAATCTAAAGTTAATACGACCCTTTTACTTAATAGAATATATATTTTTTGTCATATTAGATCATTGAAAATTAAAGGACTAAACTGAATTTTTTTCTTCAAATATAATTTTTGTTTTAATAACATCTTACATGAAAATTAGTTAATTGAAATATTTTAATATATAAAGAGATACTCATTACATTGTTGTAAATTATATATTCATTTAAATCTTTATGTTATTTTATAAAAATGATCTTGTATGCAATTTAACACTTCCAAAACTTCGACCATAATGAAATACTAGTTCAAAATTTAGTAATGACTACAAATTTTACATTTCTCCAAATAACATTATAATTTGAAATATTCTTTGTAAGGTTACTCAAGCATAAAGTCCAAACTAAGGTGAGAGTCACTTGTGGCATAAAACCATCAATTGAATTTTTAAACCAATTTCATTGATCATATTATATAAAGAATATATTCAAAAAGGTCCATATTTTATATCACCAAAGTTAATGAAGAATAGTGTATATGTTCATTACAACCTAAAGAAAGAAAAGCAACCTCTAAGTGACCTACTAAAAAATAACCTTAAAAAATATGAAGACTAGGAAAGACATTTATCTATAGATAAAATAAATATGTATCACCACTATTTTCTTGATCCTTATAGGCCAAGTATGTTTCTTTTTGCTTTTGAGAATCATTTCCCCCCTTTTCTTTTTATCGTCATTTGCCTATTGACTACTAGAATTCATACTAAAGGAAAAAACTAATTTTTCATTCAAATGATGAGATTTAGATTTCACAAATTTTCCATCATTTTGAAGTAGTAAACTAGGTATTCAAGTAGTAATTTTTAGTTTTTGTACAATATGATAATTTAAATTTTGATCATTTAGGGTCACTTAAAGGCATTCATATCAAACTCTTAGAATGAAAAATTATCATAACTAAACAAAACACATGAATTAATTGACAGTCCAAAGTTCCAAACCACAGTTGATTTCACTCCACTTCAGTTTCAAAATGAAACACTAGTATCTTTGGGTTCATTGGCTCTAGCTCTGTTACGTGTGCAAGTCCTGGTCTGGTACTGACCTCTCCGGGCCGATACTTGTTTACTGCAGCAATTTAAAGAACACTAACTTAACATTTCACCTCATATTGGTCATTTCCCGTAAGTCAAAGTGAATGAAATAGTTTCGTTTGTTAAAAAGAAAAGAAAAAGGGGGAAGAATTTTGGGAATTGAATTTTTTTGTGGTGTGATCAAGTATAGCTAAGAAAATTTAAAGTCAGTATTTTCGATTCAGAAGGGTTCTGAACCTACCAGCCAGGTGTACTGTGCTGACGTTGAATCAATAACAAGTCCATCATCTGTTCTTCTACATGGTTAGAGCCAGAACATGGCCACCATTTAAACGAAATTCAATTTTGTGTCGGATAAATAAAAATAAAAATCAACCCTTACAGAAGGAAATGGAGAAGTCAAAGACGGTTCAGAGTATCATAACGTCGAGTTACAACTGGTATTAATCAGTCATCTGCGGCATTAACCACCTGACATGGTTCCGTTCAGAAAGTCAGACCAAATTTAAGAGACTACAATTATTGGAAGCATAGTTGGCTGACAGATCTTAAGTGCCCTACTTTGGCTTCATCACTCCACATGATCATAGTATTGATTAGAGTATTAACTCCGAAGTATTTGCAACATCGCAAGCACGTCAGGCACATCTTTAGCACAAAAACACCAAATTCAAGCTCACACGTACGAGGGCCTACTGCTCATCAAAGTTCGGTACAAGATATCAGAAGGAATTTACTTCAATACGAAGTGGAGTGATGAGCTCCTCGTTTCAGAAACGGGCAACGGAGTAAGAAAACAACAGCCCCAAAAGGAGCTCAAATCTTTTCAAAATGTCCCTTTCCATCATTAAGTACTGTTTTCAGTTCGCTGAAATACAACTCTAGCCAACTGCACATGAGTTGCATTGCCTAAGGTTTCCAAGTTCAGCTGATCCAAGACGAAGCATCATCAATATCAAATCGCCAAAGCAATATTTCACAGAAAGACTCCCGCTTTGCTTAAGTAACCCAGAAATCCACTAGATCAAAAACCGGTTAGTGCTCAGGTAAAATACTGTTTGGAACCACGGTAGATGAACCCTACTTACTACTCAACCAACAAAGCTGCTGCAGCAATTATCATCCCTCCAATAGGTGGCGCAAATAGGGAATGAAAGACCAAAAATCCTACAGCCCGGAATTCCATCCTATGGAACTCAACCCATGGATTTGAACCCCGACCTACACATATCACCAGTCCCACTGGTAGGAACATGCCCTCAACAAAGACATCATACATTTCATAAGATTATATAATATCTAGCTATATATAAATATGTATGTATGCCTACAGGCGATCCCATCTCAAAGGATGCAATATCCACCACAATGTAGCAGCAGTTGGATCATCCATCCAGAGAGATGGCACGTCACGTGGACTAGACCCACATCTTCTACTTCATATTGATTACCCAGGCACCTTCCAGCAGGGTTCATTCAAAGGCTCAGCTGGCTAAGAACTTGGCGAGTGGCTGCTTCCCCATCTGTTTCTGCATCATCCGGTGATGACGCGGGACGACGAGGGGGTGCAGCACAAACCATCACTGCTGGACGTAAAACCACGGGCATGGCTGCCCCCCTTTGCATTGTGGGCGCCTGCACACTGCTCCACCATGTTGCAGAACCTGACCAAGACATAGGATTGTAGGACCCATGCACAACAGAAGAACCATGCTCCTTGTCATGTGAGTCGTTCCGGCCATCAGCAGCATCTCTACTGGACTTCGAGCTATCCCCACGCAGCCATTCATCCTCGTCTCGCTGATGGTCCGCATAAGGCACAGCTACCTCGTGCCTCTCTCTACGCATGGGCACAGGCCGGAGGTTCACAGGTGCTGGTCGACCGCCAAAATTGCCCCCCATGGCTCTTTCCACTGCTCTCTTAGCTATGGCAGCATCCCGGATTGCATTAGCATCCCGAAGCCCTGTGGGATCCCGGTGTCCTGAAACATCCCGCATGAGGACCGAGGAACCTGCCCGCGAAGGAACTACAGAACGATACATTGGTGGCGGGAGAGCCCCGACATTTCCATGTGACTGACTGCGCATGTGTCGCTGCTGATCGTTGGACAGATCAGGTACCCAAGACCCTGCATGACTCTGGCTTAAGAGTGTGGTCCCAGGCTGTAATCCTTCCCTCGAAGACATAGATCTCAATCTAATGGGAATCACGCCGCTAGAGGGATTCTGAGCACTCTGCGGCATCTGCATCTCCTTGCCATAATGCAGAGCCAACGCCCTTGCGATGGTGTTCTGTTCTTGCTCGTCACTCATCTCTGTCTCTGTCGGGATGGATACAGTTCTTCCTTGATTGGCAACTGAAATCACAGAGAGTGCATATCTTAGATTGGACGCAGTGTAAAAGTGCCAAAGACGGTCGTATGAATTGAGCCATAAAACCGGAAGAGCTTTGAAAGAAATCCTCATCACCGAAGAAACGGCACATCGGGGCCTCTTCAAGGCCGTCTTAAATAGAAGCGAAACTTCATCAATGCATGCTACTATTCATTGATTCCACAAATTTTATTGCAGGCTAGTGTTGTAGCCCAGTTTGAAACATATTGCCGAAGGAGCTGTCTATACTACAAGAGAAAAGTAGCACGGGGGGCTTACATTGCTTTAGAGCAGACCATGCAGCCATAGCTGCATTTTTCTCCGCTTGTTTTTTGGTTTTCGCAGATTCCCCGTTGAAAGTCATTGAGGCGACCTCCACTGTACATGTAAAGACGGGTAGATGCCCAGGCCCGGATCGAGTGGTTGCGTACACGGGAAGGGCGACACCAGCTCTTTGAGCAGTCTCCTGCAACAAGTTCTTGCAAACACCTGTTTCATCCTGCATTCCATAAACCAGCACAACACTAGTGAGCCCATCAATCAAACTAGAATATGATGCCTGTTCGTATCTATCTATGGTGTCTATATTACCACAGCCGAGAGCGACCAGTTCACTCACGAGAATGCGGGCCGCCAAGGACTGCGATGGGCCGCGCCGTGAGAGCGTGTTGAGCGCCACTTCGGCTGCGGCGTGCTCGGCCTGCCGCAAGGTGTTGCAGTAATTAGGGCTTTCGAACACCTCCCCATTGAAGTTCACGGTCGCCTTGAACCGAGGTGCATGGTCAGGGCCCTCTCTGATGCATGCATACGCAGGCAGATTGAAGCAGCTCCTCTGAGCAAGCTCTTGAAGCTGGTTCTTGTACATACCTGCCACCCCCCGAAACGACGTAAGCTCCACAGCCAAACGTCCATAGCCCGACCGGCAAGACGCCGTTTGTCACAAACCCTATCCACTTTTCAAATTTCCGCATCAACACACCACACAAACAGCAATAACAACACACAACAACGCTCCACCCACCCCCGACGACCACTACCTGGTGTACGCGCATCTGAGTAGTAATGCTCAGCTCGCGAACTCCATACCCCTGCAACGGCATCCCCAACCATGCCCCTTCCCTCTCAAAACACGGCTTCCACCGAGCTACACCCCACCCCCCACCCCCCTCTCTCCCTCAGCCCGTTCTCACCGTCGTCTCCGCCCCCCTCACACACAAGGAAACACTCATACGGAAGCTGCCCTACTCTCCCCCTCCCTTTCCTCCTCCAATCTGCCCGCCCAAGCTCCTCTCTTGTTATTCTCACTCACCTCTGGGGCAGAGAGATGGCACCTGAGTGCGGTGCGGCCTTCACCACATAAGCAGGCACCTCTCCCCAGTCTTTCCCACAACCATGTACCGCACACCCCAGTGGTCTCCTCCCAGCGGCCCTTCTCCAATCTCCGAATGAAAATCGAAAGAAGCGGAAAGTGGAAAGCGCAAGGAAGCCCGCCAAGCCGCGTAATATGTGCTCCTCCCCAACAAAGCCCAAGCAGCAGAAGCAGCAACAACAGCCGCAGTAGCTAGGAGCAGCAAGTCGAAACGCCAGCAACGAACAAAGCGCAGCAGCCGAGCAAGCTACGCAAACCCTGACAACAGAGGTTGTCTCTCTCACTCGATACGATATTCTCGCAACGGAGGAGGTGGTCGCCACTTCCGCAAGATGCGCCTCACATGGCCGAGGAGGAGACAAGGCTGGGCTGGGCTGGCGACGGAAAAAGGGGGGCAGCAAACGGCAGCCGGGATCCTTACTGGAAGAGAGAGGCTGAGAGGGTCGGAAGTCGGAACGGGGCGGGCGGGTTTACGGGCTACGAGGGCAGGCAAGGCAAAGCAAGACAAGGCAGGGACGCAATGGCCTCAAGGCACGGCGAGAAACGCAAACGAGCACAAACACCCACCACGACAACACTACAAAAAGCACCCTACAACACTAGCCGCTAGGCCGCAGAGCCCTACTACAGGGACTTTAATATTAATTAATTAACTAACTAATTAATTTTTTTAAATTTTTTAAATTTTTTGTAGATGACTTATTCTTGAGGGGAAATGGGGTATTATTATTTTGGGAGTATTTGGTGTTGTAGCAATTTATGATATCACTAAATTGCTACCATTTATGACTTCATTGAAATGGGAGAAAATGACTCACCCATTTGGTTGAGTACAAGATTCTTCAATGAATTTAGTAAAGTTTTTCTTATTGTCCATTCATCTCATTTCTTGTGCAATTCTTAAGTGAGTTGGGGAAATGAAGATTTGCTACTGTGATTCCCTCTAATTGGTATATGCATTTGGATGAATTAGAACAAATCCCGTTATAATGCAATGGTGCATGTAGGGTTTCATTGAGTAGTTGTAAGGATGTCATTATGGTTTAGTAAGAATGAATGGATGACAAACTATATGGACAAAAATGTGACAGAAATTGTGACTTATAAAAGTGTAATGTAGTTTCCATTGCATATAAGATATAAATGAATTATCATCCATATTTTTCAGGTGAAAAGAGCTTCGTGACTCCAATCGGAGATGACTTTGTCCTCCAAAACAAGAAATATTTACGAACCTCCCTCTCCAGACACATTGCGAATCTCCACACAAAGTGTTGTAGCGGCAGCCTGTGTGCCCAGATTGTCTTTCGGTTCTCCAACTCTGCCTCACGCAGCCGCGAGTTGCCGCGGCTGGATGTGCCGCGGGGTGCCGCGGGGGGTGGGGGCATTGAAGGTGCAGTGAGACCATGCACCTCGACGCACTGGATATGCGTTCAATTTTGCTTCAGCCTTTCTCCTTCAGTTCCTTCACTTCCTTTGCCTTTGTTCCTGTGTAAGGTAAGGTACTTGGGGCGTTGCCTTCAATTCTCTTCCTTGGGCTCACTGTTCCGGCTCCAGTGCCTTAAATTTTTTTTGGTTTTTTTTTCCAACCCCATTGAAGAGTTTTCATTGCAACACTGACTTCCTCCCATGCAGGGCCTTTTTCTGTTCATTTTTTTTCTTGATTTCTTAAATCAAATCTCCGTGTGCTGGATCGCAGAGAGAATCAATAGTCTCCATCCATCTGTATTAGGGTTGGCTTAAACGACATTGCAAGTAACTTATGAGGGGCAATTTGAAAGTCAAAACTTAAGTCTTCACATAGTCCTTGATTTCAAAAGGGTTTTTTTAACATAACTAAAAAATTGTATCTCCTATAATCTACTTTTTATTTTGTTTATCATTTTTTTCAGAATTCCATTCAAAATTGTTACTTTGGTGAAACTTTGAAGATAGCATCTTGAAATGTAAAAATACAACACTTTGGAATTTTTTCAATTGAATTTCTCTTAGAGTAAGCTTAAGGAGTACACCAATTATACTCAGATATTTATTACTATTAGATCCATGTTTTGAAACAAATTCATACTATTTTAAGAAATTTTGTAATTATTTTGATTTTTATGAAGAAATCACTTTCAAAAATCATTAAAATTCATTTTAGTTTTATTTATTTATGAAAAATGAAGATAAATTTAGATATATATTACTACATGAAAAAATATAAAATATTTGAAATATATACTTTTAATAGTTTAAACTTCATTTGAAAACTAATGAAGTTTGACCAAGCAAGAACATGAATTGTCCTTTAATGGCTATCTTGTAAATTTTCAAACTATATTACAATAAGATCATTGTAAAAACATATCGTAATAGATATTTGTTAATCCCTTCAAAGTATCTATATCATAGATTCTTATAGAAATTTTTTCATTGATATGTTATTTTATTTTTCTTGAAGTTTTCTTTGTGAATAAAAATTAGTTGGTATTTCTTTTTCAAAACATTAGTCATCCACCTTGTGGAAGATTGGGCATTTACGAGGTGAGAATTTATTTGCCCTTGGTCCTAAGATTGTCTTAGAAATTGGATAAGTGATACTAGAGTCATTGCATATACTTAGGCTTACCAAATCCCCCCCCCCCCTTTAACTTCCAAATTGCAAAAGAATGAAGGATTGTAGAGCATTTTTATACTTTTGTCAACTTGTTTTTAGAAAAAAACAAACATCATAAGTAGTCAAAAAAAAACACATGACTTCAAATTATAGACCAAATGGGGAGACTATACACTAAAACTCGCCTACCACCCCAGTTTCCCATTAGTTCCCCCCTTCCTTTCTCAAAAAATTTGTGAGCCGTTGATTTTTTTGAAAAAAAATGCTTACCCTCAAAATTGACGTTGATTTCTCAAAAAATCACAAGATGTTGATCTTGTGAAATTTAATCTGAGTCGTTCAAATATAAAATACAAATACTGAATACCAATACAGATACGGGTACTGGATATGCGTACTGAATATATGTATCGAATACGGATATTGAATACGGGTACTAAATACGGATACAGTATTGGATACGGGATCAATTGTCCCATATTGTTTGTCAAGAACTTTGATTCTGAAGATTACAAGAGGGGGTGGGGGTGAGGGGGGTGAGATAAAAAAATTTAAATCAAATTTCAAATGATAGGTGCGGGTGGTAAAATAAAAATTGAGGGGGGGAGTGCATAGTGACACAAAGTGTCACTATACAGCTTGAGTGTCTAATAACTACAATACCCAAAATTCTTGGCATGTTTCATACTAATCTATTTCTTTCAATTTTATATACTATTGCAATGCTTAACCCATTAAAGATCAAAGGATGGTCTAAATTTACAAAATTGTA
Source organism: Pseudoscleropodium purum (assembly GCA_963969395.1). Taxonomy (NCBI): domain Eukaryota; kingdom Viridiplantae; phylum Streptophyta; class Bryopsida; order Hypnales; family Brachytheciaceae; genus Pseudoscleropodium; species Pseudoscleropodium purum. The sequence goes on from OZ017799.1 coordinate 5,135,233, forward strand.
AAGATGTATTATAAAATGCAACTAAGAACAACAACTTAATGATGAATTTCAAAAAAACAATTGTGAAATATAACTCATAAATCATTTCAATACAATATTTTGTAATTAAGCAAAGTCAAATTTCCAACAAATTGGTGAAAATGAAAAGAGATTTTGGTATCATACAAGTGAGACAAGCCTCAATAGTAAAAGCACTAGCATTTATGGCAAGGTTCTTTTTTTCTAATGAATTTTCTATAATTTTTCTACGTAAAAGTGTATAAACTTACTTCTTGATCTACACAAAGCCCACAAACACCTTACTACCACATAATTCAAAATGTCTTCATGAGGGGGTAGATTATTAACACCCCTAAAAAATTCTAATTCAAAAGACCATTTGCACTAGTATTTATTCACTACAAAAACTTGTGTCAAGTCTCATATGCTCCTTGAAAACATAATGGTAGTGTACCTTCTTCTATTTACTTGTTTAATAAAAATTCAACCTTTAAATTTCGCAAAATATTTTGTTTTTTCTTTATACTAAAAAAGACTTTGGCCTTTATTGGTGAATAATGTAATGCTAAATTTTTAATACGATTATTGTCATCAAAATTATCAACTTTTTAAACATTCTCGTAAAAAACATCAAAAAGGATTCACCAAAAAATGCATTATTTTGATATTATATATAAAATTTACAAAGGTTTAAAGTTTTATAGTCTATAGATGATCTAAAGCTAGTATAAGTTTGATGTCAACGTGTACTTGTTGTACACAATTATGGAGTGTCACATTCACACATGCATTGCAATTATTAGATGTAGTTATTTCAAGTTGAATATTGTTGAGTGCTATTGAGGTGAATTAATGTGACCAAAGCCGAGACTCTTTGTACACAATTTTAGAAAAACAAATTGATTAAAACCCATCAAAGGGGCATGAGTGCAATTTTAAAAAGAAAATCTTCAAAAAAAATTAATTACACAAAATATGCTATAAGTGTTTCAAAGTTGTTCTAGTAACATTTAAAGGCTTGAAACTTAAGTAAAAAGTTGTTGGCTATGTCATGGTTATCGATTTATTGTAAACAATAGGAATGCACATCAACCTCAATGTAATAGGAAGAGCATTGTCTATACTAGCCTTAGACGACTCTCTATTAGATGCAACCATACCATGATTGCCATCAATAATAATGACAATGTTCTTATTTGGCTCCAAAATTTCCAGACATTCTCTTTAAGAATATAAACATGTTCTACACTATTTTGTGTTGCATTCAAATTGGATGTGAGAGGTGGCCAATCCAAATTTGCAAAGCAATACTTTAGATTTGTGCACTCAAAGAAGATTCGAGCCACATCATCCATGTGAATGGCATCCAAATTCATTATACATTTCCAAAGCATTGTTGCCCTAATATAGTCCATCCTATTATGTCTTCTTAGCAAAATCCAAGAAGCAAAAGAAGGATATTGTTCAAACCTCAACATTAGCTAGATGGTGCCGGGAAGAGTACTTTTTAATAAGATTTCTTCATCTTCTATTAACAAAATGGATAACTCTAGCCTCTTGACTAGGTTCTTGTGTGTCAAATTGATCATGTTCTTTGTAAACAAAGTACCATGCTTCAAGTACTATTCATTCATTAGAGGGGATTTGAGGGCATTATAAGACTATGAGTTCCCAGATAGGAGGGAACTATGGAAAGTGTGCCACATCAACAATTTAACATGGCCAAGACCCTATCACATCAGATAAAATTATTTAATTAATTATTTCATATTTTTCAAAAAATATTTTCCATAATATTCTCAAAAAATGATTGATTTACAACAAGGGAAATAGCTTTGTAATGACCCTCCCATGCTCTCAAATTCCCTCTAATGTCTCCCTTTGTAATCTACTCCATGGTCACATCCTTGTATATATATTAGAAGTGATCTTTGCCTTTGTCTTTCATATTGTATTCTTGCATTCTAATGTATATTTGCAAATCATTATTGTAGAATGCCTTTGTCAAATCATGGTGTCCAAGTGGAACATTTGAACACCTTTTTTACACTTGAACTCTTTTCCACTACAATTTTCTTTTACTATTGGCACTTTTTTTACTACATGCACAATGTCTCCTATAAGTTTTTTCATTACTGTAACCTTTTAGCAACAATAACTTCATCTACAAGTTTTTTTAAAGGTTGAACTTCCAATTCTTTCCTTTTGAGGGCTTCAACTTTCATATTGCTTCTCAACATGGATAATTCTTATAAGATGAAATAAAAGTTTGAAGCAAAAGAATACATGCTTGTAATGTTATTGATGTTGCGACCATATACTAACCAAGATTGTTGACCTTAAAGCTGAGAAAATGATAATGAAAATATTTAGTCAACACAAACTAATTTTGTTCAAATGATTCAAAATCTTCATTATCGACTGAAATAATGCACAAAAAAACAAAAAAGAGTATGAAACAAAAATTTGAATCAAATAAATACCTATTGTTAATTCTACAATTTCAACTAATATTGTGACCCCAAAGTTTTGTTGCAAATTGTCTAAGACTATTACCCCCTAAGTTGCAAGAAACCACAATAACAATATTTAGTTACAAATGTGAGCATCAACCCTATAAGGACACATCAAAAAATGCAAATAATAAATATGGCAACAATGATACAATTCTAAAACCTATGTCAATAAGTAGGCATGGAATTGTGAGGTCTACATTGTAATCACACCTAATCCATCAACAAGTTGTGCTTGCTCTTCAAATATACTTAATTATTAATACAAACAATGTGAGATCTTGCATCATAACAAAGCCCAAAATTCTAACTTTGACTTGCAACTATGTCCAATACATTGACAACACTGTGAACTAAATTAAAGCTATGACTTGTATTAATTTCTTTAAGTTGGATGCCAATGTCTCTAGTGATGTGGCATTGTAATGCAAAAGGCACAAGAAGAGAGTAGGAACAAAAACAAAAACCTTGCACACATCAAGAGAGACAACCAAAGGCAATGCGTCAAAAGGTCATTTAAATGGCACTAAACCTTTCTTGACCCAACTCAACCCTTTTCTAACTCTTAGTCTAGCCAAACCTATATTATCATTGGATTTTTATTTTTATTATTATGTAACCATGTAATCAACCTTTTTGAAATGAATTGACTAGTGTTTTTGAAGGTACCCTCAAGGAATGACTGCAAGAAACACTTGTCTTATTTGTTGTCCCCTTGGCCTTAGACATGTTTTTTTTGGCTCATATTTTTGTATTATATGTCAATTTAAAATGAAATTTGAAATTAAGGTACATGTAGTAGTTGTAGACATTGTGTAATTTTTCAATTTTATTTTAAACAACCCTCAATTGGATGTCTACCTTGACCTTTTGGGGGTAGTACTGTTTTTGACCAAAAAAAAAGAATTTGAAGCTCAAAATTGGAATTCAAGGACTTCTATTAGAAATATATAAGTCCATAAAAAGATTTTTTAGAAATAATTAATCGTCCACCTTCCATGTATGCTCAAAGTACACTATCTTTGCACAAGTGCAAAGAACACAATTTTTTTTCTAAAGATGAAAATGGTTGAAAAGAAGAATCTTCAAGTTAGGAAATTTTTTTATTTTTATTTTTTATTTTTGAATGTTTTTACTATTCTTTAAAAATCAAACATCAAAATGTTTGTTTCTTGGTATTTTCCTTTGTATTGCTTTTGTGCATAACTTTTAGAGATAAATTTTTCTAGGTCTGAAATTTTGAAAGCATACTATTTCTAATGGTTTACAAATTATTCATATTTTATTTAATTTTAAAAAATATTCCAAAAGTCACAACACTCATTGAAATCGGTTGTTTTGAGTTAAGACTCCAAGATATAAGTCTTGCAACATACCTTGCAAAAATTATATGTGTGACTTCAAATTTGGTCTTATGCTAGAAAGCCCATTTGCACAACTTTCAAAAGTCGAGTTCTTTTTATTATTAGATTAATAATTTAAAGTAAAAATTAGTTCTTGTCTCTTTTGACTAACTAAAATGTGTAATTTAGACACCTTAGGATATGAAATTTTGAAGTTTCAATTCAAAAAGTCCTAAATTAATAGGCTTCGAAATTTGAACATGTATTGATTATATTTACATTATTTTTATATGTATTTATCACTTATATTGATTGCACTTATAGTTTATGATACCAACTTCATAATTTTTTCCCTCAAGTAAGTATATAGTTTGCGTACACAAAAATTTAGAAAATGGTTGTATTGGTCAAAAATGGTATTAATAAATATATTATTATTTTTCTTAAATTGTAATATATCATTCAATACAAACAAATAAAAAGGTGAAAGCATCAAATTCTTGTACTATTTATTGCATTTTGGCTTTACATATCAGCATATTTTATGACTATTGAAGTAATGACAAAATGGAAACAAAACTTAAAACAAATTAAGATGGATAATATTCAATTACTATCATCTTTATATATTTTAAAATATCTATTATTAAAAATGCAACTTAAATTTGTCCTACTTTCAAGTTTTATAGTTTTTAAGACTTTCAAGTGTCTAAAATTACAATCAACATCTCAAACTTTTTTAATTAATTTTTGCAAGAGGCTTAGATCTATAATATATATGAAGTACCTAAAGTAGAAAATTCTATGTCTACCGCACATATACAAATTTAATTCTCTTACTTAAGAATTTTAAGTATAAGATTTACTCTTTTGTCATTTCTTTGGTGAAATCTCATTTCAACAATATTGATAAAAAGAGTCTTACTTATTTATTCATTATTTTTCAATAATTTAAATATGTATTTTTTATAAAAATTTTAATGAATGTTGTTAAAAAGATAGAGTATTTAATAGTGCAATGGTAATGAAGTTGCTCTTTATAACACATCTTCATATATTTAAACATTTGGACTATCTACACATTTCTCTTAAGGGAGTAATGTCCATTTTGTTGGAATCTAAGTATTTTTTTTCTTGTACTCATTAAAAATTCTTAAACAAATCCAATTTTACTAAAATTACTTGTTAATATTTGTGTATGTGCATGGTAAAACTATCATTTAATTCAATCAATTTACATAAATGAAACTGTAACAAAATAAAATGGATTTTTTTTAATCTTATAATTGAGATAAACTCATTTTTTACTTTCAAATTTGGCAAGTAGGTAACTAATATGATACAATAAGCATTAATGAAAAACTATTTTTAGAGCAAATCTCATTCCAATTGTAGTAAAAGTTTGTTTGTAGAGACTATAAGAAAGGACCTAAATCCTAATTTCAAACATTATAACCTTACTATCAAAGTTTTAAGATAGTTACTATCACAATGTCCAAAACATTACCACATATTCCCACATGAGTCCACTATACGTTGACAAATTTATACTTATGAATTTCAAAAAATGTTATTTTCAAGCTCATAAGAAACCATGAAACATTTTCTAGTGAATTCCTTTATTTTAGAACTTTTTTATATTACAAGGTCAATTTTAAATATACTACACCATTTGTTTATTTTGAAATTTGGTATGCATGCAACTAATATGAAGTAGTAATGAGTGCTAAAAATGTCATATATGTGAAGTGCAAAATAAACACCTCAAGGTGAGTTAAAGTCTATTGACCTTGTCTACTAGTGTGATTAATATTTTTTTCCTCCAACTTCAAAATGAACACTAAAATTTTGCAATCTAAGTGGTCTAGTGAGTTGAAATATTTTCTACAAACTTATATATTGGTCTATTACACTATTGTATGGTTGAATTATTTTCATTCTTACTCGATGCATTAGAAAATGGTAGTTTAGACAATCATTTTTGGATGAAATGAATCTTTGATTCTTTAGGAAAAATTAGAATTGTTAAACAAATGTAGGATCCATTTGAATGGCAAGAAGATTCATTTCAAGTTGAAAGTACTACAAGACTTATATGAATTTTGTTTATTTGAGGCTGCTACAGTACTTTATTGATTCCTTGGGGGAACACTAGGCATTAGTCTTAGAAGTATACTTGAATCTAAAGATAGGATCTTGAAGAAAAAATTGAGCAAATTTAAAATTTAAATTTTATTACTTCCAATACAAGTGTAGATTTTAGAAGCTATCACTAACATAAGATTTGAATATTGTTGGTGCTAAATCTAAAATTTTGGGTTCTTGATTTGTAGTTTTACTATAGGCACATATAACTTGCCAACCCCTAGATTATATAATTCACTACTAGAAAACTTCATATTTTCTGTTGTCTTAGTCACATTGATTCGGGCAAAATTCAACAGATTTATGTCTAGATCAACAAATTTCTATCCAAATCAATGCAACCAAAACAACAAAAAATTTGGATTTTCTACTAGTGTATGCTCTTCAAACTCTAACTCTCTTTCTAGATTTTAATAATATTAAATAAGGTGCACTTACAAAAGAATGTTTTGGGTATTGTGTGATGCAAGTGGATGTTGATTGTGGAAGAATAGAGACACATTCTAACATTTATTGTCTAGCTACAACTATGATTGGGCCATTTTCAAATGCTACAAGGTTGCTTCTTCCATTACCTCCCCCTAGTTGTTGAAGATTTCACTACAAGAAAAAGGGGTGTTTTGAGCATAGTCTTAGTAGTATAGTCTTTTAAGTAATGACCTTTAAGGTGTCTTTTTAATAAAATTTTACTGAAAATACATGTAGTTTAAGTAAAGCTTACTAAAAAGATGTTGTAAAGGTCATTACTTAAAAGACTAATATACTACTAGGACTATACTTAAAATACCCCTTTCTCTTGTAGTGAAAGTTCAATGTTTGCAAGTTTTGATTCTTCTATGACTTGCTAGAGATGAGATTCATGGTAATGATGAAGAGGCAAATGCATTTACAAATAGGAACAATGTGATTTATTGCAAATCCCCCCTCAATCCATGCATTCATGAGTGTAGTTGTGTAGATAGATTTTATTTTAGTTTATGGAGTTTTGTAGCATTCCATTAATTTTATGCACAATATAGAAATGAAAATGATATGTTGCTAAAATCATGAATATATTCAAATAGGAGTTCCTAATTTTTTACTTTGCAAATACAAATATGTTGAATAAGAAATGCAAATACAAAATGTTGAGGTTATTTTGCAATTGGAATACATTTATTTTTTGCTTAAGAAGTTTTGGCATTGTGTAACACAAATTTGTATACTTGATGGATTTGCACAATTCATTTGATTTGTAGTAGTAATAAAGCTAATAAGGGTGTAAGTATGCTAGACCTATGTAATTTCGGCAAAATTATGTTGTACTTTTGTGTACTCAAAATACAAAATTGTACTTTCTGTACTAGAATTTAGGGTTGATGTTTGTGACTTCTGAGTGATTGTAAGGGAGGAATTATGTGTTGGAGATCAATCACTAAGTATATTACAGGTTGGCAAAAAGTACTAGTGAAATCCAAGGTGGTGCATTTATGAAATATTCGTTACTCAAAAAATAAAAATGTACTAAAAGTACTTTTTGTATCTAGAAGCGCCACAAAGTATTTGACAGAAAATTAATTTTTTTCTTTATTCATGTTGAAGCCATTTTAAAGCTAGCTTCCACCATTTATAATCTTGGATCCAATTCAGAAAAGGTGGATTTTTCCAGTAGATATCCATTGCAAACAAAATGCATTGATTTCTAAGATTTCTACCACATATGAGCTATGAACATTAAATTGAGAACAAATTCCAAGACATTGCCTTTTTTTTTTAATCTTATTTTCCCAAAAAATTCAATGCTTCTAACTTCAGATGATCAAGATATTTGTACTTTTATGTGAAAAAGTACATTGCAACACATTGGAAAAGTACAAATTTCTCACTTTCAACTTGGTTATTCAAGAAACCAAAAATGCCCATAGGTTCTTTACATGTATAATGTCTAGAAAAACAAAAAAAACATGGAAAAAGCTTCTAAGTTCAAGCAATAACTAATACAAAGTCATTTTTTCCTAAAAAACTACTTTGTGACTTGAAAAAGTACATGGTCTAGCATACTTACACCCATAATTGTCATAGTAGTATTGTTTTCTTTGACTTTTAATTAGCTGCTACTAGTAAAACCCCTAGTTTGTATACGCTAGCATTGCATTCTCTAAATCCATTTCAAAAGTTTGAGGTTATTTGAAAATGATTTGGCACCTTCAATTTGGTCCATTGTAGAGACTGATTTCATTTGGTGTGTAGAAGGAAAAGATTGTTAGTGGTAATAGTTATAGGTGGATTATGGATGTTAGTACGTCTTTTTTTATCTTGAAGGTATTGTAGGTGTTACTCTAATTGATCTTCCCCTATAATTGATTGTATGAAATTTTATGTTTTAATAGTTGTAAGTTTTGTGTTGTGATTGTATAAATCCTTAACATCATGTTCTAAACTAGCAATTTGATTCTTGTCATATTTGGAGTGATATTGTGGTTATGCCTGCTTATTACATTTTCATGATACTATCATTTTTTTAATAAATAGATACATTGTGGCTTTCATATTACATGTAATCCTAAGCTGATTTTTTTTGGATTTCAACGTATTGTTTTCACTTGTTAAGTAGTTCATGTTGATTTTTCCATGCAATTTTGCTTGCTCAAGTATACAATTGCTTAGAAAGAAGAGAGCAAATTAGGTAGTGCTAATTGTAATGTTGGTTGTTTTCATCTTCACACAAATTTATTGATTATAAAAATATATGCAATAAGACATGCATACATCAACTATGCTAGCGTGTGAGTTTGGAGATGTGAACCTATGAGCCTTGAATCTAGTTGTAAGTATGTACATACAACCATTTGAAGGTATTAATAATATATGTATTTATAACGTGAAAAGAATTTGTAATATAGGTACCTATAATGTAGACACCTATAACCATACAAGGTGTCCATAATATAGACTCTTAAGCTCATGGGCTTATAAATTCTATACTCATGGGCTAACACTCCTCATGCATACATTAGCAACAATAAGCATTTAGCGCATTTTGTCCAATCTAAAGTAGAAACTAAGACCTTAACCCTTCAAAGTCCAACAACTTTTTGACAATGAAGATTTTCAATGAATTATCCCACATTGATATTTTGTTGCACATGAATGTGCTTGAAATTTTTAATTTTAACCACACAAAAGTAAAGACTACTTTGTTTAGTATGCATAAAATTATGCGTGAAAAATAATGACAATTGAATTTTTAGATTATAATAACTTTTGATGATCAACTCTATAGGAAAAAAACGCAAATTTGGAGGGAGAAAATTTATAAGAAGATGAATAATGTTTTTTACCCTCTAAAAATCATTGAATTGGATTCTAAAGCCAATTTTTTTCATTAATTTAGAAAATAAAAAATAAAAAACTCTCTCAAATTTGTACACATTTTCAAACAAAAGGAGTAGAAAGCTAAAATTGACCAAATTGGATCCTACAAAATAAAAATAAAAATAATATACATATCAATTTTTAAAATTAAACAAATAATATTACTAGCATATTATTTGGAACATATTAAAAAAATTTGAAATCATTCTAATTGTTTTGTATTTTTAATGACACTAGATTGAACATTGTATTTTTTAAATTTCCAAAAAATTTAATTAGTTTGTTTGTGTAAAATAAAATGAATAAAGACTCAAAATTTCTAAAAAAAAATGTATTTTTCCATCCCTACTATTCCTTTTATTCTATACAAATTCAATTTGCTCCCTTTTCTATTAGAAAATATTTTCTAAATAAAAATTTAAATACTTCCACATTCAAATTTTGAAAAAGTCTCTAGTTTACAAAATATTGAGATTTGTTTCACCCTACCGAGAATTTGCCATTGAAAAGTTGAGGACATTTTGTGTGTTCTTGGTCCTTGAGAAGTTAAGCTCACATTGCACAAGCCAAAAAATTACAAATTTTTTAAGCAAAAAATAGCCCCACCTAGAACGCTCCATTTTAGAAAATTAGATAACAATAAGGTTTGCTTAATTCATAGAAAGACATCTCATGTCTACTTTCTTAAATGTCCTTTGTATACACTCATAAAGAAAACTGAACAAGTAGTGCCCCCCCTTTGAGTTTGAGTTTTTAGTCATGATAGTTAAACTAGTAAAAGAACATTTGCAATATTGTTTTCATTTCTCCCCTTCAAATATTAACTGCTAAAGGACCAAGCTGTAATTTTTTGGGTAATATAGCAAATTTGGACACCTCAATACGAAAGGAATTTGTATTTAATTTTTTTGAAATTTTCACACAACATGGAGACCAAATTTTTTTGTAAGGCACAACAATTTTCATAAATTTTGACTACATGGTTAAAAAGTTATTGTATGACATATAGTTTCTTCCCCCGGTAGGGCAGATTGGGTAAATAAGAAAAAATCACTTTTTTCATAAATAAAAATTTAAAATTAGTTTTCAAGATTTTATATATGTGTAGAAAGCTTTGAATCATTCAATTTTGATCAATGAGAAAAAAGTTATGAAGAGTTTTAGTTTGCTAGCAAGTTATCATTTCTAGACTCTAAAATAAACTTTGAAGTCTTTACTAACTCTATTTTTTTCTATTTTTTGAAAAAAATAAAACCATAGGATGCAAATTGTTTATTACAACATTACAACTATTGGGATTGGCATTTTTCAATTGCATAATTAAATTCTTACCAATTTAGTATTTTGAATCATTCTCTACTTCTTTCTAATTATTATTTTTTTCTATATGTTATACAATTCCAAATGGTCTAAAATTTTCAAGCATGTAGCCAACTTCCTTTGACAAATTAATCCAAAGAAACACTACCATTTTAGACATTTTTCAATACAAATATAGCCGTGTAAAGTGCATCCACCTTATTTTTATAGGTCCCAAGAGAATTTGGGTCAATTCAAACATTAATATCTTGCAGTCTACATGGTGAAATTTTTTGAAATTTTTTCTACATCTTTTGAAATCAACATTCAAGAAGATTTTATCGTTAGGTGTGTCAAAAACTTGTTTTTTTTCCTAAAATTTGGCTTTTATATTAGAAATGGGAGTTTGGGAGCATTTTTGGTGTAAACATAGTCAAATAATTTTCAGGGTTAATAGATTTCTATTGTTGTTTTTATATATTTCTTTAGCACAAACTAATTGCATTAATTTCTATTACTTTATCACCAAATGAGGTTTGCTCTATAAACCATAAATCCTTAAAAAAAAGCAAAAGGTGTGTAGAGAATGAATTTCAAGGACTTATGCAACCTCATAATTATATGCTTATTCATCTGAAAGTATCTTTAGAATAACCCTAATAAAAGGCTTCTTTTTTAAGAATTAGGGTTGAATTTCCTCTTTTATTTCCTCTTAGTACATCCACATTTTGCTTCACATTTAAAAAAAATTTAAACACAAAATATGAAAAAAGAATTGAGATATATAAATAAAATAATTAAAAAAATTGTGTTTTGATCTCTCAAAATTCCAAAGTGGTCATCAAATAGTAATGCCAAATACAACATAGCCTTAGTAGATTATCTCTATTAAGATTGAGGCCCTTTGCTCATCGATAAACACTCAAAACTGTAATTTTTGTAGCAAAAAGCAAAAATATTGAATAAATTTTATTTTTTTTGCATATCTATTCATAGGATTTGGCACTAGATTAGATCTTAAACTACACGCCAAGTTCTTGGGCTTGGTTTCAAATGAATCTTTGACAAAAAGTTGCTTCGGATTTGAGGGAATGCTTCAACTTATTGAACCCATTTCAATACTAAGCAAGGCTTGTTAAACATTGCTTTTAGTCAAATACTATTCATTGATCAATTTTATCATTTTCATTCATACTACTAAAACCACAGTGACCTTTGTAATATTACCTCCAAACTATGTGATATTACAGAAATACAATGGCCATTGAAGAGAGGTGATATTAGAGAGGATTGGCAAAGTAATTTTAAAAAGGTGTCATTTTGATTGCTTGTTTTGGCTTCAAACTTCATTGCACTTCCACAATTTCATGCTTTTGTAAGCTTTGAAAATTCATAAATTCCATGTTGTATTGCTATTACCAAATGATTTGAAAAAATTGTTATATTGAAGTAATTTTAGAACCCATAATATTTCATGTATTTACAAAGGTTTTGAAATTTACAAATTTGTCATTTTGATTTTTCAATTTTGGTCACTATTATTTATGAGGCAAGAACTTTTTGGAGTGACGATGTTAAAGTATTCAATTGAGCTCAAGAATGCTTCCAAGGTACACAAATTTTCCTACACTAATTTTGAGTAAATTAGACTTTAAGTAAATTAGACTTTAAGTAAATTAGACTTTAAGTAAATTAGACTTTAAGTAAATTAGACTTTAAGTAAATTAGACTTTAAGTATAGACTAGTTGTTCCAAGATTGAGCTTAGTTTGAGCAATTTGAGTGTAATTTGAGTCTTGATTTGATAATTTAATCCTTTCAAAGTCTAATTTAAGAAAGTACAATGAAATTTGAAGCATCTCTTTAATATCACTATGTTGATCCTCTCTAATATTACCTTTCTTCAATGTCTATTGTATTTCTGTAATATCATAGAGTTTGAAGATGTGATATTATAAAGAATTGTATTTCTATAATTTCACAAATTTTGCAGATGTGATATTATATAGTTCATTGTAATTTTGAGTTTCCTTTGAATAATTTGAGTCAAATTTCAACAGGGTTGACAGGACGGTCGGATGTCCACGACGTCCGGACGCGTCCGCAGCGTCCGCTGACATTCGCGGACGCCGTCCACCCTGTCCGCCCGTCCGCCCCACCTGTCCGCCTTCCGACGGCGGGAGGGACGCTGCATCCGCTGGCGTCCGTGCGTCCGGGTTACGGACGCTTTTTTCGGGCGGACGTAGAGATTCGTCAACCCTGAATTTCAATGATGCAATCTAATTTAATTTCAATAGTTTGATCTAATTTGAACAATTTGACCTATTTCAAGCTTAATTTTAACATTTTGAACCTAATTTGAGTAATTTGAGTCAAATTTCATTAAAACAATCTAACCTATTTTTAATAATTTATTTTAATTAGAGCTTAATTTGAACAACTTGAACATTTTTTTTAGCTTCATTTTAGCAAATTGAGGCAAATTTAAGCAATTGAATCTAATTTCAATAGTTTGACCTACTATGAGTAAATTGATCCAATTTTACTTGAATTTCTGCAATTTGATATAATTTAGCCTAATTTGACCTAATTTGACTAACTTTTGGAAAAGGTTCTAAAATCCAAAATTTTATTGTTGAATATATTTTGATGTGTAGTGGATTTTAGAAGACAAAGTATTTGGAGTGAAGAAGTAAAGCATATTCAAGGGGTGCAAATTTTTGGAGTGCAAGTTATATAGATGCAATCCCCAACCTACTTTTTTATACTTGTGCATCACAAAGTTTCTACTCTTTATGGGTTTGGGAGTTTACAATTTGGATATTTATAATCCTACCTCATACCACTGTTTTTTGTCATTTTGAATTTGAATTTTAAACTTTCTATCTTTAGTGAATTTTAGGATTTTAGGATTATGGTTTAGGATTTTTATAATCCTTTTATAAGCCTTTCTTTTTTGTAATTTTGCTTTATAAAATTTCACCCTTGATGGATTTAACGATTTATAGTTTAGGATTTTTATTATCCTATATCTTAAACCCTTTTGTAATTTTATACTACCAAGTTTCATTGTTGCAAAGTTTGAGATTTAGGATTTTTTTTATCTTAGCCTAAACTTGTGATTGTCATCTCTATCTCTGTTAGACTATAGCTCATGCTTTGTCTATGATTGATGACTATAGATTTCAATATTGATGGCATTGGATCCATGTGCATTCAATGATCAAAATGTTTGGCATTTTATTTTAAGAAAAAAAAGGCAACAATTTGTTGTTATAATGACAAAGTTATAAGTGAATATGTTAGCCTTCCTATTGTCCATTCAATGCACAATGAGCTTTTTATGGGTAATACACCCAATTCTTGAGGATTTCTTATATCTAATACAAAATGTAATCAAGTGTTTGCATTTACAAATATGTGTAGTAAGTTTCACTTTGGCCAACCAAAGGTTGACAAATATGTATTATTCATATTAGAAATTTAGAGCTCAAAAAAAGTCATAGAGCAAGATTTCCGCAAATTTACTTTTTAGATGATGATTTGCAAATGAATTGTCTTATGGAGATCTTTGATGATCTTGATTGCAACGTTGTTAACAATATCCAAAACATTTTAGAATCAATAATTGCATTAGTTTGTGGTTTCAAGTTGTGGTTTCAAGTCTTCACATAAAGTTCTTTTGGGGGGACATAACTTGGGACTTTGTATCTCTGGTGAGACTCCTATCGGTAAACATCATTGTTGATATAATCTACTTATGGTTCTAAAGATTGTTGTTGTTCTTGACGAACAACACATGGAATCTAGTTGAGATATTATTCTTTACTAATGTAGTGGAGATTTACAATGGATAAAAGAAATTCATCTAGCTTATGGTTCTTTATCCAATCCTTTGTTGTTTTCAGATGGTTGATGTGAGTGGTTACCCACTTTTAAAGCAAATACTAGAGTGACTTTAAAGTCATTTGTCCAATATATGCTTTAAAAGCAGCCCGAGCCTAATGTGCTACATAGGGTTGGTAGGTTGTTCCAACAATATGTAGTAGATCAATGTTTGCGTATAGAACATGAAAATCTGTAATTTATTAGACAACATCAAGATGAACTTTGCATATAATGTTATTAGGGGATTATAGATGCTATGTAGAAAGACAACAAAGCATGCATTGGGTGTCGCATTGTTTTACATCCGACATTCCTTGGATCCTCTGGATACATGCAAAAACTCTTTCATAGTAGTATAGTTTTGGTTAGAGTTTTAGGCAAACCAGATTTGTTTGTAACAATGATGTGTAATCCAACTTGGTTTGAGATCATTGATGAGCTTGAACCAGGTCAAAGTCCTCTCAATGGTTCAAATGTTGTTGTGAGAGTCTTTGAGTTCAAGTTAAAAGCAATGATGGACAAAATCACAAAGAATATTGTGTTGGGGGAGACAATTGCTTTTTGTTACACTATTGAGTTTCAAAAGTGTAGTCTTCTTCTTGATCACATTTTTCTTTGGTTGAAAAACAAGGTCAACAATTGTGACCTTGTAGATAGAATTGTATGTATTGAGATTGTAGATTTGGATAGGCAACTACAACTTTATGTTGTGGTTGCTAAATATGTGATGCATGGTCCATCAGCGGTTTGGATAATCTCAATTGTCTATGCATGGGGGATGAAAAATACTCTAAGCAATATTCAATGCAAACTCAATATACCACCAAGATGGATGGTTATGGTCATGTTTTGCATTGTCCTTGAAATCATAGTCAGTATGTCAAGAATTGCACGTGTAATTAGA
Organism: Pseudoscleropodium purum; assembly: GCA_963969395.1. Classification (NCBI taxonomy): domain Eukaryota; kingdom Viridiplantae; phylum Streptophyta; class Bryopsida; order Hypnales; family Brachytheciaceae; genus Pseudoscleropodium; species Pseudoscleropodium purum. The sequence continues at coordinate 5,150,678 of OZ017799.1, forward strand.
TTTTTCATTTGGACAATCAATAGATTGTGCCATATAATCCATTTTTAGTGGATCATTCGAACTACCATACTAATGTGGAGGTTTGTAGTTCAGTTAATTCAATAGAAACTATCAAATGCATCCATAAATACGTTTTTAAGGATATAGATTGCAATGTTTAAGAAATCAATGAGGTCGTGGATGAAATTTAGGAATTCTTGGAGGGATACTATATGGCTGTCTAAGAAGCATGTTGGAGATTCTTTGATTTTGAAACCAACAACAAGAGTTATAATATTTGTTGTTTACATGTTTGTCTTCCCAATCAACAATATGTTATTTTTCAAGAAAGAACATCTTTACGTTCAATGGTTGATCAAAACACTGAGACTAAACTCATAAAGTTTTTTGAACTCAATTGCAGCATTTGTGCCTTGATTGCTTGTGGCAATTATGACAATTATACGCTTTTTCAATACATAGATCTTCCACTCCACTATAAATGGGATGCAAAGCACAATATGTTGGAAAGAAGACTATGCAAGGTCAAAAATTTTGGTAAGGTGAACATGGCTTTTATAGATACCAAAATATTTTACTTGTATTTGTTGTTGACTCATGTTGAGGCACCAACTTCATTTGATAACTTATTTTGTTTCCAAAATACGGTATATCCAACATACAAAGTTGCTTGCACTGGAAGAAGGTCAAATCACCCTCAAAGGTACCAAAAAAGGGGGTAGGCACAAGCAAATTTGCAATCTAACTTCTTTTGACCTATGATTTTTTGAAAAGAATCTATTAAATAAAGGGAATTTAGTCTTTTTTGACTAATACTTCAAGTCAAATTAAGACTCATATTTTTTTATTTATCCAAACTCAAAAAATCTTTATTAAAGTTCCAATTACAATTCAAATGTCAACCTATCAAGTTTTTCAATGTTAGAAAAGGGGTCTAATTTATAATTTATAATGATGTGACTGAATTCAAAAAATTCCTGTGTATATATAATTATATACAAGAGTAGAAAAGGACTTTTTTGCTATAATTTGAATAATTTTTTAGTTTCTATAATAATTAGAAGTAAAAATATATGAACATCCTTTTCAATACAAAAATTGTCCAAATCATGATTGTGTTAGAACCAAAAATGAATAAATTAATCATTCCAAGATCTCTATACAAGCTATTTTTAGAATTGAATGCTTAATTTTTTTAAAAATAAATCAATAATTTGTCAATATTCAATAAATAAATAAATAATTAGACTATTTTTTGTACAAGATTTAATCACTAAAAATATTTTTTAATAGTTGCATGCTTGAAAGTATAAAAATTTGGATAAAAATATCCTTTTAAAGTGCTATATTGTAATATATATACACTAAATTTAGCCTTGCAGTTGGTGATTTATTTCTTTTTGATGATTTTTTCTATGAAATTTTTCCTCCATCATATCAAAAAGTAACATTGCAATACTATTCATCCATAGTTTTATTAAAAAAATGACAACATCAAAGTAATTTTGAGCTTTAACCCCTAAAGTTCTATGACTTTATTTTCCGCTCAAAAACTGCCATTTTTAGTACAAGTACCAAATTTTTGGAAAAAAACTTTTTTTTGACACATATAACCATAGGATCTTGTAGAACATTGATTTGAAAAAATGTAGAAAATTTTTTAGAACTTTCCACCATGTGGATTGCATGATTTTAGCATTTGAATTGACAAAAATACTTTTTTTAACCCTTCAAAAAATTGGGCAGCTGCTCTTTACAAGCTCACTTTTCTATGAAAAAATGTTCAAAATGGTGGTGCTTCTTTGGATTTGTTTTTCTGAACAAGTTGTTTACATGCTTGAAATTTTTCAAGTCATTTGGAATTGTTTAACATATAGGAAAAAATAGTAAGTAGAAAGAGATAGAAAATGATTCAAAATACTAAATTATTAAGAATTGAATTATAGAATTGAAAAATGTCAATCCCAATGGTTGAAATGTTCTTATAAACAATTTACATCCTATTATTATATATTTTTCAAATAATATTGAAAATTGAGTGAAATAAACAACTTCAAAGTTTATTTTAGAGTACAAAATCCATAATTGCCTGCAAACTAAAATTCTTCATAATTTTTGACTCATTGATTGAAATGGAATGATTCAAAGCTTTTCACACATATATAAATATAGAAAATCAATTTCAAATTTTTATTTTTGAAAAAAGTGAATTTTTCAGATCTGCCTGGACTGCACGAGTTGAAAAACAAACAACATATTAGGCCATAACTTTTGACTCCTATTTCCAAATGTCATAAAATTTGTTGCATATCAAAGATATTCCTTGTCTACATCTTCTTTTAAAATTTCAGCCTAAAATATGGAAATTTCTGGTCACAATGACGTGCCCAAAAATTCTATACTGACGAAAAATGTAATCCGGTCCTTTAGGGGTTAAACGTTCAAAAAAGGATTCAAGTCTTATCCTAGCAAAGTAATCTCAATGGTAACTTTGAATGTGATTTGACCCAAGAGGGCTTTTGCAAGATAATGCTAAATGGGACAATTGTCTTCAAGAAGCAACTGTCATTTCATTGTTTAGACAAATTTGATGATTGTTTACAATACTTCTTGTGTTTGAACAATTGTTGAATCCTCTTGGCTTACTAAAATAACATCTTGACTGTATGTTTGTTGATTGATGCAATGATCAAAATAGCTATTCTAAAGCAATTATATCCATTGATAAACATTTATCATCTTTAAATTGTAGATTTTTTTGACATTCAAGATTTGAATGAGTTTGGTTATTCAAACATTGTTGATGTTGGTAGTAATGCCAATGACAACAATGATTTAGATAGTTCAAATGGTAATTTTATGAAAGAAAATGTGGGCAAACTAAACAAAAAGTAGCGTATTGTTTTCAATGCAATTACTAGTGCCATTTTAGAATCCCATCATCTAAATAAGTTATTGTTCTTAAATGGTCCCGGATGTACTAGCAAGACTTTTTTGTACAACACCATGTTAGTTTATCTACGTGGTCATGGTATCAAATGTATGGCAATAGCAACACTTGGAATTGTTGTTTGTCTATTGCATGAAGAGCAAACGAAACATTCTTTTCTCATCATTTCGTTACAATTGCACAAAAAATCGACCTGTTGCATTAGTACCCAAACATTGTTAGCTCAAAATTTGCGTTGTTGTATCGCAAATGCACACATTATGTAAAAATATGTATAATTATATTATTTAGATAGATTTTGATATTTATAATATAGTAAACAAGATGACATCATTTGAAGTGGCTCGAAGGTCACACCTTCTCACTACCATGACAAATAATTATAAAGAGAAGGATTCACTTGAGAACTTCATCATATTTGATATTATTATTTTTTTCATTTAGATTATACTATGTTAAATTGGAAGATTTTTTTGAATCTTAAGATGAAGAATTTCGACTAGAGTGTGAGTTTGAATTTTTTTTATCGCAATTATCAAATCAAGTTCAACTACTGTTGAATCTTTCATTGCTTTATGGGCAACCACAAGATGAAGTTAGGCCTTCTCGATCACTAAAACAACCTTGTGTGAAGAGAAATGGCACGAAAATCTTCAATGTGATGCTTAAACTTTGGTGATCTTGTTGTAGGTTGAATGTGTTGAGTTTAACAATCGTGAAATGACATTTGAAAAATGTTTTAAAGGTTTAAATGATCAATTTTATTACATGGTTAGGCATGTAGAGGGAAGTCATGTCATCAACAATGGTTAGAAAGCCAATCAATCCTTTAACTAAAAAAGATTGTACCAATTATGTCATTGCTACCATCAAATACATTTACAAGTTCTTGCAAATGAAATAATATTATGATTGAAACTTCATATTTTACCTCTATTAGACATATGTTAGTTTATAGTTCTTTATTCCATACTCGGAGTATTTTTCTAAGATAATTTTATATTTGTAAAGTTGTACGAAGGAAATATTCAAATAGTTTGCCTTTTAATAACTTTAAAATGATTTATTTTTTAGCTAAAGGGTTGAAATTAATCTTATGGCCAAAATAGATGACTTTTAAATGATATGAGATCCACTTAGTCAAAGTGTGGGTTGAAATACATTTGACTTGTATGGTTTAAGAAAAAGTTAAGATAGAGAAAAAAGTAGCTACTATTCATTGTCTTTTTTGTTATTGTTTATAAGACCTGAAAGTTTAAGAAGCTATAGGAGGTTGTATTTTGAGAATTTTGAAATGAAGTTTGAAGAAATTATGTATCATGGTGCTGTATTTTTAAATTAATCTCATTTGCTTGATTTGAAGTTGTCATTTAAAAAATGTCCTAGTTTGAGTGGAAGAAGGTTTGTTGCCTTTTATGCAAAAGGGCAAAAACCTCAACCAACCATCAAAGACAAAAATTTCTTTTGTTTGTAATGAAATTTGTGAGAGTGTAGGAAATTGTGTTGGATTTTTATAAAACTATCACTCATTCTATTTAAAATTTGTATAAGTGAATTGTGAGTGACGAAGTAAAGAAAGGTCTATTGCCTTTCTTTTGTCAAGGCCGAAACTTTAGATGGATATAGAAACTAAACAAAGTATTAAAATAAATTGAAATTTAGAAGAAAAGTAGAAATCTATATTGGCTTTCTAAAAAATCATCATTCATCTCATTTGGATTTTGAATGAAATGACAACACCAATTCAAAGTTCAACAATGAAGTAGGAGTTTGAAGTTGTAAAGTTGTGAAGTTGTAGGAGGCTTTCAAAACTTGTGTATTGTGGCTTGTAGCTTGTGGCTTGTGGCTTATTTTTTCTTGTAAACTTTGTTGGTGCAAGCATCATGGATGAAATCATTGCTTAACTTTTTATATTGTAGATACAACAAAGTGGGTTTTTTTGCCCACATGCTTGTATTTTTTTTTTTTTTCTATTTGTGAGGCATGATTGTTAGTCACCACGGATTTGAAGTTTAGGAATCAATCTTTTGGATGGTTTAGCTCATGATCTAACCATCCCATTTTACCCGTCTGAGGCCCATGGTTTGTTAATCCTACATTGGCTTAAAAACCAATCTAGAACCATATATGATAAGTTAACAGGGAGTGGTTGTACAATGGTATAGGAGATTTGACAATCGAGCTTAAAAAATAAACATGATTGCAACTTCTTTAGTTCTCAACCATTTTAATTTAAATAGTAAATATGCAATAACAAGCTCACTCATCTTCATCTTTTTTAATTACATTATGGATTGTTAATAGGATGAATTTGCGGGTAACAAGCTTACTTGCTTTTATCATCTTACGACTTCCTTCATCCTTAAGCCATTTAAGGTTGTAACCAAAATTCATGTGATTTTCTAAAACAAACGTTTTTTACACGACAACGAGAAGTACAATTAATTGTATTTGATGAAGCTTGTATTGAGCCTAGATTTATGATCGAAGCAATAGATCGATCATTGCGAGATATTTGTGGTATTAATACTCTAAATGGCAGGTTTGTAGTTTTATATGTGGTGATTTTTGTCAAACTTTGCCCGTCATTTTTGGTAGAGGCCAGAAGCAAATTGTTGAAGCTTGCTTGTAGCAATCATATTTTGTTTTCGTTAATGTAACATTTTCAATTGACCATTAATATGTATTTACAAAGTCAACCAAAATTTTCAACAATTTTTGTGAAAAATTGGTGAAGGCAAAATTGGCTTTAGAGGTAGAGATACCACTTGCAATGTTTGCGCGTGAAAATCCTCTAGATGGATTCATTGATACAATTTTTTGTGACCCGATTGATTTCTTTGAGCATTTACTTTTGGTTGTTTAGAATGATAATGCCTAAGACATCAACCGTAGAATCATTGATTACATACTTAATGATGTGCATTGACATTTAGTATTGATTATGTTCATGAATATGATGAGCATGCCCATCATTATCTAGAACAATTTTTTAATTCTATATATTTGAGGGGATTTGCCACTTCACCAATTAAATTTTAAATGTGATTGATATGTGATGTTGCTAAGGAACTTGAATCCAGCAAAAGGTTTGCACAATGGTAGTTTTTTGCTATTGTTGCAAGGGTCTCCATCTATATTATTGTGCAAAATTGTGGAAGGGTGCCATCGTGGCAAAGAGGTGTTGAATTCAAGAATCATACATCATTGCCACAATATCCACTTGCCATTCACACTATGTTGGAAATAATTTCCTGTCACTGGTACTTTTGCCATGACAATCAACAAATCATAGGGCCAATCATATAACCAAGTTGGCATTTATCTTCGAAATGAAGTATTTAGCCATAGCCAACTACATGTCATTTTGTCTTGTGATAGATTTCCTACAAATATTAAGTTTGTCAATGACAATTCAAATGCTATAAAAACGGTAAAAAAATGTGATTTACCATGAGGTGTTTGCATGACATTTGTCATATAGATTCTTACAAATATCAACACCTTGATCAAGTGAATGGAAAAGTTAAGACTTTGTTTCAAACTCTTCATGTTTCAAATTTTGCACACTTTGGCAATGTCCCTTCCATCCAATTATATTCTTTTGTTGTCCATCATCATGTCATTGTGTCTCAATTGAGACAACCTACTATATTAATATTTACAATCAAATTATATTTCAAGCATTTTTTTCTATTTATGTTTAGATTCTTCTACATTCCAATATATACATATTTTTTGATATATTCATCATTGTATACACTTCATTCATTAAAATCTATATTGTACATTTCAAGTGTTTGTAAGAAGACTTTTATGAAGGTTTTAATAATTTTTATTGAAGATTTATTGAAATCTATTACTTTGCATTTTATTATATGAAATTTTTTTCTAATTTTCTAATAAAATAGTATGGTGAATGTATAACATAGTAAGAGCCAAACTCTAGTATATCCTAAATGCACAAACCTTGGACAAGGAACAAGACCTATGCCTTGCTTCAAGGATATCTTTTATTTCTTGGTTTGCATGCTAGGCCATCAAATGTCATTTGAAGGCTAGCATAGAAATGTGTAGAAGAAATATCAAATTGCAAGATAATTGTGTTTAAAGTGAACATTGATTGTTTCTATCATCCTATATGACAAGATTATTGGACTTAGTTTTTGCTCTACACATGTTGATTTTATAATTTTTTGTATTGAAAAAATTGAAAGTATAAGAAAAAATTCTAAAAGCACACACTTCATTATCATTCTTTAAAATACTGTTAAGTACGCACAAGTAGGTACAAGATTGAAGGAAACACCAAATTGCTAATAGTCTATGATGGATCTAAACACACTAGTCCAACAATGAGATTATTCTACCAAGCAAACTAATCAAACCTTATAGAACTTTCTTTTTGAATTATTGTAAAAATTAAGTTCAAAATAAATTCAACATATTCTTGAAAAGATAATATGATTGTTTGGTAAATAAGATGAACCAAAACTTTTATATCACTAATCCACATAGAATGAATCAAAACTCTCCTTGTAGACAAAAATTTAATCTATGACAAACAAATTTTAAAGTTTTTTAATTTCAATGTGTTTCTCTTGTGGCTGATAAACTCTATTTGCATTTAGGGTGGTATAACTTTTTTTTCTTGGGCACCATTTGAAATAAAAATTATATTTCCCCAAAGCTAATGTCGTTTTCTATTGCCAACAAGAGTTTTAAGAAATAATGTCAAAAATTGATATCACAAAAACCTAACCAAACTTTCATTTATGCCTTAAAAGAAACATTGGTCCTTTAGGAGTTAAATTAGTCAAAATACTATTTCAATTCAAAATTTAACATCGTAACAAGCCTAAAAGAAAAAACAATTACATACATAGATGCATAAAAAATACACTTCAATCAGTTACAAACCTCAAAATCAATGATTCAAAAATTCCTCTCAATTAATAAATAATGTATTTTTATTCTTTGACATTACTAAGCTTGAACATTTTTACTAAATGCCTAATATCTACCAATATATGTATTCTTGAGTGAGGCTTGAATGAGCTACAATATTGAATTTTATTATATTTAAAGAAGTTGATTATTTTGTTAAATCATCATTTGAATAATATATATTTCATTATATAACTTTTACAATTTTTGATTGATATTTACATAAGAGATTTTAGGTAATGCAGTTTAGTGGGGAGGTGGCATGTGTTTCTTGCCTAATACATGTTGTTTTCACAATCCTTAATTAATCAACCATTGTAAGAATTAGTATAATGTATTACGGTTCTAGAATTCCTATTATTATCATTATCATGTTTGATTGTAATTCACATTTTAATAATGTTTGAAAAGTGTAAAGAAAATATAAATTATGCACAAGAAGAGATATAAGGAATATCTTTATCCATAAATAAAATTCTCAAAACACTACAGTTGTATGTTTTTATTAATTTAGACCTCATCTAAGTATAGTATATTAGTTTGTTTTTTAAATTTATTTAACTATGGAATTGTGAAAAAATAAATGAGCATGTTTAACGTGGATATCTCTTTTAATTTTACCTCTACAACAACAAAAATATGTATGTTAAACTTTAGGGGGACTGAAGTGTATACTTTCTTGATTATATCATAGATTTGATAATCCAAACAATGATAATAAATAAATAGTCGATGAAAGGGCCATGGATTGTGACATGGAACAATGTGGATTTTTTATCTTTCTAAAAGGCTAAAATGAACTTCGTAAAGGTTCATAATGAGAAGTAATCCTAAGTATATGTTAAAAAAGACAATTACTTTGAATATAAATTCAAAATAGTCATATCCACCTCATTATGAATTTTAGCTACCTAAAATCATTCCTCCTAAAGATGCAAAACATTTTTCTATATAAGGAGTGATGGGAAATAATAAAATGATGTTTATTGCAATTTCTAATATTTTCATGTAGAATTTTATAATTGTAAAGTATATGATGGAATATGCCAATACCACTTCAAATTATTTTAATTTGTGAACCACATGAATTACATGGACAAGAAATCTTCATCATAATGCATATTTCTTCCTTCAAATGTTTTTTTAATTGAAATAATTAAATAAATAAAGTTACTAAAACTCAATGCAATAGATTACATTGATTTCTACTATATAAGAAGTGTCAAAAGAGCTATTGAAAGACATGATTTTTTTCTCCATTCACTTTTTCTCCCCCTCCCAAAAGAAAATTTTGCCAAAAAAAATTGAGAATTTTTGTCATTTTATGTCATTCTTGTGAGAACAAGATCAAATGCATATTTACAATTTAACTTCTAAAGTTTTTTGACAATGTTTCACCAAAAAGCACTTATGATAGAACCACTCATTGTTGACTAACAATCCATCTTCAAACTATAGGATGCACTATTTCCAACCAAGGCTAGAATAAATATTCAACCAAAGCTTCAAATGTTCTTTTTTTCCTTTTCAAAGTTAAGACTAATCAAGATAGGATAGATGTTCCAAAGTAGTGAGCAGAATGATTGGAATTGAAAGACTCTACATGTTGGCTATAGGTTTGAACTAGAACTTTGACAACTTCCAAAATTCGTAGTAATTTGAATTCAAGGATTTAAATCACAAAAGTTTAACAATCCCAAAGATTTCTATCTTCCTATATGCCAAAAAATTTACATTGCCTTCTACTACTCCAAAACATGTGCAAATTGCTTAAGTGGTCAATAATGGGTGGTTCTACCATAAAATGTGTTGTTTTGATGGCAAAGGCCCCCCCCAAAAAAAAGACAAATGAAATCTTGTTACATCTTATCATATTTGTTATTTGTTAAATGGGACAATCTACATGCTTTGAGACTTCAACCCTAAAACAATTATAGTGATTTTATTGTTGAGTCAATGATAGACAATCTACACAACCTTTGAGCAATTGAAGGTTTATATATATATATATATATATATATATATATATCTCAAATTATTGAATAGTCTCAAAATTGAACAGTTATAACAATTTATCTTGAAGTCAAAAATAAAATTGAGCCTACACTTTGTTCAAATATAACAAGTATGACCTTTATCAAGATCAACGTTAGATTACTTCATTACATTGTAGCAAAAAAATGGATGGTTTTGATTGATTGGACAAATTCTAAGATTATAGTGTTTGAAGTTGAAAAAAATGTTGGGGGGGCATCCAAATTTTAGTTAGCTTTGATTTGGGGAGGCTTTTTCACAAGTTAATTTGAGTTTTTTGCTTGAATTTTCTTTCTATGTGATATATTGGTCACATGGTCAAAAAAAATTTTAAACATATTAATTGGTAAACATATACCATAAAATTCCAAGTAGAACTAGCTTCAAGAAAACCTTCATATAAAACCCCTTTTCAACAATTTATGCCTTGCATATACAATAATCTCTTCAAAACATGAATAAGGGAGTTTTAGACTTCAGCTAGTCCTAGAGTAGGAAAAAATTGCCCAAAATATCAAGCTTTGGCAAGCTTGATCAATCTATAACTGTTGGCCAAGCTAAAGTAAAGGATAGTTGGGCATATTGGGCTTGGTATGCAAAGAGTCCAAATCAAGGTTAGCTCTGTATGACTCATTATGGATTATTGACACTAGATCACATTCCCCTTCATTTTCAAGTTATTCCTCTAAACATTTTATAAAGTATACTTCTAAAAAAATTGGTATTACATTCAAGAAATTCAAATTGATGGGCATCTACTTCACATAGCTTCAAAAACCACTTATTTTGTGTGTCTAGAAAGGAAAAGAGAAGCTCTTTATACAAAAAGGTGGTAGGAAGTAAGCAACCCATGTGGAATATTAAAATTAGAATTAGTAGAAGCTACACTATTCATAGTTAAGTAAAAAGGAGGAATTATGTTCAAAGTATAATTTAGGTCTGATTGTGGAATAGTAGAATAACTTTTTCCAAGAAACTTTGAACTACGAAAAGTTGGAAAATTAAGCTAATTTAATCTCCAAAAAACTATTTGAGATTTAGAGTCTTCAATCAAAAATTATGAATAAAATTCAAAGAGGTTGTTTAGAAATGTTAAAGAAAATATCCCTTCCAACCTCTCTTTGAACTTTATTTATAACCTTTGATTGAAGACTTTAAATCTCAAATAATTTTTTGAAAATGAAAGTTGGCTTGATTTCTCAACTTTTCTTAGTTCAAAGTTTCTTGGAAAAAGTTATTCTACTATTCCAAAGTAGACCTTAATTGTACTTTGAATATATTTCCTACTTTTCACTTAACTATGAACAATGTAGCTTCTACTAATTGTAATTTTCATATTGCACGTGGGTTGTTTTACCTCCTCCCACACTTCTTGTATGGAGAGATTATTTCTCCTTTCTAAACACACAAAATAAGTGACTTTTGAAACTATGTGAAATAATTGCCAAAAAATTTGGTTTCTCTAATTATAATGCCAAATTTCTACAACTAACAAGGTGGTTATTTCTAAGTGTCACCACCTCCTAGAGCATACACTATAACAGATTTATGAGACCAAAAAATGTTATAGAAGTACCCCATTCTAAACCTAGGGCAAGAGTCTATCCAAAGCCTTGCCCCATGCTCTTCAAGGTATCATAATGCAAATTTCACTCTAGAATAAAGGACCATGCCCGGTTTCCCATCTATCCATCAAATATGACATTTTCCCCATAAATCCTCATACGCCAACCAAATTGTAAAAAAATTTGGCAGCCCCTTTTGGCATCTCTTTGTGCGGATGCCCTAGTCCTTCAACACCCAAGCAATGGAGTATGTAGATTTTTTTTTGTATTCTAAACCGTAGGCCAATTTGGCTTGCTAGCATCCTAAAGGGGTTAAATAAGAAGTTTTGAGTGCATGAGTGGTGATAAGAATTTTTCAATTAAGAAAATTGATGTTTTAGTTGTGGAGAATGTTGAATTGGAAAAGGTCAAATCCAAGTTGGTGGAGAATAAATGTAAGTTTTGTAAGTATCAAAATTATTCAAAATCAAGTTGTGTGGTTGAAGACAACGAGATCAAGTTGGTAAAGAAAGAATATGGGGTTTCCAAAATAGGAGACAAGAATCCAAATTAAAGTAATCAAGTCCTAATTGGTGTTGGAAAAGTCATAGTAGGTTGTACCTAAGTCAGAACCAATTTTGTAGCTAAAGTGTCCAACCAGTAGTAAAGTTTAACATCAACATTCCAATTTGGAAATGAAAGATCCAAATAGACGAAGAAAATAAATAAATAAAATTTATATATGTACATATTAAAAATAAAGAGTAAAGTAGGAGATTGCCATAAACCTTGTAGCCATTAAGAGTGGAAAGGAAAATTGTGGAATTAGCATTGCCTTGTAAGGAAAACAATTTACATGTGGATTAAGAAACAAATTCTTTTACAATTTTCTGGTTGCAATAACCTAGTAGGATTTATTAGAAACATCCCTATAAAATTGTTTTCCTAAATGAACTTTAACTATTGCTTGGTTAACTTCAAATGATTTTTGTCTTGTCTACAATCAAAATGTAAAAATGTTTATTAAAATTTAATTCTAAGATTGAATTCAAAAAGTAAAAATAATAATTATATTTAATATTATTCATGCTTCAATATAGGAAACTTTATATTCAAATGTGTTGTAGATCATCATAAGACTAATGGAATCAATTCATTTTTCCAACAATACTCTCTAATAGAAACAAAAAACAATACAAAAAACAAGAGAATTCTAATACATTACTATTTTTTGGTTCAAACATAGTTAATGTATACTTCAAGAATTGACATTCATAATTGTCAATGACGCTATTGAAAAACTAATTGCAAATGTTATCAAAGGAATTTAGGATTATTTAATATATTATTAAGAATGAAATGTGAATTGTAGCACAAACTCAATACAAGTTAACCCTTAAATGCTCAAGCCTTTTTATGTGTGTTTTTCCTTTGAAAAAAGAATATGGGCTTATAGTTATCTCCAATGAAGCAAATTAATATTTATAATATTTAACCATAGAGCTTACTTATTAAAATGTATATCAATTTTGAGAGTGAAATTGCATAGGAGTTGTGACATTATAACAAGACAAATGTATGTATCCTATTTTTAGTACATTTCCCTTCCCTTCAATGTTTGAAAAATTTGCATATAAGAATTTTCTAGGATTGGAGGTGATATAGAGAACTCAAAATTGTGTTAGCACTAAAATGCATTTTCAAAAACCTGAAGTTCAAATGAAGATCTATCAAAATCATTACAAAATGTACTTTGCAATTGTTGAAATGCAATTTTTTTTATAGGTAGAAATCACAAATAACTCCAAATTAGCACTAGCATTTTAAAATTTTCAACACTAAAAATCATGAAAACACTTAACTCTTTTTGTAGGGACCATTTTCAAAGCAAATGGATAAGTATGATTTTAAAAATCTCAAATCAAGTGAAATTGGCAAACTTTGCTCAAAATCTCAAAATGAAGTAAATTTAGTAAGTTTTATTCTTCCACTAATGAACACATATGTCTTTGAAGACTTCTAAAAAAAAATTACCTTTTATAATAGAAAAAATTAAAGTTTTCAATAGTTAACCTTTAAAACTACTTATAAATTTTTTCAAATGATCAAAGAAATTTAATTGCCCACACCAAAATGATTCTAGAATTTCAGATGGACCATAAGCTTATATGGTTGATTGGGCAGATAAGGGTTAAACTTACCCTTATGATGGTAGAAATTCAAAACTTGATTCTTTGTACAAGAGTAATTATGCTCGATAGAGAAAAAATTTACTTGGTTTCATGCTAGAATAAACTTGCCATTTATAGTACATACCCCCAAAACAAACAATACCCGTCCCAATTATTGAGCAATAACCTCACAAACACAAACTTTGGGAATGATTGCAAAGTTTGGAACTTTGCATTAGGAAACAAATGTATTTGACTGGATGATATCTTGTTCAAGTTTAAACAAGGTAAGTCTTGGTAAGATAAGGTAAAATTTTGTATCACCACATAGTGACCACATATTGTGTCAAGTGAAGAGGTGTAGAGAATTCTAAATTAGATTCAAACTTCGTTGCCTTTAAATTGCAATAAAATTTGTGGGAAGAAATCTTTTGCATTCCTTTTTTAAGGTCAATCTTGACATAACATTTAATAATCTTGTCAAATTTTAAAGCATACAAGTCTCTATATTATTATGGAAAAGGTTTTGAATTTTGTCTATGCGGTGATTGGTAAGCTTACTCTAGTTTAAAAAATATGTGATCATGTTCAAAATTGCCAAAAATCTTGGTTTAAAATTGCCATTTTTATTGAGGGTCATTAGTGATCAAATGCTAATATACCTTCTTCAATTCCCATGTTTATTGAACTTTCAAATTAACCCCTAAAGTTCTATGACTGTGTTTTCAACAAAAATGCTCTAAAATTGTCATTTCTAGTACAAGTACCAAAATTTTGAAAAAATAACTTTTTTTTGACACATATAACTGTAGGAAGTTGTAGTCTGCTAACTTGAAATCATGTGGTAAGAATTCAAAAATTTCCCCTAAGTGGATTGCAAGATATAAGCATTCAATTTCATTGAAAAATTTTTTTTGGCCCTACAAAAAACAAGGAAGTTGCACTTCACAAGTTCACTTTTTCTATGAAAAAATGTCCAAAATAGTGGTGCTATTTTAGATTATTTTTCCTAAATAAGTTGTCCACCTGTTTGAAATTATTTACATTGTTTGGAATTGTATAGCATATAGGAAAAAAATAGTAAATAGACAATAGTAGAAATTGATTCAAAATACTAAATTGTTAAGGATTTAGTTATAGAATTGAAAAATGCCAATTCCAATGGTTGCAATGTTGTAATAAACAATCTACATCCTATGATTTTATTTTTTTCCCAAAATATTGAAAATTGAGTAAGATAAAGGACTTCAAAGTTTAATTTAGAATAGAGAACCCATAACTACCAACAAACAAAAAATCCTCATAACTTTTGACTCATTGATGAAAATGAATTCCACATATATATATATATATATATATATTAGAAAATCAATTTCAATTTTTCTTTTTCGAACAGAGTGATTTTTTCTAATTTTCCCAAATTACCCATTTACAAAAATAAGAACATACTAGGCCAAACTTTTGACTCATATTTCCAAATGTCATGAAATTTAGTGCATATAAAAGATATTCATCATCTCCATGTTCTACTAAAATTGGACCAAAAACATGACAATCTCCAATTAGATGTACTTGCCCAAAATTGCTATGTAACCTAAAACCACATGTTGTACTTTAAGGGTTAACAATTGTGTAACGTTTTCTTAATTCTAATGGGAGCTTTTACCTTGCTAAATAATATTATGATAAGTGGAAAATTCTAAAGATTTCACAATGAAATTTGTATAGGACACTAACTAATCCCACACAATAAGAGCGATAGGGTGAAAACGCAATTTTCAAAGATAAATGTGAAAAAAGCCCCCTATTTTGTACCACCTTAATCTTGTTTTCTTCTCCCAAACCTAGCTCATTTGGGATCTTTGATTGCAAATATGAATTCAAAATTTCCAAAAATATAATGTGAAAAATGAAAAAAATTTGCAATTTTTCTAAAAATAAAAATTGTGTGATTTCACTTTATTGGTCTTGTTTTGTGGGACAAGTTTAGTGTCTTGCAAAATTCACACTTAGGTTGAAAAAATCTATAAATTTGGATGTTGAAAAGGAAAAAATTCCTTTGTTATTCAAACCATGTATGACAATTTTAGATTTTGGAATATTGACTACAACTTTAAGTTCCTTAGATTGCTAACCCCTAAATGCCCAAGGCTTATTTTGAACTTCTTGGAATTTGCTCTAAATTGAACAAAATGCCAACATTTTGATAAGTTGTATCAATTTTTTTTAATTGTAACCATACAAATTCAAATGAGACATGATAGAGATCTCAAAGGAAAAGAAAAACACAACAATATCACTTGTGGAATGAAAGATTATAATGTTTGACCATAAAGGTGTTAAAATTGCAAAAAAATGTGAAGTCTTTCTATCCTCTTTTCACAAGTCAAATCTTAAAATTTGGTCCTCAAAAAAAATATGAGGTTAAAGGGCCTAGCATTTATAACCTCAATTAATTTATGGCTTCTTAAAATCTACTCTACAATTTTGTTAAATGAATTTTGAATGTGATTTTTCCTCCAAGGTCTAATGTATTTGAGGTTCATTTCTAAGAGCTCTCAACACTACAGGAAGTCAAGATTGCAATGGATACCCTTGCACAAAATCTTGAATAGAAAAATCACTATCATTTATTTTCAAGATCAGATTTTTGATGCTAAAACTAGACTTCAAGAAGAACTTTCCAAAAAATATAAAATACTAAAAATAGCAATTTGATTAGGTTTTATTTAACTGCAAAGTTTTGCAAACACCAAATTTGGGTGCCTCAGGTAATTAGTGATTAATCAACACTTTCCATTTGGACCAAGAATTGATAGTAAAACCTAGATATTATTAACAGAAGATGTATATAGTTAAAATATGAGGGCCTAAAAAAAACTTCTATCAATTCTTGGTACACTTACAAAATTCACTTTTGAAATATCATAACTTATTCATACAATATTGAAATGATGCATGCTAAAGTGTGATGGAATTTTCTTTCATTTGATGATAAGATCCAACAAAAAAAAGTTTGGTTCAATGATAAATAATCCCAGTTGCTATTAGCGTCAATTATGGGTGCACTTGCCTTAATTCCTAAAGGACTAGCATGTTTAGATGCCCAAAACTAATCTCCAAAGCAAGGTCGAAATCTTCATCAATATTCATCTTTTAACCTATACAATTTTAGAATTCTTTGGTTAACTTGTTCAAGTACATTGTCCCAAAATTTTAGAATGAATGTCCTCATTGGTTGCAAGTTCAATGTGCCTAAACTTGAAAATACATACTTTTCTAACCCTTCTAAAAGGTGAAGTTTTGTCTTTCCACAATTTTAGAAAAAAACAAAATGTATGTCCTATAATTTGTGTGTTTTAGTCAATATGCTGAAAAATGGTTTGAAAATATATGAAAAATAATTTAAATAGAAAACTTCCACATTCATCTTTAAAATAATTGTAAAGTAAAAGGTAGTATTAACCCCTAAAGTCCCAAGGCTATTTTTTTGTCTACAAACACTCAAAACTGTCATTTTTTCTGCGTTCATCCAAGAAAACAAAAATAATCATTTTTTAGAATCTAACCGTAGGATCTTATACTTCACTTGTATTAGCTCATGTCGTAAGAATTTTACGAAGTTTGACCATATAGATTGGAAGATATTAGCATTCAAAGTTGAAAAAGAAAGTTTTTTTGAACATTGGCCTACAATTTCAAATGACTTTGACTACCAATTGTGGAATTTTTTTGTACTACAAGCTTTGAATTAAAAAAATTTATGTTGAAGAATTGAGTTAAAAATCTAGGAAAAAAAATTCAAAAGAAACACACTTGATTTTCATTCTTTAAAAAATTGTTAAATAGAAGTAGGGCCAAGATTGAAAAAAAACCTAAATTGTTAATAGCTCCAAGATGGGATTGAAAGACAATAATCCCAATGGTGAGATTGTTTTAGCAAGCAAATTCAACATTTTGAAAAACATTGTCAAAAATTGTCAAAATTGCATACAAAAATGAATCCTACAAGTTATTTTTTCAAGAAAATGCTTAAATTGCCCAAAAAACAAGATTGGTCTTAACTTTTTCATTATTAGTCCAAATAGAACGAATCAAAGCTTCACATGTAGACAAAAATATAAAAATTTAGGAAGAAAAAAAATTAGAATTTATTTTGACTTATTACATTTTCTTTTGTGTTGTCCGCCAAGTTTAGTTTTGAGCTTTTTGCGGTACAACTTTTGCTCCTAGGCACCAATTGTTATAAAAATTATATTCCCACAAATCTTATTAGTTCTTCTATCTTACGGGAAAGTTTTAAAAAAATCAACAAAAATTCAAGTCATAGGAAAAAATCCCAATGGTGAGCATGTTTTAGTAAAAAATTGTTATAGTTTTAGTTTAAAAAAATTCAAAATTAAGAGCAAAGGACAACTTTATAAGTTTTACCTACCTTCATTGTTTGCAAAATAAAACTCCTTATAACTTTTACATCATTATTTGAAATTCAATGGTTCAAATATTTTTGAGTTGGTATCAATTTTTATAATTCCAAGAAAATATTATTATATTTTAAATATATTTTTTGTTGCCTAATTTGACATTGAAATAAATAATTAAATACTTCTAACTTTTGCAATATTTATTAGAATGATATGTAACCAAATTTTACATGTAGATTATGATGAATAGCATACACATTAGATGAAATTTTGAGGCCTCTAAGAGACTGCAAGTTATCCAGCCTTGAAAACTTTGAGAACACAATCAACAGTGCAGTCTAACGTGCCTAAGAGAGTGCCACATCATTACCCCCAAAAAATTTAAAAAAAAATTTCAACTTTTTTTTTTTTGCATTCTAAAATTAATTAATTAATTAAATTTTTTTGGGGGGGGAACATCTGACTGTACCATTTGTTGTGGGGGAACAACAACAAGAACAAGCCCGAAATAGGCTATTGGAGGCCTCAAATTTCATCTAATGTCCTAAAAAAACTCATGCAAATCTTCCAAATTATAAAGTCAATAGAAAGTGCCCAAGTTCTATAAAAGCCCCAAATGGACTCCTTGGTCCTTTAGGAGTTAGGACTTCAGTTAACTTGCTCTAGCACAATTGAAGGGCTGTATTTCTACTTGGCTTTGCATTGTCACACCGTTCATAGGTGGACTGATCAGGTCCAGTCCACCATTGATAAAAAAATCGACTGCAAATCTTACACAAACATTAACTTTCTCACCTGGTCCAGGCCACTTACAGCTGGGCTCTTGTATTTTGCCCCTGCAGTAAGTTAAAGGTTTACCTTTATTTTGTGTCAAAATAAATTGAAAAAATCGATTGCAAAAACTGTTGACAGAGAACAAGCATTCAATGACATAACTTAGTGGCCATGACTTCACGAGGTCCGTCATTCAATTCTTCATGAAGGGCAGTTGATTGCCTTGCACTGTATCGTCGCCAAATCTGGGAAAACAAATGCCAAATCTAACTTAACCCCAAAGTGACGAAGAGGACAGCAAGTGTCCACATGCTTTTTCAAGTGTGCAGGTAACTGAAACTTGGAGGAGTGAATTGACGAAATGTTCTGAACACTTTCTGTAGATTTAAGGAAGACCTACGTAATGAGATTATTGCCTCTGAAATTGGTTGAGTTCCTAATTTTTGGTGTCAATTTCAATCTATGGACAGTGCTTCTGAGCATGTCTATGTAGGCTCCACGGTTGATGTCACCAAAGACAAGCTCCGGTTTTGCCTTCACACATCCCAAGAGGAAGCTTGTTGGTGAGGGTCACCATGGTGCCTGCTTCTTGGTTCAAGCCAGCATGACAGGTGGATGACCTGTAGTTGTTCCATCCTTCTATTGGTTGTCTAGCATTTTCCCACAAAGGGAGCATGCATGGCCCTGCCCACATGACACTCTAAAGGTGGGGTTGTCCAACTATCCACTCAAAAGATGGTTCCTCCCTGGTTTGCACTACTTCCCTTCCCTCTCTCAAAAAATTTACAAGCCATTGATTTTTTTTTTAAAATTATCGTTGATTTTTCAAAAAATCACAAGTCATTGATCTTGTAAAATTGAATTTGAGCCGTCAAAATATAAAATACAAAATGAATATCAGATCTGTATATAATATTGAATACAAGTATGAGATGAATATTAAATATGGGTATCGAATACAAATGTGGGATGAATATTGAATATGGGTACTAGATACAAATGCAACAATGGATATGGGTATGGGATGAATATTGAATATGGATACCAGATACAAAGACAGTATTAGATACAAATACGAAGGAATTATCTCATATTGATTGTCACTATGTTGGTTTATGAAAATTACAAGAAAGGGAGGAGAAAGAGGATTTGCAAATGAAAAATTTAAAATCTTTAAAACCCAAAAATGAACCCCAAACTCGAGTCAATTTTGGGTAGATAGTGGATACCTCTCCTCACTATCTACTCAAACAATACATCTACTTTGTAAAGAAGGTGGTAGTTGGTGCCTTGTGAATAGAGATCGCGCCATTGAATGTACGTCCTCCAAATTTTTATTGCAGTCGGTCAACGAAAGGACATATGAATGCACCACAGAGACTTGTGAAATCAGTAGCCTCTTTTTTTTACACATTTTACTCATTTCAAAGTATTGTAGGTGCCTACTATGAGAGGGCTCTGAAACCTCCTTTGAGGACGGTAGCAGTTTAGAGATTTTGCATTTTTTTCAAGTCTGAGAACCCTGTCATGCCAGTGTCCCCATTTTTGTAGTTCACTGACACAGCAAATTTTCAATCATTAATGGATGAATCCCTCCCTGAACTAAGGTTTGCCTGTCTTTCACTCTGATTTCAGGAGTACCGTACCAGGTTGCACGGAGAAACTGAGGCTTCTAAACTGAGAATGTAAGGGTGAATTTTTTTGAGCTAACCCCTACATCGCCGCCCTTCTCCCTTGTACAGTTTGATGTATCCATACCTTCTTTGATCTTTGCAAAAAATTTATAACATTCTAGCAGCTTTCAAGAGTTTTATGTCAACAAGAAAATTGAATGTCACTTTAGGGTTAAGAAGTGAGTAAGTATAAGCTTACCTGAGACAGACCATGTTTGCATTGGCCAGGGAGGATTGACCCCTCTATTGCCCCACCAAAGGGTAAATGTAAAAATTTCCCCCCTATCTTATCATGCCCCCTAGCGAAATTGGGTTCTTTGATTGCAAATATGAATTCAAAATTTGCAAATTTGATCATATGTGGTAAATACAAAATTTTAAGGTTTTCTACAAGACGAAAACATGTTGCAATAGAAGGATCAATCCTCTTTGCCCATTTGCCTCTTGGTCATACGTTCTTGTATTACCATATAAATATTAGTATTATAAATTAATGTCCCAAAAATTGCATTACATCTTTTGGGCACATATCTTAGTTAATAATTTTTTTAATCTAGAGTGGGCTATTTAAGAAATTATAGTGTTCATTTTTATAAGTGAAGTAGAAAATCGCTAACTTCAAAAATCACTTTAAAATTTAATTCCACAACAAAAGAATTAATCCCTAAAGGATCAAGGTGTGTTTTTTGGCACCATAGTTTTTTTGGGTAGGTGCATGTGAGCAGAGATTTTCATTTTTTGGGCCCAAATTATAATAGAAGGTGTGGATAAGGAATATCTTTCATATGCACTAAATTTCAAGACATTTGGAAATATGGGTCAAAAGTTATGGCCTAATATGTAGTTTGTTTATCAACTTGTGCAATTCAAGCAAATTTGAAAAAATCACTTTTTTCAAATATAAGAATTTGAAATAAATTTTTTAGATTTTTATATACATAGAAAGCTTTGAATCATTCCAATTGGATCAATGAGTCAAAAGTTGCAAGGTGTCTTAATTTGTAGGTGGTTATGGATTTTGTACTCCAAAATAAACTTTGAGTCTTTTATTCAACTCAATTTTCAATTTTTTAAGAAAAAATTAAAAATATTCGGTGAAGATTGTTTATTACAACATTACAACTATTGGGATTGACATTTTTCAATTCTATAACTAAATTATTAACAAATTAGTATTTTGACTCATTTTCTACTTCTTTCAACTTACTATTTTTTTTCCTATATGTTGTACAATTCTAAATGATCTGAAATTTTTCAAGCATGTATCAAACTTGCCTTGAATAATGAATCCAAAGAGTTGCAACCATTTTGGACATTTTTTCATACAAATATGACCTTGTGACGTGCAGCTGCCTGGTTTTTTGTAGGGCCAAAAAAAGGCTTTTTGTCAATTGAAACACTAATATCTTGCAATCCACATGGTGGAAATTCCTGAAATTTTTTCCACATCTTTTCAGATTATCATAATACAAAATCCTTTAGTTGAGTGTGTCCAAAAAAAATTTTGTAAATTTTTTTTGGTACTTGTCCTAAAAATGGTAGTTTGGGAGTGTTTTTGTTAAAAACATAGTCAAGGAACTTTAGGGGTTAAACATTATTTCTATATACTTAACTGAGTGAAGGTTTTTTCAAATTGCATGATTATTTTCAGACAACAAAGCACAACCACCCAAACATTTTAAAGCATTGACTTGGTCTCTTCTTCTTTTTTCAAACTGTGGAAACCTCAGTGCATTAAAACAAACTGAAAAAAACAACTTCCAAGCCCAAAGGCTGGGCACTCAGAAAAAGAACCAGAAGTCATTCAAAACAAAGAAAAAAACAGAGCAAACTAACTTAGTGGAAGGAACACACAGGAGGACCCTCCAGGTCCAGACCACCCTACCATCAATCCTACTAACTTAGGTTACCCAAGAATGCCCATTGAAGCCAAATAGAATGGAACTTTTTCCAAGTCTAGTTGACCTGTACTGGGGGATGTCGAGGCCCATTCACCGAAGGTTTAGGCCTCTCAGCACTGACAATATGGTCTTGAGATTAAGCCTTAACCCCTAAAATTCTATGACTATGTATTCATCAAAAACACTCTAAAACTGCCATTTCTAGTACAACTACTAAATTTTTGGAAAAAAACAATTTTTGACACATGTAACCATAGGATCTTGTAGTATGATGACTTGAAAACATGTGGTAAAAATTTCAGAAAATTCCACTATGTGGATCGTAAGATGTAAGTATGAAATTCACCAAAACCATTTTTTTAGCCTTGCAAAAAATCGGGCAGCTGCACTTCACAAGCTCACTTTTCTATGAAAAAATGACCAAAATGGTGGTGCTTCTTTGAATTATTTTTCAAATCATTTGGAATAGTATAACATATAGGAAAAAAATAGTAAATAGGTAGTAGTAGAGAATGATTCAAAATACGAAGAATTAAAATATGGAATTGAAAAATGTCAATCCCAATGGTTGAAATGTTATAATAAAAAATTTACATCCTAGGATTTTTTTTTTTCAAAAATATTGAAAATTGGATAAGGTAAAGGATTTCAAAGTTTATTTTAGAGTAGGGAATCTATAATTGCCCACAAACAAAAAATCCTCATACTTTTGACTCGTTGATCAAAATGGAATGATTCAAAGCATTCCTTGTTTATATAATTCTAGAAAACTGATTTCGAATTTTGGTTTATGAAAAAACTGATTTTTTCTAATATGCCCAAACTACCCAATTACAAAAAAAATAACATATTAGGCTAAACTTTTGATTCCTACTTCCAAATGTCATTAAATTTTTGCATATGAAAGATATTCCTCACCCACACCTTCTACTAAAATTTCAGCCTAAAATATGCAAATTTCTGGTCACAATGGCCTACCTAAAATTTCTATACAGCCAAAAAACACAGTCTAGTTCTTTAGGGGTTACAAAAGGGTGATCCTCAAAATCATCCTTTCCTATTACTATGTGAATCACTAGCCTCCAAAATTGCAAAAGTAGTCATTGCAAATCAAACTACTGTAGAAGATTTTTCCATTCCAAAATGAATTTTGAGGATCAATAGTTGCACTTTTGTTCTAAACAATTTGATTCTTTGTCATCCATGGGATACAAAATGTCTACCTTGGCTTTCTAGGGTTAAGCATTAGTCTCTTTCAATACCATACAAATCCAAAGTTGCAACTCTACAAAAAGCACCTACCACTATCTTCTCAAAAGATGGCTCCCCCCTTGATTTGCATTGATTGATCCCCCCTTTTTTTTAAATTTACAAGTTGTCAATTTTTTTTAAGAAAAAAATGCTTACCCTTGAAATTGTTGTTGATTTCTCAAAAAATCACAAGCCATTGATCTTGTGAGATCTAATTTGAACTGTCCAAATATGAAATATAAAATATTGAATATGGATACCAAATATGGATTCAATATTGGATATGGATACAATACTTTATACAAATACTAAATATGGGTACCAAATACAAATACAATATTGGATATAGATATGGGATGAATTGTCCCATATTGATTGGCAAACAAGTTGGTATCTGAAAATTACAAGAAGGAGGGAGGGAAGGGGAGAAGATCAAAATTTTAAATTATTAAAATCCTAAATTTATAATCTTAGTGACATCTTTTGGGTGGAACCTCAGTGCTACAATGCACTTGTCATGTAAGTATGTTGAGCATTTTTACATTTTGTATTTGTGCTTGGCAAAATTACACATACAAAAGCAAAAAAGAAAGGAAAGACCCACCTTCTTAAATTAACACAAGGTGTGGGTATTAGCTTTTGGGCACATCATGAAATTACACTCTCATGCATTGAGCTCCTACCCTCACCCTTGGGCATAATTTTCACATTGCACCCTCTAACTAATGCAATACAATCCTAGACATTCCAACTAGAAGAATGAATATGGACAATGACTCAATATAATAGATCCCATGCTAGACGGATTATAGCAATTTCAATTACACCAGTGTGTCTTGTACCATTGCCACAACCAAAATGAAAATAAAAGTTATTTTTTTATTTAGAAATTCTTTGAAATTCAATCTTTTTTCTTCCATGAGTCAAAATGCCATGAAACAAAGCCCATGCATCCTTCTTTGATGAGGGCTTTTTCAACGGTATGGATATGAAACAAAGTCAAATTCAATTGTAGATTTAGTATGTTTCTTGTCTCTCACACTTGCTTATTACCACTTTTATAACATCAATTACAGCATCATAGCATCTTTAACCCCTTAGCATTCTAAACATCCCAATTTTGGATGCTAAAAAAGAGTTTACATGTACTTTTTAGACCACATAATTTTTCATTTATCCAAACCAATCCTTGACTTTCTCCATGATGAATTTGATGAAATTTGGGATACATAATATATTTATATTTATAAAGATATATCCAAAAATTCAAAAAATGGTCCAACTATTTAAGCACTAAGGGATTAATCCTTTGAGGTGACAATTGCAAAATTTACAAGGGACAATTTCAATTGGCCATAATTTTTTCTTCCAAAGTCTAAAAACGTTAGACTTATTTTAAAAGTTGTGGAATGTTAGCATTCATCATGTTTTTCTTTCAACTATCATTCTAAATTGCATTGGAATTTTGATTCATTTTTCTTTTATAGAAACAAGAAGACCTGATTACATCTTCCTAGTGGAATTTTAGTAGCTAAAGACCAAAGAAACAAATCATGAAAAGACCCTTAGTTGGTTCAAATTGCCATGTGGATCTTCTTGAGGATCCTTTCTTTGGTCTATACATGGCAGTTTATTAGATCATGTTTCTACCAAGGTTTCTATTAGTGTCAGTGTACTATGGTCCTATTCAATTGATTTTTTGTATTTGTTCTATCCATGCAACAATGAGCCCCCATGATTGTATACACTCTAATCAAGTTCTAAGTTTTGTTTTTTGTTTTTTGTTTGGAAAACGGTGAGCATACACTCTAATCAAGTTGAATTGTCTTTGTTCTAAATTGAGGTTTTAGTCCCACCCTTAGAGCACCTTCAATTCGATCAATACATTGTACCTCCAAATTTATTTCTAACTTTAAATTCATATATATTTAGAACTTGAAATTCCTATTATTAGAAGAGCATCCTATTTGGAATTCAATTGGCCAACTTTTGCTTTGGTGAGCAAGATTTATCAAAGCTTCTATAAATTTTTATTTTTTATTTGATGTTGAACTAATTGTTGAATATACAAATTTGAAGTTTTTTGAATGTCCATTCAAACTACTTTTGAATGTGTTTTCATTGATGGAACTTCAATTTCTAATTGTACATAAGTCAAAAGTTAGAAATACATTTAGAAAGCTAATATATCGGTTGGCTTGAGGATGCTCTTACAACACCTGAAAACATCCAAAGAAAAATTTATTGAATAATTTAGGAGAAAGGAGGGATCACATTTGAGTATTTTTCTACAAAATAGAATCCACAATTGAAATGAGTCTCTTCATGTGGCCCTTGGTTGACAGGAATTTAAACCTAAAGGCACCTAAATTTTTTAATCCAATTGTATATGTAGTTCTCCCTTCTATCTTATAAATATATTGAAAATCATCAACTAATTATACTACATTATTTATTTTTTCCATTGAATACTAAAAAATTATAGAATAGACGAAAAATCTCATTGGAAAACTTCAACTTGTCTTACAAAATGATTGGGCCTCTGTAGTCAAAAGACAACTTATTTTGGCCTATACATTACCTTTCTTCAACATGTCCATTATCCAATTTAAACATCATCAATTAATGTTTTGTTTTAGTGCATTGAATCACAAATCTAAACCCAACAAATACAAAGATACAAAAAAATTGTTTCACCCCTAAATATATAAAATAATCTCCAGAATTGACAATTTGAAAAATATCATTATATAATATGATTTGATAGAATATTTTGGAATTCATATAGAAATAAAAGTTGTAGATTTTGAGTTTTAGATTCCATACATATGGTTAGATTCACCAATGCTATTACCAATATTTTATTATAAACTTTGAAAGAAAAAATTCAAAAATTCCTTCTAAATTTGATTACAAGCAAAATATTATCATTTGTTGAGTAAAATTTGTTGGAATACATTTAAAATGAGGTTCTTTTGACATAATGAGCTTTTGAAATTTTTATATTGTTTAAATCTACGACCTTATTTTGCAAATCCAATCTAAATTAGAGCAAGTGCAACTTTGGTTTGATCAACTACTTGGCATACTTCCACATTTGTACTAGCCCATAACAACAAATCCAACCATTAGATAGGATAACTTAATAAAGTATCTCCATAAATTAGGAGGACTTTCAATCAAACAATAATGAAAAAGAAACATGAGTTTGAATCCATTCATTGTCTTGAAAGTGGGCATCATTGCACCAAGGGATTATGAAATAAGCAAACTTCTTCTTTTGCACACCAATTCTAGGGATTTAGTACTTTTTAATGCTGGCATATTTTAAGACCAACCACCAAAACATATAATCTCACATTGGTTCCTCCCTAACTTCTATAACCACATACCAAATTATAATTTTAATACAAACCTATGCCCAAATATACTATGTCTATGCATATATACCAATTCCCTCTACCCAACACTCCATCCATTACATATAAAGTAGGGAGTTTGCATACTACAATATACCAATTTTTTTGGTCACAACAAAGCATTTCTATGCATTGTTTTTAGAACTTTGAAAATTCATACCATTAAATGCACATTGGCTATTGGGTAGAAGCAAATTTTTCATAAACCAAATCTATCCAAGGTTTGTAATGACACTGAAAACACCAATGGAAAAATCTCTACATGGAAAAAATGAGGAAATTTATGCAAAAAAAAATGCTTTGTCAAGGTGCATCAAGTACATTAAATTTAGAAATCTAATTGGTAACAATTCATTATATGTTTTTTGGGGGGTTGGGAGGGCTGTCTAGGCTTGTTCCTAGTGTTGTTCCCCTAGTAGTCCGGGAATGTCCATTGTTAGATTTTTTTAAAAATTTAAAAATGCAAAAAAAAGTTGAAACATTTTTTTAATTTTTTTTTTAAAGAAAAGAAAAAAAGTGACGTGGTAGTCGTTGTGCCATGTCATGCAGTTGTTGCGGGGCAATGCTCTATAGCAAGGAACACAAATTGAGGTAGAAGAACTTACAACCCTCTCGAGGGGCTGAATCTCATCTAATGTTTTTATTATTATTTATTACTTATTATTTTTTTTAATTTTCAACTTTGATGTTCAAAATCTTAGGATTCACTTTTAAGAATTTTTTTAAATGCATATCTTCCACTTTTTATTATTAAACATGTACATTTTATACAAATTATGCAATAGAAAGATTCTTCATATTTTTAGTAAAGATCATGAAGTAGTTGTAACAAAATGAAGTACATTTTTAAGTACAAATTTGTGTACAAAGATGTGTCATTTGGTGCAAAACTTGTCCAAATTGAGCACTTCATGCTAAATCATGCATATAATGGTGCATGAGTCGTTAAATTGGAACCATGTAATGTGCAATTAACCAATACAATTGATTGAATACACATAAAATAACAACCATTTTCCCACTAAATACATTTATGTTAGAATGAAAAATTGTCAATGATGAATAATAAAACCACTCATAGTTAGATCACAACATATGCTATGACCACTACATATATTCCATTCTTTTAATACTGCATGACAAATTCAAATTATCACATTTTTCTATTAAATAATATTACTAATATTTCTAATTAATATTCTATATGTATTTTACTCCACAAAAGAGAACTCAAAAACAATCAATCTTTCTTCATTAATTTCCCTATACCTAAATATCAAAACACCCACTACCACTTAATTTATCTTTTTTTAATTCTCTTTGCTTGTATGTGTAGATGATATAGTCTATTCTTTCAGAAGGTGTCATGTGATTACACATCTCTACACATAACACATCAAATAATAAAAATTATGGATCAAAATATCAATCACAATCATTCCACATAAGAGTGTTGAAAACATCCTCTCAAGTATCCACCCCAACAAAAAATTATGCCCCCCAAAACAACTATGACTATGTAATGAATATGGTCAGGTCCAAATTTTATAATGAAATAAATATACAATCTTTTTCTACATACCTGGCAAGTGACAAATTAAGAATATAAACAAAGTAGTCAAACAACTCCCACTCCACTAAGGGAGAATCCAAGAGTGCACATGCATTGAAGAAAAAACTCAAAGCTTTATAAATGGCTAAATTACTGTAGCCACAAATCTATAATAAAAAAACTAACTCTCTAAAACACACACAAATCTTGGCTTGTGAAGAATAACAATTCAAAAAAGCAAACTTCTACATGTAAGCATTTATTTACCCACCCTTGGAAAATGCATGAATACAACCAAATTTTTGTTTCGTTTGTGTTTTTTGTACTAAGGGGGAGCTAGGTGTGGTTCATTGTGCCTTCTAAAAAATAGATCTTTTTTAAGCTCCTAAATATACACAAACTTGCAAAAAAGTCAAGGAAACCAAATCCAATTGCAAGAACAATGTACACATCCAAACTAAATAGACCGTTGTAGTTTTCAAAGGAAAGTAATGACAAAATAAATTTATCAATTCCAAATTATACAAAATCTCATGCTAATTTCAAAAACATAAAATTCAATGTAATTAATCTAATTTTCCTAACAAAAGATATGGTTGGATGAAGTTTAGCCTTTCAAGGGCTATGTAAACTTCATCCACATTTTTCTCTTAGATTCCAATTTCAATTTGATCTACAATTTGTGTCCTTTTAAGGTTAAAATCTACTAATTAATTCATAAAGTTTGCCTTAGATGACTTTCATCCATATTCTTCCTAGAACTTCATCCTTCTGTAATTTCTAAAGTTTTGAGTCTTCAAAGAGTTTGAACTATGGTTGGACTCTTCTAGTCTTCTTCTAAGATGTTCAAATCCTACTTTAATTAACTTTCTAAGTCCTTAGACTACTTATCCTTGATTCTATGTCTTAGTGCTATTTCTAACAATCTATTATTTTTGGAACTTCGATATTTTTAATTGATAGGTGCTAACTGTAGCTTTTAAAAATATTTAAGCATTTGCAAATTAAACTTTTGTAGGCAAAGTTGCACATGGATGAAGTTTGATTGCTAATCAATTTTCAAACTTCATCCATTACTTTCTAGGACTACAATTTGAAACTAACTTTTTGAATTCACTTTAGACTTTTAGTGGTTATTTTTTTTTTAAAGTTTAGATGAGCTTTTCTAAGTTTCATCCATTCTAACACCTAAACTTCATCTACCTATATCTTTCTTATTTTAACTCCGATTTCTATTAGCCCCTTTTTTTGGCACCATGGGGCTAGATTGCACCATTTCAAAATAAATGTCTATTTTTTACTAGATATTAGTAATATTTTTTTGCCATGAATTTTCCTTTTCTATTAAAAATGTCGATGAAGTTGTCAAATTTGGATGGAAAAATGTACAAATATGATTGAGAACTGTTTTTGGTCCAAAAGATAGATGATGTAGAAATACAATGCTTCACCAGACTTTAAGTGATCATTGCTTTGGCACTTTTTTAGAAAGTAAGAAAAAGGGCTAATTTCTACGTATTTTATGTTTTCAAAAATCCTAAACTTCTATTATAGTATTCTACATTTGAACTTGACTTGACACTTGGTCTTAATGGTTTGACTTTATCCTAAGCCTTGGCCCTACTTAAAACTTGTTAATTAAGATAATTTAAAGAAAAATGGAGAGTTTAACAATATACCTTAAACCTTGTTTCATTGATTAGGTAGTCGAATACACCTTCAAACTCCTCTTGAGCCACCTTGTCTTTATTTGAATTTTTGTTTTCATCACTAATTTTTACAAGTTTTTTAATACAAAGCTTGAAATTCATTAATTCCACTTCATCTAAATTCCCATACTTCCTAGTTCATCTTTTCTTTTCTTTTTCACCTTTTTTTTTTCTTTCAATACATTCTAATTCAGTAATTACATTCCACTAATTGATTTAGAATAGAAAAAATAAGCCTCAACTTCAAAATAATAAATGACTTCCAAAACTTCTTATCCCTATCCAAGTCAATTATTGTTTATTCAAAATTCTAATGGTTCGGATTGCTTTTCTTAAATTTTCCTCAATCCTATCCTACTTCAAATGTCAAGCAAGCAAGCAACTTCTTCCTCCCTCTCTATCTACTTGTTTTGCATTTTCATTTGGGCTATGGAATTTTTGGACCTATCTCTCCTATTACTTTCATCTATACCTTCTTCTATTACTTCTCCTTCTTCTATACCAACCCTACACTATTTTTATGTATTTTTCTTTTGTTGTTTTATTTGAGTCAAAAATTTATTTTTTATCCCTCAAGTTTCAAGAAATTTAGAACCAATTTACAACACTCAAAGATTGTGGTTTACAATATTAATCAAGAAAAAACATCCAAAACATTATTTAGACCCCATTGGCAAACTAGATAGTTCACCATGATTAAAATGAATACAAATAAGATCCACTTTTGAGCCTACCACGTGTCACCTTCCAAGTGGTCCAAACCCCTCATATTTTCTAGGTAGGCTATTGATTGGATGTTCTTGCCACAACTTGCCTTCAAGTTGGTCTAACTCCCTTTGTAACTAACGATGCTTGTTGGTGTAGCACAATATGATTAGCCAAATATTTACAAACTTAAGGCAAAAAATTTGTTTTGGACATGGCATGTATTGGGTGGGTTTTGAAGGATGTTGGGCCTTTGGGAGGATGATTTTCTATTGCGATTTTCTCCTTTCTCTTAACACTAAATTTTTCAGGAATTCGATCACTAAAATTTGATCTTCTAGTGCTAATTCTTTTAGCACTAATTAAGGCTACTTTAGGGCTATATTACTAATATTTGGAGGTTAATTTGGAAGTTTGTCAATAATTTTTGGCAACTAAACTTTAGGGATTTCAAATATATACTAGATACTAGACTCTCGGATGCAAAACAATGGAAGTTTAAAGCTTTGTTGCTAGTTTGGGATATTACATAAACTTCTAACACTTCTATTTAACAAAGAGATTCAAAGCTTCGTTACTAGTTTGGAATTTTACATAAAATTCTAACGCTTCTAAACACAAAAGTTTAAAGCTTCACTCTCTAATTTGAAATATTGTATAATTTCCAAGACTCTTAAGTTCAAAGCTTCACCATCAAATTGGAAACCACAAAAATTCACACAAAACTTACAAAGGTTAGTAACAAGAATCGGACATATTACAACACATGTTGGTACAATTAAGTTAGTATGAGCATGTGTTAGTATGAAACTCAAACTTATACAAGTTAGTACAAGAGTTGGTTAGTATACTAAAACTTTTTTAAAATCACATTAAAAGCCCTCCAAAAGCAACATTGCCATGGTACGGTGGGTGGTTATTCTAGGATTAGTACAACCAAAGAACCAAGTCCAAAAACTTAATAAAAACTCAAACAAGTTAGAAATAACAACATTCAACAACCAACAACCAAGTCATACGATTTAGCAAGACCCCAATGTCCTTTAAAGCTTGTCAAAACAACACAATGTAGCTTAAAATGCTCCCCAAAACATGTACATTTGGCAATTTGGCTCAAAATGGCTAAAATCCATCTAAATGGACTCAAATGATGTCAATGTGCCAAAAAATGCCAACAAGGGGTTAGAAAGGGGTATTTGAAGAGGAGAATGAGCGCCCTTTTATATGTTTCCAAGGAGCACTCATCCCCTCCATTTGATAGATGGTAAGCTCATCAATTAGGATTTTCATCCTAATTTTTCATTTTTGGACTTTCTACATTGGTCTAAAATTCTAACTTTTGGAGAAAGACTTCAAATCACAAATAAATTGTGTCATTGGCTTTAGTAGGTCATTTTTAATCTTCAAATCTACACCCTTTTTCTATCGCAATAAACTCATTGAAACTCATTGAAACATAATTTAAGTCCCCAAAGGGTTTTTAAATCCAACTTTTGAAGTTTAACTTTTCTATGAAAGTAACTAGCCTAGGCCCTTATATTTTGAAAGTAAAAGAAGAACTTAATTGGCCTCATTCCAATTTTGTACGCTCCCAGAACACCAATCAACTTTGTTGTAATTTGTAGGTAATTACATAATGTTCACAGTTCAAGTACTTTTAGCTATCAGAATGTCTTGAAACTTGTCAAATAATGTTATTGGCATACAAAAGCTGTATGAAATCTTAGGGAGATATTACCACACCTTGGATAAATTCTATGAATTTTGTTAATTGATTGTCTGAAAGAGAATCTTCTAACTTTCAAAAAATTTAGGAACTTTTTGTGGAACCTCTTATGGAATTCTACAAAAGATTTGAAAGCTCATATTCTTACCTTGAACATGCAAAAAAAGGAGAATCAAATCACATTATCTCCTTTAAATCCTAGTGAACAAGGAAAATTTAACACATAAGGAAATCTTAACAAATTGTTGTTGTTGGACTCTTAGCGTAATTTTCACCTCAAAACACCATACTCTAGTCATAAATGCCTTCCATTGGTTCATCTTGAGTTTTCTTCACTTGCATGCTAATAATTGGGATTTCTACAAATTCATGAAATGAAATGGAAAACTAAAATCTCTCTCTAGGAATCAACTTAGGATTCTCACATAGGTTCCCTTAGATGAATTTAGCCATGATTTGTCACATACGAGGAAGGTTTAGGCAATTTGGAAAATTTCTATTAAATATAAATAATTTGTACAAATTTCAGATTCCTATCCTATTTTTTTTAGGATTTGGATTTATTTAAAGGAAACTATTCAATTTAGGACCAAAAATTATACTTGTTTTTGTTTTACACTCTTTTGGGGGCCTTTTTTTTTACATAGAACTACGCTCAAAATTGTAAAAAATCCCCCAAAATAGTGAGTCCTAAGTGACAAAGTGGGAATATTGGAAAAATTTTGAACCTTGTATATGGCCGTTAAGCTTTCATTTTTTGGCACCATACGGTGCAAATATGTGGTGCCATTGTAGCACTAGTAGTGCCATGTCCAATTAATTTTTTTTTAATAAATTAAAAAATAATTTTTTTCTCTATAATTGTACTCATGTGTGCGCAAAACTTGTAGACCTCCTAAAGTGTGAAATTTTTCCTAATGGCTCAAACTATACATGGTTCATAAATGACTAAAACTAATACATGGCTTAAAAAAACCATCTTAGCACTAATGTGCTTTAGTACAAGATGCCACATCACCCAATAAAAAGTATATAGTCATGGTGCCACTCACCTTGATTTGTGAGGTTTGACATGGGATTCAAGATAAATAGATTCTAAGTTTACACCAACCTTATGAATAAAGATTGTGGTTATTTTTTCTCTTAAAAGACAAAGCTTATAGTAAAACTTGATGGTTGGCTATAGTTTCAGTCAAACTAAATTAATGATATATAATTTTAATATATATTAATAAAAAATATTGGAAAATAACCAAATAAAGGAGATTTAATATAGATTTTAATGAGATGAAGGTTTAGGTATTTGTAGTACAATAGTACAAATAGAAAGTTGTAAATGAGGAGTTTTTTTGTATTTGGACTTTTATATTTTTTGAAGTCATGGAATACAAATCATTCAAGCATTGTAATGACATAGAATTAAGAAAAAGATGAAATGTGATATCAATAAATTTAAAATGAGTTAGCAATGACATATAGCATATTAGTCTATGAGAATGATTTGGAGGGCGAGGGAATTTTTTAGTAGAATGACCTTGGATTTCAACAATTGTAAGACTAATTAGGGTAATCTTTGTATCATTTGAAAAGTCTTAAAGATTAGGTCTAAAGTTTTAAGAAACTTCCAACTACAAGGACAAAATTTCTTGAATTTGAAAAAAATAAACAATTAATATATGTAAAAGTATAGGACGAAAGGGGGTATTTTGTTTCTATAGAAATCTTGCAAAGAAATCATATATGTGTTTGTAGTTTTAAAAAAGAATACTCATTTAAAGAAAAATCAATATTATTAAAAAAATTGTTATAAAATAAGAAAAATAAATGAAAATGAGGTGTAATATAGTACGTTTACAGTAATTACGTGACATTTTCCCATTTAAAATGAGCTATTATGAATTAGATGATATCCAACATTTGTCAAAATAATATTCAAAATAACTAGAAAAAGATACATAACAATTATGATCTTCAAAGAAGGCCAACATGAATAAAGGGTTTGTTTGCAATGGCAATGAGTTGATGTCCAACGGATCAAGGACCATTAGTGCAAAACTACTCTTCCCTCTTGAGAATAAACACTTTAGTTAGAAGTGACTAGATTCAAAGTAACCAAGATTAAAAGGTAGGGGGGTATGCATTGTAGGTGTAGTGGTAAGTGATGTTCATATAAACACAAAATTAATTCTATTGGGAGTGGTTGGTTGTTTTCTATTTTTCTTTCATATAAGATGATTCATTCAGCATATTGTATGGCTATGGTGTTGATTGTTTTAAAAGTAGGTTTCAAAGCAGCTCTAGGTAGTTTGATTTTGATTTCAAAGAGTTTCATTGACAAAGTATGTGTTGTTCCTCTAGCTCCTACTATAATGACAATAAATAGGTCAATATTCCATCCTTGGGCCATGATGTCATTGATTAGTGATTGGTATTTTTGGATTTTATTATCTAATATTGTTTGCAAGAATCTATTATAAGTGTATGTGAATTCTATGAACTATATAATGAAATTATTATTTAGGATAGTTGGTGGATTATTTTGGTAGGGGAGTCCTTTAATACAAAGTATATTAGGTTTGAATCTAATATTACACTAAAATCTTTGTCTTTCACAAGAAGAAGGTAAGAGTCTTCAAGGGACAATATTTTTTTGTAGATTGTTGTTGAATGTATAATATATGCATTCATGAGGTTATAGTATTTAGTTTTTTTTGTGGATAGAATTAGCTTTTACAATTTCCCATACTGCTTTGTAATGTCTTTTGACTCTAAAATCGTGGATATGTTGTTGATTGCATTTTAGGGGTACATGGAGCCATGTGTCTATATCTTGTGATCTACATAGAGAGCATGTGATTAATGGAACGTTTTCTATGCTAAAAAATAGTTGTTTTTTAGCATTTGTCATGTATTGGCCAATGCGGAATTTTAACAAGACTTGTTTTTAGCAAATCTATCATTTTGGGGTTAGACCATAATTCATTAGGGAGGTCATTATCTATATCAAGATTGATTGTTGATTTGTTGATTTTAGGAAATCTTTGTGCCAATCTTTGTGCCAATATTTATCATGATCATGTTTGTTGATGTATGTTTGAAGGCATCTAATTGAGCCTTTGTTAGGTTGATGGGTTAGGCTTGGCCATTTGTATTTTTGATAATAAAATGGTGTAGTGTGCACAAATTCATATGATTTTGAAGCAAAATTATATTCCTTTGTTGTATCATTTTTAGCAAGTTCGTTTGCGTGTTCATTGCCTACAATATTAATATAGGCTTTAATTTTGGAAATTATTGTAGGTTGCATTAAACTTTGAAGTATTTCTACATAGATTCTATTATTATTTTATTAGCATGGTTGTGGTGCAGCGTAGGGTGTTTTACTTGTGTATTAAATACATATAGACTAAGGTGTACATATATAAATTTTAGTACAATTCCACTACATGATTGGATAATATTTGATTTCAAGGATTTATTGTTAAAATATCTAATTGATGGAAATTTTGAATAAGTTATAATATGAAAATGTGGGATAGATAGGGATGAATTTCATTCTATTGAATGAGCTCTCCAAGATGGGATGTACATGTTGCAATTTCATAGACTTCAAAACTATGTAATAAAAAACAATTGAATTTCAATTGTTTTTTATTTGAATTTTTCCAATAATTTTTTTTAAAAGAGAAATAATAAGATAGAAAAGATATAAGATGGATTAGGTTGTCCAAATTATAACAATAATAGAGAGCATATTACTTTATTATTATTCTAGTCTACTCATCATCATCTTAGAGTTAACAAATTCTAGGTGACTAATAGAATAGTATATGTATTTTGCAAGGTGCTTGTACCTTTGAACAACTGCTAACAAAATGAAAATTCTGATTTCCACCACTTTAAATTTGACTTTTCATGGATATGCTATATCTTTTTATAAGGTTACATATGGATAAACATATGGCAATGTATAATAAAATGTCCCTTGTAGAATATTTTGAACCTACATCTTCAAATAAGCTTTAAAAATGATATTCATACAAATGTAATTAATAAAATAAAACTTGAAATCTTTGTACAACTTTTAGAAGATTTGCCAATGTAAACAATTCTACATTGTCACAAGGCATGTTGGCATCTCTAGATTCTTGTCAAAAAATGTAGATTGGAGAATTTCTAATTTTTAATATTACAAATCCATAGAGTCGCCAAATATATATAAAAAGAATCCAAATCCTTGAAGAAATTCTAAATCTACATAAACTCCTCATAGAAGGGAATATCCATTCTTCTGTAAATTTTTAAATAAATTCCTAAATCCCTTATTTGATGATTTGTGTACATATTAATTATATATTAACTATACAATAAATCTCAATTTGTCAAATTTGAATTTTTTGAAAGATTTTGAATTTCAAAATTCCCATTTTAATATTATTGTTACAAATTTCTATCCAAACTTTGACATTAAATTTTTTATTTATTCAATTTAAGATTGAAATTTTGTTAATAATCTGACATACAAATTTTTTGCTTTCAAGCAGAGGCTCAAAAAAATCTATGAAAAATCTTTTACAAGTAAATAAAAAATTAAAATCAAATATAAATGTATAAATTCTTTTTATAATTCCACTAAATGTCATCTTGCACTTATAAAACAAAAAATGCAATGTCTCAAGAGAATCTAATGTGTTTGTATGAACATAATAATAGTTTTATGAAGTTTTGATGTTAAGAACATAAAATTACCATACCAAAAACACTTAAAATTAATTTTATAGTGAGATTGCTTTCATATATTCATCCATGATATTCTGAAAATCTCAAATTTGCTCATTAGGTGTATGGGTCATAAACAACACTCGACCCCAATTTAAATTGGAAAAAATATCCTCCAGACTGACTTTTCTTTGTTTCAAGAGTCACCTTTTATAAATAACTTACTAATCTATTTTTATGCAATCCTAATGAATACATCAAACTTTAATTGTAGTTTCTAAACCAAATACTGCATTTTTGGTAAATTACTTTGACTATTTTTTATCTTTTTACATAATAATTGATCGAAATGTATTGGTAGTGAAGTATGAAAATTTGATTGTGCAAATATTTCAAAAACATAAACGAGCACATTTTTTTTTTTAGAAAAGCATTACATTACCAAGGAAAGGAAAATTCTATAGATTATTCAATAAAAGCTGTTGCCTTTACAAATTTTAGAACATGGATCTTTCCAAATTGCAATTAGATTTTATTAATTTGCTCTTCTTCGCAACTAATTTTGCACTTTTGAGCATGAAGATGCAATTAATTTGCCAAAATCTAATTAGAAATTAGAAAATAGTGATAATTTAACATTATATACAAAACTATCTATAAAATTTATTTTAGCTTAGTAATGCGGTATTTCCCTAAAACAAAGATGTTTACTTGAATGTTTTGAACATATTTGGGGTTAAAAATATGTGTTTCTTGATGTAAATAAAGCTTTCTAAATGGTGTTTTAGATTTTCAAAAGTAAAATTTGATATGTTGATGAGATTGCAAAGAACAAATAAACTTAGTTGATGGATTTTGAAAAATAAGGCTTGAAAAGTCATATTTTAAAAGATATTCTTTTAGATTTAAATTATGATTAAAAATCGTGTTGAGTAATGTACAATAAGAACATCAAACAAAGAACAATTCTCTTGGTAACAAAGCTAAGAAGATAAAAATGAAATAGGTACTTTGGTATTTTGATTGGAAAAAAATGAAAAAAACATAAAATTAAATTTGACAATTTGTGACAATTTAGTGAAGACGGTTATGCACTAAAATAATCACCAATTAGTTTTTCCACAAATGAAAAGTATGTTGAAGGAAGCTTAATGTGCAAACTTCTACACAAAATATAGAATTGTTTTCTTGATGAAACTTCCTTTTATAATGGCTACTAGTCAATAAGAAAAACACCTTTAATTGGGCATCACTAGTAGCATAAAAAGCATCACAAAAATAGTGAATAAACTACATGAATTTTCAAAGAGATGATGAAATGTTAGTGTGTTGTGATGAGGTACTCATGTTGTGTTGTTGTTGATGTGTTAATGTTGTGTTGAGAACAAGTGTATTCAAATGCAACCTATGTTCTTATAATTAATCTTACAAAAACATTCTCACCATTGAGAATAAAATGCAAGTACACAAAATAAATTTATAAATAAATTTGAAGTTTAAATAACCTTTCAATTCTCAAAGGTTAGATTTATTTTATATTTATTTATATTAATCCCTTGTAGTTTTTGCAAGATATTAGTGTTTGATTTGGCAAAAATCCTTTTTCTGGCCTTACAAAAAACTAAGCAGCTATACTTCACAAGGTTGCATTGTATGAAAAAATGTCCAAAATGGTGGTGCTTCTTTGGATTCTTTTTTCTAATCACACTAACTATGTGCTTGGAAAAATTCAGATCATTTGGAATTGTATAACTAATAGGAAAAAAATAGTGGATAGAAAGAAATAGAAAATTATTCAAAATACTAAATTGTTAAGAATTTAGTTACAAGATTACAAAATGCCAATCCCAATAGTGGTAATTTTGTAATAAACAATCTACATCCTATGATTTTATTTTCTTCAAAAAATATGGAAGATTAAATTAAATAAGGATTTTGAAGTTTATTTTAGAGTAGAGAATTTATAACTTGCCGGCAAACTAAAAATCCTCATAACTTTCATCTCATTAATCAAAATGGAACAATTCAAATTTTTTCAAGTAAATATAAATCTTAAAAAACAGTTCCAAATTTTTATTTAAAAGAAGGTGATTTCAAAAGAATTTTTTTGAGCTTCTTGGATTGCCCACTGAACAATGAAAATTACATATCATATAATAACTTTCTAACCAAGTAGTCAAAAGTTATGAAAATCGTTAGACTTCAAAGCTACTCTTCAAGTGGACACATGTTGTGTGAAAATTTGAAGGAAAAATAACAAAAATTTCATTTGTAGTGAGATGTCCAGATTTGCTATGTTGGCAAGAAAATACCGTTTGGTCCTTTAGAAATTAAAATAATACCATTAAGGGTGACGGGATATACAAATTATTTGAAGCACACTTGTATGCATTTTTGGGGGGATTTGATGGTTTATGTTTGATGGCATCACTTGGTGCACATATGTGCCACATATTAATTTGCCACATATTGTCACACTTAATATGTGGCACCTAGTGCACCCAATATTTGTCAACACAAAAGTATATATCACCAAATATTCACTAAATTTATTTTGAATGCATAGTAATGAGAGTTCTTTATAGTAGAAAGGATCTTATGAATAAGATTTTTTTTTTTTTAATTTGTGAAAGTTGTGAGAGCTTTGTTTTTTAAGAAGATGATTTGAATGGTAGTTTTGTGGCATTATTTAGAGCAAGATGAAAAGATATTTGGTAGTTGTTCACTATGGTATACCAATCCTATTTCAAAGTGCATAAAAATTTTGGATTTGTATTAGTTTTGCATCCAAAATTTTACTTATATATCCATCCATTTTTGTCACAAGATACTTCATGATTTGCAATCAAAATTCATGACAAATTCATCCTCAAAATTTGCATTAGATGCATATTTAAACAAACAAGAAGTAGGAGAATATGATTTTTTAGACCCTATAAATCTAATCTAAGGTTTTTACTTCAAAGCCAAATATAAGAATTCAAAAAAATTGTAAAAGATTATGAATGTAACAAATACATACAATATAACTCGGAAAGACTTTTTTTAAATTGAAAATTATCTCAATATTTGTATATGAGCTCTTTTAATTTAATAGGCATGATGTACCACAACAAAACACTCTTCAGGTGTAAAATTTTTACTTAAAGATTGACATTGTGAAGTAGTGAGACTCTAGTCTAGATACTTCCTCTCTTTAAAGTTGTTCATTATATCAAGTTTAATGTTTTTTTACAATGGACATTTTTCAAGTTTATTAAGACTTTGCATAATAATGCATTGTAACAAAAAAAGACTTTTATACCATAATGCCCAAACACCCAAGGAAGTAATGTATACTTCTAGTCTTTCATAAATGTTTGTATCTTCTTTAATTTTTTGAAACTTATTCTTGTGATTCTTTCTTGAATAATTCTTGCAAAAATAAGGAAATCATTTTGGAGTTGGAGAAAGTTCACGCATGCTCTATTGACCTTATAATTTGCAATTTTTGAATAAAATCTTTGTAGTGGATGCTAATCATCCTAATTTACATGTGAAGGTTTGTTTCTCGTCATTCAAATAAATGTTGTAAAAGTTATTCATTTTTTAAAATTTCAATGTCAAAGCAAAGAGCTAATAGTATATTTTTGTGAAAGGATAATTTCATTTAATTGTTTAGATTGATATCTACACAAAAATATTTGAACCATTCAATTTTAAATAATGAAATAAAAGTTATGAGAGTTTATTTTATAGGCAATGAAGGTAGAAAGGACATATATAGTTGTTTTTTAAATTCAAATTTAACAATTTTCAAATATATATAAAAAGCTTACAAACCATTTGAATTTACAATTCTCAATTTCTTGTCAAAGTTATTGGTGAGTTAGTTGTTTCTTTCATCATGTACCAACATCTATTTTGTAATTTTCTAGATCATAAACATGAAAGATTTTTTATTTGTTCAACTACTAGTATAAGACATGAAAGAAATTGGTGACCTAAAAACAAAGAGGACAAAATAGTTGAGGTTTAGAAGCATGAAGTTTGCTTGAACTTCAAAAGTTACATCAATATAGGAATTCTAAATAGGTAGAAGGGTTAGAGTTATTTCAACTCTAAGACTTCAATGTTCTTCATACTAGTATCAATATCGTTCAATTGTTTGAAATTACAAAATCTTGAAGTTTATAAATATGGAAAAAATTCTAAAATCAATAGCCAAATTTTAAATTTTAAAATTATAGTTTGTTGATTTGGAGATTCATAAAATCGATATTTTATAATATTTTGATGTTGTAAATTAAGAAAACCAAATTCTTTTAGTTTCAAACAATATTCCAATGCAAGTGATTGGTAATTCCTAAACATTTAAAGTCTTCTCTAGAATTGGCGATTTGAAAAAAATCATTATAAAATACTATTTGGAAAAATATTTTGTAATTGATACACAAGTGAAGTTGTAGACTTTGATTTTCAAATTCCATTTGTATGATTAGATTCACCAATGCTATTACCAATATTTTTCTAAAATTTGAAAAGAAAAATTCAAAATTCCTTCAAAATTCAATTATGAGCAAAATATTGTCATTTTCTTAGTAAGATTTGTTGGAATGAATTTGAAATGAGGCTTTCTTTATGTGGTGATTTTTTCAAATATTTTTGTTATTTAAATCTATCATTTCATTTTACAAATCTAGATTTGAACTAAAATCAATGTAATTTTGACTTAGTCAACTACATGACATACTTCCAAATGTAATTTTAGAAAAACATGAACTCTAGTAATACCAAATCCAACCATTAGATAGGACAAAAATTTGATAGAGTATCTCTACAAATTAGGATGATTTTCATCCAAATAGGAATGAGAATGAAACTTGAATTTCAATCAATTAGTTGTTCAAAAATTGGATGTCGCAGCATTCATGGTTAATTGTCAAATGTCAATATTCATCACATTCAATTTTTTTTAGAAGCATTTTAAATTAGCTACTAATAATGTCAAAGATAATGACAAATTTGATAATAAAGTTGCTAAAATTGCATGTTTTGCATGGATATATGATTTAATTTTGTTACTACAGTAGGGTTCCATTGCTTTTTTTGTTGTCAATTATGATACAATATGAATTATAATTATGAAAAATGTAATTGGAAAAAATTAAATCTTTAAAAAAAAATATATCAATGTCTTAAAATTTGTAAAATTTCAAATTTCAAAATTTCAAAATTTGTAAAGTTACAAATTGATAAATTATAAATTGAAAAGTTTAAGGTTGTACATTCGAATCTCTAAATTTTGAATTTCAAATAATTAATTTTGGAAATTTGAATAGTAATTCACTAATTGATTTGTTTAATCAAAATTTTAATTATGTAGTATTCTTATTGGAAAGCTCACTTTTAATGGAATTTTTATATGTTTTCATTAAAGTTCTTACAACATATGCCCATGAAGGAGCTTGAAGGTCTTGTTTTGAGCTTCTTAGAACTTGCTCTAAAGAAAATAAAATGTCATCATTTTGATAAATTGTATCAATTTTTTTGAATAGTAACCATACAAATTCAAACTAGACAAATCAGAGATTTCATAGGAAAAAAAAGACAACAATATCACTTACGGAGTGAAAGATTGTAATGTTTGACCATGAGGGTGTTAAAACTACAAAAATGATGTGAAGTCTTTCTATCCTCTTTTCACAAGTCAAATCTAAAAATTTGGTCCTCAAAAAAAATATGAGGTTAAAGGACCTAACATGTATAATTCCAATCAGTTTATGGTTTCCCTAAACCTACTCTATAATTTTTTAAATGAATTTTGAATATGATTTTTTCTCCAAGGTCTAGTGTATTTGAGGTTCATTTCCAAGATCTCTAAATACTATAGGAAGTGAAGATTGCAATGGGTACCCTTACACAAAATCTTGAATAGAAAAATCATTATCATTTATTTTCAAGATTGGATTTTCGATGCTAAAACCAGACTTCAAGAAGAACTTTCTACAAATATAAACTACTAAAAAGAGCAACTTGGTTAGGTTTTATTTAACTTTAAAGTTTTGGAAACACCAGATTCAGGTGCCTTAAGTATTTAGGGGTTGAATGTTTTGCTCTATATTTTCATTGTTCGAATTTCAAAAATATAAACTCCGCAATGCACAAAAATCATCAAAAAGTGTCTAGTGTAATGCTAGTTGTTTTGATCTCTTGGCATTTTAAAGTGATTTAGAATAATCCCATTTGATCTCTATATTTGTATATAAATTTTGCATGAGTATAATAAACAAATTGTAGTACTCAATGGTGCAGAGGCACAATTGTGAATAGAGCAAAAATCTCACTCTAAAAGGTCTCAATGTCTATTGTCTCCATTGGATAGAGATTAAAAAAACAATAATTTCACTTACTTTAAGTGTACCAATCTTGCAAAACACACAATCTAATGGGTTGATTTTTTTTCAAACCTTTTCATTATAATATAATTCAAATTCTACTAGTTAGAGTTGAAGAAAACCAAAAATTCAAATTTGGTTGATGCATCAAAAATTGTAAAAGATTACCCATATATCATGTTCCTATGGTTTAATGAATTGCAAAACTAACCAATATTTTCAATAAATATTGAAACCAAAAATTGGAAGTTCCTTCTACATTTGAATATATATTGAAATATAAATATCCTTTAAATTCAAAAAATAAAATTTTATCTTGCATATTTACTCAAGTCTTTAATGATTAAATAATGATTAAAAAAATTTCCTTTTTGAGGTGAGACATATTAGTATCCTTTAAACTATAAGGTATTTGCAAATAAATTCATAAGAATCTATCATAAAAATATACTAGTAGTAGAATTCTTTGGTAGTAAAAAATGTTTGGATGAATTTTTTGTGTGTGTTTGGGACTTAAGACATAATTATTTGCATTGTCCACTTGTTCAAAATTTGAACATCTAGGCTTTAAATGGTTAAAGTAAAAGCTACATATATATCAAATAAATACAAGAAATATTCGTACTATTCACCAATACATATTGCTTACATCAAGCA
Organism: Pseudoscleropodium purum; assembly: GCA_963969395.1. Taxonomy (NCBI): domain Eukaryota; kingdom Viridiplantae; phylum Streptophyta; class Bryopsida; order Hypnales; family Brachytheciaceae; genus Pseudoscleropodium; species Pseudoscleropodium purum. The sequence goes on from OZ017799.1 coordinate 5,195,211, forward strand.
TAGCTTGGAGGGTAATGATCCAACTTGTTAGGTTGTTTGTTTCTTTTGTTTTCTTTTGTTTGTTTGTTTCATTGAGATCTTCCTGACCATGTGTCTTCCATTCACATATTTGATATCATCGAAAAGTCCTCAATGAGGAGGGGTACACAAGCTTGGTTTTGTGGCAATCCAACCTAGGGCATGAAAGTTATTGAATTTTGAAGTTTTTATGAATTAAAAAAATTAGAAAAATAATTTTTTCTTTTGTTTTGAATGTAGCAATGGCACAGGACTCACTAATGTATAATGATAGAAGATATGACTATTTAATCTAAGATCAATTTAGCCATTTTAATTATATTTTGTTTTCAATCTTGTATTGTTATTGCATGAGACTATGAGTTATTTATCAATGTCAAGAATTTCAATCATTTTTGTGAAAATTTTCCATTGTCATAATTTCATAGTAATAAGTGACAACAAATAGGGAAACATAACAAAACCAACCTAATTAATTTGAAGTTTTGTGCCAATATAAAATAGAAATTGAAAAAAATTTCAAGTGAAGATTTAATTACTAATTTCTCACACCAACATACCATCGACTATAACCTTCTAGACAAATTTCTACTATAAAGTCTAATTAATCCCTTACATTATTGATTAAAAATTGATATCTTCTCATAGTGGAAAAAACTTTCAATATTAATGTTGATTATTTTAGAACTTTTGTAAAAAAAGAAGGTTCTGTCAAAGAAATAATCTCCATTTTAACCTATATAAAAAAGTGACTTTGATTTTACTTTTCTTAGTTAGTGTAATGTATAAAGAAAATCATGTCAATTCTCAAATAGAATACAATAAAATAATTTTTTTCACAAGAAATAAGTTTAAAAAAAATGAAAATGAAAATGAAAAGAATGTTTTTAAACTACAAAGAACAATGTAAAACACATCATTTGTGTGATTTGGATTTTAACACATGGAACTTGCAATTGCAATGATTTATTGCTTTTTTAGTAATTTTAGAATTGGTGTAAAATCTGAATTTGTCCTGCTTTTAAAAAAAAACATATACCAAAAAGTAGATATTTAAAAAGGTACATTTGAATTTGACCAAGAATCAATTTTGAAATGCATGGAACTTGAAGGATTAGCCCTATACTAATTAGATGTTCTATTTTTTGAAATTAAATTAAAAAAATATTGACTTTTAAAAATATGTCAAACTTCTAGTTTTAGCAATCCCAAATACTTTGGGATAATTGCAAAAAATTGTTTAATATTTCTTTTTATCAAATATAGAGTGTTGAGTAATTTTTGAAGCACCACCTAGAGACTATTGTTTTCATATAGTTCAAATTCATAATAAAGGTTTATGTCTCTTATATTTGTATATATAGGGTCATGGTTCTTATCAAGGCACTAAAATGGCTTAGTTTTTTGTTTTTTTTAAATTCATCATCCCATTAGTGCTTTAACATTTTGAAGAACAAATAATTTTAGTACATGATATATATACATTATATTGGTCCACCAAACATTAAATTTAGTAATTAGTTTTCGTATTGGAATTTAGAATGTAAGATTTATGCTACATAGTACATTCTAAAAATTTTAAATAAAAGAAAAGGAGAGTTTGGAAATTTGAGCTTAAGTTTTTTTGTAGATAAATATTCAAAATTTTTTTGTAGAAACTTACCACATATATTCATTTATTTGGAGATAGTTAGAAAATGAAATATTATGAATTTTCATTTTAATTAATTATATCTTCAAATTTATAACTTTTTTTTGTTGATTTCAACATTTGAATGCAATTTTGTGATAGAATCTTCAAGTGGTTGAATAATAAAAATCTAAAAATTAGATGAAAAGTTTGAGGTATTTACCATCAAAGTATTGAAGTTCTTTGGTCAAATTTATATTATATAATAGGTTTCAAAATTCTAGATTCTTTGGATGGTTCATTTTATATAACTGAAATTTCTACTATTAATTTATATGTATGTATAATTATTAAAAAAACTATGGTCCTATTAATTATGTAATAATTACAATCTAAATTCTCTTAAACTCTTTTGAAAGTTGAATTTTTTTCCAATATATATTAGAGTGCACATAGTGCACAAAAAACTTATCCTAAAATCTACTCTCCAAAAGCTTTGCCATTGCCCCCTCCTATAGGGGATAGCCAACTATGTCTTTAAAACAAGAAGGAATGGGAAAAATTCATTTCTTTTCTTCATTTGAAAATGTGAGGTTTAGTATTATTTTCTAATATTTATTTTGCAAAAAATATTGACTTTTGAATACATATCTTGCATGCAATTTTAAAAGTTTGAAGAGTTTGAATACTCATTCATAAGAATTTAGAATTGAAATCTAAAGGAATTATTTTATAAATTTGCAACTATTTTATGAAAAAAATTCACAAATTCCAATTTTTATTACTTTATTAATTCTATATTGTACAAAATTTTGCAAAGTGAATTTTTCTACATGGATTTGAAATATAAAAAATTATTTTGGTGTTTAATTTAAAAATTTGTCATCTTTATAGAATCATTGTAAATGACCATTTAATTATTATTTTTCTATTTTTACAAATTCAAATGTAAAAGTGTTTAACTTCTTGAGATTTAACTTTATAGTAATTACCCTCACTAAAAAAATATTGTATACTTGGTCTTTCTATAGAAAAATATACTCAAACGATATATTTATTGGCCATATTGTTATACAAATAGAGTTATGATGCACAACAAATTGGGTAGCATAAATCCACATCAAATGTGAAAGCAAAAATCAAATAAGAATGCATAACAATGACTTTCAAAGAAAACATAATTAATTTCAAACACGCTCTTAGAAGCAAGTTCTTTCACTCTACAAACAAAGAATTCAAAAGTTTAAATGCAATAAGAGAAAGTGAAGCTTCTTTGTTATTGGCTAGTGCCATAGCCAAAAAAAACTCTAGTAACAAATGATCTTTATCTTTAAAAACATCAATAAGAGTTGAATTGGCAAAGAATGCCAAGTCATAGGAACCCATCCGCCTAATATTAGATGACTCAAATCAAGTGTCATCTAAGGTAAAGGCCCAAATAGTCTAAGGCTTTGAAGACAAGATTAAATCATCTAAATTGATATAGTTTAACAAGCTACATCCATCCAATATGGTGTTTTTATAATGCCATATCACATGACAATGTTTTTTTAGATATTATGAAGATTTATTCTAATTTTAAAGTATTCTAGAAATAATCAAGAGCATTGTAACAAATTCCAAAAGTAGTAGGCCCTTCTAACAATCACCCTATATCATTCTAAATTTTAATGACAAACTTTACCTACATCAAAACATATTTAGTTGATATTTGGTGATATATACTTTAATATTGATGAATGAATGTTAGATGAACTAAATATGGCTTCACAAAAAAATAGACATGACTTGCCATAGAATATCAAGGGTACACAAGATTTAAATTTACAACTGAAAATATTATGGTGTGAAAATTACCATGCAATGTTACAAATACTCAACATTTTTCTATAAAAATTGTAAATATCCAACCTGTAATCATTTTGAAAGGAATAAATTCCTTGTTCTTTATCTCTAAAGTCATAAGTTCTTTTTCATGGGTCAAAAACCACTCAAAACTATCATTTCTAATGCAAAGAGCAAAACTTATGCATAATTTTGGCATATTCAACCATAGTTACTTCTACTAAACTTCTATAAAAATGTATGGCTAATTTTTTAGAAATATTAATTACATTAATTGTAAGATACTTGCATTTAAAGTAAAGAAAACAAGTTTTTTTGCACCGAGCTACATTATATTGTAAGGCTTGCATCCTCTTAGATTAAATTTATATTTCAAAATTAAGTGGAGAATTTAAAGAAAAAATTCCAAGAGAAAACTTGATTTCCATTCTTCAAAAAATTGTTCAACGGAAGTAGGTATTCAATTAAAAGAAAAATTAAATTGATACTTATTTAATAGTTTTAAGATGGAATTGAAGCGCCCCAATTACAATCATATATACAATTGTTTTAATAGACTACTTGTAGTCTAAATTTTGCCTACCTTGCAAACACTGGAGACATCATATAGGGATTTAAGATTTAGGGAATGGCCAAATTATCTATCAAATTGTAACCGGAGTCACTTCCATCATAGAATAATATGGAATATACATTTATAGTATACAATTTTGTAGCTTGTATAAATGATTTAATTTCCACTCTTTTTATCAAAGGTATTGGTTTTGATTCCAATATATTACTAATTGTATGGATACATGAGTGAAGTCCTAGTTTTGCCTAGTAAGGATTCAAAATTTTAGACAAATTGTTTAGATAAAACTAAAATTTGTCATGCAATTGTACTATCCAACATTGTTAAAAAGACGAAGTATATAAGATAATTGCTTAATCCTCGTTTCTTAATTACTTGATATATTTTTTACTATTAATCCCTAAAGGTCCAAGGTGTGTTTTTTGGCAACATAGTTTTTTCAGGTAGGTGCATGTGAGCGGAGATTTCCATTTTTTTGGCCCAAATTTTAATAGAAGGTGTGGATAAGGAATAGCTTTCATATGTACTAAATTTCAAGACATTTGGAAATATGGGTCAAAAGTTATGGCCTAATATGTAGTTCGTTTATCAACTCGTAGAATTCAAGCAAATTTGAAAAAATCACTTTTTTCAAATATAAGAATTTGAAATTAATTTTTTAGATTTTTATATACATAGAAAGCTTTGAATCATTCCAATTTGATCAATGAATCAAAAGTTATGAGGTGTCTTAATTTGTAGGTGGTTATGGATTTTGTACTCCAAAATAAACTTTGAGTCTTTTATTCAACTCAATTTTCAATTTTTTAAGAAAAAATTAAAAATATTCGGTGAAGATTGTTTATTACAACATTACAACTATTGGGATTGGCATTTTTCAATTCTATAACTAAATTATTAACAAATTAGTATTTTGACTCATTTTCTACTTCTTTCTATTTACTATTTTTTTTCTATATGTTGTACAATTCTAAATGATCTGGAATTTTTCAAGCATGTATCAAACTTGCCTTGAATAATGAATCCAAAGAGTTGCAACCATTTTGGACATTTTTTTATACAAATGTGACCTTGTGAAGTGCAACTGCTTGGTTTTTTGTAGGGCCCAAAAAAGGCTTTTTGTCAATTGAAACACTAATATCTTACAATCCACATGGGGGAAATTCCTGAAATTTTTTCCACATCTTTTTAGATTATCATAATACAAGATCTTTTGGTTGAATGTCACTTAAAAAATTTTGTAAATGTTTTTTGGTACTTGTCCTAAAAATGACAATTTTAGAGCATTTTGGTGAAAACTTATTCAAAGAACTTTAGGAGTTAACAATTTTCTCAGTAAATATTTACTAGCTTAATTACAAATTAGGATGAGAATTGAAATCAATCTTCTTATGCAAAATTGCCCCTATCTAAGTTAATACAAGGCATGATATGCTATATCTAAAAGACAACAATGATTTGTTAGCATTACAATCCTGTAGGCACAATAAGGAATAACTTCTTTTTGGTGACGTGGCAGTCACCATGCCACATCATGCAGCAACTATGAGGTTGTTCCCCCTGATTGTCACATACACTCACAAGGATTCTCTTACAGATGTATAATTTACAATTTCTAGCTTCTGAATCAAACTGTCTACTATAAAATCAATTACAAATTTAATTGTGCTCACAATTTGTCATCCAAACAACTAGTAATTTCATGCAACATCTGGCTAGATACGTGGAAAATATTTCGACCCTTAAACACAAAAACTAAATTTCAGATTGTGAATTCATCATTCATAATTTATGAGGGTAGACTCATCCATTCATTACTCAATATACAAGTACAACAATTAGTCAGTAAGATGTTTAGCCCCTAAATGCCCAAACTGCGTTTTTTGGAAACATAGAAAATTTGAGCAACTCACTATGAATGGAGTTTTCATTTTTTTAAACTTATTTTTTTACACAACCTGTACCCAATGAATAGCTGTAAGCTTCAACAATTTTCATAACTTTTGATTGCATGGTTAAGAAGTTATTGTATAATATGTCGTTTTTAGGAAAATGCAAGCAACTTGGATAGCTCAAAAATTTTCGTAAAAATTACTTTCTTAAAAAATAAAAAATTTGAAATTGGTTTGAGATATGTGTGTGTCTGTGTGTAAAGCTTTCAATCATTCCATTTTGATTAATGAGATGAGAGTTATGAGGATTTTTTGTTTGTTGTTGGTAGTTATGGATTCTGTGTTCTAAAATAAGCTTTGAAGTCCTTTGTCTAACACAATTTTCTATATTTTTGGAAAAAATCAAAATAGAGGATAAAGATTGTTTATTAAACCACTACAACCATTGAAAAATGCATTTTTCAATTCCATAATTAAACTCTTAACAATTGAGTGTCTTCAATCATTCTCTACTTCTTTCTACCTACTATTTTTTTTCTAAATGTTGTACAACTCCAAATGATCTAAATTTCTTTTTAAGAATGTTGCCAACTTGCCTTGAAGAATAAATCAAAAGAGTAACCACCACTTTGAAAAAATTTCCATACAAATGTGACCTTGTGAAGTGTAGTTGCCCATGTTTTTGCAAGGCCCAATTTCTTTTTGGTCAATTCAAACACTAATATCTTGCAATCAACATGGTGGAAAATTTTGAAATTTTTTCCACATTTTTTTAAACTAGCATACTACTAGATGTTATGGATACATATGTTGAACAATGTTTTTTTTTCTAAAATTTTGATACTTGTACTGAAAATGGTAGTTTTAGAGTGTTGCTTGTGAAAACAATAAAAAATCTTTAGGGGTTCATCACAATCCTGTCCACATAATGGACAACCCAATCACTGGAGTCAGACACCAAGTCACTTCAAATTTCAATAACTCACAATTGCACAAATTAAATATTTAACCAAACCAAATAACTAAAATACATACAACATTTTCACTTCCAACAATTTGCCACACTCATACAATTCAATACAATAATCAAACAAGTTGTCCAAGGCGTTCCCAACAATTACAAATCCACTAGATTTACCATTGCTATAAATAGTCAAAGACCACTACAACAATAGAAAGGCAATTTTAGATCCACAATGATAGTAAAGAAATGTATTTAAATTGAAAAATGAAGAAATTCACCATACGTTGGGATTAGCCAAATTATTTGATTGAAAACCAAGAGAGTGAGAGAAAAAATTCAAATTACTCAAATTATATGCTCCCAATAGACACCTATTTGTCTTTAAAAGACTCCAAGACAAATTGTTGCTCTCCAAATCCAAATTATTTAGAACATTTTGAATCTAACTCATTTGCAAAGACTATTAGGTTGAAATATTCTAACAACATGAAAATAGATTGGCAATTTGTCTTCATCTACACCACAAGAGACAATTAGCCAAAATTTTGAAATTTGAATTGTCCACACCAATCAAACCTTGTGTAAATGTTTGTTTTTTCTGGAAATTGTGAAAATTGAGTTTGAAAATGGATCCAACATGTTGTTTTTTCCAAAAAAATGTTGTAATTGTTGCAAAATAAGATGCTCTATGAAATGCTCTATTACAATACTAATCTACATGAAATAAATCAACCTTTCTATGTATAGACTATAATATATAATTCTATAAGTAAAAAGTAAATAAAGTAAATATTTCAAATTTTGTGATTTTTTTGTTGCCCAAGCTCAAATACTTTGAGATTTGTGAGGTATGACTTTTACTCTCAATCATTGGTTTAAATAATAATTATATTGTGAAAAAACTCACTACAAGCAAAGGGGTGTTTTTTTAGTGAGTTTTTAAGTATAGTCTTAAACATAAGATTATAAGTAATGACCTTTAAGGAGATTTTCAACAAAATTTTACTAAAAATTTATAAATTTTTAGTAATTTCTTGCTGAAAATCTCCTTGAAGGTCATTGACTATAATCTCATATCTACGACTATATTTAAAAACTCACTTAAGATACCCCTTTTTCTTGTAATGGCTATTCTATTTTCCTATCTCAAAAAGGGATTTCAAAAATCATGCCAAAAAATGAAATCATAGGAGCCAAAGTGATCAAAAGTTCCAAACCTTCAAATCTCTCTAAACACTTGGGACTTTAGGGGCTATGGAGTGAATTCAAAATAGAATGAATCAAATTATTTGTTTAAACATCAATCCATTCAATAAAACAAAAAAATCAATCCATTTTTTAAAATAGATTTATTAAAATTCTAACTTTGAGATGGAAATTGAGAGAATCTTAATATCTTATGAGTTTTGCAATGATTACCTTTTTAAATGCTTTGTTTTGAATTGTAAAAAAACTATTGTATGTGAAACATAGTTTTGTTGAGAAAACAAAATTTAACCTTCAAAGGTGATCACTTCAACAGAAGTTGGCTTAGCCATGAGCACATGTGATCAATTCATTTTTGTAACTACTAGATTTTACTGCATGCTTTGTTTGAATTCATTATTCCAATGAGTGTTCATTCTTTGCATGGAAGTGACTTATTTTGATGACCTTTCTTTTAGAGTTCCTACATCTCTAAGAAGGTCAGTTTTTTGTTGCCAATGTCTCTAAAGTCAAAAATGGGACTCCAAAATTTTCAATCTTCAATGAAAATTACTTGTGGCGCAGAGCCCTAGTATGTATTTTTACAAATTTTTTAAGTGGTATGAGCATAATTCTTCATTTATATTATTACAAAGTCTCTATCCATTGATTATTTATAGTTTTATTGTAATTTGAGCAATTTTAATAGATATTCAATTATTAAAGTGACAAATAGGTCCTACAAAGTCATTATGTTATTATCAAAAGAACACTATATCAACATTGTAGTTACATTGTATTGTATAAATTAATATTTGAAGAATTGTAGTATAATTTTTTATTTTAGCAATTTTTCATAGAATTAATGTATGAATACAATGCATACTAGAATGCTTTGAGGGTTGATATAATTAACACTAGCCAATTTTGTGCCCAATGTTTAATACTAGAAATACTATGAACTTTTAGATTTTCAAAGAAAATAAATAAATAAATCAGTACAAAAGATAAAAGTTTAATAGAAGTGTGAATATAAATAATGTATTTCCAAATACTTAAAGATTCCCTAAACTTAAGACATCTTCCAATCAACCAAATACATCTTAACCCCAAAATATCATTGAGAACAAAAAGTGTCTTTGATGTTTTTCAACCCCAATTTGCAATCATTTATAAAACCTAGTTGGAAAATGGAATAGAAAATTTTGTAGGATTTTGCAAGATCTATCCAACAACAACAAATTCAAGAAATTTGAGATAGTATTGTAATTTCTATACAACTCTAAAAATTCAGACCTACACGAATTCCCTTAGTTCAGTAGAGAAATGAGGGGTGCAAACACTAAATGGTTGACCAATGTTCAAGTGTGCCTTGTCAAAGATTTGGATGGTGAAATCACTTGAAATTTTTTCACAAGCTTCCATGAAGTAAATGGTTGCTTTTGGCCGCTTAGATCTCCATGGTCTCTATTGTACTTAATTTGTTAAATTTCTAAAATAAATGGTCCTACTAATCAAGGATTCGACCTACCTACCTAAAGTACCTAAAATACAATACATTTTTATAGATTCTTTAATTTTCTTAATTCAAGATGTTAGTTTATGTGGCAAACTACAATTTGTTAGTACAAGTCCACTCCAAATTTGAAAGTTTGTTGGATGTTCTAGGTTGCTAAAGAAAAAAGAGTGTCATTTGAATCTAATATTTCTTCATTGCTGAAAACATTTTCCATATAAATACCATATTGAATGAAAAAATCAATGGTTCAAAATTTTTTAGCTAATGTATGTATGAATGTAGTTTTCCTTTCTACAGTTAAATTTACTAGGAAAGCAACAGATTTGAACATAGAAAATTAAAAAAATAAGCACATGTACAAGTGATTCTAGAAGAAAAAATCCCATGTCACTTTGGGGTTAAGGAATAAAAGAAATTTACAATCTTTATATTGATTATGAACATGTGCAAGAGAGAGATATTAATTTGATAAGATCTTGGTGAATTAATGTAATCTGACATTACAGGAATTTTAAGGCCAAGGAAAGGATGCAAAGTCTGCACCCTTGCAATGCAATTAGGAAAAAAAATTATTTTTTATTTTTAAAAATTTGAAATTTGATGTGATACTGCTGGTGCCATCTCAATGGCAGATCAGATTGACTATTTTTCAAATATTTTATTTTCTAAAAAAATTATTTTTATTTTATTTTTATTTTTGCACCACGAAAGTACCAAAAATTAAAAATTGGTAGCCCTCCTTTGGCCTCAAAATTCCTATAATCTTGCATGACCTCAAACATCAATAGCAATCTTGAATTTTCTTATAATTAGGACAATAGATAAGGTGATTGCAAAAAATATTTGTAGAATTTCCCCACATACATCCCTTTACACATTCTATGTCAAGTCCTTATTAAATTCAAGAAATTTTTTGTGATTGATGATTCAATATTGATAGAAAGGAAATTTTAGTTCTTTTTCAAATTTTATTTTCTAAAAAAAAATTTAGGAGAAATTATTGATTCTAGAAAACATGTTGTAATTGAGGTCATAATAGTGGTTTGAAGGGTGGAAGTTGGACAAACATCATGTATGAACTCAATTTAGCCTTTTAAATTATTGAGTCAAAATTATATATTTTTATAACTTAAGATAGTATGTAGTCTATCAATTTAAAAAATCTCCAAAAGTTTCTTGAAAAATTGTCATTGTCATAAATTTTTATGCAAAAGTAAGAACAAAATGGTAAATATAATACAAAGAGTTCAACTAACTAGAAGTTTCTATACAAAGGTCAAGTAGTAATGAATAGTGACAAATTTTTCAAGCCTTTGTATAATTAATTAATGAACCTTTTTTCTTAATTGGCTCAACTTAAGTACACAACAAAAGGCAACAACCTAGAGAAGAAGAGAAATAAATAGTTGAGGTTGACTTGTACAAGAGGCATGAATATTCACATTGAACTTGAAAGTCTTTGACAATAATTGATTTTTTAAATGATTTGCTTAGATAGAAGAGCTACTAAGCTAGTTTATATTGTCTCAATACAAAAGTTCAAAAGTTCTTATTATTAAAGCCTAATTCAAAGTTGCATTGTTTGAAACTTTGAAATATGTGAATTTCTAAATCCTTGAAGAATATTTAAAAATTGCAATTTAATTTAATTTAATTTTGTTTATTTATAATATTGTAAACTATTCAAATCAATCATTTATTCAATTTTGATGTTTTTAAATTTTAAATTTTCTTGATTTTAAAAGACTTTGAGTGAAAAAAAATTTCAATTTAAAATATCTATTACACTAAGCTATTACATTAGTATGACAAAAAATAACTACAACCTTTAAAAAATTGAATAAGATAGTGTATTCATAAACCATCACTTTAAAGGTTGGTTGGCCTTTAAGATGGATTTAAAATGTTTGAAATTATTTTTCCATGTTTATCACACAAAGAAAAATTGACTTGGAATCTAACACAAGTAGTTTCATATTTTTTGGAGCATTTATGAATTACTTATGAATTTCCAAAGAATTTTGCAATAGGTACCTATTTGTGATCTTAGGCCTTGCAAACCCACACATGTGTAGTTTGAAAAAAGATATGGCTAGACCAAAAACAAATAGTGAGGCATTAAAAAAACATACACAAGGTTCCTATATGTGACCCTTACTAAACTTAAATGAGCCCTACATTCCTTTAATATGTGTAAGAAGGCAATTGGGCAATCAATTTTCATTTAGAAAAATTAAGTAGAAACACCTTGGCTTTGAAATGGACTCTCCCCCAGCTCTTATTCCATCCATTAAAGAAATATGAACAAATCTCATTAATACTTGAACATTTTAAGCATACCAAGTCACATCCACTGACTATTGTTTTGAAGCTACCTATGGATTGGTTTGAAGAAGAGGGTTTGAATTAAAGCCATCTATTATGGACCAACTAGAAATTTTGGTGTTAAAAGAGCATGAAGTCCATTTCAAGAGCCGCGTTCATCAAATTGATGTCAAGAAGTAAGAATATGTGACCTTATTGCATATATATCAGGAGTATGAAGATAATATGAAGATGATTCAATAGTATGCTATTGCATACTAGGAGGAAAAGAAACAATTGCAAGTGGAATTTTTGAAATTGCAAGAAGAACATTAGTTTGTTCTAATTAAACTGAACCATTGTAGTGAAGTCAAATCATCCAAGTCTATTGGGACAATGTTGCACCACATTGAGACTTTGCAACATGATGTTTGAGTATTAGGCATGTCTAATGATGAATTACATCAAAAGATTGAGAAGACAAATAAGTTTTTTTAATTTATTTGGTAGCAATAGCTATATGAATCCCTATCTACATTTTCACTCTTTACATCTTATAAATTGCAATGCCATGTATATTTAAGCATGATGAATTTATTCAAGGGCCAAACACAAAACATTGGTTTTAGAGCTCAATAAGAATTGGAGGGCAAAACTAACAACGACAGCTAGGTATAGGGTTAGAGGCAATAGACTCTAGATTTGTTAGTTTAGCACGCTTAGACTACTATTATATAAAGGACCACACTTGACCAATTTTATCTATTGCAGAAAAAACGCAGGGAATTGTTGCATGAAGCATCTAACGTAGACACAATAAAGAAAACGTTAACATGACAGGGTGTCATGAGGACAAATGCATGAGTTGTCTGAGAGAAGTGTTGTAAAAGCTCTTTGACTTGAATATAGCAATATTAGATGCACTAGCAAACATTGTCGTATTGCAAAAGTAAACATTATGTAGAATATGTATATTCACATTATTTAAATAGATTTGGATGTTTGTAACATTATAAAAAAAATGATGTCATTCAACGTGACTTCAAGGTGACATTTTCTCTTTGCCGTTATAGACAACTATATAAAGAAGGATTCACTTGAGAGTTTCATCTCATTTGATAATCTTTTTTTTATTTTTTTATTTAAATTATATTATATTAAACTGAAGGGTTTTTTTTAGTCTCAAGATGAAGAATTTCAATCGGAGCGTGAATTTGAATTTTCTTTATTGCAATTGTCAAATTAACTACAACTGCCACTAAGTTTTTTATTGCTATATGGATGATTAAAAGATGAAACTTGGCCATTTCGACCACCGAAACAACCTCACATGGAGAAATGATGGCATAGTAATTTTCAACATGACACTCAAGTATTGATGATTTTGTTGCAAGTTGAATGTGTTGAGTTCAACAATTGTGAAGTCACATTTAAAGAATATTTTGAAGGTTTAAATAACAAACAAAATTATTATATGGTGAGGCCTATTAAAGGAAATTATGGTCACCAATTATGGTTAAAAGGGTTAGTCAATCGTATAACTGAGGATCGTTCCGATTATGTTATTGCTATCGTCAAACGCATCTTCAAATTCTTGTAGATGAAGTGATATTTTGATTGGAGCTTTAATTTTTTTACCTTTATTAGATACATATTGGGTTCTTCATTCCATAATTGGAGTAATTTCCTACAATAATTTTGTATTTGTAAAGTTGTATAAGAGAAATCTTCAAATAGTTTGTCTTCTAGGTGAACTTGAAGTAAATTTTTTTCAAAGATAAAGATAAAGAGATGGTTGTGAGACCAAATAAATACTCAATTATTGATGTTAAAACTTTAGAACTGAGTTAGGGGTTGAATTTACTAATTTATGTGGTTAAAGTAGAGATAAGGTGGAGAAAAAGGTGGACATTATTCATTTTTTCTCTCATTGTAAGTTTAGAGAGAGAATCTGAATGCTTAGAAACTCATTGTATTGTGAGTTTAAAAAAGTTTGAAATGAAATTTGGAAAAGTTGTGTATCATAGTGTATAGTTTATAAATTGATCTCACTTGCTTGATTTAAAGTTGTAAATAAAAAATTGTTTTAATTTGAGTAGAAGGAGGTTTATTGCTTTCAAAATTAAAAGATAAAAAGACTTTGATCAGCTATAAAAAATGAAGAGGTTTTTGGTTTGCAATGAGATTTAGAGGGAATATAGGAAATTGTATTAGCTTTTCATAAAAATATCACTCATTCTATTTGAAGTTTGTATGAGTGAGTTATAAGTATAGAAATGAAAGAGGATCTATTGCCCTATTTCTCTCAAAGCCAAAACTTTGAATGGCCATAGAAGTTGGATAGAGTTTTAGAATTATTTGAAATTTGAAAAAGAAGTAGAAATTTGTGTTAATTTTTCAAAAAGCTATCATTTACCTCATTTGAAACTATGAAAAAATGGTGGCACTCACTCAAAGTTGAGAATTAGAGATTTAGAGAATTAGACGTTGAAGTTGAAGATTCGAAGAAGTTTTGAAGACTTGTCTGCGACTTGTGGCTTTATAAAATTTGTTGTTATAGATGGCTTGGATTACACCATTTTGTGTTGTAAGTGATGAAGTGGGGTTAATTGCCCACATAGTCGAGATTGGGTGACGAAATGGGATTAATAGCCCACATAATTGAAACTTGCTTAATTTCATGATGAAAATTGGTTTTAAAAGCTGGTCACTGAGAGTTTGAAAATTTAAGAGTTAATCTTTCGAAGAGTTCTTTTGTAGTCAATTTGTTCTACTATCCTGTTTTATCCATCCAAAGTCATGGGATCTTATCACACACTTTAACCTTTATACCCATTTAAAGTCGTCTAATACATAATAAGTCAACATGTAACAATTCGACAACAATTTAGAAAATTCAACGTTTAAATTTAAAGATTTGACACAACTATGATTTTTGGTTTTGAATCATAATAATTTAGTGGGTGAATTTATTGTGATGAGTTCACTCATATTCATTTTTTAAATTCTTTTGTTAGTTGTTAGTAGGGTGAATTTGCGAGCAACGAATTTACTTGTTTTTATCATCTTATGACTTCTTCTATTTCCAAGCCATTTCTAGTCGCAACTAAAATCTCTATGATTTTTCAAGGGAAACACTCTCAACAAGTCAACGCGTTCTATTCAAAGAAGACGAATGTTAATATAATGTCAATATTAATGCACCATTTACCGAGGTATACACTACTAAAGGAGTATATGAAAGACAGTCTAATCAAATAGACCACCTAGTGGCAGAGTTTACCAAAGAAGAGAAAGACATTATACATGTGTTTACAGATGGTGCAAAAAACGAGACAGTCATAGGTCAAGTAGTAGGAAGAACATCACCACTGAGAAAAATCAGCGCATGGACAAAAGAGACGCTTTATACAACATTACATAGTGTAATCTTCATTGGTAATGAATATTTCAAAGCAACATTCTCAATCGAAGCTGGTAGCACCCATGTCCTTGACGAGAAATATTATCTGGGTACGTACGAAGTTATATTAGCGATGATCTCCTCTTTTCTCCCTAGAGAAAGTAGAGACGACCATAGAGCTTATATATCCTATATGGGTTTAAATCCAGAGGCTTGAAAATCACCTGCGCAACACAATTTGCTTACCAATACTAGCAGCAAAGCTCGATCAAGTGATTCAAGTCAAGATGCTAGAGATTTATAGGGCCAAAATTGCAAGCCACTACATTAAAATCCTAAGAGCAAATATACACAATCTCTTCGCTAGTCTAGTGATACCTGGAGAAAATCTAAAGGAAGAAATGGAGCACGAGCTACTTTTTAGTGGCCTACTAGACCAATGCAGGTGATGGAAAAAATTTGACTACATTGCTAAACACTATGACAAGTCCAAAAATCCCCGTGAAGGTTGGAAGTATCAAGCCAAAGAGTCAACACTCAAAAGAAGTCAAAAGGCAACAAGAGAGCACAAGGGAACAACAAGACGATCACCAGAACGAGCACAAGCAACCAAAGATACTAGAGACACTAGTACTAGGAACACAATGGTAGCCCCCAAAAGGAGAGGACACCAAGTGATAGCTAGAAGAGAGAGGAGCACCCTTGTACGACATTGAGGAGCCAAGTAAGAGTAAAGGACTCAACCAAGCAACAGGGAGGAGGTCAAGTGGAAGCATGCAAGTCAACACATTTCTACCAGACAAACAGGTATGATCCCAATATCCTACCATAAATACACAGTAACAACATCAACACAGCAAATAAAACGGCTAGTCAAGAATACACTATCCACACCAATGAGGAAAACAAAGGATAATAAAATAATCAACATAGCCAAGGTGAGCAAAAGTAGGTCAAGAAAGATGGCCCAACAGGAAGAATCAACAAAGCATCTTGGATAGAGGTGGTGGAACTAGACATAGGGGAAACAGAACAACTGGATATAGATCCACCTCATACACCTACCTTGGCATAAGGAAGAAGCCACGAAACAATACAGTAGCCAAGGCACAAAGAACAAGAATCCGAAGCAAGAGAAACCTAGAACATTGGAGACACTCAAGGAACAACTTTCAATATAGGTCCCTCGCCTAAGGAGTCAGAGAGCCCTGAAACATTCCACCCAAACACACAACTAGTATCATGACAATATGTTGAGGATATGGAATTACCGATGCTAGACAAGGACGTTGTCGGACTTCCCGACCTTCAACTTTATTACTTGGTTAATTACTCCAAAGGAGTAAGCCATTACCAAGGGTAAGCCTCCAATACGCTAGAATTTTCAAAATATGACATAAAAGAGGAGGACTACAATGGACATAGGAAAACCAAATCAAGGAAAGAAGTCATGAGTTTTGTCTAGCAACACAGCAAGAGCTAAAAAAAGAAGAAGACGATGCTCTTGGAACAAAAGGCCAACTACCTTCATCCACTACAAGGGATTGGATACCAATAGCCAACAATGCCTATGGAATTTTTTGAAGCAATCGGCATTTCGACGCCACCTTTACAAGCATCATCTCCCAAGACATGGAGCTACTGAATAGCCCCACTTTTTGCACGACCCACTACTAGAAGAATCCAATCCAAATGAAGACAAAATCAACAGAAATTGTGTTGGTTTTTTCTGTTGATTAGGAATTTTTGGTTCGGACCCCTACCAACACATTTCTATTGGCTCTATCAACAAAATTATGTTAATTAAATTAGGAAAAAAAAAAACTAAATTTTTTTTCCGGGCTGCCTGAGCAACCTTACACATGGGCTGCCCAAGTAGTGTACCATGTTGGCTACCCCTAGCTGGCCACCACATTGACTAGCTCAACCACAGAATGGATTTGAATTCCAAACCTCCCAATTGTAGTCCATGGGCTCCAACCATTGGAACATAGTTGGAGTTCTTTGATAAATAAGGTTAAGTGGTTTGCATTTATTCATTTTGAGCTTGCTTTTTCAAAGCCTAAAATACAAAAAAATTCATTAAAAGGCAGTCTAAGTCATTTGCAACTTTTATTTCTAACTTTGAATGCTAATGTCTTTTAATTTGTACAGTTCAACTTTAGGAAATTTTCACCACATGATCTAAGACAATTAAATTACAAGATCTTGACGTTCAATTCTAAGAAAGAAAGAAAAAATTGTTGTCTTTGATGATCACTATAGAAATAGTTTTTTTGAGTGGGTTCTGATAAAAAGATGGCCTTGGTAATTTAGGGCTTAAAGAGCCTAAATTTGAATAATTTGATCAAAGCTTGCAGTTAATTAAATTATGAATAATTCGTAATTTGAACTTTTCTTTTTCAAAACTTAGAATTCAAATCATATGAGAATTTGAATTAAAATATATAATTCAAATTGCTTCTAGAAAAGTAAAATTATATATAAAATAAAACAACTAAGGAATCTCTAAACTTTCTATACATACTTGATATATTACACTTCAACATCTAAGTTAGAACTCTAACCAAATTACACTCTATAGGATACTCAATGAAAATTGCATTAGAATTCAAATTGATCAAAGCTAAATCAAAATTTCAATTTTCATTAAGTTATTTGATTCAAAATGGATATAGAGTTGAAATTGGTTAAAATTTTCATCAAATTCTAAGTTTGAAATGTAGTTATTAGGTATTATTGAAATCTGAATCAAATTAGAAATCAAATTATATTTGTTAAAAAATCAATTCAAGTTCAACTTCTAAATTCATATGCTATAAGAGAACCTAAATTATTTTGAAACATTGAAGAAGAACCCAAAATATTTCCAAAGATTTCCCAAGGATTTTACAAACTCAAATAGATTTTCAAAAGATTCAAAAAAATTAAAAATTAATAATTAAAATTCCTCCTAAAATCCCAAAGATTTTTGAATTTCCTAAAAAAATTAAATTTTTTTTGTTATATTGGTTAAGTTGTAATTACTACACTAAAAATGATAAATAGTATTGGATGATAATTAATATTGGTCCTTGTTTTTTATTCCCAATACTATTTTCCAACTTATGTGTATATAGTGTTGGATACTTAACTCCCGCCGTCAAACTTTGGTACATTTTGGTCAGCATTTCTATTTAGCATTTTAGTAGTTCAATTTAGTTCAACAATTCAGCAATTTACTATAGAACTAAAATAGTATTAGAATGGTAAATAATGTTTTAACACTAACCTTGCAAATCACAATTAGTGTTAGTGTTGATAATTAGTGTAGCCAATACTATTTACCATTTTTAGTGTAGCGACGAAAACAACAGAAGATTTTTGCCTTCTTGGTTTTCAATAAACCAACCAAAAACCTATTAATGCGGTTCAAAAAAATGCATTTCACTACAAGAGTTCATTTTTATGTTGGTTCCAACAAACTTTTGTTAGTTTTGTCTTGGTTTTCACTAGTTCTCTAGTAGTGGCGAATCCCCTCACCTTGG
Organism: Pseudoscleropodium purum; assembly: GCA_963969395.1. Lineage (NCBI taxonomy): Eukaryota > Viridiplantae > Streptophyta > Bryopsida > Hypnales > Brachytheciaceae > Pseudoscleropodium > Pseudoscleropodium purum. Next base: position 5,214,072 of record OZ017799.1, read on the forward strand.
CATGGGAAGGACCAGTTCAACACCTTCTATTTAGCAAATGTTGCAACCAAATAGAAGCGATTAGTAAGAATGTTCACCCTTACATATGGTACAATCATCAAGGGCTAGACAAGAGACCAAACAAAAGAATATATTTGAACCACACGGTAGAAGCCATGAGAACTATTATGCTTCAAAAAGCAAAGTACAACCCACTTCAACATTGGTTTGATACAATCTGGTACTATACATGGAGCATTCCACACTCTTGCTACATCCTATTACCCTATGGTCAAGTAGCACATGACAACATATGAGTCCAAAGGCCTATTAACTATGCTTGGCTCAAGATGCCATCCTACCTTGTAAGAATGGAAACTCTAGCAACTCCAAAGGACATAGTTGACACCGACCTTGAAGATGCATTCATGGGGGAACTACTTCAAACAGGCATGATGGAGGGCTTGGCCTCACCAATTAAATTGGCAAATAAACTCGCAACAAGCAATATGATTCCCATCCACGTCAATATCAAACTAGGGGGCACAAGACTCACCAAAATCTGGATTGAAATGGCGCAAGGCTTGATCAACAAACAACTGAATTTTGAATCATGATGACACTTCTAGTCATTGTCACCTACAACATTTGTAGTCTAGGGCTCGGCAAGTAAGGAGAACGAAAACGGCACAACATACATAACTACATTAACAACGTAGAACCAAAACCAAATATTATACTCCTCCAAGAAATCCACATGGGTATTCAAGATTGTATAGCAAACACTTCTCAAATTCACTTTAACAAGGGTAGGAATTTTGGAACAAAGCTAGATACTCCGCCACCTCAAGGAAATATACAGGGGGAACGAGTATATTCAGAGGGGAGAGACTCGTCTTGTTCATTGAAGAGCACATGGTTGTAATCAATAGTAGAGCATAATACATATCTCTCTGGCTCTCCCCTTCAATCAAGATTGGCATCATCAACATTTACAGCTACAACCAACCCATAGTCAAATCACGCATGTGGCAAACCCTAACACAATTTGAACTACTTGAAGCCGAGTGGATTTAGGGGGATGACTAGAACATAGTAGAGGCAAAGGTAGATCGCTCTATAGACTTCATCGAGGCAGCAATGGCTAGGATTAAAAGGGTTGTGTGGAGCATGATGCTCCTAGATGAAGGCCTAAAAGACATATACAACTCGGATGAATTCACTAAGTTCACACCCAAGCACTAAACATGGCAAGGTACTCACAAGGGAACTCCAATACTCTCACACATAGATAGATTCTATGCTAGTCAAAGAATCATAGCTCTAAGAAGCACTAAAAGAACGTGGCTGACCCTCACAAGGATCTCCGATCACGCCCTAGTCCACTGCAAAATCGACCAAGTTATGAAAATGCCAAGGCCTAAGGCAATATTAAGCACGCCACTTCTTTATACGGTAGAGGGCCATGTCCTACTCATAGCAACCTAGAAAGAAAGTCTTCTACGACCAACACACAACTTGTAGACCAAAAAAATTGAGGCAACCACACGAAGTGCAATGAAATGTAGTGATATGCAAAAGTGCAAGGCCACAATACAAAAAAAGACGCCCTGTAGGGAACAATTCAGGACCCTAAAAGAAGCTGAAAAGACACTCTAGAACAATTGGAGAGACAAACAAGCAAAGACAACCTTCAACTACACTCACCAAACACTTCATCAACTCCGCATGGAAAAGCAGGACAAGTAGAAATCTGACCTGGACATTAAGTAGAATATTATTGGAGACACATACTCCAAGGAGTTTCAAGTTTCATTCCAAACATTGAGCCAGGAGATACATCAAGGAGATAGACTAAGACAACAACATCACCAAAAATCCACGCGACATCCAAAGAGCTATGATGGATTATTACACTGTACTCTATTCAAGGGATGAAGATGTGGAAGATAATATTGTGGCTAGGGAGAGATGCCTACACAATGCCCCACAAGTAGTATTAGCAGAACAAAACCAGGGAATCATATAGGACATCACGATTGAAGAAATCAAGCAGGCTATAGATGACCTACCTACGCATAAAGCCCTGAGGGACTAGCTACCAACTAAATTCTTCAAAGAATTCTCAGAGATTACCAGTCTAGTACTTGCAAAACAAGCGTCAGTATTGAAGGCAATAGGGAAGCTAAACTCTATTGTCAACAAAGGGAAAATTGTGCTAATATTTAAACTAGGCAACCCACAATTGATCTCTAATTTTAGGCCCATTACTCTATTGAACTCTACATACAAAATACAAGCTAAATTGCTTGCCATCAAACTCAAGGAACTACTCCCAACCATCACTAGGCCCTTGCAAACAAGATTTGTACTGGGCAAGAGCATACTAGATAACATATTTACAACTGAAGAGACCATAGAATAGATAGTTGAATCAAGACAAAAGCTAGTCTTGATACTACTTGACTACGAAAAGGCATTTGATATAGTGAATTGGTCTTTTCTTCAAGCAGTAATGTCCAAGCTAGGTTTTTATGAAACCTTCATCAAATGGACCACTTCTCTCTATCAGAAAGCCGAATCTACATTCACAATGAATAGAAAAGACAACCTTGCCTTTTCACTAAGGCGAGTAGTGAGGCAGGGTTGCCCCTTCACACCCTACCTCTACATGTTGGTAGTAGACGTCCTAGGATATATGATGCATGACCTAGCATACAAAATTCAAGGACTTACCCTACCAAATGGAGAAACCAGCCTCGAAATGCTTTTTGTGGACAACATATTGCTTTCATTTCTAGAAACCAAGAACAATCTGGACAAAGCAATGAAAGTCCTAGACCTATACTATGCAACCTCGGGAAATAAAATTAATTGGCACAAAACATATTTGATTTGGGCATCTACAGAAGAAAAGAATTGAACTTAGGGCGAAGAACTTGGAGCCCAATGGCTCAAGTAGGGCGAGACATGTACGTACCTTAGAGTCCCTATGGGTTTTGAGTCCACCAAAGCATGCGCAATGAAAAAGTCCTTACCTCAATTCGGAATGCCCTAATCTATTGGAGCAACAAAAAAGTATTACAAGCCGAGAGACTTCTCATTGCTAACGAAGTAGTTCTAGCCTCCCTTTGGTACTTAGCCTGATAGCCTCCACAATCAATTTAGGACTCAAAACCTTGAAAATCACATAAAGATTGGTGAGAGATTACTTTTGTTCAAGTAGGAAGGAAGGCCACACTAGAGCTCAAGTTGCATGGGATGCGGCAGTCACACCTCTCATAGAAGGAGGGATCAAGATTATTGATCCAATCTCCCAAATACAAGCCCTCCTAGAAAAATTCCTAATTAGAGGCATTCAACAAGGGAAAGTCGCATAAAGAATTCTTTTGCAACACCAAGTGAGCACCTTAAAACCTGTAGGATTTGAAGCATGGCTACTAAGAGCGAATTGGCTTATGTTGGCAATGAAGATTAAAGGTGACAGCTCCCTACTTTGGGGAGCAGTTGGAGATCGTAGACCAATGTTAGAGCAAACACCTTGCAAACCAAATGGCACATGTTGTCTGAATTATTGCGGCAAACCCTATTTGGTAACCTTTGGATCACCAATGCAAATGGGCACCTATTAGGCTTCAAGAAAGGCAATAGATTTGCAAATTGGATAGCCAAGGGATTAGAATGTATCAAACACATTTGGAGCAAGAACAACAGCAATTGGAGACCTTCCCTTGAGTTGCTACAAACAACCAAATCGTAGAAAACAAATGAGCAACGAACCCAATTGATAGACAGCATCCCCCCAAAACCACCTACATGTCAAGAAGTAGAAGAAGGGGCATGGATCACACTCAGAGATGAAGAGACGCCAACACACATCCACCATATCATAGTGGTGCGAAGAGAAAGATGTTGGGCAGACACATACCAAGTAGATGCTCTGTCATGACAACTTACGAAAGCCATTGACAAAGTCCTACAAGCTCCCAAACCCCATCAACTACGAGTGCAATTCAAAAAAAATGATCATAGCATCAAATACAATCCCTCAAATTCGACCCTCCCCCCTTCCTCCATACTATGGCTACATACACAAACCCTACAAGATACTCGATATTCAATGGGATCTAGGAGAATGGAATTGGCAAGTGACAAAACAAGGAACAAAGACACACCTATTCAATTATACCATGAAGCAAGGCTACAACGTGGGGATCCAGCAAAAAGTTAAGTTCACCAAGTATTGAAGCAAAGCTCCAACACCAAGGCAAAACAATGCAAGAAAACATACAAATATATGGCCGGCCATAGTACACGTAGCTCCCGTGGAGGGTTTGCACCTTTCTATGGCTATTGAAGAATGGCGGCCTACCTCTAGGCTCCTAGTTGGCAACCATAGGCGTTGAATGAGCCTACAAACTGTGTACAACTACTCCAATAGAAACTATAAGACATGCTTTCATTGATTGCCCATAAGTAAGACATGTTTAGCAATACTACAACAATTTATGCTCAGAGTACAACCTGCAAATGCTGCAACTAACATTAGAGGACATTCTTGAAGGAACTACCCTAACTTGACCAAACCTCACTACTTACAAGTTCATCACCATTGTGAAGATTAATCAAGAAACCCCATGGAACATCTTACAATGTCTCATACTCAAGTACATCTGGTATCAACGTTGCAACAAGTGATGAAAAATGATCCATTTCATTTAAGTAGAGTGCTACATGTAGTATGACAAACCACAATCAAAATTGAAATAGCAACATGGAAGAACCTTTGGAAGAACACATAGCAATTACTGCAAGGACTAGCAGCCTTCTATGCTATATAGACAGCTAGTCCGTCCTTCTACGTGACGAACAACTCTTTGGCATGGCAATTCATCCTACATACGACATTCCTCTCACAAGACCTAGCCTCAAGACCTGCAACAATGCCACCAAGCCAATGGATCCCCCCTATACACCACTCCCCAACGACATTGCAAGTTGGAAAAATACCAGACTCACTAGAGTTGACTAGTAGAACAACAACACTTGGGCAAGTGGACACTAGAAGCAAAAGTAATGCGCTTGAACTTGATGCCACCTACTTGTCCCCCCCCCCCTCGACTCACACCTGGATCCCAATTAACCCCACTCAAGCATAATCAAAGCCCTCTAGACAAATTGTCTTGCAACCCAAGCAACAAGACCCACGGTGCTAGTCATCCCAACATATTGAATTAACTCGACAGCATAATTTGCAGAGGAATGAGCCAACAGAAGATGTAGGGCAACCCAACCAAGACACATGCAACCTCTTAGAACACAAATGATGGGCCTCGCATCAAGTAGGATTGACTCTACACCAAATCCTCAAGGACACTAAAAATGGCAATGAACCAATCTCCACCGATCATTCTGAACAAGCAACCATTGGCATAGCATCTCACCCCATTGATTTTGATCTTCAAGAGGCTTTCAACGTGATTTACAACAACCTTACAAATTAGGGTTTTGGTCTTCTTAGATGCCTCTGTTCCCTTTCATGTTGAGGTGATTGTGATTGTGATTGCCACTTGTCCCCCTTGCTGCCAGTTGTCACTTGTCTTGTCTTGGTGGTTTCAACCCTACATTAGCATGCAACTTGCTCCGATTGGTTGCTCACTTTGGTGCTCAATATTCTTTGGTGTTCAATTCATTTCAAATCCGCCATGGGTGGCTATCGCACGATAGTCCTCCGTCCTCCGTCCTCACCATCTTGTTATTTTCTTTTTTGCCCTCTAAGGTGTTTTGTTTCTACATGTCCTACTTCCCCCTACCTCTTGGTGTCTCCCCTTTTCCTTTCTTTGCCTTCGAGCGCCCCTACCTCGAGGCATGTACTTCCTCCCTTTGGGCGTTAAATAAGTAAAGTTTTACACCCAAATACGGGTTTCTCTTTCTCAAGGGCCATGTGTTGACCAAAAGGCCATGTACAATTCAATGAAATTTGGGAGTTAGCGAACCAATTTGACAACATGCAGAACTTTGTTTGTGAAATGTTGATCCAAGTGGATTTATCACTAGACAATTGGTTAGTATTATTATATTCAATTAATTACAAATGTTGTTGCCAAAGCCCTCTGCTATTACATGAACGTGGAGAAGCAATTGCAACATAGAAGACAAGTTAACTTAAACATCAATCCCAAGAAGAACATATGAATTGCTAACCACAAAGCTCAACTTATTAAGGCTGCAAAAAATGAGAAAGCTTGAGATCTCTAGAGGGAAGAGTCGAAGAGATGAATAAATTGCAAGATTCCATCAAGATGGTGAAATTTAACTCTACGCCATATATTCACATAGTACTAGCAAATTGTATTGCAAGGGAGCTAGTGGTACAATAAGGCAAATTTAGTAATAGCCATTATACCTTCACAATTCAACACACATATGAGCAATTTCAAACAACTCTAGATGAATTGACTTGGGGAGATTATTAATGCCAAACACAAAGTAGAGTGCCATGATTAATCTACCTCCTTTAAAGTATAAGCCAACAAGATGTTTGAGTGCTCAAACACCAATTCAATGAAGTCAATTAACTTCTTTATCTTTGGCACAATATTACAAAACGTTCAAAGATATCAACAAAAAAAAGACCAATTCCATCATAGAAAGCTTTCATGTGGTTAATAGAAGCACTACAAGAGAAGGAGGTGTTTCAAGAGAATTTTTAAGTATAGTCCTAAACATAAGATTATCAATAATGATCTTTAAGGAGATTTTTTGCAAAATTTTACTAAAAATACATGTGATTCTAATAAAATTTTACTGAAAATCTCCTTAAAGGTCATTACTTATAATCTTATGTCTAGGAATATATTTAGAAACTCATTTAAAACATCCCTTTCTCTTGTAGTGAAGACTATGGCACTTTAGCTGAACAAGATTATCCTTGGGACAAGAAGTATAAATATATAATTATCATCAAATTTGCATGTAGATCCCCCTCCAACAACATAGTTGAATGGGCATTTTTGCCATTGTCCCAAGTGACATAAATGGAATCATATTGCTATGATTGACTCAATAGAATACAATTGGTCCAAAATCTTTGAACAAAATTTCAACAATGTTGTGTATTGTGCTTAATTTTATCAATTATTTGAAGAGTACCATATCAATATCATTGATTTGGTTTCCTTCCATACATTACATGTGTGCAAAGCATGGCATGGCTATAGATGTGAATTGATTGGGTTGGAAGCAACCAGAGTTTCATATTCTATTCAAAATTAGGTAACAGAGCTTACAATGGCTAAGACTAATTGAAATTATAGCCATAATTCATTTCATCTATTTCTCGCATATATTCCTCATAAATGAATTCATTGCAATAAAATACTTGGTGATTAAAAAGTGGCTGGATTACCAACAAACAAATAATCCAAATTTGTTGGAGCAAAATGATGACATGAAGGAGTGTAATAAACTGCAAAGAAAGAATACCATAGGCAATCGATAAGATAACAAGAAAACCCAATACAAGTGAGAAGAGCATCAATCAAACTAGTAGGGTTTTATATAGTTGTTGATTTTTAAATTTCATTGTCCATTTGGCTTTATAGATGTCAATGGAGTCTATTTGCTTTTTCATTTACATTTTAGTATGACAATTAACTAGTTAAGTCAAATAGAATTTAATTGATGCTAAAGATGGGAAGAAGCCAATAGATTGAAATGTGAAGTCGGTCAAATCGACCTTACATTCTTTTAGTGAAGCATTGCCTTCATGGTTTTTGGAACTTTATGTTCTAATGTCTTGTTATTTTTTCTCTATCTTAGAAGTTTTACACAAATGTACTCCAATAGTTTTTGTAAATTGTACACTTTGTTCAATTAATATAATTTGGTAAATTATTAAGCTACATTTTCTATGTATTTGAAACTAACTAAGTCAATTTGCACTATTCTAATTACCAATTATTGAACATCATTATGAGATTGATTGGAAGTTAATTGGAATATTGTCCAATAGGCAAATTGCAAGGTCAATTTCTTGATTATTGATTGAATAAGTAGGGTTCATTTTTGTTAAGCAAATTGATTTAAAATGGAGCAATTGTTGTGTGGAGTTAACAAAAAGCATAGTTCTAGGGCTCAAATTTATCAAAGTAGGTTAATTGATGAGTTTGTTTAAAATCACTAAGAGATTTGAATGATAAAATTTCTAATTGAATTGGTTTGTAAATTTTTGTGAGTAAAAGATTGTTGTAAGTGATAAAGTGTGTTTTTATTTGAATCAATTATTTATGTACAAAATTATAAATCAAATAGTTGTGTAAAATAGTTGTTCAAAGGGATGGAATTATAGTCTAACATAATTGAATAAGTGTTGATGTGAATTGATTGAAATGGTATAAATTGATTATTTCAATATCAATTTTCATTTGGTATGTATATATTCAAGTTGTTAGTTATTTGCCAAGAATATTCAAATACTAAGTGAGGGTATCATTGGAAACTTATAATCCCATTGTATCAAACTAAATGATTGTAAACAATTTAATTTTCAAAATTTGGCTAATTGTCTTTGACTCCTAAAGGTCAAAATTGCGGGTTTTTTGGCATCATAGCAATCTTGGGCAACTCACTATGAATGGAGCTTTCGCTTTTTTTGGCTGAAATTTTTATATAATATGGGCCCAAGGAGTGGATTCAAGAACCAACAATTTTCATAACTTTTGATTACATGGTTCAAAAGTTATTGCATGATATGCCATTGTCAATGTTTGATGGGTAGCCCAAAAATTTCTTAAAAAATCACTTTTTTCAAAAATAAAAATTTGAAATTGGTTTCTCGATTTATATATATGTAGAAACCTTTGAATCATTCTATTTTGAGTTAGAAGATGAAAATTATGAGGTGTTCTAGTTGTGGATAGTTATCGATTCCCTACTTGAAAATAAACTTTGGAGTCCTTAATTTAACTCAAATTTTAATATTTTTTGAAAAAACCAAAAATATATGATGTAGATTGATTAAAGATACTTTAATACCATTGGGATGGGAATTTTTCAATTTTATAATTAAATTCTTAACAATTTAGTGTTTTGAATATTAACCCCTAAAGTCAGAAGGCCATTTTTTTTTGTCAAAACCCCCTCAAAACTGCCATTTTTGCGGCGTTCACCCAAGGAAACAAAACAAAATCATTTTTTTAGAATCTAATTGTAGGATCTTGTACTTCACTTGTCTTATCTCATGTGGTAAGAATTTCATGAAGTTTGATTGTATTGATTGGAAGATATTAGCATTCAAAGTTGAAAAAGAAAGTTTTTTTTAATAGTGGCCTACAATTTTAGATGACTTTAACTGCCAATTGTGGAATTTTTTTGTACTATAGACTTTGAATTAAAAAAAATTTATGTTGAATAATTGAGTTGAAAGTCTAGGAATTTTTATTTTATTTTAAAAACACTTGATTTTCATTATTTAAAAAATTGTTAAATAGAAGTAGGTCCAAGATTGAAAAAAAAAAAAAATCATTAATAGCTTTAAGATGGGATTGAAAGACAATAATCCCAATGGTGAGATTGTTCTTGCAATCGAATACAACATTCTCAAAAAAAATTGTGAAAAATTGTGAAAATTGCATTCAGAAATGAATCCTATAAATTATTTTTTCAAGAAGATTCCTAAATTGCCCCCCAAAACAAGATTGTCCATAATTTTCTGATTATTAGTTCAAATAGAATGAATCAAAGTTTCACATGTAGACAAAAATATAACATTTCAAAAGAAACAAAATTATAATTTATTTTGACTTTTTGCAATTTTTTTTGTACTACCCACCGAACCCAATTTCAAGCTTTTTGTAGTGTAACTTTTGCTCCTAGGCACCAATTGAAAAAAAAATTATATTTCCACATAGCTAATCAGTTTTTCTACCTTACGAGAAAGTTTTTAAAAAATTCATCAAAATTTGAGGTCACAAGAACCTGCCCTAAATCCGATTTATCCCCTGAGGGGACCATGGGACTTTAGAGGTTATCAATTTAGTGTTCTAAGAAAAAGAAAATGATTCAAAATACTAAATGGTTAACTATTTATTTATGGAATTGAAAAATTCCAATTGCAATGGTTGTAATGATGTAATAAACGATCTACACTTAATGTTTTTATTTTTTTCAAAAATATTCAAAATTAGATTAAATAAAAAAACTTCAAAGTTTGTCTTAGAGTAGAGATTCAATATCAACCCGCAAATTCCCACAAACTAAAACTCCTCATAACTTTTGACTCATTGATCAAAATGTAACGATTCAAAGCTTTCTAAGCATATATAAATCTAGAGTACCAATTTCAAATTTTAATTTTTTAAGAGAATGATTTTTAAAGATGTTTTTCTTTTGCCCGGGCTGCTAGTTGAGCAATGAAAAGTACATATCAAACAATAACTTCTTAACCATCTAGTCAAAAGTTATAAAAATTGTCAGGCCTTGAAGCTACTGTTTGAGCACATGTGTTAAAATTACAAAGAAAAAAAACTCCATTTGTCATGAGTTGCCCAAAATTTCTATATTGCCAAAAAATACATTGGTGAAAAAAATATCATTGATCATGTAATTCATACATTGGAAGCATCATGGCCTGCTTGTATGTAGAATAGATGGGTGTGAATGGGAGTGTTCAATGGTGATATGTTTTAGTGATTGTAAGTGCGTGAAAATTGACAAATTGTTAGCAATTGCAAATTGTAAATAACTTATAATTGGAGAATTCTATAGTTAATAATTCTTCATTGGAGACGACTTAATTAATAAAATATTGAACAAATTGACTAATTGGATTAGAAAATTGCGCATATGAATGCAATTAATTTAAACTGTATTTGTAAGAATATGATGATTAAATTCTTTTGTAGGTATCTGGTTACAACTAATTGATGTGGCTTAAAGACTCATATGGTAGTGTGCTTGGGAGCAAGAGGAGAAAAAATGTATTGGCCTTGAAACAAATTGAAGACCTAATCTTGTATGTGCATTTGTGATGGCAATTTGGACATGAACTTTATTGTGTAATTGCCTTTGGAATTGTTTACTCATTGTGTGCTTGTGTTGATTAACCTCTAAAGCCCTAAACATATTTTTTCGAGAACATAGAATTTGGATGCAATTCATTAAAAATGGAATTTTCTTATTTTTTTTATTTGAAATTTTCATACAACATATCTCTAAGGAGTAGCTTTAAGGCACAACAATTTTCATAACTTTTGACTACATGGTTAAAAAAATTATTGTATAATATGTAATTTTCATTGCATGGTAGGTAGCCTTGACAACTAAAAAAATGACTCTTTGTAGAAATAGAAACTTGAAATTGGTATTCTAGCTTTGAATTATTCTATTTTGAATAATGAAATGAAAATTTTGAGGAGATTTAGTTTGTAGTTAATTATAAAATTTCTACTATAAATTAAACTTTGAAATCCTTTATTTAATTCAATTTTTGATACTTTTGAAAAAAAATAAAAACATTGAGTTTTCATTGTTTATTAAAACATTACAACCATTAGGAATGACATTTTTCAATTCCATAATTAAATTCTTAACAATTTAGTATTTTGAATCATTTTCTACTTGTTTCTAGTTACTATACTTTTTTTATATGTTGTACAATTCCAAACAATCTAAAAATTTTCAAGCATGTAGCAAACTTGGCTTGAAGAATGAATCTGAAGAGGCACAACCACTTTAGAGACTTTTTCATACAAATGTGACCTTGTCAAGTACAATTGCTCGTATTTTCATAAGGCCAAAAATAGGATTTTGGTCAATTCAAATGCTAATATCTTACAATCTACACGGTTAAATATTTTTTAAATTTTTACATCTTTTCAAACCAATATACTACAAGATCTTATAGTTACATGTGTCCAAAATTTTTTTTTTCCTAAAATTCAAGACTTGTACTAGAAATGACAATTTTTGGAGTGTTTTTGGTGAAAACATAGTCAAAAATCTTTAGGGATTGTTTTACATGTAAGAGTGTAAGCCATTGTCACGTTGTAAATGCACATATTATGTGTGTATATATATAATGTTATTTTAAAGGACTTTGATTATTATAATTTATAGAAAAAAATGACATTAGTTTACGTGACTTCAAAGGAACGCGTTCTTAGAAGAGCTTATGAGCCATTTATCAAGAGAAGAAAACCACCTTCCAATCTCATTAACTTTGGTTGACTTTTTAAACTTGTAGTATTATATTGTTGTTGAATTTAGTTTTTGTATTCACTTGTTTAAGATTCAATACGTCAAATTGGAGAGGTTTTTTGAAGTGCCAAGATAAAAAATCGCAACCGGAGCTTGAGTTATTATAACTACCGAATTGAATTCTTTTGCTGCTAAACTTTGCACCACCATAAGTACATTTACAAGAAGAAGTCGGGCCTTCTCAATCACCAAAGCAACCTTGCATGGAGCAATGATGGCAAAAAAATCTTCAACATAAAGCTTAGGCCTTAGTAATCTTGTTACTTGTTGGATGTGTCAAGCTTGATAGCTAAGAAGTGACATTTAAAAGATATTTTGAGGACCTCAACAATGCTTAATATTATTGTATAGTTAAACCTATTGAAGGGAGTCATAACCACAAATCATGGTTGGAAGGGCCAATCAATCAAGGCAAATTGTGCACAATATGTTGTAAATACTATCGAACACATCCTCAAATTTTTATAGATGGAGTGGCGCTTCTCTTGGAATTTTCCTTATTTTGTAATTTTAGTAGGCTATTCTTAAATGTTAGTTCCATATCTCTATACTTGGAGTAATTTGAGATTTTATTTTGTATGTTTAAAGTTATAGAAGAGAAAGATAGAAATAGTATACCTTTTTATTATCCTTTTGGATGATTTATCTTAACGTTTAGGATAATAAGTTAGTTAAATGGTCAATACTAATGGCCAATAGGTGTTAGGCTGACCACATAGGCAAGGTATTGACTAAAATCCACTTGACTTGTGTAGTAGAAATTGAAGATGAAATAGAGGATACAAAGGGGAGTTTTCTTCCTTCTCATAATTTGTTGGCTTATGCCGTGTTTGGAGAATCATAGCATATTATATATTATGTATATTGAAATGAAAATTTGAGAGCAATTTTTTTTTTTCTTTTGATTTCAAAAACTTATGACTTATTCTATTCGTATGAGAAAATTATGCTTGGCAAAGTGGAAAAGACTATTTGTTGTAGAGTTTGTAGGTAGAATTTTTGAGTGCTCATAACTGTGCTTGGTGAGGAAGTATCTAGTTTTGAGATTTGACATGCTTGAGTATTGAATTATTAGATATTCAAAAAGTTCTTATACTCTTCATTTGGAATTAAAGAATAAAAGTTATGCATGTGGAAGAAAATTAGTGTTGAGTTGCCTCTAAAATTGAGGGCGTAGACTTTGAAGGGCTATAAAATATGGTGGTTTTCAAACAAAAATTAAATTAATCTAAAATATTTTTTGTACACTAGGAGGATTAATAAAAAAAAAATGAATTTTATTTTATTTGAGCTCATTGTGACAAATTTGTCACAATGACAATGAGCTCAAAAGAGGCAAAATTATGCACAACCACCCCACAACCAACTATGTTTGGTGGAATTTCTGAAATTTTTACCACATATTCTCAAGCCAACATATTACAAGATCCTACAATTACATATTTCTAAAAAATATTCTGAAATTCAGTACTTGTAATAAAAATGGCAATTTTTTTAGTGTTACTAGTGAAAACATAGTTATAGAATTTTAGAAGTTGATTATGAAAAAATGAAGCTAAAATTTGGGAATATTTTACTACATGAAAAAAGATAATTTTTTTGGGAAGATGAGTTATAATATAGAAAACTAATGAAGTTTTACCAAATCAGAATATAAAATGTCCTTCAAAAGTTAATCCTAAAAAAATGGGTCAACAAGCATTTTGTCAAACATCAAAGACATTTTCTATGAATTTTTTAAAGAAGTAATCACACATCTTCTATAAACAAAAAAATTTCAAATCATTGTGAATTTTTCTTAAGCCCAAAGACTATTCATATCATAAACAAGTTATGCTTAGTAAATTTGAAATTTTTTCCATTAATCTATATTATGGAGCGGAATGTCATTGTGCAAATGAAATTGCCTTGTCAATTGAAAATTATAGAAACAATTGACCATGAAAATGGGTCCAAATTTAAAATTGCAATTAAACACAAAATTTTAGGAATTTTCTAAAATCTTGAGTTGGAGTAAAAACTAAATTTGACTAGTTTCATCTCATTACAAGGGGAGAAATTCAAAAAACAACATTTTTACAAATAAAATTCAAATCAAGAACAAGAAACAAAAAATTGCCAAAATATACAACATGTTTATTCTATGAATTAAGTATATTCTTATATGCAAAAATCAACAATACCACTGCAAACAAATTTCCATTGCCATCTACAAGAAATGTGTTCAAGGAACTTTGCTACAAATAAATGGACAAAAACTTGAAATCTTTTGTCTTTAGGGGACACAAAAAGTCATTTGAAAGCACTTCTTTAGGCAATTTTTGGATTGAGCCAAAGTTTTGGAATTTAATTCTCAAATTGGTCCGTCAATCAGGCTCAAAGACTTTACATTCAAAATCAAATTAATTTGACTTTTTGATGATGTGACTTGTTCAAGTGGAATTTCAATGATGATTTTTTTATGCAATAGAAATATAATTGGGTTGCTATAATCCTTTATCCAGATCTATAACATAAAATTGCCCAATAGATTGTAAATTGGACTAATTCTAAATAAGACTCAAGTCCTAATATGAAGTGGATCCTATCATAGAGTGTCTTGCTACAAATCCCAACCATTGTTTTTTTAATTTAATATGAGAATAAACATTTGCATGGATTGATTTTGTTTTTAGAATTTGTGACTTGAAGATTTTATGCACCAAGTGACCCTAGATGAAATTTCAAACTTTTTGACCATTTAGATGTATTCTTATTATAGAAAATAGGAAGTTATCCATGAGAAAACTTGGTAGTTAGAGTTGGGACTTTAGTCTTCACATTATGGGGCTTCAAATCCTACATATAATATTTTTTCTTATCATTCTACAATTCAACAAAGTTGACAATTAGTCTTGAACTTGAACTCGGGATGTAAGGTAATTATACCTAATTGTCACTTGTTTACCGAAGTGTCCCATCTATATTCTTGCCTAAATTGCAAACCCTCTCGACTTTGATCCCTCTTAATTTTATATAAAGTATCCAAATGATGCATTCTTTGGTGCATTGAAACTTCTTTTCACTTGTTAAATAGAATATCATAATCAACTATCAAGATCAATATTTTCTATCAAGTAATTGTTTAATCTACCAAAAAAACTAAAACTATTTTGTGAATATTTTCTAATATTCTTTTTTGTCCATGCAAAATAAAAAATTTGACATTCATTTTTAGACTCATTAAGCTCCAACTCTAACTAAATATGGTATAAAATTTTCAATGGGATTAATATTTAAAAATTGTGTAGTGTACAGAAGAGACACTTTTCAATGTCCCTATCATCCTTTTTAGCATGGTGGGGCCAAATTGCACCATTTCCAAAAAAAATTGTTATTTTTTTGGCCAAAAATGTTCTATTTATTTTTTAAATGTCAATGAAGTTACCTAATTTGGTTGGAAAAGTGCATGAATATATTTGAAAAGCGTTTCTTTGGTTCAAAAGATGGATGAATTTAGAAATATAGTACTTCATCAAATTTTAAGTGATTGTCATTTTGGAACTTTTTTAAGAAGTAATAAAAAAACCTTAGTCCCTACTTTAGTAAGAGTTGAGAACTGGCCTAAGGTAGACGCCCCTCCCCCCCAAAACTATTGTTTTTTGCTATTGTGCCTAATTACTTTATTATACTAGTCAAATTTTTATATTTTCTTGTTGGCAACTAAAAGGAGGATCAAATGCACTAAAAATTATTGCATTTGGATACCATATGCACAAGTTATTAAGAGCCAAAGTTTTCTTGGTTGAGGTCCTAAAATCATTTCTTCCACATAAATATATATAGATCTTGGAGATGTATTCAAAATGATGATGGTGGTTTTAAGTTAGTGGTGCCTTTTTTTTGGGGGGGGGGGGGGAGGAGAGGGGGGGTGTACACTTGAGGCTAGATTATCAGTATGGTTCAAGTCCAAAAAACTCTAAAATTGAGTGATTCTAATGGTTAAGAGCTAAAAATTTGACCCAAAGTGTTTACACTAGGGTTTGGTCCAAATTTGTAGAAATAATATGGCACTTATGTGGCCTAGATTTAGAGGGAAATATTAGAATTCAACTGGTCTCAAGGGACTCAATGGAGAGCATGAATTGTGTGGAACTAATTTCCTATCTTAGGTTCATGCCTAATCCCCAACAATCTTTTATAACAAGCTACTTGGATCTAATTGAGGTTTTGTTGAGTCCAAAATGGTTTTTTTTGGACCCATGACCTCTTGATCTTGAATCATAGTGTAAATCTATCCTTAAGCCTTAAACGATGTTGAGTCCCCCAAATGACGGATGGATGACTTGACTATTCATTGTAGAAACAAAGAATGCACCCAATAGTTCAATAATTAGAGCATTCGGATGACAACCCTCGTAATATGTTCCACAACTACCACCGTCTCCAACTAGAAGTCAAAAGTCGGTCCCCAGTGAGGTCCACTAGACTAAAAACATTTGGTTAGGATTCGAAATTGACTGAAAACAGACCGTCAACTCGAGTCCCCCCTCTAAGAGCATCCCCACGCGTCTGCTAAACTGGATGACTTGTTAACGGAGGCTTGTAAATCAACCCCACTTGTCCCGCAAACTAGATGACTGGGTAGCAGGCCGGCTTGCAAACAAGGCCACGGCTTGTAAATTAGGGTGGTTTTGCCAACCGGAGCTTGGCCTGCTCACGGCTGGCAAAACAGAGTGTGACAAAAAAAAATTGCTCTCCCGCAATCACTGACTGTGTTCTCCACTTGCTCCGGCACTTTTTCAAATACGACACACATGAAGAACACTTGTTGCGGCACTTTTGCCAGCCAAATCCGGCCTGCAGGCAGGCAACCGGGTGGGGATGCTCTAACTTATCTCTCTCTTCCTCGTCGTCTCCAGAATCTTCTAAAATTAAGCTTAGAGCCCCGGAGGAAAGTTCGCCCGCCCTCGGATCTCCAAAGAAAATAATGGAAGCCCAGGGGCCCAGGGGGCTGCTAAGTACTATTTCGAGATTCCCACCCCGAAGGACCGTCCCGCGTGGCCCAGTAAGCAGTGCACGCAGGGATTTCGTGGCAACGAAAATTTGAAAAATACAGTCGTCCGGTCGTCGCTAGAGTCCGTCAGTCCACCGAATGAGGTACCGGAAGCAGGGGCAGGGTCTGCTGGCTGGCTGGCTGGGCCCACTTCGAAATTCAAAATTAGACGGAGCTGCCCCCGAGGACTCTGGCTGCAGTAGTGCATAAGCGTAATAATAATGATGAGCATGCAGAGCGAGTGGCGGGCTGTCTGAACGAGACCTGCCCTGAATGGGAAGGGTAAAAGTTCACTCTCACCCAGAAGGGCAGAGATGGGACCTCACTCAACTCGCCGCGAGTAAAAGAAATCCACCCAGCGTAAAAGAAATCACGAAGCGGAAGAGAAATCTCCAAAGCATACAAGAAACCACTGAGCATAAAAGAATCCACAAAAGTGTAAAAAGAAAATCAGCAAAGTCTAAAAAAAAATTTACTAATCCACCAAATGTTACAAAAAAAAAGTCACGATAGAAACAAAAAAATCATTCTCTTTGACATCTTTAATGTCACATCCTTTGTTGCCACAATCTCGCTAACCTTTCAGTAACCCCTCACTAAATTTTCACTAAATTCTATAAAAACTTTGCATTTCAAAGTGTAAAACAACCAAGGAATTGTATTCCATGACCCCTTTAATGTGACTTTGTCTATTGTCACCTTCTTTACATTCTTATCCAAACCATCGCTCACCCCTAGGAAATGGCCATATCCAAATCAAAAATTAAATTCAAACTCTTGTTATTATATTACACTAGAAGTTGCATAGAAATGTCATAGAATGGATTTCAACAAGACAGTGTGAAAACAATTATCTTCTATTTTTCAACTTTAGTGATGCTTGAGTGCATAAGAAATGGTGAAACTATAAGAACCAAATGCATCCTATTCAAAATTCATTGTGTAGGTATATTATAAAAACTTTGTTATGTTACAAAGAAATTGCAAACAATATGTGTGAAAAGGCTTCTAAACCACCTTCTTGATTCTTTTGCCATGTAAGGTAATTGGAACCTAAAAGTAGCTTACAAAAATTCAAATTGTTTATATTCAAAGTGTTTGTCAATCATTATATAACTTTTGCAAAAATTTTGGAAATGTCCATTTCAATGCAATTTGAAGTTGAGAGCATGTAGCGTTGTTTCAAAATGTATAATGCCTCAAATTTAGTTGACACAATGTTATTCTATTCTATAATACAATTCCATAGCCCAAAAAATAGTGTTTTTTTCAATTGTATTTTGTATTTGATATGAAATTTCTTCACTTTTTCTTCAAGGATTCACAATAATTTCAAATCTTCACCCAAAACTTTGAAAATTCTATGATTTGTAGAAAGTTTGTCACTTTGTCTCTTAAAGTTTTTAGAAAATTCATCTATAGGTAGTAAAAAACTAAGTCATATAAGAAAAAGTGTTTGAAGGTTGATAGCATGGGGGCATATTCCATCTTTGCATCTTATTTTGCATTGATATGAATTTCCTTCATTTTTTCTTTGAAAATTCACAAAAATTTCAAATCTACTTCTCCAAACTTAAAAAGTATAGGACTTGTAGAAGACTCATGGGTTCATCTTTGCAAAGTAATAGTCAAATATTTTGCTCCTATTTAAGGATTGCACACCTATAATCATCATTAGTTACAACTAAGCTTAGTGAGTACCATTAAATACAAATTAATTTTATTGGGTCTTATTGGAAATTGGAAGGGATTCCAATGCATTATAGTATGCATTATTTGGACACTATATGTATGAGTCATGAATTTTCAAAGTACTATCTTTAGGTATACCCAAACCTAGCAATAGACTCTTGTAGACTCTCTTCTTTTGATTGTGCACATTTTTGAAATCAATATTTAGTTTTCTGTGCCACTATTTGGTAGTGTTACAAAAATATTGGATATGTACCAAAATATAAGAATTATATTTCAGGGTGTATATTTCAATATATATCCATGATCGACACTCTCTAAAATGTAATTTTTAAAATTCTTATGTTTTTTAATGGATATTTAAGTTTTTGTGCTACAATCCTAAATGAATTGAAATTGAAGTCGGTTGGTACATTGGATGAATTTTCAATGACAAGAGAATGAAATCTACAATGAATGCAAAAAGTGGCATAATTTTTTGAACATTGGTCATCTTAGTTATAGTTCCTAAAAGTAAAAGCTGGCAAGTTGCTATTTTGATTCATAGGTGTTCAATAATCACATGACATAGTTCTATGAATTGACCATTATGTATCCCCAAGGCAGTCTTTTTGTCTTTAATTGGCACACAACATGGGTTCACAAAGTGTCCTTCACTAATTGAAAATGGAGTACAATAAATAGAAGTGGTAAGCATCAAACATTTATAGCCTCTCATTCATTAAATTTTTTTTGTATGCTACATTGCCCATTTACTTTCCACCCATCCCAAGGCTACACTTTGACCTTATAGCTTTCCATTTTATTTGGACACCATGACTAGACAAATATTAAACTTCAATTTATCAATTCTTTAGTTTCACATTTACCTTTTGATGATAAACCTACCTAAAGGGCATAGTTTTAGGGTCGAACTTGAATTTTACATAGTTCTAGATTTTAAAATTTCTTTGAGCTAAGAAGACATAGTTCCAATACTCTACTTTTTATTCTTTTTTATTTTTTCTCAAATTATTAAAGTTGTGACACTTTGAAGGTAGCATCTTAAAAGCTTAAAGTACACCACTTTTGAACTTTTCTATTGAAATTCTCAAGTAGTACACCACTTACCCCATGATGTTTATCAATATCATCTCCAATTTTGCAACAAATTTCATACTATTTAAAGCATTTTTGTAATTACTATAATTTTTATAAAGAAATTATTTAAAAAGTCATTTATTATCATTTAAAAAAAATTTAATATGAGAAAATAAAATTGAAATTTTGGATATATATTACTACATGAGAAAATATCAACTTCTTGAAAGTTGTATTTTAATGTAGAAAACTAATGAAGTTTGACCAAATGAGAATGTTGAATGTCTTTTTCAAGATTAACCATACTAGATCTTTTTATAGAGGCAATCACCTAAAGAATTTGTTATCTTAACCCCTAAATGCCCAAGTTACCAAATTTTGGTGTTGAAAATACTTTAAAGTTAAATAAACCTAACCCAGTTGCTAATAGTAATTTATATTAATTTTTTTTTGAAAATAATTGATTATAATTTTTCTATTTAAGATTTTGTGTGAAAGTGTCCATTGCAATCTTGACTTTCTATAGTGTTGAGAGCTCTTGAAAATGAGTCCTAAATACACTAGATCTAGGAGAAAATTTCACATTAGAGATTCATTGAAAAAAAATGTAGAAGAGATTTTGAGAAGCTGTAAATTGATTGGGATTATGCATGTTAGCCCCTTAAACTCATGTTTTTTTGGTGAGCAATTTTTTAGATTTGACATGTGAAAAGAGGATTGAAAGACTTTCGATCACTTTTAGAGTTTTGCCCCCCTCATGATTAAACAATATAATCTTTCAATTTGTAAGTAATATTGTTGTGTTTTCTTTTCCTATGTGATCTCTAACATATCTAGTTTGAATTTGTACTGTTACAATTAAAAGAAGTTGATACAACTTATCAAAATGTTGACTTTTTGTTCAATTTAAAGCAAATTCTTAGAATCTCGAAAAAGGCCTTGGGCATTTAGGGGGTAAGAATCTGTTATCTTAATTAAGCTTAGTTCACTTCAATTGCAAATTCTTGTAACAAAACAGTGAAGGGTTTGCCAGTGCTTGGTGAATGGGATGTCGACCGTACTCCAGAGAAAAGGAAAGGAAGGAAGAGAGTTTGTACATGGAGTCCTCGTCTCCGTCCGTCCTTCCAGCCAGGCGGGGTGAAAGAAAGCGAGGGAGTACAATCCAAGAAATGACGAATGGGAAAGAGCCAGGAGCCAGCTAGCAACCCAGCCGGACTCTCCTCTCCAGGCAGGCAAGCAGGCCGTCTGGCCAGTGACGGAGGGCGCCACCACCGAAAGAAAAGTTACTGTAGCGGGACACAGTCCCCAACTTCCTTGCTACTCCGCTGGTCTACGGCCCTACGCTAGGGCCTAGAGCAATTCAACAGCATCACGAGAGCGAGCGCATTCCAATCGCCTGCTGGTAGAGTAACGTCTTTTCCCACACTCCCCCATGCTTGCAGGAGTCCACCATCTCCATCTCCATCCCCCATCCCCTTCCCTTCCCAGTGCAGTGCAGTGGTAGCAGACCTTGCTCCTGGGGCAGCATTGTGTCCAAATTGCAGAATCAGCCCCTGGCTGCTACAAGGAGCCCTGTGTCAGACATGAGACAGGCCGAAAGAGAGACGAGCAGGCAGTCAGGACTCGTCGTCGTCGTCGTCTTCGTCTTCGTAGTGCGCAGTGCTACTTCTCGTGCCGCTCAACTAGCCTAGAGGGATGGAGTAGTACAATGAAGGCAAGGGAACGCCAGGCACAGAGAGAAACAGAGAGAGAGAGAAAGCAGCAGCTTTTGGGTTAAGCGGGAGTGGGAGTGGAGGCGCCAAGAAACCGCTAGGGTTGGTGTCTTGATGGTGTGCGTGCGTGGGGAGCCAATTTGTGGTGGTAGCTGGAGAGTGGATTGAGGTGGAGGGAAACTAGGGTTTGAGGGTGAACGGGTTTTTTGGAGGGGAAGGGAGGGAAGGAGGGAGTGATTGCAAGGGGCGACATGCAGAAGAAGAAGCGGGGGAGGACGATAAGGAGGAGGACTAGCTTCACGGGGGGCGTGACAAGGCGGAGCTGCAGCATGTGATCAGCAGGAGCGGGGAAGTGTGAGCGGAGGCCGCACCATGGGGGCGTCCGTGGACGGGGCTTCGGTGCACAGTGTGGTCACCTCCTGTGCGCTCTTTGGTGCACTGTTCGTGGTTCTTAGTGCCCTCTCCGTCGCCATACTTGTGGCTGTCAATTGGCGCCCCTGGCGGATCTTCAGGTACGGGCCACTGTTACAGCTGCTCATTTGGGAATTGATTCTTGGAGTAGTGGTCGGGAACCCGAGGTTTGTTCATGTATGTTGCTGTTAGCTGGTGAGCAGAGGAATCATGAACAAAAGTTGTCTCTAGGACTTCGACTTTGGGTTTGGAGGCTGAAGACATGCTGAGCTGGTGGAATGCGACATCGCGATTGTCCGATGATGATGTTGCATAATTTTTGTTGCGAAATGGATGGTTTAGGGATGTAGCCGGAGGAACTCATGGATCCCTCATTGGGGCGTATGTCAGAGGACCTAATCTTACGCTTTGCGTACCTCTATTACTCTCGAATGAACTGGAAACCAGATGGCGATGCCAAGAAATTGCCGCAGTCGTGTAATCTATATTCTCGACGTTCAATACCTCGTGATGCGGAGATGTTAAAGTCTTGGTAGCAGTACGGGGCATTGCAACTGGTCTCATGATCCTACATTTTGGAATAATAGCGAATTACGCAAGTCCTAAAAGTCTCGATTTATCAAAATCTTTTTGACTTTGTTTGTCATGTTGTTTCAGTGAAAGTGCTTGTAGTTTCTAGAGTTGAGGTGTATGATTCTTTTTTCTTGTATTAGAGAGGGAAACTGGTGCGAAACAATGTTAGGTCTTTTCTTCAGCGAGTCCGTACGTCGTGCACACATTTTGAATCTTTCGTAGGCAGCTAGCTTTTCCAGATCAGAAAAGGATCATCATGTTCTATTGTTTCATATTTCTCTCAAAAGGATGGTGCTCTTTGGATGTAAGGGTACTGTGGCAAATATCAGCTCGTGCTCAGCAATTTATGGCAACGGACAACGATTGATGTTTGGCACAGAGTGAATTAACGCACTGTGCCTGTAACAATACGGGATAGTTCCCGAATGGGGGAAGATGCCTTTCCTCTGTGAAATTTGCATACAGATGTGATAATAAGTAGTGCCATTGTGTCGTGCAATGGGAGTAATATTTTTGCCCTTCTTGCTGAATCTGGTCTTCTTACGTCTCATGTTTATATGGCCGTAGCTTCTATGGTAGTTTCATATGTTCCTTTTCGTAACAGTGAGTTTATGGCCTTTGATGTGATGGTTGCAGTTGGATATATGCTCGCAAATGGAGATCGTTTATACAGGGCCCGCGGTTGAGCATAATTTCCGGAATACTTGCTTTCGCTGCTTGGGTGATTGTCCTGTCCCCAATTGCGGTTCTCATCTTGTGGGGCGTGAGGCTCGTGGTTCTGTTGAACCATGACACCGTCGGCCTCGCAGTTATCCTGGCGGGCACAGCTCTACTGTTGGCGTTTTACGCTATCATGCTATGGTGGAGAACGCAGTGGCAAAGCTCACGTATGTATTTGCTGATTAGACGTTCTCATCATGCCCAACTTGTTCAGGTCACTTCAGCTCCCTGTTGTTTTAATCGTGTTATCATCTTGTGCTGGGTCCTTTATGACTCGATGATTGTTCATTGCAGGTGCTGTTTCTTTCCTGCTTCTCCTTGCTGTATCATTGTTATGTGCATACGAGCTCTCAGCAGTCTATGTCACAGCCGGACGAAGTGCTTCGAATCGATTTTCTCCATCAGCTTTCTTTTTTGGTGTTTCGGCAATCGCGATGGGCATCAACATGCTCTTTATATGTAAAATGGTTTTTAATGGTAAGTAATGAGAGCAACATTAACAGTGACAGAAATATATATGGCATGAACAACATGGCAGGTGTGTGGTAATCCTTTGTAGTAGGGTGATGAATAATTTCTTTTCAACAGAAGACTGTGTACATTTTGCAGATTGTACTTCCAAGTCATTGTTTATAGTCGCAATGTTGTTTGTAGTCTCTCTCGTTTTTTTACGTCCCTGGGTTGTTTCATTAATGGAGGTGAAGGTTTAATGCCTGTATCGTGTTGGCATCAACTTCCAGGGAAGCTGGCGTTAAAATACCGGTTTAGCCGAGAGCACTTGCATGCAGCAGAATGCTAATAATTCAATGTTCCCATTTTCCAGGGGCGGGGCTTGATGTGGATGAATATGTAAGAAGATCGTACAAGTTTGCCCATGCCGAAACGTTAGAAGTGGGTCCAATTGCATGTTTGCCAGAGCCTCCGGAGCCTCGTGATCCAAATATTCAAAGGAAAAGAAGGTGCGTTTTGGCTCAATGTTACAGCATCGATTTGTCCGGACTTTCTCACGGTGTAATTTATAGTGAACATGAAAGTTTTCTTTCTTCAAACTTTCCATAAATGTCTAACTTGTCGCAGGCTTCTCTGTTGATATGATTGTATTTTAGAACCGTTGTCTTAAATTTCTGTGAGAATATCGTCATATGCTTATCTAAATGCTGTATGTTGCGTCGAGGATAAATTATGGATTCATTATTGATAGGCTAATACGCACTGGTCTCATTTCTGTATGCACGCAGTGCTTGGCGGCTGGCTCATTTATACCAAGCATCCGTTCTAGTTCTGGTGGCATATTCGTTTCTTTATGGATTCACAGCAAGGAAAGCGAGATGGCTTGGTGGAGTTACTTCTGCGGCTGTAATTATTCTGGGTAATATCCGCTTCAAGAAATGCCGAGTATTTATTGACTGTATTAATTAATTTTGACGTTTATTCTTGGTTGTATCGTAAGCGATTGCCTGTATCTTGGGTCCTTTCTTGAAAATTTACTCCGAGTAAGCTGGCTCTTAAGTACTATTTGAGTTGATATTTCAGATGCAGTTAAAAAGATTTAAAGGTCTTAACCATTCTTTCTTCTGTCTCAAGTTGCGTCTAGATTTGTAGCTTCGACTGTTGCTGAAGCAGTCCATGTACTTACAATTGATTGGATTCTCGTTGTAAACAGATATGAACATAGGGGCTTGCTTGTTTGGGTTCAAACTGCTCAAGAGCCGTATTGCAGCTCTCTTGATTGCAGGGGCCTACAGAATGATATTAATCTGCTTTGGTGTACATTTTTGGTAGGTCTTTTGAGTTCATTTTTGCGAAATTGTGTTGTATGCGAGCTTTTGGGCATGATTTCAGTTCGAACCACGTAGTTACAGTAGGACCACTCTGTAGTTATCCTCAGAATACTCTTTGATATTGGAAACAACGTCATATGGACAAAACCGGTTTTCTCAACTCTGCATAGTACCATGAAGCGTTTTAAATCTTGTGCGTGCTAGTCTAAATAAGTTGGGGGTGCTTGCAGGTACTTGGGCCACTGTATAGGATACTCTGTCGTAGCGTCAGTGTTATTGGGAGCCGTGGTAGTTCGACACGTATCTGTTGTTAACCCTGGAGCAGCTCGACGTGCCGCCTTGGCGCATACTGTAGTTCGCCTGCGGGAGGGTTTTGGCAGGCGAGGGCCAGGCAGCTCCTCCAGTGTGTCAGAGGGTCGAACTTCAAGCGTTGTACACAGTAGTGTTGGAGCAGAGCAAATTGGAGCGGCCATAGAACTCATTAGTAGGGCACATATTAGACCTCAGGGTGAAGCAAATGCTGCTGGATTTGTTGGACATCATGGACTTAATGATGACTCTGCTGGTAGCTGTCAACAGCCGTCTTCACCAGATCAAGATACTACAGACTCGAATCGTATATCTTGCGCGGGGTCTGTGGCTGCAATTGAGACTTTGAACACCGTGGAACGGAGTAGCACTTTTGCATCATTGACAGACCAGCAAACTCTCGATTTGAATCTGGCTTTGATGTTTCAGGAGAGACTGCATGACCCTCGATTTAACTCAATTCTTCGTCAAAATCCTGATTTTGTTGCCCGGGGTGGAGAGCATGAGCTTATGACATTGCTTCAGGATAAGGGTCTTGATCCAAATTTTGCAACGATGTTAAAGGAAAAAGGCTTGGATCCGACAATCTTGGCCTTGTTACAAAGGAGCAGTCTCGATGCTGGGAGAGATCCAGGAGTGAACAATGAAAGCTCAAGTGCGGGTTTGAAACAGTCGCAATTACTTGTTCCAGATGAAAGTGCTGGTTGGGCAGGGGAATCCCAGAGATATGCTTGTGGAAAGTGGTTCAAGAGTATTGGCGTTGTTGCACAATTATTTGTGGGGACCCCAGAACGAGCATGGGTCTTCTTCAGTGTTTTCTTTGTCGTGGAATGTGTCATTGTTGCTGTATTCCGTCCCACTACAGTGACTGTCATCAATGGCAGACACGAGCAGGTTAGTAATTTATGAACTAACTATATTGGGTATGAGAAGGATAGAATCTCTAGTGCCGGCTAAGTTGCAAAGAACTGGCTTATTGACTGAGTAATGTTGAACTATGGAAAGGTTTAGGGCCTGGTTTTTTGGATAACTATACTCATTTTTTTCATTGATGTTTTCAGTAGTAATAAAAAACTCGTACGCTACTTAAAACTTTACTAGTGCTGCCCAAGCGACACAGAAGTTCTTCATATATAACAAGTAACTGGACAGACTACACGAAATCAACTACATGATACGTACTTAATGTTTAAATGTGCGTTTTTTTGCGGAGAGGTTGTTTGCGCTCTTAAACCGACCGCTTTGTGAGTATTTTGAATCCTACTCTGTGTTTTTGCAGTTTGAATTTGGATTTTCGGCACTACTGCTATCACCTGTTTCATGTTCTATACTGGCTTTCTTGCGTTCACTGCAAGCGGAGAATATGGTGATCACTAAGAAGGTTCGAAAGGTACGTTTTCAATCTTAAATTAGAATATTGAGAACACTATTGTCCTCAACTATATTCTTTTGATCTCCTTTACTTTTGCGGCGGGTCATTGTTAATGGTTGTATCGTCATGTCACGACTGCTGGATGCGATTTTATTGGTAGTTCATTTACTTGTTTTCTAACACAAATCATTGTCCTTTCCAGTTTGGGCTGATTGCGTGGCTTTTGAGTACTGGGGTGGGTCTCCTCCTGGCGTTTCTCAGGTTCGATCCATGGTCTAAGCCCCTCACAAAATATCCTATTGTCGATCTCTTCTAATTTGGAATGTAAGGAAGGTTTTGAGCAAGAAGTTCTTTTCACGTAGTGTTTGTGATTATTCTTGGTATTAGCTGTGCTTGCTGGTGTTGTTCTACTATTTTCCACAAGTGTATATCTATCAAAAGTTGGCAAACTTTGTGTGTTCTGTGAATGCACTGGTTTCTTTCTGGCACTCAGCAGTATTATCTTCCTGTGTCTGTTTTCTGTGGTGAAACAGTAAGTCATCGATCATCTTAGGGCTGGCTGTGACTGTTCCAATGCTGGTGGCTGCCGTCTCTGTGGCCTTGCCTATATGGGTGCACAACGGGTATAGCTTCTACCAAGCACCTAACCTGGAGTATCATGCTACTCGCGCTTGGGAACAACAAGCAAGGCGTGGTAGAACCAAAGAGGTCCGACTCTCTCAACCAAAGTTTTGTGGAATCAAATGAGGCATTTCACTGAGAAAGTTCGCTCAAATTGAGTGTCTGGAGTCGGAACGTTGAATTGAAAAGCCTGGTGATGCTTCGACTGTGTTGTACGCAGTTTAGCAACCCTTAGTGCCTGAGTGGGTGATACCTTCTCACGTGGTACAAATATCATTTGAATAGTAGATACCTGCGGCCCCCCTCCCCCTCCCTACAGTTTGATAGCTAAGTTTCTAATGCTGGAATTGATGTCTACTGAAATTCACTTTTCTGTCCCTCTTACTCTGCGCACGTGTCTATTTGCCTGCTTCTTGTGCATCGTACACCATTTTATCAATACGACTGTGTCTCCTCGTACTCAAATTAGATTTTGTGCTTGGTGCTCAAGTACTCTCTGTTGCTTTTCATCCAGATTCACCGCATGAATCTACTGCTTTGTTTTTGCAGGACAATGTAATGACAACTTGCATTTTAGTTAGTGTCATCTGCATAATTGCCTTGGGTGTAATAATCTCCCTCAGCCCCCTTGACGATATAAGATACCATGGCTGGAGTAGCTTCACAAATTATTCCACCTCTCCGTATACGTCACCTTTGTACCTGGGCTGGGCGATAGCTGCAGTATTTGCCCTCGTGATAACTGGAGTTTTACCGGCCATTTCTTGGTTTGCAACCTATCGTTTCTCTCTTTCCTCAGCTGTGTGTGTCGCTATCTTCACAGGTATTGATCATGATTCAATCTTAACCTTTTGTTACTTCGTGACTTCTTAGGTCTCAGCTGGCAACTGATTGTTCTTGATTTAGGACTTTATATTGGACTTTGTATGTTAATGATTTTATAATTCTTTTGTGGTGATGTTGGCAGTGGTATTGATGACTTTTTGTGGAGGATCTTATGTGGGAATTGTTCGGAGTCGTGTTGGCAAAACTCCGACAGAAGCTGATTTCTTAGCTGCCTTGTTGCCTTTAGTCTGTATACCGGCTATGTTCTCTCTTGGTTGTGGCCTCTACAAGTGGTGAGCAATTTCTCTTTTCATCTTGAGCGGAGGATATCAGTTCGTTTAGTTTTGAGCACTTGATCCGTTTTGAACTCTTCTTTGTCTATGATCATGTGTCTTTTTCATCGTTGTAGTTGTGGTTAGGGTTTACGGCTGTGTTTTATTGACGTCTTGTTATGTAATTATCAGGAGAGATGAGGGCTGGCGGTTCTCCAAGGGTGCGTATGTATTTGTTGGTCTCGGTCTCACGCTTTTGCTGGGTGCTATCTCAGCAGTAATCGCTACTATCAATCCATGGATGGTAAGGAGATTTATCTTCCCTAGTCATTATAATGCATACTGATTTCTGCATTATTATTGTTTTGTAGATTGGTGCTTATCTAACTGTTGTGGTTATCAGGTTGGGGCAGCTTTTCTGCTGTTCTTGCTGCTAGTTGTGTTGACAATAGCAGTGATACATCACTGGGCCTCGCACAACTTTTACTTGACTCGTATGGAAGTTTTTTTCGTCTGCCTTGCGGCATTTGTTTTAGCCCTGGCTGCTTTCCTCATTGGACTCTTAGCTGGTGAGTGTCTTCCTTATGGCATTGGTTAACATGGATTGACTCGTGTTCAACGATTGTAAGAAAAATGTGTTATTACTCTTTGATTCTGCAGGATTGCAGCCTGGACTTCAGTATTTGACGTTTACTCCCAGGTCATCGAGTGGTTTTGGATTAATAATTCTGGTTGTTACGTATCTTATGCAGATGAACCATTTGTGGGGGCATCAGTTGGATATTTCGCTTTCTTAGGGGTTCTGGCTGGAAGGTCTTTCACGGTAAATTTTTTGGTGGTCTGTACTTTTGTATTGTTTTCATTCTGAAAAAAATTGCTCGGTTGAGATGAGTATGTTAAGCCTTAAACGATTGATTTGGCAGATTGTATAGGAATTTTCAGAATCGTGGGTTTGTCTAATGCTAACTTTGACCTCACTTTCGTGCTGTGCTGTGTATAGGTCCTCTTGTCTCCAGCGGTGGTTGTATACTCTCCTAGGGTCCTTCCTGTCTATGTTTATGATGCCCATGCAGACTCTGCAAAGAATGTCAGGCAAGTTCGATGCTTTTGCTTTGTTTATGTTAACTTAAAGTAAATTTCAGTGTTGGGATCCTGAAGAGTGCATTGTTCTAGCTGTAAGTTTAGAATGTTGTCAGCGTCTATAAGAAGAATTTTGATATAAGTTTGTAAGAGAGGCTTACTTTTGACTCATTCACGAGAATGTGTGTTTCACCAGCGGTGCTTTCCTGGTTCTTTATGGCATAGCTTTGGCCACTGCGGGATGGGGAGTAGTTGCAAGTTTGGAGATCTATCCTCCATTTGCAGGATCAGCAGTTTCAGCCATCACTTTGGTTGTGGCATATGCTTTTGCTATCTCGCGCCCACAACTTACATTGAAGGTATTTTCGAACGACAGTCGAGCGCTTTCTAAGTGCTGAACATCTGCTCTATCATGTGTTTTCTTGTCCTTTTCAGTGTGGCTATTCTCAATCTTATTATCCTGTAGTTTCTCCTCATTTTATAATAGTATTCTCCTTTGGTTTTCCTTCTTGTAGATGATGGAGGACGCCCTCCAATTTTTGCGAAAGGAGACTATAGCACAAGCCATTGCTCGCTCCTCAACGAAGGTAAGTTATGCTGGTTCCAGCTTTACTGGAATTGTGATATTTGGGGATTATTTAGCAAACGATCAATGTTATCGTTTTACTGATATTAGTGTTGTTTTGCAGACTAGGAATGCTATGTCAGGAACATATTCAGCTCCTCAACGGTCTGCAAGCTCAGCAGCTCTGCTTGTAGGTGATGCTTCTATCACCCGTGACAAAGCAGGAAATTTTGTGCTTCCTCGCGCTGATGTATTGAAGCTAAGGGAGCGGCTTCGGAATGAGGAGCAAGCTGCAGGTCTTAGATGGTGGCCTCTGCTTTCGACTTTTGGGTCTCCATTTGACTCAACTACAGACACAGGCTACAGAAGGAAGTTGTGTGCTCATGCGCGGATATTGGCTCTTGAAGAAGCTATTGATACTGAGTGGGTTTACATGTGGGATAAGTTTGGTGGCTATCTACTTCTGGTCCTTGGTCATGCTACAAGAGCCGAAAGAGTGCAGGTAGGATCGAGTTTGGAAGCTATGCTTTCTCTCAGATCTTTAATTGCCATAAATTCTATCGTATAGAAAAATTGATCAAGGAGGTTCATGCTCTTGCTTTTGGCTTCTGCTGTAGTTAGTTACTCCGTTAGTCTTATTTTCACCAAGGTTAACATAGAACCGGCAGTTTATTGCTCGATATAATAGATGAAAATATCGCGTTTTCTTTTCACATGCGTGTTTTCTATTTAGTTCTAAAATCACTTCCGTGCCTGCAGGATGAAGTGCGGCTGCGACTCTTTTTGGATAGCATTGGGTTCTCAAATCTCAGTGCAAAGAAAATCAAGACGTGGACAGCTGAGGATCGAAAACAATTTGAGACAGTCCAAGAAAAGTAAGAATCTGTTTCGCTTTTTTTATGTCCAGGTTAATCCTGAAGCGCGTCGACGTCCATATTTTGGACGATGAACAGAGCGCTTCCAGGAGTTGTATAGTCCGACAAACTTTTCATTCATCCAATGTAATACTTGAATCTTGAAAAGACAACCTTTCTTAATGACCAAATTCATGAAATTGCAGTAAATGATATTTCTGTAAAAAGATATAAGCCAAAATGTGCAAAAAATTGAAAAAGGATTGATGTGTTAAGGGGTCAAAGCATAGTTGAATTGTGACATTCGGAACTGGGTATTTCCATCGTATATTTATTGACTGGCATTTGAATGAATCATAACACAGATATTGAAGAACATGATGTAACATTTTTAAGGGTATTTGAATCTCACTAGTCCTATTTGACGTTCGAGGACTAAATCTTATACTATAAATGATGGCTTTCTCCTTGCTGGAACCACATCGTATTGATTTTGGGCTGCGCGTAGAACTGGATAGATTTTAGTGATTGCAATGATCTTATTTGAGTTTTATGTTGGTGACTTTCCACATGAAGTCAAGGTTATTACTGGGTGTGGTATGTGACAATTTTTTCTTTTCAGTTACATGCGAGAAAAGGAAACGGAAGAGGAACTTTTGCAGCAAAGGCGTGAGGAGGAAGGAAAAGGCAGAGAAAGACGCAGGGCATTGCTTGAGAAGGAGGAAAGACGACGCCATGAAATTGAGGCGTCAGTTATCTCAACTGTTCCCGATGCCGGTACTAAAGAAGCAGCTGCAATGGCTGCTGCTGTCCGTGCAGTTGGACGGGATATTTTACTCGATGACAGCTCTGCTGGTGATCAGGTGTCCAGTTTGGCTCGACGAATATTGTTTGCTCAACGAGCTCAACGTGCACAGCAGGTTAGAAAACTAAGACCCTGTTTTTGAAGCGAGCGAGGACCACACCTTCAACATTTCTGACAATAATTAAGCTTCTGCATTGTTAACGTCATGTGATTGTTTGAAAAGCGTGACCTTTTGATATTTTGACTGTCATGTTCCAGACGGGAGTGCATGGAACTGTTTGTGTGATGGACAATGAGCCTCGCACTGGTGGCCGCTCTTGTGGATCGATTGACCCAGCTGTCTGTGGGAGCTGGAAAGTGAGTTTTTCTGCAGCAGTGATGATCCAGCCAGATTCCGGACCAGTTTGCATATTGGGTGTTGAAGCTCATAATCAAAAGTGCTGGGAGTTTCTAGTTGCGGGTGCTGAGCAGGGTTTAGAAGCAGGGCAGGTTGGACTGCGGCTTGTACTGAAAGGAGCTGGTCAGACTACATATAATCGAGAATGGTTCATTGGGCACACTTGTATTGCTGACGGCAGGTGAGGTTACTGCAAACTGTCAATATAACTAAAATGGTTCGTTGCGATGATGCCATGTCTCTGTAAACTAAATCTGTGGTCCTGGTCTCATTGTTTCTTCTTGCTGAATGCAGATGGCACTCGGTTGCAGTAACAGTTGATGGGTCAACTGGCGAGGCGTTTGCCTTCATTGATGGCGTGTTTGATGGAGAAGTGAGATGTGACCTGTCCCTACCGCCTGAGGGTGGGGTCTGGCAGGAGGGGATGGAAGTATGGGTTGGTATCAGACCGCCAATGGATCTTGATGCCTTTGGTCGCTCTGATAGTGAAGGAGCAGAATCGAGGATGCATGCCATGGATATTCTGATGTGGGGCCGCTGTTTATCCGAAGATGAAATACTAATGGTGCATAACTGTACGAACCCGGAGGAGTATAATGACATGGATATCATGGATGAATATTGGCAAGGATCTCCAATGGAAACGCCAATGAGAGTAAGTTGAATATTTCAATGAGTTTCTCTGTTGCTTAGATCAAAGTCTTACTAAAGAATTCTGGGCTTGATCAATAGATTTTTATTACTGATATTCTTGTATGGTTACATGCCTTTGGATAGTGCTGTTGTGGTATGCTGATTCAATGTTCCTATTGAAAGTTGCCTGGCTCTTTTGATCTTCTATTTGTTAATCTGATTCTCTTATGCATTTTCTGATATGAGAGTGATCGTCTTGCGTGTTCGTCTTGTTCTATAGTTTGAGGACTGGAGGTATGATCCGGATCTCAGTTATGAGCGAGATGAAATCTACTGGGATGAGCAACCTGCAGCTGGAGGAAAGAGAAAAGCACCTGATATAGAGAATGTGGCGATAGATATTGACTACATATCCAGGAAAATCCGACGCCCCAAAACTGAAACCCAGGATGAAGTTCAACAGCGGATGCAGGCTGTTGAGTTGGCTGTTAAGGAAGCCTTGCTAGCACGAGGCGAGAAACGGTTTACTGATCAGGAGTTTCCACCATCCGATCAGTCCCTTTTTGTCGATACAGACCACCCATCTGCAAAGCTTCAGGTGCGCCAATATCCTGTCCTTTCGTAAGGTAAGGCAAGTACCTTAGTGATCTTGGAGATACTTGATTGCGATTGAGGTCGAATAGTTGGGTATTGTTACTGCTGACTAATTTGCGTTATTTTGGATGCCAGGTTGTTAACGAGTGGTTACGTCCAGAAGAGGTTTTGCGTGAACAAGGACAAGATTCTAGACCTTGCCTGTTTGCTGGCACTGCCAACCCTTCAGATGTTTGCCAGGTCTGACTTTTTCTCTGATACCTGCCATTTTAGTGTTTGATGACTCATTTGTGTGTTCATCTTCATTCTGTTTTCATTTCTATATTAGTCAGAACGTCTTTGACTTTGCTAAGTAATCTCGCGTTGATCCGTATCAGTGATTCTTCATGAATGGTTTGTCGTGACTGCAGGGTCATCTCGGAGATTGCTGGTTTTTAAGTGCAGTTGCTGTTTTGACCGAGGCGTCACGAATTTCTGACGTTATGATTACTCCTGAATTCAATGAAGAGGGAATCTACACAGTCAGATTTTGTATTCAGGTATAAAGACAAAATCAGGAATGCTGTTTCCGTAGTCTTTATGATTGATCAGGTCACCTTTGTGTGCTCTTCAGAACTCATATGTTCATCATTTTTACCAGTGCATGATGAAATGCAGGGGGAATGGGTTCCTGTAGTCGTCGATGATTGGATCCCTTGCGAGGCTAGGGGCAAACCGGCCTTTGCAACTAGCAGGAAAGGCAGTGAACTTTGGGTTTCAATTTTGGAGAAAGCATATGCAAAGTTACACGGGTCTTATGAGGCCTTGGAAGGTGGTCAGGTTCAAGATGCGCTCGTTGATTTGACCGGGGGTGCAGGAGAAGAGATTGACCTAACAAATGAAGTTTCACAGCTGGATCTTGCCAATGGACGTTTATGGTTCCAGCTGCAACGCTTCAAGCAAGAAGGATTTTTGCTTGGAGCAGGCAGTCCATCAGGTTCTGATGTTCATGTTTCTTCAAGTGGGATTGTGCAGAATCATGCATATTCTCTGTTGCAGGTGAGCTAGACCTGTTCTTTTTTTGTTCCCCCGGGAAAAAAAAAGAATCCTTGGTTCTCTCTACAATGTTCTATTTTGCATAGCTGGAAAAGCCTTCGCTCAAACTTTTTTTGCAACGTTGGTGCACAGCATCGACCGTACGAACTGAATTTTAACGAACTGTTAATGCAACAGGTGCGAGAGGTGGATGGTCACCAGCTCGTGCAGATCCGCAACCCATGGGCTAATGAAGTTGAATGGAATGGACCATGGTCTGATTTATCTCCAGAGTGGACTGATCGAATGAAACACAAGCTCAAATATTCACCTCAGGTACGTGTGTTGTCATTGATAATTTTCTTTGAGGTACTTGGGGAATAGCATTATTAGGACAAGATACTTATATATATTAGAGACTGATCCACGGTTCTCTTTCCTACTTAGCTTTTCAATTGCCTTCCAGATGTATCTTGTTTTCTTGTAGACCACTGTTTATTTGTGCAACTTATCGTAACTTGAATACAGGCTGCCGATGGAGTTTTCTGGATGTCTTGGCAAGATTTCCAGCTTCATTTCCGGTCACTATACGTGTGTCGGATTTATCCACCTGAGATGAAATACTCAGTTCGTGGCCAGTGGCGTGGATCAACTGCTGGTGGATGCCAAGATTTTGATACATGGCATCTAAATCCTCAATTTCATTTGAAAGCTGTGGGTCCAGATGCTCGTGAACCTATTCATGTCTTTGTAACACTTACACAGGTTTGTAATTTCCTTTTACTCAAGCATTTGTTTACTTCTTTGATTGAGCATTATTGATTTATTGATTAACCTACTCTTGTATGATGAAGGATCTCTTATAGTGGTGCTATTTGGGTAGCAGGGTGTGCATTCCACTTCTCGACCTACTGCCAGCTTTGGGAATTATCAATCTATCGGAGAATCATCTCGGTTTTATATTGGCATGCGCATCATTAAAACCAATGGCAGACGGTCAGGGCGGAACATTTTTATGCATGAAGCAGTAAATGGGACAGATTATGTGAATGCGCGGGAAATATCTTGTGAAATGGTACTAGACCCTGATCCTAAAGGTTATACAATAGTTCCAACCACGCATGCGCCGATGCAAGAAGCCCAGTTCTTACTCTCAGTCTTCACGAAGGCTTCAATCATCTTGGAACCACTTTAGATGGTGGTGGGAAGGTTGGATGCGGTACGGGCTCAGCTTTTGGGCGTCTGTCGCTTATGTCAGTACTCCAACTTGTAAAAGCAGGTATCTTCACCACATTCTCGTCATAATTGGATTCAACGTTTATTCGTAAAATGGCCGAGGTCATTTACGTAACTGATGACTACTGCTTGACCGATCTATAACAGTTTGTTTCTGATTGTGTTCATTGTAATTGTACAGATATTCTTGGACCCTACTTGTGATATTTAGTGCGATTTCTTCGACACGCTGGTGCCTGCAGCGCCTCCTGACGTGCATATATGGTTGAGGCTGAAGGTATGTTCGTCTACTCCAGAACTCATCTACATTTTCTCGTTACGTTTTGGCACGCTGGGTCCTTTTCAATTTTCAGGTAGTGTGCCAATAGAGTAGAGTACGTCTGCAGTATTAATTCCTGAAATACGTTACTTTTGGATTTCTTGTCTAGCGATTTCCATTTATTCTAGTAAGCTTTGTTTACTTGACATCTGTAATTTTTGCTATTGCAGGTCGTAGCTTCCGGCATGCTGAAGTCTGCTGCCGCCGCTATTCCTGGTAGTGGAAGTGCAGAACTGATGTACAACTTGTACTACTGGTTTGAAGTCTCCAATCGGAACTTCTTGTACACAAGATAAAAAGCGTCTGGATATGGCACTAGCTTGACACTGGTTGTTGCAGCCATATTATCATGGCTGATTATAATGCTCAATCACACAAGGACTAATTTTGGTCTTTTGTCTCTATTATGACGTTCGCTGCAGTTTGTACTGTGCATATTGAATCTGTTCTTTATTATGCATTTTAGTCCTGTTAACAAATTATCCACTCTGAAAAACCGCGTGCAGAGTTTACCGCCGGTGATGGATGAGCCGTTGAAGGATCCTTGCTTTGTCTCTAGGCATTTGGACTCAGTTGTGAAGACTCAATTATCACATGTTAGATATCGAAAGTCAATCGATGTACCACTATTACAGTGACCAAAGTAGTTCGCGTCAGTGTTGGGGGCACTTGTATTTCAACTAGAATTAGAGAAGAAATTGTATATGGTAAACACATTGTACGGAGGTTCAGCAAACTTCTACAAACCTATGAAACAAAATGCTATCATAGCTCACGAGTTATTGAATATGAAGATTTGCACTAAAATATGAAGCAATTGCAATCACAGTTCTGTAGTTACTGAGTAAAAAATTTTGCAAACCTATGATGTTGCCATGGCCAGAACGTGACTGATGTTTTGTGGATATGAAACTAAAACAAACCACAAACTGTCACCACAAGCGAAGTACACAAGAATAAGTAATTGTGTATTCAAAGAAGTGTTTAGACATAAGCAAGGAAAGAGAAGATGAACAGTTCTCTTCTCCATTGGTCCAAATTATTTCCTATTTGACTATCTTCTTGTGATGAGTTGGCAAGTGTACTTAAGATTATATATATATATATTTCTTAAAATGATGGATATCTTCTTAGAATATTAGATAAATAAAGAATGTATTAATTGGTTCAAAACTTTGATCATTTTTGAGTGACTACCTTGGTCATAAGCATGCATCCTTTTAGTGTTTGATAGAGTTTTGAATCTCTTTTCAAAATTTAAAATTCACTATTGAATTAAATTCAATATTGGTTCTTAAAAACCACAATATTAACCATGTATCTTGGCAAGTATTGAAACATTGTATAACATCCATCTTCATAGAAGTTGTTAAAACTTATTCTTTCTTACATGTGAACTTGTGAAAAATACATTTGCTCCTCATTTGAATGGAATTTGAAGACATGGGATTGAATCAAATGTATAGGATTTTTTTGGCAATCTTGAATGATCTATAGGTTGTTAAAGAAGAAGCTACTAGATTGAAATTGCAATGTTTTTGATATAAATGCCATCTTACGACACTACTAATAACTACTAAATACAAATTTTACAACCATGTTTTCACCTTCACCAATGATTCTACCATTCTAAAATATCAATTCTATTGTATGTTAGATTGTATTGAATGATTTTCAAATGATATGTATATGCATTAAAAAATATATCAAATATTCATATTTTAGTTGAATTACACTTTTTATGCTTTCAAATTATCCCCATAGCATTGTGTTACATATGTGCAACATCCATTTAGAAGCTTTTAGATAGGGTCTAGGTACAATGCTTAATCAGAAAAAAAATTATCAACCAAGGGTCTAAGTTTATCCTTTTCACTATTTTTGTAAATTTTAGTGCTTTAGATGCAAATAAAATTAGTGTTTAAATTGTGTCAAGGTCATATCTTCATAATTCGCTTATAATACCAAAATATAGATTACCAAAATAAAAAAGATTCAAAACAAATGAAAAAATTGTTTACTATAGAACATTTGATTTATCTAAAACTTTCAAGCATATATATGTTAACCTCTAAAGTCCTTTCATATTTAGAGGCCAAGATTGATTCAAACTTTTAGTTTCCAAATTAAAGTTCAAATCTTCATCTATACTTGTTTTTCAAGAAAATCAAACTATAAGATTGTTTAGCTAACTTGCCAAAGTACATCCCCTTCAAATTAAAAAAAAAAAAATCCTACCAATTGCAAGATTATAATGCATAGATTTCAAAAAAAAATATTTTCAATTTTTCCACATAGTTAAATTTCACCTTTCAAATTTTTTACCCCAAAGTATGTAGAACTTACAACTTGCAACTCTCTATAATATATTGAAAGAATAAGTTGGAAATACATATAAAAAATTTTAACAAAAAAATTTCATATTCATGTTTGAGAAAAACAATAAGTAGAAAGAAATAGAGAATGATTTAAAATATTAAATTGTTAAGAATTTAGTTATGGAATTGAAAAATACCATCCCAATGGTTACAACGTCATAATAGACAAACTATACTCTATGATTTATTTTCTTCCAAAAATATTGGAAATTGAGATAAATAATGAACTTCAAAGTTTATTCTAGAGTAGAGCTTCTATGATTGCTTGCAAACTAAAACTCCTCATAACTTTCATCTCATTAATCAAAATGGAATGATTCAATGCTTTCCATGTAAATATAAATATATAAAACCAATTTCAAATTTTTATTCTTAAGAAAGTAATTTTTTTGAGTTGCTTATGTTGTCCAAACTCCAAAAGAAACTACATATTATACAATAACTTTAAAACCATGTAGTCAAGGGTTATGAAAATTGTTGCACCATAATGCTACTTCTTGACCACATGTTGTGTGAAAATTTCAAAGAAAAAAAAATGAAAATTTTGTTCGGGAATGGATGATTGAAAATGCTATATATATTGCCAAAAAATGATAGTTGGTCCTTTAGGGGTTAACAACAATTACCATTTCACAAAAATCCTTCAATGCTATAACAACTAGAATCTAATAGTCAATTGTAGTCATTTTCAAAACATACATTTCACATTAAAATATATAGGGTTTGGTTTCTTTTCTTGAAGATATATTTTGCTACCTTTTTTTGAAGGTTCTTTAATGATTTAATTCTACTCATCCAACTATAGAGACAAATTCATCAATAATATTCTGTACCAAGTTCTAGAAGGTAGACAAACCAGTTATGAACTTATAGTCCAATACTCAATTTTCCTCTTACATTCTTATTAATGTGGTAAAAATTACATTCATTGTGAAATAAGGATTTAAAGGTTTCAAACTTGATTGAAAGTCACCATTTTATAATTTCAATGAATACCACCATGAAACTTCTGCTCATTGTAAAAGAAGTTTATTTGTTTTTCTACATTTTGAAGGAAAATTTTTGAATTGCAGTTAAGATCATGTTAGGAATAAAAGAGCCATATTAGTATTCAAAAGACAATAATAGTCCCCATCTAGGATTCATAATAGAAAGTTATACAATTTTGTTATGCAATTATAGTTCATTACTGTATTTTTGTTGTGAATTTGATATCTATAACTATTCATAGTGACCAAATGGGGCCACAATGGGCTTCAAGTATATCTCCTAAGTGGTTAGGAGAGAATGTCCAATTTTAGACATAACAATGCTAAGGTATATATGCATATAAGAAATGGATCCTTATCTAGTTTATCTACTATTGTTGGGGCCTATTTGCACCCTCTTTACGTGCTAATGTAATTAAATTGTACAAGTAGTCAAATTGGAGAGTCACAATTCTACAACTTCTAAAAACACACCATGTGGTTTAGACATATAGACAAAGTTCTTTTCATTATTTCACTGCTTGAAATAATGCTTTTGGATTACCATTGCAACTCAATAGGGAATCCAAAGAACCACATTAGAATCCCAAAGGACAAGAATAATCTCCTAGGGGCAACAATCATTAGGAAAAAATTGAACCCAAAAAGAATTTGCTTTCGAATGCAAAAATTTGGGTGGAAAGAGCCTTCTTAATTTACTAATTGGACTAAGAATTATATGATGAATTCAAAAATTTGTCATCATTATCTAAGCCATTTCTACAATCTCATAAATTTGGGTGAAAAGAGCCTTCTCAATTTACTAATTAATTAGGCCATGATCTACATGATGAATTCAAAAATTTGCATCATTGAAGAAAAAAAACCAAATGAATGGAAAGGTGCTAGATTCGTTTTTTCTGGATTTGAACTTTTCTTGGCTTTTTTGAGATAATCTTCATAGTAGATAGCAAATCATTGGATTCTTTGATTTAGGGACCTTGTTCTCAACTAGCTCATCAAATTCCGCATCTAATGATACTAGTTGCGCTTGATTTGGACTTCGCAAGCTTAAACTACATCTAGTAGGATTTTAGTGAGGGGTGCATTGTGTGTCGCGAAAGGGACATCATCTCTAATTCATTCATAGATCTTCTTGTAGATCCTCTCATAGAATCAAGAGCTTCAATTCCCCTTAAGCAAGGCATGCATATTGAATAGTTCTATATATTTAGGGAGTGTGAGTGGTGGGTTGATTCTGACCTACTTAGATCTAGGACATTTGCATCTTAGCACTTTGCTTGATACACTAATCCTTCACGCGACCTTAAACAAGTTTAAGTTTGCTTAGTAGAATAACTTAACAATGGGATCTTACAGTGACATAGTTAGATTTGGTCACCCCTACTCTGGAGAATCTTTTCTACAGGTACCCTGTCATCATGCAAAGAATCTCTTTGACAAACAATATATTATGGAGAACCGACATACAAATGGGGAGAGGGATAAAACAGCCTTCCAATAGGGATGGTCTGGCTTTCGTGAACGTCACCAAAACACTCTTCAAGACTAGATAGACCTTGAGTTAGAACAAACAGATAGGAACCTCGAGATCTACATGAGCCAGGTCAAGTGGAAACAAGAGGACAATCAACAGCTTGCAACTACACTGTTCAATCCATTTGCCACCACTACAGACAAAAATCTTTCCGCACTGTGTCACGGGAATTGGCGAGCAGACTCCTCCAACCATATAAGATTCTTTCTCGTTCATTCATTGATACTAATGCTTTAGCACAAGAAACTTTTCATATTCAAGAACATGTTATCATAATAAGCTTCATTGAGGGGAAACTTGAAGAAACATCTACATTGGCATGGCTTCAAGACCTAGACAAAGTTGTACACCTACACCACATTGTTTTACACAAATCTACAAGTGAGAGATTCCATTATGTAAAACTAAGCTATGGCCAAGCCATCGAACAAGCCATTAGCTTATCTCTCCATTTATTTCTTGGTGGAGAAGCAACGTATTTCAGATGGATGCCATCATTCAACCCTGATGCCCTAGTAGGACCTTCGATTCCTTGTTGGCTATCCATACAAAACATACTACTAGAATACATAGTCTTCTCTGATATTATCATCCAAATATTAGGTCGTATCTTAGCCAAAGACATACCCAATCCGATTCTCAACATACATAGGTTTTGTGTAGCTCTCGATATCTCACAAGGTTGGACATCTTAGATCCTCATTCTAGACCCAACAAGAAGCACCGTAGAGATCTTAGTTAACTATGAGGACCCTCAAATTTGTTGTCAACGCTACTAGTCATTCACTTATGGGACTAGAAATTGCACAATCC
Organism: Pseudoscleropodium purum; assembly: GCA_963969395.1. Lineage (NCBI taxonomy): Eukaryota > Viridiplantae > Streptophyta > Bryopsida > Hypnales > Brachytheciaceae > Pseudoscleropodium > Pseudoscleropodium purum. The sequence continues at coordinate 5,255,926 of OZ017799.1, forward strand.
AAAAAATCACTTCTAAGCTTGTTAAGACAATTCCAAGCAAACAAACACAAGATCCAATTCCACAAGTGGCTTCCACCTCCACTCGTATCCCTATTGAACGACCAACTCCAAATAGTGTCAACTCATGATACAAGGGAGGCAAACGCTTTAACAGGCATGGGAAGGGACAAAGATCCAACTCCCGCTTTTTACCAATTTTAGATGAGGATGGATTTGTTCAAGGCCTGTTTCTTCATAAAGGTTGAAATTCCACCCCAGCTAGTTTCAGTCACTTCTGGCAACATAGAATCTCCTAGGAATGATGTAGGAAACTCGTTGAGAATCATAGCCCTCACTTAGCATCACCCCAAGTAGAATCTGATCAAAGAAATCCTATACAATATCAACAACATGACACTATTATCTCTAACTACTCCGAGACAATACTACTAAAACTCTCTGCCTCAAGTAGCATCTCTTCCCAAATGATACTACCCCCACCACCGGCTCAATTACCTCTTCATCCTCTACATCACATTTTAGATCTCCTTTGCCATATTAGGTCAAATAATTGACAAATATAGGTTAATCCCATTCTCTCCCCCTCCCATATCGTACCTTCAAATCACTCTGGCTCTACCTCTTTTAAGCCAAACTAGAACTCTCACAGCACTCTCCCCACCTCTTCCACTTGTCAATCTCTTCCCTCCTCTCATACACAAATATCTGACTTTAGTGTCCCCAAATCCCCAATTTCCATTCCCTCATTGCAATATACTAGTAACCTCATCCTCCCAGCCATTCCCAACACTTATACCTTTGATATATCCATTATCCATCATCTACTAGAAAGTTTAGCATCCCAAACTCTACTTTCCTGTTTAGACATTGACAACCCTCAAATATCAATTCAAAACCAAAATCTTCATTCGGTAGACATTTAGACAAGTTTCTTGAATGAGCCCTCACTTACTCATCCATCCTCACCTGAAAACGGCACATCTCTGGCCCTTAGGATATTTGGCCACATTACAGGGTCTCTATCTCAATGGGCCTCTAAAGATATTCTACTTGCTGAAACCTCATCTGCGGTACATCTCTTTGTACATCAGCTTAGAGCTAACACTAGACAAAACAAGAACAAGTTAGTTCCTCACTCTCCTATTAGAATCGAACTTATAGGTTTAGATCCAATGCTTGATATGTAAAGATTGAAGAAGTAGGTCATGATAGATTGTGCAAGGAGTGCTCGGAAATCTCCCAACCCAACAATATCATGATTTAAAAATTCTTATGTAGAATGTATGTGGTCTTAATGACCTTGCAACACTAGATAACCTTCAAAATTACATTCAAAGACACCTAGTAGATATCATCTTTATTTAGGAGCACAAATTGAGGGGTCACAATGCATCCCATCTTGGCTGAATTATTTGGAAACGAGCTCTCACATTATACACTGAAGTTGAACTTGGGTACATTGTTAATGGCTCTAATGTTGGCAAGGGTGGAATCGTTGCCTTTATTGCACCCAAATGGTCAAAATTCATGTCACAATCAGGCTCAATGCTTGGAGGTCAAGTGCAATGGTTCATCTTAACGAGTTTTCCAGAAGATGACATTGAGTTTATAAACATTTATGCTCTATATGATCCTCATCCTCATAGAGTCCTTTGGAAGACTTTGATCAGGGACCTCCCAACATGTCGATGGATCCTTTTAGGGGATTTCAACATGGTCAAAAGAAGGATAGCTAAGTCTAGCCTCTGTGGCAAAGTACTTCCTAGTCAGAAGAGGACACTCTTCAATATTCTCAAAGACACACTACGGATTGAAGAGCTTTCTCTCATTGTACCCTCATTATCCTTTTCATGAGATAATTTGAGAAGCAACGGTGCAAGACTAATGGCTAGATTAGATATGATTTATTTATTTCCTACTTCTCAGATAGAGAGTCGCAAAATATTAGACTACTGAATATGAGGCAACCACACCAAATCGGATTACAATCCAGTCAATATGACCATTGATTTAGCCAAATCGAGGTCATGTCCAAGTTGCTAGAGTATGTCTTTAGCCTATTTTGATCTTGTAGATACAACAATCAAGGCGGCATGGACTCAAACATCAACAGAATCTACATTCTTCTCGAAACTCAAAAAAATTACTTGATTATATCAACTATTCTGCATCAAGCAAATCAAACTCTCCTTTGCTAAGGAAGAGACCCTATGTCATAACCTGGATCAGTTCTCAAGTGAGCTCCAAACAGACCCACAATCTGCCTTCTTCCAAGAGAAAGTGAGCTTTATTCGATTAGAACTTTCTAACCTAAAAATGATGAAGATCAAAGGACGCAAGGTATGTTCTTGAGCACAATGGCGACTATTGAGTGACTACATGATAGTAGAATTTTTCCAAGCTGTCCATGAAGTCCCTTCGACTTCTGCAACCATGGAGCTTGTCAATAGCCAAGGAGTCCTACAATAAGACAATAACAACTTGGAGTCAATATGCTCCAATTTTTACAAGGATCTCTATACACAAGAACAAACCACCCCTAATATTGAAGTAGATAGTCAACTTATCCTAGACTCAGTTTCAAATAGGTTTACCATTGAGATGGCCCAATAGCTTACTCAACCGATTTCACTAGAAGAACTTCATAAGTTGTTGAAACAGATGGCGTAGGAAAGAAGCCTAGGCCTAGATGGAGTGACGGTAGAGTTTTTTCTAAAAATTTTAGACCTGATTGGAAGTAACTTCATGAAAATGATCCAATCCTTAGTCATACAAGGTCATTTATCCATTGGCATGACTTCAGAAGTCATCACATTCATCTTCAAAGAAAGGAGACCGAGCCAATTTGTCCAATTGGAGTCCGATAACGATGCTTAACATATCATACAAAATGCTGGCCAAGATACTACAACTTAGACTTCTAACTCTACTTAAGGACGTTATTAGCCCGGACTAGTTGGCCTTTCTTCCTTTATGGTATATACTTGACAACGTGTTACTTCAATATGAGACCATGGAATGGGCAAAGGAATCCCTACAGGATCTTATCTTCCTAAAACTAGATTTTACCAAAGCATACAATACAATATCGTGGGACTTTTTCTTCAAAGTTATGGATAAACTAGGGATTCCAGTTGCATTTGCAAGTATGGTCAAGATGCTATTCCAGGAGGCTTCAGCCTAAATTATTATCAATGGAAAGTTGTCGGAATCATTTTCCATACAATTAGAGGTTCGCTAGGGTTGCCTCCTAGTACCATATTTATTTTTGCTTATAGGGGAGGCATTTAATATGGTAATTAACGATGAACAACAAAAAGGAAATATTTGAGGTATCTTGCTATCAGACAATGAATCACAGCAACTCCTATCTCAATTCGCGAACGCCATTGGTTTTTCAATAACAAGGTAGGAAAGTGACGTATGGAATACAATAAGCTTGGTGCATCGATTTGGCTCAGCTTCGGGCCTTGTCATCAATTGGAGTAAAAGTGTAGGCTATTGGTTCTTAAGGATTCCACCTCCCAATTGGATACATCAATTTGGCATTACTTGGGCGCTATTAGGATCACTATCCAAGATCCTTGGGGCACTATTTGGAATTATCCTGGAAACAAGTGATGTCAATAACTTTCTCAAGCAAAAGATTACCAAAAAATTATCATATTGGTCTATACAATGCTTATCGTTAGCTGGAAGAGCAATTGTGATTAATTTGATTCTTCTTTCAATTATATACTACTTTATTGCGATTTGGTGCAGCTCTCTCCAAGCCATTAGAGCTAGTACCAAGAACTATCTCTGGGGTGGATTAAAATACTTAACCTGATTATGAGTAAATTGGAGCGATTGTTGCTTATCTAAACAACTAGGCGGCTTTAAGCTCTTTTATCTAGAGGTTTCACTATCAACACTTCTAGCAAAGTGGGTCTTGTACACAATTGAAATGGGCATCTCAGGATTGAAGATATTGCTCAGACATCGCATCTTCAAAATGAAACTGCACCCCTAGACAAGTTACTGGTGCCCAAATATGGCTTGGCTTATGGTACATCATCCCTTAGCCACTAGGGGATCAAAAATTTGGAACTATATTATCTCATCATGGTGAGTTATGGTTAAACACATTGAATTGATTCCTCCAACCAATGCAGATGAGATCTTATGGATGAATATCTGATGGTCTACTAGTTTTAGTAGGGCTAACTTTCAATTCTTGGTGGACAGAGCATAAGAACTAGCTCAATGGAGTCTCAGAACGATTGGGGATCTTTGGGATAATAATGCAAAGGTATTTAAACCATGGCTTCAAATCTCTCTAGAGTTTTGACTTATTGATTTGAAAATACATAGTTGGTTTTTTCTCATATCGCAAGTTCTTCAAACATGGATAGCGCTCTTTACTAATTAAGTTGAATTAGCACAAGTGGGGTGAATGGATTGGGATTTTTTCTAACATGGAAGATATGAACCCACAAATTTTATGGCAATTGCCTATATCCATCGCAAATTTCATTAAACCCCACTAACAAACGATCAACATTCTAAAAGCCTCTACTTGAGCCATAGTTAGCTCCCATTCTAGCTAGTTATCAATCCTCCCACATTGATAGATACTAGACAAGCCTTTGGAGCGATTTGTCAAGTCCAAATTGATCAACTCAAGAAAGGTCAAGGTAGACCATTGATCTTCCTCTATGTGGGTGATCTTGATTCAATTGAGTTTGATTCTGGTCACTGGAAGTGGTCAAACGAGAAGACTCTCATCGAATACACTATCACTCACGGTAGGAAAATGCTCATTCATCAGGGCTCACTTAGTCGTACCATACTGTCAAAGTGGTCAAGACTACTCCAAGATTCTTTTAAACTTGCCTAGATGGAGTCCCAAAGGCGAGATGATCCAGCAAAAGACGTTGCATTCATTAGGTCAATATGGCATAAGAAGGTCGTAATTAACTCATTGAGAATACAGATTTCTCCAGGAATTGACGCCAATTGCTCATATTGCTTGACTAGTGAGATCGAATCCCCTTTATATAGATTCTACTCATGTTCAAAATCTCAAGACATTTGGAATTACGCACAGTCCATTATGCATCATCTCATTAGCTCAACCTCAACACTAGGTCCTTATCGGAGATTAAATGCAATTCACTGTATTTTTGGATCCCCTCTTTCTCAAAACCTTCAACAGATTAAAGCCCTCTGGTCCCTTGTATGTGGGATAGCACTTTGGCTATGTTGGACAGCTTGCAACCAATTTGTCTTCTCACAAATCAGATGGCCTAACGCATTTACCCAATTTGCTCTATGGGACTCGCTTATTGACATTGGGAGGGTTACGCTATTGAAGGCCAATCGTGCTGTTATGTCTCGCCTCCAAAACTACATTAGTACTTGGAATCATTTTGATAGAATCTAGCTTCAAGCCAATTTACTTGTTCATAGGGTAGGACATGTGGTTATTTGGAAGCCAGAGGGTCTTTCTTTCTACTCTTTCCTTTAATCCTTTTCTTGTGGCCTTTTTTCTTTTTCTCCTTGTGCTTTGTTCTCTTCAATTCTCCAGCCAGAGGGCTTGGTTGTTTGTTGGTGATTTTTTTTATTTTAATGCAATGGTCCACCATTTGTTATCAAAAAAAGAAATTGTCATTATTAACCAATCCATCTCCATGATCTCATAAATTTTATATTGATTCTATTATGAAGAATGGAGCATACACCAAGTGGCTACAAATAATCCTATGTGGTGGATCTAATGAAGATGTGGCTACTCTCATATTCATTCAATTAGTATTAAAATTAGTAAGAAAACTCAAAGCCTCTTTGTGGGTTCAATTTCTTCCTAATGAGGAAGCTATAAGTTTTTAATTGCTATATGTATTTTGATTGAAAAATGAATGGACTTGTAATATAAGTGAATTGAATCCTTAAAGTTGCCATTCCATTACAAACTAAACTCTGTAAAATCAATCAATCAAAATATTTGTAGTGACCAAAGGGTTCACAATAAGCATACAATATAACCTCTCTAAAATAATAAACCCCTCTAAGGTAATATTGATTGTTGGTCTAAGACTAGGATGCACACAAACATTATGAATACAAATGACCCTCCCTAATGTAACAGTTATTTTTTTTAATGTAATTTGTTAGCCCCTATTACTTTAGAGGTGTTCTATAATGTGGTATGGTCCAATAAACTTACAAATTTTTCAGTCAATTTTCACAAAAAAGTTCAACAACTTCATGAAGCTCTAGCATGCTCAAAAATGATCCAATTTTGAAACCACAAAATTGTAATGTAATTGCAATGAAGTGCACTTCAACTTCATAACAAGTGAAAAATGAATAATTTAAAATCATACAACAATTTGGATTTCTTTTATAAATTATCTACCATTTCATAGAGAACCTTTGGAAGATAGTCAAAGATTATTTGCAATAAAGTGAAGAAAAAGTAGGAAATCATACAAGCAATTCAAGTGATATGGGATCAAGTATCTTTAACCCCTAAATGCCTGAATTGTTTTTTTGGGGCAACATAGAGATTTTGGGCAACTCACTACAAATAGAATTAAAAAAAAAATTTCTTTAAAATTTTCAAACTATATGTGCCTAAAGAGAAACTTTAAGGCGCAACAATTTTCATGAATTTTGACTACATAATTAAAAAGTTATTTAATGATATATAATTTTCAATGCTTAGTGGGCAACCTAGTAATTTCATAAAAAATCACTTTTTAAAGAAATAAAAATTTGAAATCGATTTTATATATATATATACATGGAAAGCTTTGAATCATTTCTTTTTGATTAATGAGATGAAAGTTATGATGAGTTTTAGTTTGCAAGCAGTTATGAATTATTTGCTCTAAAATAAACTTTGAAGTCCTTTAGTTAACACCTAAAGGACTAGATTGTTGTTTTCAGCTATATAAAAATTTTGGGTAGATGCATGTGAGTGGAGATTAGCATTTCTAAGGCCCGAATTTTAATAGACTGTAGGGATGTGGAATATCTTTCTAATGAGATAAATTTCATGACATTTGAATCTATGAATGAAATGTTATACCCAATATGTTTCTTTTTTATTTTTTTTAATAAAAAAGGCAACATGGGCAAAGACATGTGTACTGCAATAGAAAATTTAGAAGTAAGCTATGAATGATAGGGCACAGGGTAGAATAGTTGTGATAGCAATAGCTAGAGTGGGCTAGGTTTTTGCTAAGGCTCTTCCTAACAAACTTTAAGACCATTGCATGCAATGCCTACCATAGTTTGAAATGGTAGGGACTATAGTTGGTGTGGAAGGCAATTATATCACTAGAACTATATAACCTTTTCACTATTTGAAATGGTATATACATAGAACAAAAGATTATTTGCTCACAAAATGAAAAAGATTTGAAAGGCAAAAAAAATCCATTTAAAAAAAATAGGAAATCATTCAATGCAAAGCTGCTTCTTGTTCCTCACACCAGGGTTGACGAATCTCAATGTCCGCCCCAAAATAGCGTCCGTTTTCCGGACGTCCGGACACATGGACGCTAGCGGACGCAGCGTCCCTCCCGCCGTCGGAAGGCGGACGGCCGGGGCGGTCGGGCGTACAGACCAGACGGGGCGGACGGACAGGGTGGACGGGGCGGACTTTGCATTGCCATTAGTCATTAGAAAATTTTATATTGTTATGTAATTTGAATGTTATACAATAAAAAATGAATGCATCCACGTAAAATAAGATGTACATATAAAAATATTTTTATACGCAAATGAAAATATAGCATCTTTATATATAAATATATATGTATAAACAAAATATATGAAAACATAGTTCCAATATCACTATTGAATCCTATACGATCTTTTTAAGATCTAAATCTTTCACATTCTTTTTTGTTTTTAAACAATGAAAGGACCATTGTTTTTAAAAAACAAAATTCTCTTCAAATCCTACTTTCCACCAGATGGACCACTACCTTCTCCCAAAACAAAAGGAAAATCTGTTGTACCAAGGAGTTTAGCAGATGATTGACGAGTTGACCGTTGTTGACTTGGACGGACTATTCGCCCTCCAGATTGAACTTCGATGTCCACCTTATGAAATTGTTTCTTGGTTTCCGGAGAGAAGTCATCGTCCTCTTCACACTTCCTTTTTTGTTTTCTTTTCGGTGATAAATTGACTTCGTCTGCCTTCAAGGTTCTCAAGTTGCTCTCCACACAATCTACCATCGCTTGAACAACTTCATCATCTCCTTTCCCTTGTCATACTGTGAGGCAGTCTCCATCCAATAGGAAAGCCTTCCAATGCCCTATAATATCGCCAGTGCGCCTATCAAATGCTGCTGCCACATCTACAGATGAATGTCTTGTGCTTGTTAGTCCATTTATATCGTAGACAGCATGAACTTTTGCAGCCTTTTCCAACTTCGACAATAGAAGGGCCCTACCTACGAGGGTGTGGTCGTATGCCTTATACTGCTCATCGAACTCTTTTCTATGGTTCACCTCCATCCAACTGTCTTCTGGTCCTCTCTCCACTTTTGTATCTGGAAAACAAAAGAACTTTTCGTGTTGCAAGCTCCAATGTCCCCCCATGTTGCGACAAAACATTTCACGGGCCGCGTCATCTACGATTCCTCGAATCCGCAATTCCACCTCTCTATTGTGAGTCATCCACACATCCAAATCCAATGGTTGCTGAGATTCCTCGTACAAATCATGCCTCTATTCATTTGCATTCCATCAGATTGGCTTCCCCCAATGTTGATAATTTTGGAATTTGTACGGCGCTTGATTAAGAGGAAGATTCCAACGATTGTACTCGTGACCTGGAGGCATAGCTTCCAAGATACCAAACATTTCGTAGAACCTAGCACTCAATGGACTACGACACTCGGCACACACCGAACGAATGAGTGATGCTTTTACAATGCAAGTGACATGGAAAGTGTGGCGACATTGGCCCATGGTTACCGCACCTTCCGGTCCGAAGAGGCCTTGGCAAAGGCTATAACAACCATCCAAGATTGGAGAGGCTGGATCACAAGCATGCACCACTCGCTTGTCTTTCACATTGATGTGTGCTGAAAGTGTGTTGTAAGGGACCCATCCTTCCTCTACTTCTGTCGCAGCACAGGGCAGGTCAATTCCCCATTATACTCACAAAAATCGCTCTAGAGTATAACTAAGTGACTCTAAAGATCGAACCCACGAGATCCTGTGAAGTATCTAGCTCTATTAAGCAGTTAAGCTCAGTCAGTATCCCAATCTTACTTTCCGGTCCTAGATCTAGAACCAGAAATACCACCACACCGGATAACTACAGACCGGATTACTCCTTCTTCCGGTCCTACTAACTATTCGGTCCATACAAATACCCAAATCCCAGGATCTCACAACTTCCGATCTTGGAAATCCGTCCTGACCAATCCGGTCCGGATGGTCATCCTGTACCCGTAATCCTATCCGGTTTAGTTTTGCCTCTGTTTCACTATCAGAGGGGTCGCCGCTTACATTTGAGAGTGGTAGGCCCACCACTCCTTCCGTGACTTATAGTGGCTGAAGACCCACTGTCCTACCTTCTAAACTCCTAAGCTAATCCGGATCCGGTTTGGTCCTTCACAACAACCCAGATAGCAATCCGGGTAGTAGGTCACACAAAGACCCCACACTCGACCCTCTCGTACTACAACGACCTTGATGCTACTTCCGATCCGTGCGAAGACAGGTGGTTATAAGTGCACCCGTCCGTTCCAACATCAACTAAAGTTCTTCCGTTACCCATACGGGTGGTGAGACCTCACAGGAGATCGGACACTCAACCGGATTTCCCACCCGGGAGTTCTAGTGCAGCTAAGGAATCCCTCCCTACCCGCCTAGCCTAACAACGGCTTTTTCACCCAGAATCTCAAACTCTAGACGTGCTGAGGAACTAAGTTCACTCCCAACTCTTCGGTACCTACTCACATGCACCTAGGATCGGAAAATAAACACCAAGGGGAGAAATCACTTGCAAACCAACTCGTACTATCCTAACTCCACATCATACAATCCTGTCGCGCTGGAGAGAGACACACAATGAAAAGAATAGAAAAGTACAAGAAGTTTGCAAAATGAACAACTCCCAGTTCCCATCTCAGGAACCGATTTATATACAAAGGGTAAAAACCCTAAAAGCACAAAAAGGAGCGGAAAACCCGTGGGGTCCGCCGCCACCCTAATCTAATTTCCGGTCTAACCTAATACTGTTGAGCCGGATCCGGATCCGGATCTGCTCCTACTCCTAACTGAAATTAAAATCCTATCTACCCTACAACTCGAGATCCTATCGTTGGGCTTCCGGTCTCCGGGACTAGCTCCTCGAAGACTTCACTCAAATTCCGGACCCGTTCCCCCTCAGCAGGATTCAGTCCGGGTGGAGACTCCAGGTTGATGGTGATATCCGGTCTCGTGCCCGGAGTCCCAGTCCGTGCAGACTTCTTGGACTCAGGAGTCCAATCCTTCCTATCCTTCTGAATGGTCGCGTCCGGAAAGAGATCCGGTAGCGAGATGTCAGAAAGATGAATACCTTTGTCGCACGTCGCTCCCGTCAGCTTCCGGCTGCTCTCCTCGATCTGGTCCGCTGCCTTCCGCCCCTCTACCATTGTCGTCTCCACCTGCTCAGCGAAGTCCGCGAGAATCCGGACCATCCGGAAACCGGATAGTTTCTTCTCTTCATGGATCTTCTCGTCGAAGAGCTTCGCTTTGGCAGCGGCCGTTCCGGTCTCTCCCAGGACCGCCTTGATCTGCTCGGCTATCTTCCGAGTCTCTTCCGCCATCTCCCGGGCGGCCGTCACGTCTTCCTGATAGGCAAAAAGAGTTGCCTTCAGTTTATCCACCTCCTCCTGCAACCGGCGGATCTCTGCTTCCTGCTTCCGGGTCTCTTCCGGATTCGTGATGCACTCCGCCACTTGTTCCGCCAATTTGCTGTCCGGTGCCGCACCCACCAACTTGCCGATTGCCGCAAGCGTCCTGTGCTTGACCTCCCAATCCGCCCTGATGTTGCAGAGGACGTTGATCAGACCGTTGAACGGATCTTGCATATCCGGATCTCCCCCGGAATTGGTCTTCTCGGCTTCCGGTTTCTCCTCCAGGGCCGTTTTGTCCTGACTGGGAGGCGTCCCGCGCTTGTGTGGAGGCGTCAGCTTCTGTCGCTTGATCGGCGACATCGGCTCCTCCTCTTCCTCGCTGGACTCCCGGTCTGACCCGGAATCGGATTCCGCCTCGTCATCCGTCTCCGACTCCCCATACTTCAGGAGCACTTCCTGCGTCTTCCACGCCCTGTCCTCCATATCGGTGAGGACTTGGTTCTCCCGATAGAGGTGGAAGAGATAAGGGCACACTGGAGTGGCCCTTTTCTTCCCAACCCTACTAACTAGCTGGGCCACGAGATCGGAAATGATCCGTGCCCAATCCACTTTCTGGGTACCACTGAGGGCACCGAAAATGGTGTTGCCGAGGGTGATCGTCACCCTGGTCGGCTTTTCCGGGTGAAGAACCGGAATCAGGAATTGCAGGAGCCGACGGTGTAGGTCATCCAAGCAATCCTCGACCGCGTATCCGTCCTTCGGGTTGACGGCTCCCTTGAACTTCCCTCGGACAAACTCATCCTTCCGGCTCGCCATTCCCAAACCTCCTGCCCGGAAACCGTAAACCGCTCTCCACATCCCCTCGTTCCAGCTGACGGGAGTTCCCCTCACAGTGTTGTCAAACTGGTTGGACAACTTTCCGAGGAGCTCCTTGACCATTCTCTCCTCCCTAAAACCCCAGGGTTTCTCGGCAAACTCTACGCAACCCATGGATTTGAGATCATCCATGAGTTGAGACTTTTCTGGCTCTGTGGAGGGAATAACCGGAATGACTTTCCGGAGCTTCACCTCACTTGCAGAGGGACTCGCTTGTCTCGACCTACGTAGCGGAGGCATTCCCACTCACATCTACCTCACTATCTCCTAGCCGCACGTCCCGTTCCTCACTTCCTCTCTCCGATCTCAACCGGAATCAAAACGAACAGAACACAAACGCACAGACGCAGAAACGACAAAAACTCAACCGCGCGCTCTCAAGGTCGAGTTTCTAAAAGGGGGTGCAACAGTGAAAGCTCCTCCTTATATAGTCTCTAGACCCTTTCCGGTTTTTCATCATGAATCCGGATTACCATCATGAATCCGGTTCATCATCATCATCCGGTCCTAGACCTAATCCGTGTTGCATTCCGTTTTCGTCGTTAGTTACTCCTGACCGGATTAGATCCAAGAAGCCCACTACTTCACGTTCCGTGCTAATTCTGAGTTTTCCTTCCCCACCTAATCGGATCCGGTTAGCTAATGACTAGATTCCGTTCCTATTTGGGTGTATACTAAGAAAATCAAAATTCTAAGCTGCGACAACTTCCAAGGCCCAATTGATAGGTGGAGTTTGGTCCTTCTTTGTATGGTTTAACCGCTCAAACATGGCATTCATGTCTCCCCAACATGTGATCTCCGTATATCCCTTTGAAGGATGTTGGTCAAACATAGTCTTGAACCAATTCAAAGAGCTTTGAATGGCATCGCAATTTTCATTCGATTCTATTGCCAGTGTTTGAAGATCTGCCATTGCTCGAGATACTACAGAGGGTCTGTCTTGGAGTCTTTGTACCCATGCTAACCATCGAGACTCCAAGCCGCTAGATGGCATAAACTTCTTCAAATCCAAGCACAATTGCAATCGATTCAACTTAGATTCAACGATTCCTTTTGCTTCAATTGCCTCCTCCAATTTATGCTTCAACTCTTCAAAGTCACAATTCTCCGTTTGCGTCTCCGCATTCACGTAAACGGATGAAAGCTTTTCCATTGATGGTTGTTGTGTCGCTTTTAACATGCTCATATCGTGACTTTCTTGTACATTCACAATGGCAGGGTTGTTGCTTGCTTCGGCCTTATTAAAAGGAAGAGAGAGCTTATCTTCACTCTCTTGAGTCTCTTGACTGTCTCCGAGTACAATCACTGGTGAGATTGCAACCTCATTTGGATTTTTGGAGGTCCCTTGCAATTCTGCAATCCGTTTACGCATCTTCATCAACTCCTCCATTTGCCTCGATGATTGTTGATTTAAATGTTCAACCTCACTCTCCGAAGTCTTTAATTTCAATTCCAACACTTTGCACCTTGCTTCCACTCCTCCAAGGTCAGCAATTTTTTTCTCATATTCCACCAATTGTAGTATGTGAAAATCTCTTTCTTTGAAAAGTGGTCCAAAAGTCTTCGTGAGATTCTGAAATGCTATAGCAGCTTTCAACATCTCTGGTGCCATGAAAGAAAACTCTTTGGCCAAATTCATAAAAGTCGGAGCAACTTGCGCTAAAAATTCAGCTGACATCGTCATCTTGAAAGTTGTATCAAGTATATGTGCAACATCCTTTAGATCTGCAAGTGGACTCATTGGAACAGTAATAGCACCATCATCGGGGTTAGACGATCCGCCTATTTCTTCATAAAGGTTAGCAAACTAAACCGAGAGCTTCAAAAGATTTTCCAATTGTTTTGGATTGGACATGTCTTGCAAGGTTCGATGTAGAGGACTTGGCAATGCCGCTGTAAACGAAAACTCCTCGGCCTGCCTTTTACACTCGGAACTCCATAATGAGGATATATTATCAATCGTCACGCCTGGTCTACGAGGCATATGTACTTTGTCTTCTAAACTTAACGCTGGACTAGATTCAACGCCTTGATGCACAGGCGAAGATTTGTAGACCAAACTATCAAAACAATTGTTGGCTATCAGACTATCAATTGTAGCATTAGCCTTTGCCACTTTCTCCGCCAAGACTTCGTCTACTTTACTTTTTGAAGTTTCCCCGCGTTCCGTGCAAACCTTGCCTTTGTTTACAAACTCCGTTTGTGTTTGTGCCGCAACATTTGGTGTAAAGGTCAAACGCGTTGGAGCTATGGAAAAGACTTCACCCTCCTGCGCCTCTACATCTTTCTCCACATCTTTCCCCACATTTTTCGAAGAGCTTTCATTGATTGCTTTTGTTGGAGATTGTACAGATCGTAATTCTTCAACATTTGAGGCTTTCTCCACACCATCCGTTTTCACCTCAATAGTATTTTTTAATACTTTTTCTGTTTCTCCCTTTGAATTGTACAAGTCGGGAATGTCCTTTTGATTGGCTTCAAGTAGAAGTGGGCAAGCTGTTGTCATCGGAAACGTGCTCCAGTCGATCTTGCGCTCTAATATAAGTTCCGCGTAAACTATACACGCCACGCTATAATTAATATAGCCTTTACTTCTGCGCTTGTTTCCGAATAGAACACGCCACACCTCCTCAGATTGATGGACAAAATGTTTGTTGTTGCAAGTCCATGGTTTACAACAAAAATCCCGTATATGACTCTTGTGCAACTCCTGAGGCTACAACTTGTCAATGTGGTACATTTTAACATAGGTCCTGCACATTTTTTATGTCCAATACTCCGCATCTTCATCTTCCCACCCGCTCTCTGCTTTAATTGTAGGGTCATTTAAAATGTCAAGCCGAAAGTCATGCGTAGCCCCCTTCACTTTGCTCTTTTTCTTGGCTTTGCTTCCCGGAGTCACCCCATCTATATTTCGATCACCTTCGCCGTTCATGATTGTCAATTGGATTCAATAACCAATTGAAGTGAATAAAAAAATCTCACGTGATAGTCAAAAGTGATGGCATCAACCGCAACACAGTAAAACAAGATAGAAGACCCCAACTCTCCACCCCGTAGGAGCAACTAGCGCATAAAGCAATAGTAGCACATCCAACTTAGCATCGAAGGAGAATTGAAGTGAGAAGAAATGAAAGTCACTCCACCCTTATAGAGTTATAGCCGTCCGTTGCCGGACCTAGAGGCCGTCCGCCGCCGGACTTGCCCCGGACCACGCGAAGCGGCCCCGAACCTCGCGTCCGCCGCGCGAACCGACGACGTCCGCTTCGGCAGCGGACGCGCCGTCCGCCCGTTGCCCCGTCCGACCGCCCTGACCGACCGCCCCGTCCGACCGGTGCGTCCGCCCGGACTGTCCGCACTGTCCGCCTTCCGACGCCGTCCGCGCTTTGGACACGCCGACCACCCTACTTAAACACTAACCGCCGATGGCGTCCGCCCAGCTGTCCATTGGTGCATCCTATGAGGCCATTATTATTCAAAAAGAGCAGTAACATTTCAAAAATAAAACAGCCTAATAATCACTGCTAAATGAGGATCAATGTAATTGATTTATCATTTTTTATTTTTTTTAAATGTAAACCCTAAACCCTATACCCTAATTACCCTAAACCTTTTCTTTTCTCCCCTAAATTGTTTTACGAATGAGGGGAATGTGGTTAAGTTGAATATGTTTGAATTATTTACTGATATTATTCCTCTACATAGGTTTTGAGAAGATCTGAAGATAGTGGGGATTTTTTCAAAGTTCATTAGGAAATCAAATGTTTTGCAGAAATAATCAATTCCATTTTCATTGTAAGCAAATGAAATTTAAAAAAAAGGCCCCAATACATAATTAGAATAACAATTTAATGGATTTCAACCTCATGATATTTAATGAAAGGTTGTGATTTCTCATTAAAAGTGCATCACGATCTTCAAATGAACATTGAGTCTTTCATATTTTTTAATGAAATTTTGATTAGATTTGAAAAATGAAAACAAAGAAAAAGAATCAATATTTTAACTTTCAAATCATATATGGCTATATTTTTCCTTAAAAACATAGAAAAATTCGTTACTTGAGTTGGTGGAGTAGAATACATTGTACACTTATACATGTGCTATATTTATTTTGAAGGGTAATTCCAATATTCTTATTTCAGATGTTTTTAAATATTAATTTTAAAAAAGAAGGTTCATTGTTTAAAGATCTAAAAAATTGACAAATATAATTTCTATTATAAATAGGAATTGAATTCGGAATTCGATTTTTGAAATGATTCAAATGAACAAGATATTGATTATAAAATATTTCTTTGTTTGAGTTTTCAAAATGAATTCACAAAACAATTGCAAACTTTTGAACTTAAGTATATGGTATTGTTTTTGGTTTGTACTTTGTAGAGTATAATACTTCAATTTTAATCCTAAATAAATGAAAAAACTCCACATGAATGAAATGTTTCTATGTATTGCACAAAGATTTCTACCAATTACTATGATAATTAACTACATTGTTACATTTCATAAAATATTCTACATAGAAAGAAAAAATCATTTCAGTTTTCAATCATGATAAACGATGTCTTCTACTCTTTCTGTTATATGTTCATTTTGTATAACGTGTACATTGTACAATCTTTGAGAGCAAGGTAGTTCATTTTTGGCTCTCATTGAAATAGAAAATATATTTGTGTTTGGATTTTGAAATCATTATGTATTCTACGGTCTTGTAAGAATGCATCTTGTTACTTCCTTTGAATCCTTTTGATATTTTCTTTATTTTCCTTTGTTTTCTGTCTCGTAGGGCTCTTATTCTCTTATTCTCTTCATTTGACCAGCCTATTTGGCTTGGCTCTTAGTTTTTTGTTTTTTTTAATGCAATGGTTTATGCATATGTTATAAAAAATATATATTATTTATCTAAAATTAATATATTGATGAACAAACGCATAAAGGCATTGAATGCTTTCACATTTAAAGTTATAAATCTATCATAAATCACTCTTGCAAATTTGAATGATTGAATCGAAAATTTGAAAATGTAATTACAAGAGCTTTCAATTCAATCAATTGCATAAATCATAAATGTTGAAATGCAACTGGTATGAATTTAGCATCTATGAAGATTAATTCATGCCATCCACATGCAATTTTCCAATTTAATAAAATGCAATTGAGTACTTCAATTTCTTTCATTCCAATTCTCCAAGTAACATTCACTTCATATCTTTCTCTATTTGTTTATCTATTTTTTGGGAACAAATGGAGAAACCATTTTTGTCTATATTTGCACATGCACTTTTATTTAATTGATGAAGAATAGATCTATGAAATATATAATCATTGATTTGTTCATGTTGATTTATCTAATATATTTTATGTATGTATATATATATATATATATATATATATATATATATATATATATATATATATATATATATATCATTAAAGGAGTATGAAAGACAAGATTGACAGATTGTATTCGAATGTTGTTGATTTTGAAATGATTTAGTACTATATCATTTATAAGAATATTATAATAGTGTTATGTTATAATATTCCTAAAAAAATTGCAACAAATATTAAAATACATGCTAAGTTAGGTTTGTTAGCCTACCAATTGTTCATTAATAGACATAATTGAGTAGCCCCCTTAAATGAAACATTCAATATTTAATATCTTACAATCCAAATGGTGGATTTGTCTAAAATTTTTTCCACATCTTTTCCAACTAATTTACTACAAGATCCTACGGTTACATATGCCCCAAAGTATTTTTCTTCTAAGACTTGATATTTGCACTACTATTGGTAGTTTTGAAGTGTTTTTAGTGAAAAGAATTTTACGGGTTAAACATCTATACCGTGAGATTTTGAAAAAAAAACAATTTGCTTCATTAGGTTTAGGATTTAAGATGAGCCGTCCGCCTTGTCCGCCGCGATATCCGTCCGCCCTATTCGCCCGATCCGGAGTCCGCCCTGTCCGCCTCGACCGCCCCGTCCACCCCGATACCCATCCGCCCTGTCCGTCCGATCGGGTGTCTGCCCTGTCCGCCCCGGTACAACCGTCCGCCTGGTTATGGCCGTCCGATTGACACGCGGATTGATGTGGTCCACATGATCTGGACGTCCGCCTCGGGGCGTCCGCATATATATATATGGGGAGGCGGACGGCTCATTCCGAACAATTGTTCTCTTTTGGAGTAGGCGGACCAGTGCATTGGAAGCTCTGCGTGCCCCTTCCACTTTGAGTGAACGATTGTTGTGGCATTGTTACAAATTTTCACAAAGTTCACGCTTGTAAAATTTTAATTAATTAATTAAATCAAAATTTAGGTTCTTAAGCTTTCTAATTGTTTCATTCTCTTTGCTTCAGCTTCATCATGCCGAAAGATAGAACACCCAAAAAAAGTAGTCGAAAGGGAAGACCCCAATTGTTCGATTGGGATGCTTGGGCCGATCCATTGTGCGTGGGTGAACCGGGATGGGAAGAGGAACCAACAAGAGTGTGGGATTGCTCAATGTGCAAGAAGTATGTGAAAATGACTCACATTCAAAAACTTTGGCGACGTAAACGTGTAGAGCACCAAGCGCCACGTTGGGAAGGACAAATGTCTACGTGCCAAAGTGAGCACTTCAAACGACGATACACACAAGTGCATCAAGTTCTTGGCATTAAAAACGCCAAACCAAATATAATGAATTATAATGTTATGGCAATGGTTTGGGCAGAGATTGTACTCTACAAAGACGTGGACTGGCGTACCGTTACAGGTCACAATGTGGAAAACTATACGCGCACGGATGCCATTATAGATACACAGTGGAGGGGCGCAAGCGATTGCATGCCAGAGTGGTCTAATCGAGGTTATCTACAACAACCTTCAGTTGTTCTACAAGATGCTGAAGATGCGTAGACAGATGACGATGATGACGATGATATGCAAGCGCCTGTCACATTTGGAGTTAGGCACGAGCGGATAGAAGAACGAGAACGAATTGAATTCGAACAACAAATGCAAGAGGCAACACGCAGAAGCCTTCAAGATCGTGGACGGCAAGATAGGCATGGTGGGTCCTACGGACATGAACATGGAACGCGAGAATCTGAACAAGGAAGAGGTGGTTTATACTCTGGTTACGATCCTCAAAATAGATATGAAGGTGGAAGAGGGAGCTATGGATCCACGCATTATGGTGGTTCAAGTGCAGTTGGTTCTCGTTATGACACTCCCCCTGAAATTGGCTCTTTAGATGGAACAGGTAGCTATGGCAACACGCACTATGGTAGGTCTATTGAATCTGGTTCATATTATACGACGCCCACTCAAGTGGGCTCTGAAGGTAGTGGAGGAAGCCATGTAACCCCGCAGTATAGTTACTCTCTTCACGGAAGCGCCCAATACTATCCGGGATCAACTAAAAGTGATTCATACGGGCATCATGGGGCCTCTTATTACGGTGCTTCAAATGAAAGAGGATCAGAGCTTACTACTCCGGTTCCTCCTCCCACTTTTGGAGGTTCAAATTATGGACAAAGAGGTGCACCGAGTGGATATCACGGAAACTACGGAGGTGGTCCGTTCATTGGAATACAAAGAAGAGGCACTGGTCAACAATTTGAGTCCGATTCAGATTCCGAATAAAAAAACATGCAAGTATATAGTGAGCATGTATTTGCTCAATTTTCTCATTTTTACTCTCACGACAAGTATAGAGCACTAGATTGGTAGAAGTAGTACAAAATTTTAAATGAATAGAACAATTTTGAACAACAATTTTGTTCACTTTTTCAAAAAGTATTGTGTAATAGTGTACACCAAGTATGTATGTAGGCAAGCATATTGTTGAAGACATCATTGTATTATTTTATAATAGCGTTGATGTATAAGGCTATAAGCGACTTTGATAAATAATAAAAATATGAAGAAGAAATGTAATTTTGTAAGAGCCATATTATGTCTATTTTTTGAATTTAGCATTCGAGGTTAAATATGTACTAGCATGGTGTGTATTTTGAAATTATTGTTCTGTGTTTATTATATTTAAAAACTCGTAAATGGTATAAATGTATTTCTAATTAATTTATGAAAGATTGAATTATTTGAATATTTGAAATTTTTTTATTTTTCATTCAACGATTGCTAAAAACTAAAATGATTTCTTATTTGTATGAAGAAATGCCCAAATTAGACAATTAGTGGTTCTTCTTTAGATTCTATTTTCAAATATGAAAAATAAATCGGACCGGGCGGACGCTTGATTTGTCCGCCCGTGCCCGTCCGATCGGGCGGACAGGGCTCGAGGGTTTCGGGGAGGCGGACGGCCGATGCGTCCGCCGCGACCCGTCGGATCGGGCGGATGCCAGATTTGTCCGCCCGTAGCCGTCCGATCGGGCGGACACGGATGTAGGGTTTCGGGAAGGCGGACGGCTGATGCGTCTGCCAGCTGCGGCCCGTCCGATCAAGCGGACGGTTTGGAGCCGTCCGATGGGGCGGACGGCAGATTTGTCCGCCCGTGGCCGTCCGATCAGGCAGATGGTTTGGGGCCGTCCGATGGGGCGGACGGGCCGTCCGCATTGTCACTTTTGCTTTGCCCCTTGTGAATGCAAGGTGGAGCGGAGAGCTTGGTGGTTCATCCTCCATTGGCTCCTTTCCGAGGCAAGGCAAGAGTGGTTTATTGGGGCCCCCTTGTTGCCAATTTTTTGGACACTTGCGTGTGAATTCAATTTCAAATTAAAAAATTTGATCTATATCAATTTCATTTGTCACGATGCCGAATGGGAAGAAGAAGGTTGCAAAGCTTAAACATGGAGAGGGACCATCGAACTTGGAGGTAGCTCGCCAAAGTCCTTCGAAAGAATGCAAGAAATTCATGATCGAGCGCATCGTTCAATTTTATGAATCGGAAACAACATTGTCTTTAGACAATAAGTACATCAGATATCAAGAAGAGTGCGTGTCTAAATTCAAGGTAGACATGACACAGATGTTGTTGGATGCATTGAACGTGGCGAAGTGGCATGACGAAATGCATAAAACGTACTTCACCAAATGTTTAGAGAACAAGGTTCATAACGCTTTGTGGAATTCCAAAGTCATTTTGGTTAAATATGGCAAGGAATATCGACCCAATGATGCCTAGTTTGAAGAAGTGATTCTGAAAGCGGACTTGTTTAGGGGGCGATGTGCTCCATTCGCTAAAACGCACAATCGAGTTGGTTCAATTGGTTGGTGGAAAAGCAATGATGGAGTTGCTGAAGCGGAAAGGACCAGACGGCACCTCATAGCACTTCCAGATACAGCACGCGTGATTGCTGTTGATGATAGAACGATGAGAGGTGGATATGCAACGATTCAAAAGGTTCGTATTGAAAGATGTCCAGGAATACTTCCTTATTGGAAATTTGCGGCAAAGAAATCTATTCACTACCAAACTCGACCCGATCTTGCAAAGTTAGAACATCAAAACAAATCAATGGCTGTTCGAATTCCACACGCGGGTGTGATACGATTTACTGCAGTGCACGAAACGACGTGTGAAGATTATGCGTATTGGTGGAATGGTGGAACTCTTCGACAAATGTTGAATATGGATAAGGACTATCCAGACAACATTCAAATACGTTTGATGTATACAAATCCAATCGAAGAAGAGGTTGTAAAAGCTCACCGTTTAGGACGATATTGGAAGAAGCGCACGGAGTTGACATAGGCGTTTATATATATAATGTATGCAGTGCATCTTGCTGGACATTTGCACAATGATCTTTCTCCGGACAACATCTTGTTGCATTTTCCAGAGGATGAGTCACGTGTGTATATTGGAGTTTGCGATTGGGGCATGACCACCTTAGCTTCTCAGCCAACGAAGTCTTTGTACATATTCACATCAGCAGATGAGATGAAACAAACTTTGCAGAGGAGATGGTAGGTGGATCCACGTATTGCATATTTGCATAAAGCAGGTGCAGATGTGGAAGTCATTCTGATGTATTCACGTAAGTTGGAAGAGTATGTCATTCGAAAAATTGCTCGGCGGATGAATGGAAACAACATGTTAGAGGCGTATTTCAATTTGCTACGAAAAACACCTAGTGCGACACAATTTGCCTTTCATGACTTTGCAAAAGTGTTTTATGCTTACTTGAAGCGCATTTTTTCGAAGACTGACGATGAAAATACAAGTTTGGCCCATGTAATTACGCGATTTTCTAATACATATCGTTGGCCGATGCCAGATGAACATTTCCGCCATTTATATTAGATTGGTAGTGCAGAAGTAGTAGTTGAATAGGTTATATAGGCATTAAAAATTAGTTTAGAAATATAGAGTTGGAATGAAAAAAATTATATGTGCAAATGTGCAATTAGCCAAATGTGCACAATGTATGGTATTCTACATTAAATTGAATACATTTTGCCCATATTGATTATGTTTGTATTTGTGTTGATCTTGATTTTTTAAATAGTATATATATATATATTTGAAGTCACAAATTTTTTTAGTTTGTCTTTTGAAAATGAATTGGAATTTTTTCATAGTTTCAAGACTATCATGGACTTGTGGTCAAACTTTATAATCTTTCAACTAATAAGAGACATTGTTTTAATAACAAATCGCGAACCATTGCACTTCATTTAACATTTAATTGTTTAAAGATTAAGGGAGTGACCGAGGGGCAGTTTAGGTAGGGCGGTCGGGGGAAATAGGACCGTCTGGGCGGACGGGGCGGACGCTACGTCCGCCGGGACCGCGAATGTCAGTGGACGTTGCGAACACATCGTCCGCGTCCGGACGTCGTGTCAACCTTGCCTCACACTAATCTAATGTAATTTTTATATGAACATTTTAATACAGTACAATGCCTATAGATCCATATAAAAAAATGCACTACTAACTACTTGCCTTTCAATTTAAAAAAATCCTATCTGATGCATATTTAATGTGAAGAGCTGTCAATTCTCAAAAATAAGCAAAATTCATAATCTACTAGTTTGAAAACTATTGCTCTTGCAATGCCAATGAATACAACCTTCTACTTTGTAATAAGCCTTTTTGAATTAGGTTGCTACAAAAAAAAATTGTCATCACTTCTTCATAGCACATTTAGAAGCTATAAAGCCTACACCATAATTTTCCTAAAGTACACATAGTTTCACAAAGAGTAGAAAAACCACACTATTGAGTATGGAGCATTTGAGTGTTATGTATGTGGTGGCTAAAGTTACCGTGTCTTCTAGCGGAATGTCTATTAAGTAGAAGTCATTCATTAGCAAGCAATGAGTCTCCCATAGCTAAAGAAGAGTTCATTAAAGGTAGTCCATTTGTGAGCTTTGTTTCAACATGCCTTCTTGCAATTAAGGAAAGCACAACATTTCCATTAGCATTGTTTTATAAACTAAAGCTGAAGGAGTTACTAGTGAAAACAAAAGGTGCTAGTAGTGTTCAAGTCTAAAAAGGCGTAGCACTCCTAGAACTTTCTCATCTGCAATCTTTGCTTATGAAAAAAGGTATTTGCAAGTGGCCACCACATTGAGAAGATGCCACTATTCAACACCACTTCTATCAACAAAGTGTCTATATTCTTGACTAGTGTCAAAGGAGAGCATTTCATAAAGACATCCGTACCTTGATCAAAGGAAGAAATTTAGCCCAATCAAAGTTCCGCATCTCAACAAGTGGGGGGGAAGTACCATGGAAAGTTTGCCATGCTTCTTAATGGAAAAATGGGTACATTTTCATGTTATAGTACTTATTTAATGTCTTGTACAAAATCTATATCTTTGTTGATTGCTACCTTTGTCTTCATGGTCTAGTACCTTACAACATCTTGTATAAGGCAAAATCAAGGAAAGCCACACATCATTAGTCCGTATTATTTTGATGAATGGAATAGGGAATAAATATTGCATTTCAGGTGTATAATTAGTTTTGTTGATAGCAAGAGAGAATTGGAGAGTGTCTCACAATAAGTGCTCATTATACCATTTTTGTTTTGCTCAATCGCACAATTAGTGGGACACATCATGTACGATGTAGCGTTTGCTACGGTAATATTGCCTAAGTTCCCAAACTTAGACCATGTTCTAGACACTTGGCAACAAAGAAGCTATTACCTTAGTACAATTAATTGTTGACCTCTTAGGAAAACAAAAGCTTTGTGCACTTTTAGTCTCCCCTTTTGCCTACCCTACCATTATTCATTATCCACCAAGTTGTAGTTATATTTCTTTTGCTAAATATCCTACTTGATGAAAAAAGATGCTACCCTTGACTATGTGTATTGTAGCCCTAGTTGGCTGATGTGAGAAGATTAGAAGTTCAAAGCACTGTCCACTAAATGTTGCACTAACAACTCAAAAAAGTCTTTGAATCATTTCAAAAATGATTGATGTTGTATGTTTAAAAAGTGAAAACAACTATTAGATTCAGCTAAGACATTTATTGATTAGTAGACATGCTAGCACTTCATTTTTAGAAATAACTAAAGCTTTCTAATAGTAGAATAATTTAGGTATTGATATTCAAACAACTATATGACAACACAAGGTAGAACTCTCAAAGTTCAAGTGTTCAACACTACTGTTCTACAAAGTGGAAAATATTGTATTGTGTTGCAATAGACTAAAGTAGAAACTTAGCTAAGCTTTATAGAATTGAAGTTTGTTCTCTACATGTTTAGCTTTTCACTACTTAATATGGAAATAAAAATCAACTTATATCATTGACGCTTACTTGTATTGTGTGTATTGGAGCTCGCAAAAGATGATGTTCTTCCTAGGAGGATTGAGTCATTGAGTGGTTACACAATAGACAATCTATAGCCGCTCAAACTCAAGGTTCATTGATTGATCTTCCAAGAAGTCCAAACATGAGCATCAATAATGATGACTACATAACTTTGAAAGGCAACAAGAATGCAATGAGCTTTGAAAATTTGAACTCCACTATGTTACTTCAGGAATCATGAAGTGCCACCCCAAGTGAGATTGCAAACCAATTATTAGAGTCAAACAATTTGTACTGAGGATGTAGGAGTGGTGCTGCAACTACAATTTCATGACACGCCAAAAGAAATTTAGGTATTGATACATCAAAATGAAAACATGATAATTGGAACAATTGACAAAGATTACATGCAAAGTCAAGAAAATGAAGGTGTTGCTCGCAATAATAGCTGCAATGAATACTTTGTAGACAACAATTTAGAAGGTAGCGAAGACAATGAAGCTCATTTCTAAGACTTGTATTGGCTGCCATAGCTATTCTATAGCTTATAGACACTACAAATGAGGGGCCACAACAAAGCGTGAGGTAGTAGGCCATGACAAAAGATGAACGCCAACGATGAAGACCAATTTGGGGCAAGGTGGGTCAAGACCTCAAAATTCAAAAGGACCTCCAACATTCTACAATGAAAAGTTGAAGGTGCATTAGAGGAATTTTTAGCCCTTTGGAGGGCTGTGAATTCCTACTAATGTGGCACAGCAATTGCCATGTCTGAAAAAAATAATTTTTTCTTCAAAAAGAATAATAAAATATTTTTTTCAACTTTTTTCTTCATTTCAAGAATGAATTAAATTTTTTTTAGAACAACCATTTGCCGAAATTGCAAAGGAAGAATTGTAAAGAGCACCAACTTGAAAAGGTCCTCCCAACCCTACAAAAATCTTCTAATAGAGACATTGGAAGTTCCAAGGTTGATAAAATGGACAACAATATGAAGGTTCCTTTAAGCAATGGGAATTTTTAACTTCCCTATAAGCGGTGTCCTAATGCAAATGCAAACATTATATAAACATATGTATATTTATATTATTTAGATGGATTTCAATATTTATATACTATGTCAAACTAGAAGGTTTTTTCTAAGTCTTAAGATGAAGAATCCCAACTTGACTGTGATGGAGTGATATTCCAATTGAAACTCTATTTTTTTTACTTCTATTAGTTGTATATTAGTTTTTAGGTATTCATTCTATTTTTGGAGTATTTTTATGTTTGTGAAGTAGTACAAGGAAAATATTCAAATAGTTTGCCTTCTAATATCATTGGAATGATTTATCTTCTCCATTGAAATATGAAATTAGTCTTATGGTTAATTTTTATGATTAATGGATGTTAGGAAAGTCACATGGTTAAGGTGTGGATTGAACTCTCACTTAATTTGTTTGATTTAGATAGAAGATAAGATGGAGGGAAAAGGGGGCACTTTTGGATTGTCTTTCTTATTGTTATTGATAAAGCCCAAAAGTTTGAAAGGCCATAGTGTGTTGTATTTTGAATTTTTGGAAACAAAATTTGGATGAATTGTGTATCTTGGTGTGAAGTTTTCAAATTGATGTCACTTGCTTGATTTGAAGTTGTGAATTAAAATTTGTGCTAGTTTGAGTGGAGGGAAGTCTGTTGTTTTCTATGTAAAAGAATAGAGATTTTAACCAACTATAAAAGACTGGCAAGTTTTTTATTTACAATGAATTTTAAGGAGAATGTAAGAAAATTGTGTTGAATTTCCATAAAGCTATCATTCATCGTATTTGGAGTTTTTATAAGTAAATTGTGAGTGACAAAGCAAAGAAGGATTTGTTGCCCCTCTTTTTTCAAGGCCGAAACTTTGAATGGCCATAGAAGTTGAACAGAGTTGTGGAATGAGTTGAAATTTGGAATAGAAGTAGAAAATTGTACTAACTTTCTAAAAAGCTATTATGCATTTCATTTGAACTCTAGATAAAATGGCAACTCCAATTCAAAGTTCAATAATGAAGTAGGAGTTGAAGTTAGGCGTTTGGAGTTGAAGTTAGGTGATTGGAGTTGAAATTTGGTGATTGGAGTTGAAGCTTTAGAGTTGAAGCTTTAGAATTAGAGCTTTGGATTTGGAGTTTTGGAATTGGAGCTTTGGAATTGGAGCTTTAGAGTTGGAGCTTTGGAGTTGGAACTTGAAGAGTTGAAGCTTGAAGAATTGCAAAAGACTTATGAAGACAAGAAGATTGAAGATTTGTGTGTTGTAGTTTGTGACTTATTATTTCTAACCTAATTTGGAGGCTCATTGTCTTTTTATTGTTATTCCTAGCCAATTTTAGAGGCTTATTGTTTTCATTTTTGCTTTGTAAACACTATTGCGAGTTATGTGGATATTTAATAATAGCTCTGTTATATATTTGTGGTGATGAAGTGGGATTGATCACGTACATAGTCATACTTTTATAGTGTTCATATTAATGAAGCACAATTGTTGATCATTGTGGGTTAAAGTTTAGGAGCCTATTTTTGGACAATCAGGTCATGGTTTGGCCATTCCATTTTATTTGTTCGAGACCGTGGATTTTTATCACATACTCTTACCCTAATCCTTATAGAGCTACTATAGGATAGGCCAATGGGGAAGAGCTTGAAGAATGAAGATTGAAAATTAAAAGGTTCGATTGAACTCTATAGCAGCCTATTCCCAGTCGTAGTCAGAATCCTTGTGATTTCCCAAAGTAAACTTTCTCTATATGACAACGGCTATAAGAACAATTTTGAATTGGCCAATGATGGGTGGTTTAGAAAGGGGTTCATTTATGACATGCCTAGAGTCTAGTTGCCAAAGGAAACAATGACCACTTTGAATGAAGTTTTAATGCATGATTTTAGAGAAAAAAATCAGATAGTCTCCTCTTGGTCATTTATTCAACAATATAAAAGACTAGGGGCTTGATACTCATTTTTTGCAACTTGGTGTAAGACTAGAATTTTGTGAGCATCACTATGATTCTTTGAAATTACAAAGGGCTGGTGATCTAAATGAGTACAAAGATTATGGGAATGAAGAGGTCAATGGAGTAGAAGATCTAGATGATGGGGATTTAGTAGATGTCAATAACGTAAAGCATATGTATAGGGAATTGATATGGTTATGTTATTTCGCCTATTTCCTCCCATGTAGAGAATTTATTAATGTCATCGGTGCTAATACAAATTTCCACCTTATGCCAACTTTTATGCAACTCTTTTTTTTATATTGTAGCCATACACTATTTTGCATAAAGTTGTAGTGGAAACAAATTGGCAAGCAATGATACCAAATGCCAATGGAATTTGTTTGGGACAAACAACATGGGTGTATGGATATATCTAAATGTCATGAGGTTGAAGGCATTTTTGGTTGTCAATATGTTCATGAGGTTGAAGAGACAACCAAATATGAAAACCTATTGGGTGAAAGTTGAATCTTTTTTCCATTGTTCACAATTTTTGCAAGTGTTTACTCATGCAAGATTACAAAGTATTACAAAATGTCTTGATATCACAAATATTACATTTTATGTTATAGAGAAGGAATTATTGGGATATGACAAAAGGGAAGAAGTCTAGTGACTTGTTTGTAACATAAGGGACAGTTTCCAAAAATATTGGAAAGTTAGAAAGTTTTCTCACAATGGATGAAATGATGATCCAATATAAAAGGTCCTATTGCCTCATAAGGTTGTACATACCAAAAAACCCACAAAAGGGGCATAAAAATTATGGTGCATGGTTGATTCCATATCGAAATACATTTACAACTGTTACATTTATTGTAGAGCACATTCATATGTCATAATAGAGAAAGTATTGATAGTGTTTCCTAGACAACCATGTTTAGTACACAATGTAGTTCTACAATTGGTTCAAGGTTTAGAGAGAAACAATTATATTCTAGTAACAAACAATTTTTTTTCTAGTATCAATTTATTTGTTGAGTTGGCTATAAATGACATTCATACAACAAGAACAATATGGTTGAATTGTATAGGTTTCCTAGTGGAATTGAAGATATTGAAGAATTAGGAAGTACCAACTTAAGAAATAGTAGAGTGAAAAATGCATGAAAATAGGAGTTCAAATTGTGTTCTTTGGAAAGATAGGCAACCTATGTTGCTCATTTCTACTTATGTAGTACCAATAGGATTTCTTTATATTCCTATTCCGATCATGCCTTATCAATATAGAACTGTAAAAGATCTCATTCCCACATCTCTAGTTCATTTGGAGTATACAACATATAATTATGAGGGGTGTAGACGTGGTAGATCAATTGAGGGTATCTTACTCTTATCAAACAAGATTGCACAAGTAATGGCACTAGGTCTTCTCTTTACTTTTAGACATCATTGTTGTGAATATGTACATTTTGTACCTAAACTTTCTTTGGGGATATTATTGTCACAAAGTTCCTATGATGCATCTACAATTCAAAATGAATTTGTGTGATGCTTTACTACAAAATTGGAGTAGGTGCAATATTCTAGTACGAATGGAGGAAGGGAACAAAAGCATTTGTTAACTTGGATTTGCAGTTGCTGTAATTGTGCATTGTATCATTGTGTGGGCATTAAAATTGTAGTTTTTATTGTTGTGCATACAATTGAACATATTTGTATCTAAACCATAGCTACTTCAAGGAATTTCACTATAGACCACAAAACCAAATAGGCTAGCATTGGGGTCCTCAAGGACATTGTCAAATTCATCGAGATCATATTCAATGTATAAACATGTAATAGTCCATTGTAAGATCCTTCCAAATTTGGGCTTCTATTGATGTTTTTTTCAATGTTTGCTATGCAGTTCTTTACATATGTATTTATCAATTTTTTTCTTTTATAATATATGTTAGGAATATCATTATAAATCCAAGTCTTATACAAGACTAGAGGGGCTTCTTCTCTTATTTACAAGGTAGATGAAGAAAAATGAAAGACCTACTTGATGCCTAAATTATACACCAAGAATTGCTTCTTTAGAGTTGAAGAAATGTTGTTGTAAAGTTGGATTTTCAAACATTGAAAGAGAAAAAGGTATTTTAAGTAAATTTTTAAATATAGTTCTAGATATAAGATTATAAGTAATGACCTTTAAGGAGATTTTCAACAAAAATTTATTAAGAATACATGTGTCTTTAATAAAATTTTGCTGAAAATATCTTTAAAAGTCATTACTTTTAATCTTATATTTAGGATTATACTTAAAAACTCATTAAAAATCCCCCTTCCTCTTGTAGTGAAAGTAAGAGGCCCCAGCCCTAAGCTCCACCAATAGGCCCTCAAAGGCACAACAATGGTCTATTGGCAAACTCAAGGCAAGGGCTAGTTGCAAATCTTGCAACCATTGTTTCCTAGTCCCATAGCTGTTGGTTAGTGTTGGCCTAAGGTGTAAGCTTCACCAAGTGCCTTGCCTTTAGTCATGACACACCCAATATTTCAAACTTTCTACTTATCATTTCCATACTATCCTATATTTTCGTACACCCTACTAGCAATCTAGGCTCCCTAATATTGAGATTTTTGAGTTTTGCATGAATAGAAATATTTTGGTGGTAAAATACATATTATAGAAGCTTTTGACTGTTCAATTTTATTTTCAAGTTTTCTAGAATAAAATGTAAAGTTTTCAAAACTTGTCAATGTTAGCCTTCTTTGAAAAGGTTCATATTACATTCAGGGCTTTTTTTTTGGCCTCCTGGTACCAGGGTTGACGGATCTCTACGTCCGCCCGAAAAAGGCGTCCGTAACCCGGACGCCAGCAAACGCAGCATCCTTCCTGCCGTCAGAAGGCGAATGGGCGGGGCGGACGGGGCAGACGAGGTGGACAGGGCAGGGCGAATGGGCGGGCGCACGGATGGGTGAGGCGGATGGGGTGGACGGCATTCGCGAATGTCAACAGACGCTGCAGACACAGCGTCCACGTCTGGACGTTCTAGACATCTGACCGTCGTATCAACCCTACCTGGTGCTAGTTTGCACCAAGAGATGAGGTTGGACGAAAAAAATGGATGAAAAGTACCTCTCGTCGCCATATTGGCTTTTGATAAAAAGGGCTACAACTAGTTGGCGATTGTTGATGGAAGGTCTTATGCCTATGTCACCAAGGTATTAGGGTTACAACCCCTGTAACCTCCGACTCCCCATGATTATTGCCCATAAACTTCTGAAGTAACTCCAGGTGCTTGATCTTCATGAATTCTCATCGCCACTCTTTTTCCCTTGTGTGTGAATTTATCACCTATACCTATGATGTTGGAGTACTTGTTGTCACTACTACATTGTGAGGTTGAGGTCATTAGTTCGCCATCAAACTTGTTGGGAGTGGGTTTCAATTTTTGATATCAAACTTGCTAGAAGAGAGGCCAATTCCAAGATGTAGCATGCCTTCACGACATCATAGGAAGGAG
Source organism: Pseudoscleropodium purum (assembly GCA_963969395.1). Lineage (NCBI taxonomy): Eukaryota > Viridiplantae > Streptophyta > Bryopsida > Hypnales > Brachytheciaceae > Pseudoscleropodium > Pseudoscleropodium purum. Next base: position 5,286,835 of record OZ017799.1, read on the forward strand.
GGGTCCAATTGTTTTTGTAGGGAATTTTGCTACCTCATTGTTGATTTCATGATGCTTTTGTTTGCAGCAAATTAATTACTTGGTGGCTTAGGTTATGCAGACGCATGGCCTTCATGAATGATGGAGAGAGGTCTGTCAATTTATACCTTTGTAAATTGCTTTGTCGTTGCATGTTGAGGCATTATTCATCAAAAGAAGAAGTGTATTTAGAGAGTGATTTCTATGATTTCTATGAAGAGTGAGTTGGGTAAAATCGTTGCTATACTTTGCTTCATGCTTCAAATCGTCATTGTATTGTGTTTGAAGGTTTGTTGTTTGATGGTCTGTTTTCTCAACTTGGTTTATTTGGTTTATTTCTGTTTTGCATTGTTTGTTGTGGATGATGGGGTCTAATATAAAGGGTTTCACAAATGATATGGTTGGAAAGGCTGTACAATTGAGTTGCAAACCTCGCCAAAGATGCCAAAAAAAAAAGCAAAGCAAGTTGCCTCAAAAGCGTTGAAATTGGCACTAAAGGAATTGAAGTAGAAGGCAGAAATCATCAATTTGCGCAAGAGTGAATTGCAAAGAAAACTATGAGGTCTTACTTTGAATCCAAGAAGTTATGCAAATGTTTCTTTACAACTTGGAATTCAATTGTGACTCTAATAGATTTATTACTCCCTTTTGGACATGCTTCAAATCATGTGTTGTGATTGTTGTCTTCTTCCTTTATAAATTGGTTACATCCTCTTATATTTGCTAACTTTGCCATCAAAGTGGGTTTGGGTGGGTTCAAGTGAAGGAGTCATTTGCATATTATAGATGATGTTGATGTTTGTTGTTCAATTTTTTTTACATGTTGTTGCAATCACTTGGACTTGTGTAGTTCAATTCGTTCTTGCTCACTTCACTTGGGCATCAAAAGGGTGTTCAAAATTTTAGGATGGTACTAGGTTTTAAGATTGTAGAGGAAATAAGTCCGTGTGAGGCAAATTTGAAACCTCAACAAACCATAGATACTGTAGTTTTCAAGTTTCCACAGGTAGATATTTATAATTTTCAATGTGCCTTGTATGTTTTAATGTCTTCTCAATATATGTATGTGTTCTTTCTACAAAAAGAGTTTCTAAATTGTCATCCTTGAACCTTTACATTTGTGAGTTTTGCTATTAAATGCAACAACGCTCAAAGTTTCTTTGAATTGCATTAATTCCTTTGCATCTTGCATATCACCATTTGACAGAGAATTGGACAACAAGTTTCGCCATGTAGCTTGTTTCCTATGACCAAAATCACCACTAAAAAGTTCTGCAATCACTTTAGATCGCTAAAAGAAATGGAATCTTAAAAAGAATTTGCCAAGTGTTATGTGCATCAAAGAACCCTTGTTGCTACCTTGAAACAATCACTTTTTCTTTTACATTGCCACTGTAGTAGTGATGCTATTGAAAAAAAAGCCCTAATTACATTGCATTTTTTGCTATATGTTCTTCATTTCCAAATTATGTAAATTTTTCCAAGCATGTAGACAACTTGCCTTTGTCAGTAAATCCAAAGAAATGCTAGCATTTTGGACAAATATTCATTAAAATGGAACCTTGTTAAGTACAACTACTTTGTCTTTTGCAATGTCAAAAATATAATTTTTCTAAATTCAAATGCTAATATCTTGCAATCCACATGGTGGAGTTTTCTGAAATTTTTACCACATGTTCTCAAGTGAGTATACTTCAAGATCCTTGAGTTACATGTGTTGAAAAAAAAAAATTCCTAATGGTAGATTCCATGCATAAAAAATGGCAGTTTTCAAGCATTTTTGATAAAAAAAATAGTTAATGAACTTAAGGATTTAACTCAATTTTCAATATTTTTTGAAAAAAATAAAATTTTAGGATGTAGATTGTTTATTACAACATTACAACCATAAGATTGACATTTTTCAATTCTGTAACTTAAATCTCAACAATTTAATATTTTGAATCATTCTATATTTTGGCTTTACTATTTTTTCCCTATATATTGTACAATTCGAAATGATCTAAAAATTTTCAAGCATATAGCCAAATTGCCTTGAAAAATGAATCCAAAGAAGCACCACCATTTTGGAAATCTGTTTTATGCAAATGTGACCTTGTGAAGTGCAACTACCTAATTTTTAGTAAGGGCAAAGAAAGGATTTTAGTATCTTCAAACACTAATATCTTGCAATCTATATGATAAAATTTCTGAAATTTCTTCTACGTCTTTTCAAATCAGATTACTACATTCATATGGTTATGTGTTCTAAAATGTTTTTTTCTTCTAAAATTTGATATTTATACTAAAAATGACAAGTTTGAAGTGTTTTAGGTGAAAACATAGTCCCTAACATTTAGGGATTAAAGCAATTGTGAAGGCTCATTTCTAATATATACCATTGAAGACAATTTGTAATTTTCACACCAGATGGTAGATATAGTGTACATAAAACATGTAACCATTTACCTGATTTTCAATTACATGTATTCATAACAATGACAGAGTAGAATCAGGTGTGATTCCAACACAATTTACAGTTGAAAATTCCGTTGACTTTTGAGCGTACATGGGCCTCCCAAAGTCCTAATCACAGCAGGATCCAAAAATTCCTTTCAAGTTTATTGGACCCCACTGCACATACCTTTCATGTTCCAAGGCTTTTGAAAGGGAGAAAGTTTGGAGTTGTATGGGGTTATTTAGTATTTTGCTTTGGCGATTTGGCGATTTGGCTGAATGTTTGACAACAGATACAAAGTGAAACAGTAGACCGAACATATTGTGAATGTGCTCGGTTTGTAATTGTAAAATATGCGGAGTGGATACTGTGTCATGCACCTGTAGTTGTCGGCAAATGCTCAGCATCAACCGTTGCTGTAAGGACTCGGGCAACCAGCCTGACCCCTGAGAAAAAGAGATGAGACTGCTTGCATGTTCCGTTCGCAGCCAATCGAATTGATCGGCTCTCCAATATCAAGGCTAACACTTAAGAACCCCTAAATAATACCTCAAAGATCTGGACAAATGTTCAGTTAGCCACACCTCATATCCGAGATGCTATTCGAGCAGATCGGAAGAATAATGTTCCAACACATGGCCAATGAGCTTGTCTCAAGATTGCCACCTCCTTGGAGTGCGGGGTTGTTGACTCTTCCTCGGTCGCTTAACCCCAGGGCGTGGGTAGAGCAACTGATCTATCAGTTGATCTGCAACTTTTTCACATGTAGCCTGCACATTCACGTAGAAGTAATGAACACCAGAAAGATTCCACTAAAAAGATTCCTTGCCAGCACGACATAAGAGGCGATGTTGCACGAATCGTTTAAAAAGCCTCAAAGTCCAAGAATGCATCAATAGAAAGAAGAAATCATGTCCTCCATTTTTAACAATAGAAATATCTTTTTGCAAGTGACTAATTGAAGAAAACCGTCTAAGTGCATTTTTCAATTTTAGTTTCCGCACATCGGGGTTCAGCAATAAACCACGACAATACACATTCAGTGTTTCAAAAGTTGGTTTCTAAAAGGTCATAGTCGATAGTTTAGTATAAATACCTTCCTATTGAACTGGAATCGAAGTGTCTGGACCTCGATGCCCGCGCTAACTCGCAAGTCCATACCTAAGCAGTCAACTCCAACAATTGCAGCTTCCTGTGTAAAATTGCATGATCGGGTTAATACACAAATAGAACTGAAGTTCAATAATCAAGCTCTGATAACATGGCCATTAAGAACCACGTATTTCAAAGTTTCAATATGGAACTAGTGCGAGAAGAGAAGATCTACAGCTGGATGTTACTTGCAAGAAATAATAGTCACGGCAGACAAAAACAATTCCACGAAGGAACTCGGATTGATGACGGCATTGACGAGACAAACTGATGTGTCTGATGACATCGGAAACATACCTCAATTTCTAGACCCTTTTCTCGTCGGCACAATGATTTGAGCGCTCGATCAGTCTTGCTTCCTCCTTGATTAACCCGTTCCATAATTGCTGCCGCAGAATGGGCCAGTATGTCTGCTTGACCATTACTGAAGTCCTGTATTTCTATGGATTTCTGGAAACAACGCAAGAGGTTGAGAGATGGATTCTGGGTATCAGCAACAATTCTGAACCAGATCTTAACATTGGCCAATATTAACACATTTAACCACCAAAAGGGTCCCAAAATCATTTTCTCAAAAATTTAATTTTCTTATGTAAACTATTAACTTTGTATGGCTATATTCCAAATTAAAAGTGCTACTTCAAATTTTACTAAGGAAAAGGACACTGCTCGAAATTCACCTAGCGTTAAAAAAATACTACCAGAGAAAAATAAGATGTTTCACTACGAAACTTTTCCGTTTCTTTTTACTAATAATCAATGTAAGATAAGAATTTAGGCGATAATTCAAAAATTCACTTGCTACATGTTAAAACTGTATCTTTGCAGAAATTCCAAAAGCAAATGCTTCAAACTTGTTTTGACAAGATCTATAAGAAAATTCAAAAATTTGATGGTATGGAAAATTTCTAATCATGATTCTGAACATCTTTCTCTTTTTCTTATGCAACTTCAAAAACTTATGCAATACATAGAATATAGCAAATCTTTGTCCTGTCTAAGATCCTGCAACCTTTAAAGTTTAACCACACAAAAACAGTTCCAGCTGGCAGTCAACAACATAATCAGTATATCCTAGACAGTAAGTAGCAATTTCTGAACTTCGTTAATAGCTTAGATACTCCAAAATGGGATAAACTTCCTCCTAAAAAGCAACAAGAGCAGCAAGCGGAGAAGTTCTTACTTGCAACCCTGAGTTCAAATCAAGCTGCATGCTGAGCATTTCCAGCTTATAAAAGGAACTACCCACATCCCAGCTGGTACTCTCTTCTCTCCATTCACCCTCAACAGCGTCGCCTCCTTCCACAGATGCACCTTCCGATAGATCACCTGCCTCGCCTACTACGTCACCTTCTATGATGGACCCAACCAGTGTAGCCTCATCAGTAGTAGAAGTCCCCGTTGAGTCTCTCACAGTACTGGCACGCCCCTCTCTCCTGGTGACATCAGGACTGTTATCAATCTCTGTCTCAGAACTTATGGAGTCACTGGTTGGAGAAGGTCGAATACTTCCATTTCTTGACCTTTGTTCATCCACCTCAACGACTCCCTTGCTAGAGGTTCTCCGCATGCCAGTACTTGGGTTTGGCTTTCCGTCCCCTGCCTTGAATGAGGAAGGTGCTCCATTCACAACTTTCCAACGACTTCGTGAACCCTTATCCGTTTCCTTTGAAGTCTCGTCCTCACCTGTCAAAGAGTCTTCTTCTTCCTCACCGTCATTGTCTTCATCCCACCAGAAACGATCATACCAGAGACTCTGTACATAGGGCTCCTCCTCTTCAGTGACTCTCCTCACAATTCCTGTTATTGTGAGCCGCCTTGTTGGCTTGTTCATTTCCTCGGTGTGATCAGTTGCTACGGCCTGCACTTCAAAAACTTCAAGAAATTCAGCTTTGTGACCGTTAATAAGATACTTTCCATGAAGCAATAAAGTCCTATTTGCAACCGTCCAATAATCTAAGAATCTCACAATTTTCTTGTATATTTAACCAGTGCCTTAATGACTACATCCACATCCATGAAACCCAGAATATTCTGCCCACATTGAGATCACACTGACATGGTCAGCTTGCCTAGCAAAAAATCATGCCTGCCGAAAGACTGGCTATGAAAGGAAGGCGTGATATGGTTCCTTAGATCTCCAATCCTGAGCAAGCGTGAAAGTTTCACGCAAGGAGAATATAGATAAAAGGTCCAAAAAAGAAATCTGAGAAACAATTCTTCAATGACCAACCTGAGAGATCTTAGTGGCAAATTCTAAGGGGTGCACCCAAGCCAAGGTTTCGGGGCCTCCCCATCCACCGAGGGAGCCCATGGACTCAGGTGATAACCGATCATCGAGGCTACCTCCACCGCTTGCCAACTCCTCCCAAAATTGCTGGAGAAAATAAAAAGGATGTTTAAGACACAACCAGTATCAGCAAGCCTACTAGCCAGGAATTAGACTCTAGATGATTACAATATATATTTGCAACTCGAAGACACGCACTAAAGCGAGTCAAAAGCTCTCAATGAAGCCTCTCTTGTACGCAGTGAACAATTCACGCGAAGCAGTTTCAACTATAACACGCTATCGTAATGGTAGGAGATACGGATTGTTTCTATCACAAAGAAAACCTAAATGCAAAATAGTTGGTATTAAGGGAGAATGACTGACAGGTGGAACAACATCATCGGGGTTAAACTCATCATCACTGTCGTCACTAAATTCCATGAGTATATCATCGTCATCCTCGTCATCGTCCATTTCTTCGCCACCGTCAACCATTTCAGAGACTTGAACCTCATCCATCGCGCCGAAGCCTATCATAACCTGCCCTTCAGAGAGCAAAAAGAACTATCCTGTTAATGTCCGGTCTCAAAAAATCATTCAATAAATTTAGTGCGTTTTAAGGGCCGATTCAACTCTCTGAATTTGCATCTCCTCACTTTGAATAACCGTCCTTTCGATGATAGCCTAAAAATGTGACAGAGCTTAAACATCTTGTTTTAAAAACTGTGAGATGCTCCTGTCTTACGACCCTAACTCTTCGAATATTAATATTTGAATAAATAATGAACTAAGTAGCAGTTGTAAAAATTTTACATACCGTGAAAGTTTGTGAATCACATAGTTTTGAAAGGAACTCATTGTCGTCGTTCATCTCGAAAAAAAAATCTGCGAGTACCACCGGTAAGTAATTAGGTTGCGCTTCTCACATCAATCAACGAAGAACCTGCGTAAAAGTGCATAGACCGAAACATCCAAACTTGCATACTCAAAGGAAGAGTTTGCAAATCGCAATTCCAAATCTAAGAGGATGACAATGCAACCAACTTACATCAGTGGTAAGCAGGTAGATGCGTTTTGAACAACCTATCATACAAACCAAACGCCAAGTACGAGAACCGAGGAAAAAATGAAACATAAAATGGCTAGCGAACTTACCTCCGTGCTCGTCGACCAAGAACTGAACTTCCGTTCCAAAAACTATGTCTTCAATCGTAACAACAGAGGCGTAAATAACAGCCTTCCAGTTGACCTGAACAGAACCATCAAAATGTAAAAATCGACGATTTTATCGCTGGCTAGTGAATAGATGCTCTGACGCTGTTGTCGTCACCAGTTCACACTGCCCAAGTAGGAGTGATTCAATAAAGCACGGTATTAATTTCAGTTGCTCAGCATGAACTGACAGAAACACTGTATTACCGCGTCAGGGTGCAAGTGAAGGGGCATATAAAACCCCCAACCTGCTCAATGCACAGCGAATTCTGCAAGTTGTCTTTATAATAATAACACATCAAAAACCAAGTTAATCAACTCAAGAGAAAAAACGACGACGAAAGTCACCTCGGTTAAGGTTCTCGCAATATCAGCATCGGAAGGTCGCCCATTGCCAGCTTGCATTGCCTCCCTCTCATGCTTGGTTAGTTCTTCCAGAGGATGGTACCCCCACTTTCCTCGCCGCTTGTGGGCTTCAGGCTTCGACCCTGAATGATCAGCGGCCACATTCACTTGCCAAACCTGATTCCTTCGAACTGTCCCGGATGGCTCCACAGGTTGGCCCGCAAACCTTTTCAAACAAGTCAAAGACGATATCAAGAAAATTTCCCCTGCAGGATTCAATATTGATTTAATACGTACGAAGCAATCGCAGCGTTCAGTACAAATGATATATATGTGTGTATGCTATTCATAATTACTTGAAATTGTAACTCTACTAATGCAGACTGATGACACAAAATGCAGATACAATACAAAGGCTTTGAATCTCATCAGTACAAAAATATCCTGTTTATTTATAATATTGCACCAGATGTACATGATTTAATAATGCAAATGTGTTGCAATTTCTGTTGAAATAGTAACACCCACACCCAATATTGAAGAAAGGACCTTGGATTTTCCTGATGAACGAGACACCAGACCCTCCAAAGCTATGCTTAATTCCGTTCAAAAACTCGACCACTTTCCTAACTAGGTATGCCAACTACAAAGTAGGTGCCAGTAGACAATCGGTTACCACGATTCTACAGTCAAAAGTTACCACTAGTTCTGAAGCGGCTAAACGCATCCTGCTCCAGAAGAGCCATCATACGATACTCTGAGGGAAATGCAAGACACAATCGGTCACCTAGAGACCTCCTACAGCTATGGAGAGTAATAGAGCAAAGATGCTTCAAGCATACGAACACCATTGAGTGCTCGAATCTCCAGAAAATTCGTGCCAAACCACGATAACTCCAATAACACCTAATTTCGGCAATCGCACAAATCGGCGGTGCTATGTGAATACAGTTTAACATAGAATTCGTTCCTTAATGCTTACAAGTACGAAAAAAACTTACGATTGACTAATTAAAGCGTATACAGACAAGACTGAACTCGATGACAGCCCTAAAGACGGCCAAAACATAATTTCGGCAATCGTATAATCAACAGCACAAATGGCGGTGCAATGAGCCTCCATCTCTAACATCGAATTCGTTTCGAACGGATCACAAGCACGAAACACACTAACGATTGACTAAGTAAAGTACATCCATCCATAGCGACAAGACTGAAATAAGATGATAGCCCTAATGACGACCAAAACATAATTTCGGCAAATGCACAATCAACAGCACAATGGCGGTGCAATGAACATACAACTCGACCATCGAATTCGGTTCGAACGGATTACAAGTAAGAAAAAACTAACTAACAACTGACTATGTAAAACTGAATTTGTCCATCTTTCTCTCTCCAAACAATACCGAAACTCGATGGACAACTAACCCTGACACCTAAAAGAACACAATCTCGACAATCACACGCTCTGAAACACAATTGACGGTGCAAAATTCGTGAACAAAACTCCAAAATCGAATTCGTGCATAACGCCGAGACCAGAATTGGCTCCTAAACTCCAAATCCATCGCCAGGCCAGAAAAGGATTAATAAATCAATACCAGCTTCGCATGCCTCCACTCGACGACGAAGCAAATCCGCCAGCGCTTCCTTCCCCTCGCTTCCACAACGCCGAGGTCGAAGGCACCGCCATAGCCAACAACCCTCCCGCCCCTCCGTCCATCGCGCAGCGCATCGCCAAGCTCCCCATGCCTGCACTCACTCACTCAACCAATCGCTGTCTCGATTAACACAATCCCACGGCAACGACAGAGTCAAAGCCATCGCCATTCAACCTAACTTCCATCCCCTATCCCCGCGCATCCCAAACCCCAATCAAGCCCCGACTCCTCCTTCCGCGCAAGGAGGGGTGATTACCAGCGGCAGAAGGGGGGCGCACCACCATCGCCATGGACGAGGTCGAGCTCGTGCAGTCGCAAGCGGAAATTGCCCACAGAAGGACCGACGGGATGAAGTGCGAGAGTGGCCACCAGTCAGTTACATGGGCTTGGGGATTCCCCGTGCAGGGGTGGAATGCGGGAATGGGAAGTGTGAGTGAGGAGCATCGCGATTGCGTCCCGAGGAATGATCCTCTGCACCAAGGATTGATGCTTTCGGAGATTGCAGCAGCGGGAGGAGGAGGAGGACTGGAGGAGCAGCAGCAGGGCTTGCATGGCAGCGGCCAATGGAAATCTGAGCGGGTCGATGAGATTGTTGCGATCGTCGACCGCTCAGGGGACGGCTCTGTCCCCCCTGGGGAATGCACTCGAGTGGATATTTCACGACCTGGGTAGTAGGGAGGTATCTTGCTTTACCGGTACTAGATGGATATCTGGGTTCCATGTACTGGGCGGATATCTTCCTTATCTAGCTTCCGGGGTTAGGGAGCCGACCCATTTCTGACCAGGGACCCATTCTCGCTATATAGACTATACTCTTTCCTTTCCAATCAGCAGGAGGAGAAAGCAGGAAATAGGAAGCCCTATATCATAAGAATAGGTCGAACAGAATCTTCAACTAAAAAATTAATAGTAATTATAATTTGAGATATAAAATTCTAGAAAAATATGGAATCTTTCTAAACTCTATTTTCGTACATGGTAAAATTTCTCCACTCAAGAAACCTATGCTTCAAATATGTATAATTGCTTGAGTGGTTGGAGATGGGTCAACTCCCTCCCTAGAGGGTTTTCTTACTTCTCAAGTATAACATGTATATCCGGTGATCAATTAAAACACTCACATGTGCTATAGTCTATTCCATGTGTACAAGGTCAATATCTTGGCCAATATACACTAGCATGATAACATGTGGTGATCATTCTAGAGATCTATATTCTCTTGCTAATACACCAAAATCTCAATAATATTGTATCTTGACCACATACTATGTTTAGACACACCATTATGCAATTGTACTTTCAAAATAACAATATGTCATTATGTGGTATGACAAAGAAAGATTTTTTATCAAAAGAGATTTGATCAAGACTAATATTGGAACTTGAAAAAGACTTTGATGAAGATTAGATAAGCTCTTGATTTTGCATCAAAGTGGTCAAACTATTTTTTGTTCAATTCTATTTATCTAGTTTTTTACTTTCTTATTGTTTCCCATTTGCCTCAATCAAAGTTGATTTGGATCTATAGAGAATAAATTTTAGAAATCCATCCTTCCTCCTCCAATAGAATGAGTGTGGAATTAAAAAGAGAGTTAAAAAATAGAAAGAAATACCTCTATCTTTTTTTTATAAAATAAATTTGGACTTATAGGTTAAATTATTTCAAACCCACTTTCTTCTTTCAACAAAGTGAGTTTGAACTAAAAGATATAAAAAAGATAGTAAAAAAAAAGAAAAGAAAAAGAAAAAGTAGTCTAAGACTTCAATATTTAGGATCTGACTTTAAAAGTGTCTCCAACTGCGGTTGTCAATGATTTTTTTGCCTTTACTAGCTCAAGGGACTACACCTCGGTGATGGCCCAATAATCAAGCCCTCATCATCAAAAATCTAAACTTTTGACAGCTACCACTAGCTACAATTAAGTCCTAACAATTGAAGACATCCATTGACTTGGCCTAATCATATAAATACTATTGTCTCACAGTCTTGTCAAGATCTCTGTTCCTACTAAACTGCTAATGGTTGAATTTATTTATTTTTCAATCATAAGACAAAAAATGTAATGAAACTTCTATTCCAAAAAATTTGCAAGAAGTTGGTTTATCACTTCTAGAATGTATATGACTTGCTACTTTCAACAAAGAAGTTGTAGTGGCCTATATACTATGAGTTCATGCCCATCAACTATGAGTCTTTGCCTAATGTTTACACAATCATCCAAATTCAAAAATTGGCCTTTGTACATAATGTCATGGTTAGGGCCACTTTACACTACGGCCAAAGGCCAAAAGGCCAAGGGTTTCCACCAATCAAGTTTCTTGAACCCAAAAGTTTGGCCTCTTGAGCCTTCACACTAGGAGGCACAATCCAAAGTCCATGGCCCTCCAAATTGTCGACATAGCAGTTGAATGCCGACATGGCAACAAACTCTTGACCATAGTTGGGATTGGCCAAAAATTGCATTCATATGAACGTACTTCCCTTTAATGATCAATGCCACCCTCTTATTCTATTTATACCCTTTATATTCTTTTTTGTTGATGAGAGTATGTGATGTGAATGTTTTCCAAGGCTATATTTGACTCCTTTCTCATGTTTTTTTATTTTTATCTTTTGCTTGATAAAATTGACACATAGGTGAGACTTCATGGAAAATTTCAAAATTTGAATTGATCAATATGGAGAGAGAAGGATAGAAGTCAAATAAATAGTATAGGTTTGGACTTGGGCTTGGGCTTTGGAAGCTTTACACTATGGTTGAGCCAAAGCTCCAATTCCTATTCTTTATTGCTTATTTATTGCCCATTTCTTTGAACTCTCAACAAAATTTGGCCACTCAATCCCATGACCTCTCGACTTAGACGGCCATAGTGTGAAGTGGCCCTTAGATTGTAAAATCTCGTAGTTTTCTAAGAAAATCATCAATGATCTAGCTCTTGGTGGCTAGGGACCATTCATCTCTTTGTTAAGAAGGATTTTTACTAAAGGTTCTTCACTTCTTCAAATCTAGGCTACTCCTCTTCATTACATTGTCATTTTCAAGTGTTGTATAATTGAAATAGAGGCATTCATTAGAAGGGATTTGAGGGCAACAGAAACCCACGAGTTCTCAAGCTGTGGGGAAGAAGAGAACTATGCCATTGTCGCAATATAACATAGCCAAGATCCTACCATGTCATATATAATTTATTTATTTTCAATTAATTTTTATTTTAAAAATTGAATTTAAAAAAAAATTAGACAACCAAACATTCCTTTACTATGGGGGTGACATCCAAGGGAACATGTCTAAAATGGGCTTTTATTGCCTTCAAATCCCTTCTAATGATTCTTTAAACATCTACAACATTTATTCTTTAATAAATAGTTCATTCGTGGACTCTCGTGTTCACTCTTCTATAGGCTTTGATGTTAGTGTTGATGGCTACTTTTAGACCTTTGATGGAAATGACCCCATAATTTTTACTCTAAACTAATTCCCACTAAAGTAGGCTTGAATTCTTGCTTTTGTGCAAAAGATCATAAAATATCAACTCCATAAAAACTAGTCTTGGTTCAATTCTAATAGATTTTGAATTGAAATGACCCATATCTATTGTCAATGTGGACATTTTGATTTTGAACATAGCTACTTCAAAACTCCAAATTGAATATATCTTAATTTCATGAAAAACTAACAAAATATTGTGCAACCTTTCTAAAATTCAAAGTCAAAAAAGATGTTCATACTTTATAGCTTGTTGAAGTTGATACTTGAGTTCCAATTTGGAAGGGAACTATGCATCCTTTCATTTTAGAGCCTATAGCTTTTACTCAATAACATTAGAAAAAATTCCAAGTCAAAACAAGGTCATTTGACTGTATGTAATTGTGCAAATATAGAATCTATTGGCCCAAACTATCTCACTACAAAACTATGTGCAAAAATCAATGTATGTGCCCCAATGAACTTTTGATTAAAAAATTATTAATATTCAATATTTATTTATTTTATTTTATTTGAAATCATTGTTTTGGTACATCCACCCAAAGTCAAACAACCTTATAGGGACTTTCTATCATACTTCAAATTAAAAGTGTGATAACTTTTTGATAAGCTATTGTAACATAATGTTATACTATCTCTTCAAATTATAGAATAAAAAAAGATACTATATATATTTCATAGCTTGTCAAAAATGATACTCCCAATCTTAGAGGCAACTCTACTTCTTAATTGGAAATAATAGTAGAGAAGACAATGTTGTGGACAAATTAATCCATGAAAACCATAGGAGAAAATATAATGTATAGACATCCCACTCTCAAGCCTTATCCTTCACCATGCTCTAAAAATACAAATCCAAGAATCTACAATTAAAGTAAATTATGTTTGGTGCTTATTTTGAACAAAGCAATGCCTTCAACTCCTATAGTAAGCACTGTAGGGGACCAAATTAAGTTTCTACACATAGTGTAGAAGTCCAATTTGAAGTGCAGTAACTTTTGCATCTCTTGTCCAAATTCAACAAAATTTATTGAAAAATTTGTGATCTCTTTTCTATTTTGTGTCATAAATTTTTCTAATCAATAAAAGATGTATTGATTTTTGGAAGCCATTTGAAGTTTACAAGTTCAATTTGACTTCACCAATTGCATTTTGATGACTACAATTTTAGAAGCTTGTATCTTTGTAATCAATTTTTTTTTTTTCAATTAAATTTTCCTTAAATTCTAGTTATTGTAATAAAATTTTCATATCAATCTAATTTTTTGAATGTTTGAGAGCAATTCAAAGTTCAAAATCTAGACATTTTTGGAATATGGTGAACTTTGGTGACTTGTTTTTTCTTCATACAATGTCTATTCTCAATAATTTTTTAGAGTAAATTTATACATACTAGTCTAATTTTTTTGGTTAAAATTTCATATCAGTTTAAGAAGTTATGAATGATTCAGAAGCATTTCAATAAAAGGTTGTTTAGGTTGGGATGTATATTTGCAACTTTTCTTATTATTTTTTGACATTTCAAAGCCATTTTGCAAACACAATGAGTGAACTGAATGATATTTTCTTCACCAATATATTTCTATGTTGGTTTCAAAGTACTTTATAGTTTTTAGTTTTTTCATTTGAGTAGGTTTAGAAATAGAATTTCACCTTCAAATTTGTTGTTAGGAAAATCTCAAGATCCTTATCCAACACTAAAACATTATCATTTTGCAATCTATGAGGCCAAATGGCTCCAAATTTGATTTACATCATCTACAATAGGTTCACTATAAGATTGTATAAAAGGCCTTGTACATTTAATTAGGGGTTAATAAACCTACATTATACATATTCTAGTCCAATCAACTATTCATTGCACATTCTTAGCAAATCTCCAAATAATATATGAATTAGAACCATCATCAAATTGAAATCATTTTGCCTTGAAAAAATACATGACCTATGGATGAATCTACATGCAAAGCCACCAAAAGCATTTGATAAAGAACCATAATGTGAGTGCTATCAATAATAATCTCTATATATAACAAGAGCCAATAAGAGCATTTTCAATGAAGATATTCAAGTCTTCTTTTTCTTATTCTAAGATAATTAATTTAATCGTCTTTGAAGTACACAAGAATTTTGATTTGCATAGTAAATTGCAACAGATGTAGTGTAATCATCTCACTACAAGATGGAGTGCAATAGTCTCCAAAGGACAAGCAAGCCAATTGGATGGCTACATGTTTGCTCTTGACTAGTAGTCTATATTGAATTTATATTCTTACTTCAAAGTTGTTTGTTTCATTAACCTTGTAATGTTGCCAATGCCATTTTGTGACATTTGGATGAAATTTTTGCATTGTAGATGAAATAATAAAGAGATTTTTCATCCAATTATTTATTGATCATATGGATAGCTACCTTTTGAACAATTTGTAAGTGAGAATGTAGTAACCTAGTATTTTGTCATGCACTAATATTGACTAGAGCATTAGGAACAATATGGAGTGGTCTTAAATTTCATTCACATTGTCAAATTGATAGCATTGTACTGACGAAAGGGAAACTTTTGTCAAAATAACAGAAGTTGCCCAAAAAATACATATTTGATGAAATTTTCTAAAATAAAATAATGGGCATGATCCAAAGTCATTTTGTGGGTAGTTTATGGTGGTAGGAAATGTGGCCATTCGTTGTTGGCCATTTGACATTGTTTCCGTTGAAAACAACACATGCATTCAACAACATAGAGAGAAGCTAGAATTCATAACAACTAGAGACAATACTTTTCCTAGTCTTCATAACTCTATCACTACAATTGGCAAGAAAATAGCACCCTAAGGTGGTTGAAAAAAATTCCCTTGCAACAACAACAATAACAAGAAGGAATTGAAAAAACACAACAAGCAAAAGTGCAATTTGTCAAACTATTGATCAATTGCTTTTCAACAGAGAAAAGTTCAAAAAACAATGTTGAATCTCAAAAGAAAGGCACAATAATTTATTCTTCCTTCTCCTCCTCCGTCTTCAACATGGTATGCATTTGAGGTGAGATTCATTGCTATACACCTAGTAGACAAGCAAATAACAAAGAAATGATAGATTGAATATATGATAGGAATGCTAGATGCATGAGAAGTACTTGATGAACCTACCCAAATTGAAGAGGGACTATAGTCACACTTGTGATAGATTCCCACAATGCTTGTTTTTGCTTTGGTGTTGTTGGGCTTCAAAAATTCTTTGTTGGATGAACAAGCGGCCTCATGGTCATTTGCAAGGACTGTCAAAGGGGATATATACCACATTGACAAATTAAATTTTTCTTTTGCCAAAGTCAAGTGCAACATTGAGCATGAGGTTGAAGGCATAATCTTTTGGTTGCCCAACTTTTCCTCGGGAATCAAACAAAAACTAGGCAACCTAAGAATCAACTAGCTATATGTCAAGTAAATCCTTTGGCTATAGATAGACAACTGAGGAAAGCAAAGCAAGAAAATGGATCTTTGTTGCAATTGAAGATGAAATGAATGTCAAATTGTAAGTCAAACATGTCATTGACAAGACTTACCTTTTGTTTTTGAGCTCAAATATACCCTCCGTCTTTTGTTGACATTGCTAACAATAGTCCATTTATGCATTGTTGTGTTGTTCATTTGTACATCATTTAAAAAATATATTTATTTTGTATTTTGAAGAGGTTCTAAGAATATAAAAATAAAAAGATTCAAGTCAAAGTGTCAAGTGGCTTCAAGTTGACTCTTGTTGCCAATAGAGTTGTTAAAAAGACAAAATCTTTTGACAAACTTCAATAGTCTGAAGTGCTCTTCCCGAATTTATATAATCTATTCTTAGTTTTGAAGTTCAACTTTGCAATGTCGAATTGGACGATTTTTATAGAGTTGCAAGATCAAGAAATTAATTTGGAGGCGGAGTTAGAACTTTTTTTTTGTCATAGTTGCCAAATCAACCATCTCAACCGATGATTTCTTTACCATTGTCACTCCATCTACAAGATGAAGTTAAACTTTCTTGTCTGTTAAAGACATGTTGTGTAGAGCAATGTTGGCATGAAAATCTTGATAGTGATGCTTATACCTTGGTGATTCTACTTCAAGTGAGATGTGTTTAGCGAGGCATATGAAATGTGACATTTGAAGTGAGTTATGAAGCCCTGAATAAAGTCCAATATTTTTGTATGATGAGGCCAAACAGAGAAGGTATTGACCATCAATGTTGATTAAAAGGGTCAATGAATCCTTTAGTAAAGCCCAAACATGCAAATTATGTGACAAACACTATAAGGCACATCCTCTAATTCTTGCAGATGGAGTAACATTCTTCTCTAACTTCAATTTTTATTTTTATTTATTTTTAATTGGAGTTCTTTAACTAATTTATTTTTTTTATATTTTTTTTTAATGTTAGAAGTTGCAAGATAGGAGAATAAAAGTAATATGCCCACTAGTTTAAACCTTTAGATTTATTGGCTTTAGAAAATGAATAAGAACTTACCTTTCGTTGAATGGTTGTTTTCCTAAAGCCACTAGAGGGTAAAGAGGCCTATGTGATGTATCTTGGGTTGATTTCTCCTACTTTAGAGGTCTAGTAGGTAGGTCAATATCTTCTACCATCTTTCAAGTTATGAGAGTTCAAAGATGATGGAATTTGTGGCTATCTAACAAAAGTAATTGAAACTTTCAAGGCTCATAACTCTTATTCAAATAAGCATCTTTGAATGAAATTTTGAAAAAAGACAATTCGTGATGTTAGATTTTTATGAAGCTATTACACTTGGGTTTGAAGAAGTATAAAATAAATTATAGAATACTAAGGGAGGAGAATTCTGTTGCCTTTTAAAAGAGAAGGCCAAGATTTTGTTTATCTATAACTTTTGGATAGTATTTTAGTTCAATTTGAAATTTTAAGAGGTGTTAGATTATTTTATGATCTTTTCAAATTGCTATTACACTTAGCATTTGAAGATTGAAGACTTTTTTGGTAGAAGATCAAAAAACACAGCTAGACTAAAATTTGGTTTCAAGTTTCATTCAACATTTTTTGAAGACTTCAAGGTTTGAAGAGTTGAGGATATGAAGACACAAAAACATGAAAATTTGTATATTGTGGCTTGTGGCTTGTGGCTTGTTAATCCTAGTCGGCTTTGAAGACTTGTTGTCTTTATTTTGTTCTTAGCTAGTTTGGGAGACTCGTTGTTTTTTTATTTTTGCATTGTAAACTTTATTGCGGATTATATGGTGATTCAATATTAATCATGTTTTGTGTTTGTAGCGACAAAGTGGGATTGATTGCCCATATGGTTGATCTTTTATGTCATTTCTACTAGTGAGGCTTTCTTGCTGGTCACCATGGGTTTGAGGTTTAAAGGCCAATTTTCGGAGAATCATCTCATGGATTGGTTGTTTCATTTTATCTGTCCAAGGTCATGGATTCTTATTACCTACCCTTACTCTAACCTTTATAGAGTCACTATAGGATAGGCCAATGGAAAGAAGTTTGAAAATTGAAGAATAAAAACTAAAGATTGAAGATTAAAGACTAAAAGGTTTGATTGAACTTCATAGCAAACTATTTCCAATTGCAACCAGAATCCTTATGTTTTTCCGAAACAAATTTTCTCTACATGACAAAGTGGTTTTTGTTTTTTCTTTAACAAATGGCAAAATGGGGCTAGTAGTCTAGAACTAGACTATTTGACATTATTTGCAATAATACTTTGATCGTTAGTTTTCATACATGATTAGAGAAGCACCAAAGATTGTAGTTTCAACATTTTCGAGCTACTGAAGTAGACAAGAGATTAATCAAGTTCAATTCAATTTAGTGGATCAATAGCTAGTGTTTTATATTCCAAGTGCAACTACAATTACAGTGGATTTGGAGCTAATAATTTTTGTTTGTAGCAAAGCAGTCCATTTTCTTGAGTGCTATTTCATTTGCATGGTATCAATCATTGATTAAATCTGGGCTAGTATTTTCAAATTGTACACAATGAAAAAATTTGTTTTGTTAGTGGTTGTAGTGGGAATATGAAATATAAGTATTTGGAGCATGATTGTATATAATTAAAAACTTGTGCATGTGCTGACTTATTGGGAGAGTAGCAATGAGAAGGTATGAATAGCAATAGTTCTACCTAGGTAGCTCTTTTAGTGTTGCTCTTTTCTATTTGATTCCCTTCTTTCTTTGTATTTTCTTTACTTGCTAATCTCTTTCTTGTTTCTCTACTTCCTTGTCTTTTTTCTCCTTTTCTTTATATTTTCTTTCATTTACTTCAACTCCCACCCAAACTCTCCAATTCCAAACTCCTTGGACCCAAATCCCATGGCCTGAACTTTCTGGACTTGGCTCTTCAATACAAACTCCCAACCTCACTTTTTGGCTTGACTCCTAGCCCAATTCTTTGCCCAAGTACTCAACTCCCAATCCTATTTCTCACCTGGATTGCAAAACCTGGCCACTAGACTATCTAATTGTTAATGGACTAGATGCTAGTACATTGGCCTTCAATTTAAGAGGGGGCTATGATAAAAAAACAATTAGGATTTAAACAATTTTGGACAAAGGACTTGGACTTGGACAAAACTTAAAACAAAAGGGGCAAGGACTTAGATAAAACTTAGGACCTCCTATGACTTTTGGATACTAAACCTTGGTTTATTTCCAACGCATTTTGGAAACTAAACTTTAAAGTTAACTAGTAAGGATGTTTAAAGCTTCGTTGTTGTTTTGGATTTAACACTAAATTTGAAACTTTCTTTGATTTCGGATTCAAAGCTTTTAACTTTGTTATTCAATAGTTTTTTAACATACAATCTAAGACCCTAAGGGATTCAAAGCTTTATCACCTTGGCAATATTGTGTTGAAAATGATTGCCTCAAGAAATCAAAGGGATCTTAGCTGCAACTAAGATTGAGTTTAAAATAGTCACAAATAAACGTAGTTGCATAAAATCTTGTATCTTGTAAGTTGAATCTTTTACACTATCATGAAATTGCTTCTTCAAACTGCTCCCCATTGACCTATCCTATAATAACTCTAATTGGGTGCAAAGGTGAGATTAGGTAATAGGAAATCATAGGCTTCGAACAAATAAAATGGGATGGGCTAGACTATAAGCTGAACCATTTAAAGAATTGGCTCCTAAACTTCAAATCCACAAGAATGAGCAAATGTGTCTCACTAATGGGAACGACAAAAGTACACCCATGTGAGAGATCAATTCCACTTTGTCGCCACAAACACAAAATGAAGTTAACCATGTAATGCCACCGCAGACACTAAGTATTCGATGGACAACACACAATTCTCTTGTATAGGGTAGAACTACAACTATTCATCCTCAGAGTTTTGTTGTAAAAAGGGAATATCTTCTTCAGTAATTTGACTTCCAATGAATACTTTTCCAATTTTTTAAGCGGTTGATTCCCACGGTATTAGAAAAAGATGATTTCTTGGGAGACCAACTCGTCCTTACAAGGTCAAGCAATAGTTTGACCTATGCCACCCGCAACAACAAAGTTTACAAAGAAGTGAAAGCTATAAGCTACAATACGCAAATCTTCAAAGCCTCCTCCAACTTCCAAACTCCAACTCCTACTCCTTTGTTGAACTTTGTTTTAGTGTTGTAGTTTCATCTAAAGTTTAAATGAGATAAATGATAAATTTTTGGAAAGCTAATATAATTTTCTACTTCTCCTTTAAATTTCAACTTATTCTAACACTCTTTTAACCCCTTAAAAACTTGATTTATTGTGAAATGGTCAAATTTCTTATCTAAACTAATTTTAGCCTTTTCAATACTATTCAAACAACAATATGATATTTTTACTACTTGAAAAACTGAATTCTATATCATTTTGAGAAATTGCAATATGTTTCATGAAAATTTGTAATTGTTATCATTTTTGTTGCAAAAAATGAACATAAATGAATAAAAATAGCAATAACAATCCAAATTATTTGAAATTTTCTCAAAAGATAAAACTAGCAATGGAGATCAGCTTGATAAATTTTCAATCGGTTATTTTATTTCTTCCATCCACAATAGCCACACTAAACACCTTGAAGTTAAATTAAACTATCAAAGGAAATTTATCCTTTTATTTAATTGACGTACAAGAAATTTATATTTTGTGCTAGTAGAAAAATAAATTTTCTATTTATTTTTTATTTTTTCAATAATTTTGAAAGAAAAATAAAATTATTGTGATTTTTCAAAGCTAAAGGTGGAAATAAATCTATACCAATTACAATATATATTAGAATAATCTATAATTTTTATTGTAAATGAAGAGTGGAATGAAAAACATAATTTTATAATTTAAATTCAAAATACATTTAAAAAAAAGAAAATATGAATGAAAAGCACACCATATTTCGTTATTTGGATTTTAATACAAGGAGCTTTAAATTGCATTACTTTTTTCAATTTTCGACATTTCTCAAAACTTTATAATAGAATAGAAACAAAACTTGTGAAGCTTAGTTTTCATAGTTGAAATCAAATTCCATAAATAATTATTTTAAAAGTTGTAATTGAGGTTAATCAAGGTGCATCTACTTTTTGGATGCCTGCATGTTTAATGGTTAAACTCATGCTCTGATTGAGATTCTTCATCTTGAGACTCAAAGAAACCTTCTAGTCTGACATTGTATAATTTAAAATGAAAAACAAGGAATAAAAATATCAAATACGATGAAGCTCTCAAATGAATCCTTCTCTTTATAGTTGTTTAACATCACAATGAGAAGGTATCACCTTGAAGCCACTTCAAATGATGTCATCTTTCTTATCATATTATAAATATCAAAACTCATTTAAATAATGTAAATAGACATATTTATTACATAATGCTTACATTTGTAGCATGACAACAAGATTTAGAATGGCAAAGACAAGGTTCCAATAAGACTAATTGACAAGATGAATAAGATGCTTTCAAGATACGTATGGCACTTAAAATAGTGCTATGACAACTACATCCTCAAAACTCTTTACAAATATGACACAATATTTTAAGACGTGGACTTTGAGAATTTTGATTTCAACCCAAAAATTTTCCAAATGACACCAATAGTAGTAAGACTTAGACACTTAAGGCTCTAAAGGACCTAGAGACAAGCAACATAAGGATAGAAAAGCTTCAAGAAAAGTGACAAAAAAAGACACAAGATGCAAAGGACCTTCAAAACCTCTACAAATTTAATAAAATAACAAAAAAAATGACCAAAAAAAAAAAGTGCAAGAATTGTTAAGATTTTTGGCTAAGTGCCAAAATTCAAATATAAATTAGACCCAACAAACTCAAATATAATATTGTAGGTGTTTTAGAAGGAGAAGGGGTCTCATTTTTATAAACCATATAAAATCCATTTGTGAGCCCAATAATTGTCATTTGGACCTTAGGATTTTTTTTTTGCTTTTGCTCATTTTGACAATATTATACATTCAAAAAGACCTAAAAAATGCGTTAACATTGTATTAGTAGAAGTCTCTACGATCCTACAATTATAGTGTGTTATTTTTCTAAAGTCAAGAATTGTTCTAAGTACTTCCGTTTAATATTTATAAAGTTTCATTAGGTGTTTAGTATGTTGATTAGGAGTTTGGGATAAATTTGAGCCCTAGTAGACAAAGTCATAGAAAACACTTATTTTAGATTATTACCAAATTTACTTAAATTCACTTATTCACAAAGACTGTGTACTAAGGATAAGAGAGAGGTGTTCTAATTGAAAAACATGCTAAGAGCTCAATGGCAAAGTTGGTTTGTAAAGATTCCCTCATATAAAAATGATTGTTCCTTGGAGGAATTAAATACAAAAGGTAACGAATTTAGAGCTTTTTAGAATTGATGCAAGTACACATGTAAATTTGCAATTAGTATTTGAAAATACTCTAGAGGTTGCTCAAAAATTTTCATAATTTCTCGGATTGCAAAAGATAATTCTACAAGAAGTCAACCGCATTTACCAACAACTTGAAATTTATATAAATTATCAAAGTAGTGGTAACATTCCACAAAAAATTGGAATAGTGTATTTCAACTTAACCCTTCAGTGATTGGTTGACCACTTTTTGGCCAAATTTTGGATTCTTTGTCTTTTATAGCTCTCAATACAGGGTATTTGAAAAAACCTAAAGAATAATGCAAATAGAGCTTTAGCATGTGCTCCAAACAAATCTAGTTTCAACGAATTATATGCAGTAATGAGATAGTTGTGCTTGTCTAAAGACAAGAAAGACGGCTTGAGTCATACCTTCTAAGTCGCATATATATTTAGCAATTCATGTGATTTTATTTGAAATTGATGCCTAAAAACGATAGAAATGTTGCTTAGCAACCTCATAAATTGTAGAAACATCTTTCAAAAGTTATGGGCAATAATATGTTATGCTACTTCAATTGAAGGTTATTTCAGTGCATTGCACTTTGAAGATCACTCACAACAAATTGTGTTGTTAGATCATGTTCATTATTTGATCTTATCATAAATAAAGCCTACGCCATCAATTCCTACAGCCTAATCTAGAATTACTTCCTTGGAGTAGTGACAAAATTTCCCTTTTCCAAATTTGTATTCAAAAACTGCGCTCGCCCCTCAAATCAACCACAGTCACTAAAAGATTAAATAAGTACCCAATCTAATTTCAAGACATTCCAACACTAACAAGTATTAGAATTGGTGGTGGCAATAATTCTTAATGATTTTCAAAAACATTCGACAAGTTGATCAATATACCAAGCTCATACAATGTTCAAATGAAGTCAATTTTTACTTTCTTCTTACTATCTTGGACCTTCTAAACAACTTCAGCTAGTGAAAATCTTAAGAAAAGGCAAACTCCAACATTTGAGTTTTATACCATTTTATTAGTTTACAACACTATAAGAATCTGAAGTTTTTTGAATTATGAAAAAAAATGTACCATGACATTCCCTTGAATAGGGACCGTGTCATTTGTGATGTCTAAAAAAATTCCTTATAATTGACAAGCAAAAAAACTTATTAAAATCACAAAAACATGGTCTTCCAAGCTCTCCAAAATGCAACATCTAAACGCCACATAAGTGCTACATGGGCAAGGAGAGCCATGTAGGATTTTTTTAATCTAGCCCATTTAGAACATCGCCAGTGGTGACTCCGTAAAGCCGTTTCCTCGGCAGGTTAGCCGTGTGGCTCCCACCCCAATGTAGAACGACGGTTCAACAGGCATGCTATATCGGTATAGCCGTTGCAGGGCTCAGCAAAAACAGGCTCTCACGCTCTACTTTTTTTAGAAGTATTGAGCATTGTAGTCACCGCATTATCCGAATGTGAGTGCCAGCATGGCAACAGCTGAGAGTGTGCTAGTGGGAAAGGGGAAGAATTTTGTTGCCGTTGAGGAGAGGGCTGAGACTGCGCTCGCGCGGAAGGGGAAGAATTTCGTCGCCGTTGAGAGGGCTGACAGTGTGCTCGCGCGGAAGGGGAGGAATTTCATTGCTGTTGAGGAGAGGGCTGATAGTGTGCTCGTGCGGAAGGGGAGGAATTTCATCGCCATTGAGGAGAGGGCTGACAATGCGATCGCGCGGAAGGGGAAGAATTTTGTAGCCGATGAAGAGAGGCAGCTAGTTCGGAGTTTCCTACACGTCTCGCAGGACCCTGTGCAAGGGACTAGGCAGAAGATCGGCGCATTCTGGGATCGTGTGCACTCTCACTACTCGGAGCACAAGCCGAGCAGGAGAGAGGAGCGCCCTGCTCGTTCGTTGGAGACCAAATTTGGCGTGATCAAGCATGACGTGAGTAAGTTTGTAGGGGTTTATAAAACTGTGCTTAGTTTGAAAGAAAGTGGGTCGTCTTTAGATGATGTTCTTCAGCAGAGTTTGAATCTATTCAAGGTTAAGCATCCCAAACAGAGAGATTTCTTGTACCTGCATTGTTGGAGTATTTTGAAAGAAGTACCGTGGTGGTTTGAAGGTGCACAAGAAGCCCATCAGAGAGTGAAGAAAAGCATCCCAGTGCCATTGCCAATGAAGTGCAAGCAATCAATTCCTGCAAGTGCTTTAGAATCAGTTGATTTAGAGGAAGATTGCTTGGAGATTGAAGAAATCTCTTCAAAATAGCAACCGGTGTGGCCACAAGGGTCTCGGAGAGCAAAAGAGAAGGAGCGGGTTGAACGGACAAAAGAAGGGTCCCGGCGGAAGCAAGCGAAGGTAATGGCCGACATGGCGGCAGCAAATTTGGTCAAAGCGCGAGCATTGCAAGACCAAGCAGCAGTCCTTTTATTTAACATGCCCCGCGATGGAGCAATGGAGGATGATGCACGCCAATATTTTGAATTGCGTCGAGAAGAAGAGTTGGACCGGCTTCTCCAACGACGAAGTGACTGAAGGCAGGAAGAGGAGCGGCGAGCCCTTGCAGAGGCACTGCAAGCGGAGGAGCGCGCTACTCAAATCGGCAATGCCGTGAAGAGTCGCAAGGTGCCGAAGCCCTCCACCGCACCCACTTCGCCTAGGGTCGCCGCACCTAGGGTTAGCGCACATGCCGACTAGTAGGAGAGCCCAAGCCCAGTCGATGTGTAGGAGAGCCCGAGCCCAGTCGATGCAGGTCAGCTTGTGCTCATTGACAAATCTCCGATCGCCTCTGTTGCAGTAACCGACAGCAGCCCCGAAGATGAGCCTGTGCACATTGCCAAAGCCCCCATCGCCTCTGCTGCAGTAACTGAAACCAGCCCCAACAAGTCTGTGGTGCCTCCTTCCTTCATTGACCTCTCTTTGACTCGTCTAATGCCAATGCCTCTCATGCCTTCTAAATGTAGCTCAAATTCATTAGGTTTTTTGAGTCCCGATTTGAATTCATTCTAAAATTTTCAATTGTCTCAACCTCCAAATGTGAATTTTGTTCCTTCTAGATTTGTTGATAGAAATTTAGAATTTCAAAGGAGGATGCAATCCCCGTTTGCAAATTTAGCATATGCCAACTTTTTGGCACATTCTCGCTATGCTCGATTTACAAATGGAGATTTGGCTGGAGAAAGCCAAATAGACGGTGATTGTGGCTCTCAAGTTGGAGGGTAGGGCCACAGGCCTTACTAAACTTTTTAAACTTTGTTTTCATGCATAAGTGCTTCTGTTTTTAGTCTCCTCTAACTTTGCTCATGTAGCATGGATGTTGATATGTGTAAATGCTTTGTGCTTGCCTACAAGTCTATGAAAGATACTTGTTTTTTTTTAGGTTTTGTATCATGTTTTCATTTCTGTTCCACAACGGGTGGCACTGAATCCTAATCACCTTCAGAGAATTCGGAACCCTCGATCCCTAATCACCTTCAAAGAATTCGGACTCCCAATCCCTAATCACTTCAGAGATTCAGACCCCCAATCCCTAATCATTTCGGAAATTTGGAACTAATGCAATATTACTGCTAATGCTATGCGGTTTGTGGGCCAAGGTGCAATACAACTATGGCTTCAAGGGAAAAATCGTAACCAATAAGTCTAGCCCTTTCCCACGCGTTGAGAATGCCCTGTTCGTTCAGCATCGTTGAGCATAGGGGAAGTTACAAACTCCTCTCCTCAAAATCCGACTACTGTAACAGTACATAACTAATCAGGGTTGACATGACGTCCGGACGCGGACGCTGTGTCCGCAGCGTTCACTGACATTCGCGGTCCCCGCGGACGCAGCGTCCGTCGGGACCGCCCCGTCCGCCCCGTCTGTCCGCCCCGCCCGTCCGCCCCGCCCGCATTGACGGCCCTATTTCCCCTGACCGCCCTACCCAAATTGCCCCGCGGTCACTCCCTTAATCTTTAAACAATTAAATGTTAAATGAAGTGCAATAGTTCGCTTAAAACAATGTCTCTTATAAGTTGAAAGATTATAAAGTTTGACCATGAGTCCATGATAGTCTTGAAACTATGAAAAAATTCGAATTCATTTTCAGAAGGCAAACTAAAAAAGTTTGTGACTTCAAATATATATATATATACTATTTAAAAAATCGAGATCAACACAAATACAAACATAATCAATATGGGCAAAATGTATTCAATTTAATGTAGAATACCATACATTGTGCACATTTGGCTAATTGCACATTTGCACATATAATTTTTTTCATTCCAACTCTATATTTCTAAACTAATTTTTAATGCCTATATAACCTATTCAACTACTACTTCTGCACTACCAATCTAATATAAATGGCGGAAATGTTCATCTGGCATCGGCCAACGATATGTATTAGAAAATCGCGTAATTACATGGACCAAACTTGTATTTTCATCGTCAGTCTTCGAAAAAATGCGCTTCAAGTAAGCATAAAACACTTTTGCAAAGTCATGAAAGGCAAATTGTGTCGCACTAGGTGTTTTTCGTAGCAAATTGAAATACGCCTCTGACATGTTGTTTCCATTCATCCGCCGAGCAATTTTTCGAATGACATACTCTTCCAACTTACGTGAATACATCAGAATGACTTCCACATCTGTACCTGCTTTATGCAAATATGCAATACGTGGATCCACCTACCATCTCCTCTGCAAAGTTTGTTTCATCTCATCTGCTGATGTGAATATGTACAAAGACTTCATTGGCTGAGAAGCTAAGGTGGTCATGCCCCAATCGCAAACTCCAATATACACACGTGACTCATCCTCTGGAAAATGCAACAAGATGTTGTCCGGAGAAAGATCATTATGCAAATTTTCAACAAGATGCACTGTATACATTATATGCATAAACGCCCATGTCAACTCCATGTGCTTCTTCCGATATCATCCTAAATGGTGAGCTTTTACAACCTCCTTTTCGGTTGGATTCGTATACATCAAACGTATTTGAATGTTGTTTGGATAGTCCTTATCCATATTCAACATTTGTCGAAGAGTTCCACCATTCCACCAATACGCATAATCTTCACACGTCGTTTCGTGCACTACAGCAAATCGTATCACACCCGCGTGTGGAATTCGAATAGCCATTGATTCGTTTTGATGTTCTAACTTTGCAAGATCGGGTCGAATTTGGTGGTGAATGGATTTCTTTGCCGCAAATTTCCAATAAGGAAGTATTCCTGGACATCCTTCAATACGAACCTTTCGAATCGTTGCATATCCACCTCTCATCGTTCTATCATCAACAGCAATCACGCGTGCTGTATCTGGAAGTGCTATGAGGTGCCGTTTGGTCCTTTCCGCTTCAGCAACTCCATCATTGCTTTTCCACCAACCAATTGAACCAACTCGATTGTGCGTTTTGGCAAATGGAGCACATCGCCCCCTAAACAAGTCCGCTTTTAGAATCACTTCTTTAAACTGGACGTCATTGGGTCGATATTCCTTGCCATATTTAACCAAAATGACTTTGGAATTCCACAAAGTGTTATGAACCTTGTTCTCCAAACATTTGGTGAAGTACGTTTTATGCATTTCGTCATGCCACTTTGCCACATTCAATGCATCTAACAACATCTGTGTCATGTCTACCTTGAATTTAGACACGCACTCCTCTTGATATCTGATGTACTTATTGTTTAAAGACAATGTTGTTTCCGATTCATAAAATTGAACGATGCGCTTGATCATGAATTTCTTGCATTCTTCCGAAGGACTTTGGCGAGCTACCTCCAAGTTTGATGGTCCCTCTCCATGTTTAAGCTTCGCAACCTTCTTCTTCCCCTTCGTCATCGTGACAAATGAAACTGATGTAGATCAAATTTTTTAATTTGAAATTGAATTCACGAGCAAGTGTTCAAAAAATTGGCAACAAGGAGGTCTCAATAAACCACTCTTGCCTTGCTTCGGAAAGGAGCCAATGGAGGATGAACCACCAAGCTCTCCGCTCCACCTTGCATTCACAAGGGGCAAAGTAAAAGTGACAATGCGGACGACCTGTCCGCCCCTCTTATAAGGGCGGACGGCCCTAAACCGTCCGCCCGATCGGACGGGCCGGGGGTGGCGGACGGATCGGCCGTCCGCCTCCCCGAAATCCTAGAGCCCCGTCCACCCGATCGGACAGCCACGGGCGGACAAATCTGGCGTCTGTCCGATTGGACGGTCTGGGGGGGCGGACGCATCACCGTAACGGGGCGGACGGGTATCGGGGCGAACGGGGCGGACAGGGCGGACGCCGGATCCGATGGACAGGGCGGACGAGTATCGGGGCAGACGCCGGATCCGACGGACAGGGCGGACGGAAGACAGGGCGGACGGGTATCGAGGTGGATAGGGTCTGGGCGGACGGGGCGGACGGGGGTCTGGGCAGATGGGGCGAACAGGTATGAGGGCGGACGGGGTCTGGACGGATGGGGGTTTGGGCGGATGGGGCGGACGGGTACAAAGGCGGTCGGGGCGGTTTGACCCTAAAGCGATCCTAAACCCATATTTTGCACGATAAATAGAGGTCTTCATAGCACTGTATAGTTCAACTAACTTTTCATTCATTCAATGTAGAATTTGAAATTAAAAAAGGTAGCCTTCCTTTATGACCAAATTTATGAATTCTTGGTAAATGATATTTTTGTACAAAGATATGAGCTAAAATGTGCAAAAATTCACGAAAGGATTGCGACGTTTAATATATGTACCCAAATATTCACGTTGCATTGTATATAAAGCAATTGTAAGAAGGTAGTTGAATAAAAATTCTACTATTAAATTGAATTAGTTGACGTCTAATCATTTAGTAAACCGCTAAATGTCCAAGTCCTTGCAAGTGTGTTTTGGCTATCGAAAAAGAGCATGGACTTATAGTTATCCCCAATGAAGCAAATTGTTCTTTTTTCAAAATCTAACGGTATGGATGTTTAGCCCCTAAAGTTCTTTTCACTAAAAACACTTCAAAACTGCCATTAGTAGTGCAAATACCAAGTCTTAGAAGAAAAATACTTTGGGGCATATGTAACCGTAGGATCTTGTAGTAAATTAGTTGGAAAAGATGTGGAAAAAATTTTAGACAAATCCACCATTTGGATTGTAAGATATTAGATATTGAGTGTTTCATTTAAGGGGGCTATTCAATTATGTCTATTAATGAACAATTGGTAGGCTAACAAACCTAACTTAGCATGTATTTTAATATTTGTTGCAATTTTTTTAGGAATATTATAACATAATACTATTATAATATTCTTATAAATGATATAGTACTAAATCATTTCAAAGTCAACAACATTTGAATACAATCTGTCAATCTTGTCTTCCATACTCCTTTAATGATATATATATATATATATATATATATATATATATACATATATAAAATATATTAGATAAATCAACATGAACAAATCAATGATTATATATTTCATAGATCTATTCTTCATCAATCAAATAAGAGTGCATGTGCAAATATAGACAAAGATGGTTTCTCCATTTGTTCCCAAAAATTAAATAAACAAATAGAGAAAGATATGAAGTGAATGTTACTTGGAGAATTGAAGGGAAAGAAATTGAAGTACTCAATTGCATTTTATTAAATTGGAAAATTGCATGTGGATGGCATGAATTAATCTTCATAGATGCTAAACTCATACGAGTTGCATTTCAACATTTATGATTTATGCAATTGATTGAATTGAAAGCTCTTGTAATTACATTTTCAAATTTTCGATTCAATCATTCAAATTTGCAAGAGTGATTTATGATAGATTTATAACTTTAAATGTGAAAGCATTCAATGCCTTTATGCGTTTGTTCATCAATATATTAATTTTAAATAAATAATATCTATTTTTTATAACATATGCATAAACCATTACATTAAAAAAAACAAAAACTAAGAGCCAAGCCAAATAGGCTGGTCAAATGAAGAGAACAAGAGAACAAGAGAACAAGAGCCCTACGAGAAAGCAAAGGAAAAAAAAGAAAATATCAAAAGGATTCAAAGGAAGGAGCAAGATGCATTCTTGCAAGACCGTAGAATACATAATGTGATAATGATTTCAAAATCCAAATCCAAATATATTTTCTATTTCAATGAGAGTCAAAAATGAACTCCCCTGTTCTCAAAGATTGTACAATGTACACGTTATACAAAACGAACATATAACAAAAAGAGTAGAAGACATCGTTTATCATGATTGAAAACTGAAATGATTTTTTCTTTCTATGTAGAATATTTTATGAAATGTAACAATGTAGTTAATTATCATAGTAATTGGTAGAAATCTTTGTGCAATACATAGAAACATTTCATTCATGTGAAATTTTTTCATTTATTTAGGATTAAAATTGAAGTATTATACTCTACAAAGTACAAACCGAAAACAATATCATATACCTAAGTTCAAAAGTTTGCAATTGTTTCGTGAATTCATTTTGAAAACTCAAACGAAGAAATATTTTATAATCAATATCTTGTTCATTTGAATCATTTTAAAATTCGAATTCCGAATTCAATTCCTATTTATAATAGAAATTATGTTTGTCAATTTTTTAGATCTTTAAACAATGAATCCTCTTTTTTAAAATTAATATTTAAAACTATCTGAAATAAAAATATTGGAATTACCCTTCAAAATAAATATAGCACATGTATAAGTGTATAATGTATTCTACTCAACCAACTCAAGTAACGAATTTTTCTATGTTTTTAAGGAAAAGTATAGCCATATATGATTTGAAAGTTAAAACATTGATTCTTTTTCTTTGTTTTCAAATCTAATCAAAATTTCATTAAAAAATATGAAAGACTCGATGTTCATTTGAAGATCGTGATGCACTTCTAATAAGAAAACACAACCTTTCATTAAATATCATGAGGTTGAAATCCATTAAACTGTTATTCTAATTATGTATTGGGGCCTTTTTTTTAAATTTCATTTGCTTATGATGAAAAAGGAATTGATTATTTCTGCAAAACATTTGATTTCCTAATGAACTTTAAAAAAATCCCCACCATCTTCAGATCTTCTCAAAACCTATTTAGAAGGATAATATGAGTAAATAATCCAAACATATTCAACTTAACCACATTCCCCTCATTCGTAAAACAATTTAGGGGAGAAAAGAAAAGGTTTAGGGTAATTAGGGTATAGGGTTTAGGGTTTACATTTTTTTTTAAAAATGATAAATCAATTACATTGATCCTCATTTAGCAGTGATTATTAGGCTATTTTTTTTGGAAATGTTACCGCTCTTTTTGAGTAATATCAGCCTCATAGGATGCTCCAATGGACAGCTGGGCGGACGCCGTCGGCGGTCAGTGTTTAAGTGGGGCGGTCGGCGTGTCCAAAGCACGGACGGTGTCGGAAGGCGGACAGTGCGGATAGTCCTGTCCGACCACCCCGTCCGCTCCGTCCGTCCGCCCCCGTCCGGCCTGTCCGCCCGTCCGCTTCAGCCTCGTCCGGGCCGTTGCTTGTTTTTGAATGGAAACCCTAAAAATGAACCTTTAATTTTCTGGAGGGGACTATAAATGTTAGAAGAGAAGCTTTGGTATTCACTCTCGAAAAATCGAACACTAAGATTTCCAAGGGCTATGAGCTTCAATTTATTGAGTCTCTTGCTTGGTAATGCATAGTTCGGTGGACGGGGAGGCTTTGATTTTCAAAGCTTTGTGTGACTAATTTCATTGATATTGTATACATTGTCACGTTGTGGATTTCAAATTTAAAACATTTTATTGGTTTCTTTTGAAATTGAGGTAAAACATACACTTGTCAATATGGTGGCCAAACCGACGGGGGATTTTTCTCCTTGGTTTAGTGTGCAAGAGGGTGGTAAAGTAAAATGTAGGCTTTGCAAAGCGAGCATGTCAAGGAAGCTCAGCCATATGTTCAGCCACTTAGGCTATTCTGGGCCTGGAAGTGTACGTGATATAGGAGTGAGCCTTTGTCCACGATTATCAATGGCAGTTCGAGATTTATTTCGGCATTGTGAAGGAGTTTTTCCAAAATGCGTTGTAATGGACAATGTGGATGGCAACCCTGGCCCTTCAGATGTCTAAGAGTTTTCGGCCGGAAAGGCTGTGTCGCATTCTGACCACGAAGATTCTTGTCCAGCGTCCAAAGAAATGGTATCAATGGTATATACCACAACTGAAATGACTTTGAGTACGGAAGCTTCTGGTGAACGTAAAACCCCGAGGACATCAAGTTCTAGGCCTCAGAGGCAAGGCAACTTAGTGAATGGGTTTGAAGAAGGTCATAGACGCAAATTACATTCAGTGTGGGCAAACATACCATTTTTCGTGGCTCGAAATTCAGCTTTTAAAGAAGCAGTGAAGAAAACGGCTGCGTTTGGTAGGCCATACATTCCTCCTTCATACCACGACCTTCGGTACAAATTGTTGAATGAGGCGAAGACCAACATTCAGACACAGTTGAATGCACGGACTGAAGATAGCATTTGAAAATTTGGAGCAACATTGTCCATTGATGGATGGAGCTCAGTGACTAATCGACCTCTCATCAATGCCATGCTTGTATCATCCGCAGGTGCAGAATTTCTTGGATCTGTGGATACAAGTGGTTGTGAAAAAAATGCGGAGTACTTGGCAACTGTGTTAGAAAAGTTCATTGAACAAGTGGGGTTCAAGAACGTCGTGTTAATAACTACGGATAATGCTCCCGTGAATCCGTCCACATGGGATGTAATATCTGCAAAATATCCTCATATTTTTTACCAAGGGTGCGTTGTACATGCATTGAATTTGTTGTTAAAGGATTGGGCTGCACAGAAATGGATTGCTTCCAAATTGGATAAAGGAGTTCTTGTAGCTAAATTTATCAGGAAGAGACATATGCCGCTAGCTCTATTGCGAAAGTATTCGTCAAATCTTGGTCTTTTGATGCCTAGGGATACAAGGTTCGCTTCTAAATTTATCATGATGGAGCGTTTGACAAAATTGAGAGGAGCATTGGAACAAACGGTGGTAGATCCGCAATGGGTTGAGTATGTATATACTCTCAAAAAGAAATGTGGAGCCAAAGTCCAATCAAAAGACTTGATCTTAGCGGTGAAGAAATTTGTTCTTGATGACCATTTTTGGAATCGGTCCATCAATTATGTGGAGATGGTTGAACCAATCATATGTGCACTCCGCGATTTGGATTCAAAATCACCATGCATGGGGAAGGTGTTGCATATCATGAGTAAGTTAGAGAAGCACGTGAACGGATTACAAAGTCTACCATTTTGTTTGCTAGAAGAACTTGCAATTCCATTGGTATAGTCTTTTTATACTCGAAGAAGAATGGTGGACAACGATCTCCAATCAGCCGCAGCTCTTTTGAATCCATACCTTCTTCATGACAAAGAGCTAGTGGATGACGCAGATGCAATGTCAGGATGTAAGAAAGTTTTGGAGAGAATATGTAAACCGGATGAATATGCAGCAGTGGTGAAGGAATTTGTAGCTTTTCGACACAAGGAACCTCCATTCCACAATATGTTGAATTCGGGAGATCAAATGTTGTCCGCACATGCTTGGTGGGATTTTGAAGGTGCATGTGGCAAGTTTATAGCTCCATTAGCGAAGACGATATTAGCTCAACCGGTGTCATCATCTTCATGTGAACGGAATTGGAGCAACTATTCTTTTGTTCACAACAAATCTCGAAATAAATTGAAGCCGGAGAGAGCAGCGGATTTGGTGTACGTGTATACCAATTCCAAAGTATTAAACGCATCGAAAGAAAAAGATGAAAAAAAATGGTATAATGATAATGTGGATCCGATGGAATCAGAGGATTCAGATAGGCCGACGTTAGAAGACGATGATGATGATGATGACGAGGATTTAGAAAGGGCCCTTTCAATTGTAGATGGCGGAGATGACTTCAATCGTGCGACAGCATGGAGAGATGAAGACGTTATGGAAGGCTTTCCCGATTTGGTGAATGATACGTATGATTATCATCTAAACCGCAAGGATGTCGTTCCCGACAATGTAAACGATGCATATACCTTTTGTGAAGACGAGGACAATGTAGGGATACAGGCGAATCTACCTTCTTTAACTGCATATTGCAATAGAATGGGATTCTTGAATAGTGAAAACATTCTATCGGAAAAGGCAAACGCTATTGCTAAAAAGGTGAAAATCAATGAGAATGCTATTGGTGATGATGGGAGAAATGAAGAAGTTTTAATTTCTCAATCTCTATCTGTGGCATTAAATGTAGTGCAAGAAAACGACAAAAGAGAAGATGCGGTCATGGAGGTGGACGTTCCAAAAGATGTGGGCAACAATAGTGGTGATGAGGGGGAACCAAATATTGCGGTACAGAAAAATAATGATTCACTTGGGATGGTAGTCACAAATTCGGCAATTGTGAAGAGTGATAAAGGAAAAGAGCCAATGAAGTCAATTTTTGAAGTACCGAGATCTAGTGCTCTTCCACCAATACCGTTGAAGTCTGTTAGCACACGATTGAATGATTCTCAGAGCTTTGGATATGGAAAACGCCTAATGAACATTTCCAAAGAAATTTCTACATGCGGTAATCTACGGAAAGTAGCGTCATCACCTACAAGCCTAAGTGATACGGATAGTGATCGGATGCCATTGGCATCTTTGCATGCTCGCATTTTAGGAAAAGGAATGGTGCAAGAACCCATCAAATCAACAAACGGCACTCTATTACTTCAAAAGAAAGCCAAAGTGGAGATAACCGTTCATGGACATGTCGACCCTACATCGAGATTGATGGTTCAAGAATCGAGTAACGTGAAAGCGAAAAGAGAAATGCAACCTTTTGCTATCTCTCCAGTGAAGAATAGGACCCCTCTTGATGAAAATGTTGCTACTTTGTCAAATAGAAAGAAAAGAAAGGTTCCTATTCAAAAAGCCTTTAATCGTTCTATCAAAGTAAAAAAAGAAAAATTAAATTCGAAAGAAGGGAGTAAACCTATTTCGAGAGAAGACTTGAAGGAGACAACAATACTTGATTCCAACAATGAAGATGACTCCGATAATGAAGATTTTGAACGGAGAGCTGCAAGAGAAAGTAGTGGGGCTGAGGTTAGAGGAGATGTGGATTGGCATCCATAGGAATTGTGGAGATGTGAATTTAGATGTTTGATTGTTTAGTTGCTCATGATATATGGAGCTCATGTTAACAAATAACAATGGTTTCTTCAATCATTTTATTATAAAATTGTTTGTTTATTGATGATATACATCTCACTGGATTTTAAAGTGATTTTGTTTCTAAATCAAAATGAAATTCAACAAAAAAAATTAAAAATATATTTCATATTTTAGCTTTTACATAAATAGTGATATACAACTCTATTGAATCGCAATTGCAATATAAGAAAAATCAAAATCAAAATGACTTCACTCTCAATCCCTCATTGGTGAAAACAATCAAAACAGAAAACTCAAAACGGGTTTTCTAAGCCGCCCCGTCCGTCCGCCCCGTCCGTCCACCCCGCCCGTCCACCTTCCGACGGCGGGAGGGACGCTGCGTCCGCTAGCGTCCGTGCGTTCGGAAAACGGACGCTATTTTGGGGCAGACATAGAGATTCGTCAACCTTGTAACTAATGCACAAGGACTCCGAATGCTACGATCCGCCTACCCATGGAAGTACAAAGACAAAGATGAACAAAAGCAAAGTGCTAATGTAGGATAAGAGTAGAGTTACCAACAAGAATTGGACAACAATATAAGCGGTTCAATGGAGCATGCATCAATCTTGTTTTCTTCCATGTTCCGTGTTTCCTCCTCCAATACTCCCATACAATAATAACAATGCACCATCACTATAGTACAAGCAAGACTCAAGAGGAATGCAAGGGTACTTTGAAAGACAAATGGTTTTATAACACAAGAATCCTAAATTGCAATTTGGAAGTACAATGAATCTTTCCTGTGGGATATATATGAAGTTTTGAAACACATTGTGCAAAAACATGGTTCAAGTAACACTTGTTAAGTCACTGTAGATCATGTACTAAACAACAATACCAAAATCAAATAATTGTGTTACCCTTTGTGGCCCACAAGTGTTCTATGATGTCGTTCCTCAAACTGAAATGAGCCACTTGATCTTCCATGTAGATTGTACAATCGCAGACTTCAGTGAAAGACATATGTTGTCACGTACGCCCCATTGGAACCTCTTGTTCAAAACATGGTTCCAAATCCAATGAAGATTCGTCTTGTATCATCATATTGTGCATGATTATGCACGCTTGCATGATATCATTCATTGTATCTAGGTCCCATTGTCGGCACGATTGCTTGATAATTGCCCATCGTGCTTGGAGTACGCCAAATGCTCGTTTGACGTCCTTTCTCACGGCTTCTTGCATTGTTGCAAAGTGAGTGTTTTTCTCTCCTTGGGGTTCGTAGATGATTTGCACAAAGCAAGCCCAAGGAGGATAGATACAATCACAAAGCAAATAATATCTAGGATAAGTTTTGCCATTCACAATGAAAGATAAGTTGCAACCCTCATTACCCAATAATTCTAGCAAAAGAGGGGATCTATCTAGAACATTGATTTCGTTGTTGGCTCCTGGTAAGCCAAAAAAACAATGCCAAATCCATAGGGATTGGTCTGCAACCACCTCAAGAATCACTGAGCGATTCTTGTCTTTATTTTGGAATTGCCCTTGCTACGCAACAGGGCAATTCTTCCACATCCAATGCATGCAATTAAGTGATCTAAACATGCCTGGAAACCCACGTAGAGAATTGATTTCCATTTGCTTTTGGAAATCAGCAACCGTAGGCCGTCTCAAGAATTCTTCTTGAAAACAACCCCGAATTGCATGGACAAACCGCTTCAAAGATTCTTGAGCAGTACTCTCACCGATTCTACAATATTCATCCGTGCCATCAGCCGCTATGCCATATACAAGCATGCGCAATGTGGATGTACATTTCTGCAAAGAAGAGAGGCCAAGTCTCCCAGCAGCATCTCTTCTTTGCACAAAGTATGGGTCAAAAGTAGAAACAGCATCTACAATCTTGAGAAATAATTCTCGACGCATCCTAAATCTGTATCTAAACTTCACAGGACCGTACACAGGGTTTGAAGCAAAGTAATCACGCACCAAATGAGAATACCACAATTCCCTATCTCTCTTAACAAAAACTCTACCGTATTGGCTCCCAACTTGTCGTGTTTGCAATTCCTCATCAGTATCAGAATTGTAATCACTCAAACCAAGCATGAATACCTCATTGTCATCATCAGAGCTGTTGTTGGCATCATGAAATGCTTGATGTACCTTCTCTTTCCGGCACTCCATAGCTCCGTTCAATCACAGCAGAAAACTTGCAACCCCACCTAGTCTCACCAAAAACTTCACAATCTCAAGAAATTCGGAATCCCCTCTCAATTGCAACAGAAGCTCGCAATCTCAAAAAAATCGGAACCCCCTCTCAATTGCAACAGAAGCTCGCAATCTCAAAAAATTCTTAAACCCCTCCTAGTCGCAGCAAGAGTCACAGCAGAGACTACGTTCGCATTTCAAAATTGCAAGGCCTGTCCACCTTGACTGCCACGTCTGTCCCATTTGCCACGTTTACAAAATTTACAGCGCCGCTGCTGGGTGCTTTAACTCCGAACCTGCCACTGCACATTGCAGAGTTTGTATCTGACGCGTAATAGAGCCCGGCAGTGCAGATTTTATTGAATCACCACTGGCGATGCTCTTATAACATGGCATTTGACATGGCACTTCAAGTACTGGTGGAAAAATGATGATGTGGCATGTTTAATCAATATACTTTTATGTTGTTTGAAATTTTAATGCTGTTTTTTGAGACATCAATTAGTGCATACCATAGGATAGGTGCAAGAAAGGGCGGTCCTATTTTCCATCACACTTTGAGTTGCAAAGTTTAATTTGGCTATAACATTTGGAGAATGAAGTCAACGTACTTGAATTTTTTTATTGGAGATGACCAACTTGTTCTTAAAGAGAATGATTATTTTTCAAAAAAATTCAAAAAAAAATTTTATAATTAAATTTCAATTAAGCTAATTTGTCATACTTTGTGATTTAGGATTTTTTTAGTATTGTGGAATATCCATAATTAATGATGTAGAGCTTAAATTTTAGTGGAGTATTTCCACATTACGGTGGCATGTGACCATTGAAAAGAGCTTAAAAAAATATTATTTTATGTCATCCACATGCAATTAATTAAAGGTCCTTTGTACGTACACTTTTGAACAATGAAGATGGTTTTGGCTTCATTTTTTTTTTTATGAAATCTAATTAGTATCAAGTCCTCAAAAATGGCCAATTTTTCATGATTTTTTATTAATTTATACTTCATTGTATCTATTTTATGCGATAATCTGGGGTTTTTTTCAATCAATAATATTTCAATACTACAAGTACTCATAATACTCAAAACGATACTCATAGCCATCAATTTTTTTTTATCAATGGTTGAGATTATTTTGTTTTATACTACTCATAGTATTGAGCGCAAAAACTACAATTTTGCCAAAATGCTACAAAAAGCGAACATCCTTTCTTGCAACTACCCCATATGTGTAGGGCAAGGCCAACAAAAAATAATTAGTTAAAAGAAATTAAAAAAATAAAATAAAAACAACAAGAAAAATTGGAGAATTCACCAAGAATTAAAGAAAACTTACCATCTACTATTAAGAAAAAATTTGATGGCAAAATGAAGGAATTCTTTCATTGAAAATTAGTGAGGATGAAAATTACAAAGGTCATATTTGTATCTATTCTTTGTCTATAGTGAGACAAAAGATATGGAATAATTAGAATATAGAAACTTGGCCATTGTACTTTTTGACATTGTTTCAAATATTTAGACGTTGATTGAGATATTCTACTATTATTTTAAGCATCTCAATGTTGTTTATGACATCTAAATCATGTTGTTTGAGATATTTTACATCAAATACAGTTCTTGCTATATATATCCCATATGGATTGTTTCACTTCCTACCACCTTACTTGTATAAAGGTCCTCTCTTTTCATCCATAGTGCTCATTCATTCATTTTTTTTTTTGCAAAGCATGCCATGTGGCTACCTTTCTCCTAAATTTTTCACATATAGTCAACATTTTACTATAGATTGTAGTAATTTTATTAACTTATCCATAGTCAAAATGGGTCTATTTGCAAATGTGGTGGTCTATGTTATTTTGGCCACCCCAAAGAACATCAATATAACTTCAGTCATATCAAATAAAACATCAACGTCCATAATAACATCAACTTGGAATTTTGTAGTTTTACAACAATTTTTTCTGCAATGTCTATAGAAATCTACCTTGTCAAGCCAAATGTCCTTTACAATCTTTATATTTTATTGGATATCATGTGTTAGTGGTCAAACACAAATAAAACATGGATTTTTTATAGTGCAATTTGATGGCTTTTGCTTCCAAAATAGTCTAGAAAATTGGTGCTAGGGTGTAATTTAAGTCTTTTAAAGACAATGGCACAATCAATTTGGCATATAGAGCATTTCTCCAAAAGTTAGAAAGAATGCAACAATAGTATAGAATTTGGATTTTTTGTTAAATGGTTTTCACGTAGGAGTAATTTTAGGTATATGAGGGGAGAAAGGAGCCTTTGAAATGCACAAAAGGCCTCTTCTCCTCACTTTGTAGCCCTTTTCTTTTAGTATTTGCCCATCTATGGCTTAGTTGTTGGAATTTTTGATGTTTTGCAAAATAATTTATTGTTCTTGTGTTTTGGGCATTTTGCTCATGGTTTTCAAAGCTTTGTGGTATCTTATTATTTATTTCAAAGAACATTTGGGTCCCTTTGAATATTAGCCTTTTTTTTGTGCTTTCGGGTGGTTTAGTCCCCTCGAATTGGCGGTTTTCTCACTAGAAGAAAAGCATGTCCGAGCTAATAAAAAACATCATGTGAAATTTGTTGAAAACCCTGTTTGTTTTTTAACAAATTTTACATGATGTTTTTTGTTGAAGTCGATATACTTTTCTTCTAGTGTCTTGAATTATTGGTTATGGTGTTATGTCTACTAATAAATACCACCACTATAAAAATCTATGTTATTGGTTGTGTTTGATCATTAAAATGTGATGTTTAACAAAACATTAAGATGTTTAAGGGCATCTAGACTAACGAGATAGATTTTTCTAGACAATGGGGAGAAAATTGGTGCGCTATTATAAATCTAAGTTGATGTTACCATTGATGTTGATGTTACCATTGATGTTGATGTTTTATTTGACATGACTAAAGATTATACTAATGTTTTTGGAACGTCCAAAAAAACATAGATTGCCATGCTACCAAGTAGATCCATTTTGACTATGGATAAGTCAACAAAATTACTACAATCTACAGTAAAATGCCAATTGACCATTAAAAAAGAAAGTTATGGATGGATGAGCACTATGAATGAAAAGAAATGATCTTCATACAAATAGGGTGGTAACAAGTGAAACAATTTGTATGGGATATATACAACAAGAATTATGTTCAATATAAAATGTCTGAAACAACATTTGAACATTTGAAACAATGTCAAGATGTACAATAGCCAAGTTTCCATATTCTAGTTATCCCATATCTTTTCTCTCACCATGGACGGAGAATGGATACAAATATGACCTTTGTAATCTTCATTCTTACTAATTTTTAATGAAAAAATTCCTTCATTTTACCATCAAAAATTCTTTTGATGGTAGATAGTAAGTTTTCTTTAATTTTGGTGAACTCAATAATTCAGTGGTTTATTTTATTTTAAATTTTATTTAAATAATTATTTTTTTGTTGATTTTGCCTCATGAGTAGGATATGCACCTATTGATGTCTCAAAACACATATAAATTGATGTTTCAAAAAGCAATATTAAAATTTTCAAATGACATAAAAGTATGCTAACTAGGCATGCCGCATCATCATTTTCCCGCTATCACATTAAGAATCATGTCATAAAGGAACTAGATGAAAAAAATTCCTTTGTGGCTCTCCTCACCTGCCTAGCACTTACATGGTATCTAGATGTTGCATTTTAGAGAACTTAGAAGACCATGTTTTTGTTACGTTAAAAAAAACCCTCAAATTGGGCATGTTTTTTGTGATTTTACCACATTTTTGGCCTGTCAATTATAACAGATTCTAGGTGACATCAACGTTGATCTCTTTCTTGTCTAATTCTACGTTTTAGCTCGTTTCCTACAATGTTAAAAAGAATTGGTTTCTTATAGTGCACCTAAATTTTGTTGAAGAGACATTCACAAGAGAGTTGTTGCAAATCTCCCCTTGAAGTTTTACCATTGGAATTCATGATTTGTGTAAGTCATCGAGTCATTTAGGAGGTGAAGTTTGTTGCAATTCTCCAAAGTCCTGCAATTTGTATTGTTTAAGTGTTATTGTTCTGTTTCTAACTAGATACTCTAAGTTCTCACTAACCCCTTTTGCGTTTTGTCTTAAAAAGTGATGCTCAACTTCGGGATGCAAGTTATGTTTACAAGAACATCATTTAGATTCCAAATTTAATGAAAGTTACTTTTAAAAAAAAAATTATTTCGTATATCACCAATGAATCAAGGCTAGGACCAGAGGAATAATATTACTTTAGAGGAATTATTGACAATCATACAAAAGTTCACTTTATAGAAGTTTCTCCTATATCTTGTTGGTGAGAAGTAATGCCTTAGTTTGCTCCCACTGTAACCACACTCATCATGCCTCAAAATTCCTCCTTTAGCAACATTTCCTAACAATAAGAGTTTTAATTTCCCCATCAAAACCAAGCGAATGAAGTTGGATTACAAATACTAGTAGCAATCAATTGGCACTATTAATAGACTTTGTTAACCCAAACAAGTTCAACAAACTCAACCTTCCCAAAATATTTACACCCATAATCAACACTACCCAAAATGTGACACCTATATTTGAATCAAAAAGCAGCACAAAAACCTTAATATTGATTACACAAGATGCAGAAAATCAAAACATGAGTTTATGAGGGTTTAGTGTTGAATTTTTGTGCACAGAGAGAAATCACTTCAAAAATTCATAACTTATTCATACAATGTCCAAATAATGCATTGGAATCCAGTTTTGATTGGCAATTGGATCCGATAAGAGTAATTTCTGTTTAATAATAGTAAGTACGCTCGTGTGTAATTAGTGACGATTGTAGGTGTGCATACCTTCACTATCCATGAGAGTATTTTAAGTTCATTTTGTTTCTGTCTCAGTGAGGCGATGCAGCAGAAGCTTTCGCACTCAGCATCCCGACGTAGTTTTCGAAGTTCTTCCTGGATGATCCTCCAGATGCCAAAGCTCTTTGAGCATTCACTTTCATTGTCTGCATATTTTCTCGAATGATTCGACCTTCTTCCTCCTGCATCAGCCTGCACACTTTCTTCTCTATTTCCGCCTTTCGAACTCGCCGTATAATTCTGCCATGCTCCCCAAGGTCCTGCTCTGGATCTATGGGCTCTCGCTCCAACTCTATCGCCAGTCTTGCAGTGTCCACCAAGAACCTGCAGCAGTTGTGCCGAATCCTTACAATTTATTTCAGAAGTGCAATTGAGCCGTGCAACTAAGAGTCTAGAACAAGGTATTAAACTCAAATCTGGAGCTTGTAGCATTAATATCTCGATGGAGATGTTAAGATTGTAAGAAAATCTTAGAAAATTACTTGACAAAATAGAAACTGGAAAGAGGGGAATAGTTATAGCTATTCATGCACGTTTTCTTGAATGGTTGCCTTCCACTAACGGACTATAAGTCTTCATTTGAGTAATTTCCACTGGTGCTTCGTGAAAATTAACTTCAGTTGAAAGTAGTGATTTCTCTATGATACTTTGTGCCTGCGTTTCTTTATCCCTCGTAAAAATTTGTAGAAAGAAATAGAAAGAAATTGAACACGTAAGATAATCACACCTGAAATCTTCCAAACAAGCGTTTGAGCATGGTTCCAATTACTAAATTGTCTAAGTTTTGTTGAGTCTTGTTGAGAGTCAAAAGTGGATTCTAGATTCTCGTAGATTGTATGGTGTGGACATAAAATGAATAATAACTGTGAACTTTCAAAGTACTAATAAGAGTCTAGAGGCAATGCATATTAGGCAAGAATCGTAGAGGTCAGTTTTGGAAACACATCGCAATTAGCTGCAATTAAGATACTACGGTTCGTAAAGCATAATTCACGGGCTTAGACATTGTGTACATACGAGGGATGAGATTCATACAAGTAACTGATTGAAGCCAAAAATGAGATTCTGCAGAGATCTTTACAAGAATCTTGA
The DNA here is from genome assembly GCA_963969395.1 of Pseudoscleropodium purum. Classification (NCBI taxonomy): domain Eukaryota; kingdom Viridiplantae; phylum Streptophyta; class Bryopsida; order Hypnales; family Brachytheciaceae; genus Pseudoscleropodium; species Pseudoscleropodium purum. Next base: position 5,330,612 of record OZ017799.1, read on the forward strand.
GCAATGATAATCGTGGCCGTGTACTAACCGGTTGCTGATGTTTTGGTCCGCATAAAAGGGCCATGTAAGCATTGGAACGCCTGCGCACACACTGTCCAAGACAGAATTCCACCCGCAATGGCTAAGAAAGCCCGCAGTTGCAACATGATTCAAAATTCTTCTTTGCGGCGCCCAGCCTGAGTAGCACATCCCTCTTCCCTTGATCCGCTCCTCAAATCCTAGTTCCAAGCAAGAGTCACGCAAAGAGTTGAAAAGAGCTCCGGGTCTTTCAAAGGGCTGGTGAGAGTCTATATATTCAAGATCCCACAACCACTAAAAATGCATAGCATAGTGGAGCAAGGACAATAACTACTTTGAATTCTCCCTTTTCGAGGATTAATAATCATAAGAATCACACATGTACAACCTGGATACTATTTGGCAAATTTAGAGTGAGATCAATCCAAAATCATTGATTCTAGAAACTCAATATTTGCCATAGCCTAAGCAGAACATGTCTGACTTCATGCATTCAGACGAAACACCAATATACTAAATAGATGTTCAGCTAGTGTAAATCCTTTTGATCAATATGTTGATAAAGCAATTTCAGAACATCAATTAAAAATAATAATTATCAATGCGGAAACTATGCTCAATCGCAAAAGTGACAATTTTGGGTGTCTAAGCCCACTTGCTTATGTTCTTGGATGACCAAGTAGCTATGTATGGGTCAAGGCACCGAACCCACTCTAAATCCTGCTGACCATACCTTTTTTTTTGGCCATGCCAAATTGCACCATTTCAAAATAAATATCAACTTTTTGCCAAATGAAAATAGTCTTTTTTCTTAATTTTCTTTTTCTTTTCGTCAAAATTTTCCCGTTCTACTTAAAATGTGGAGGAACTTGCCAATTCTAGATTAAAAAAAAGTGCATGAACATAATCTAAAAGTGTAATTTAGGTCCAAGAGATGAATGAATGTAGAATTACAGAGCTTCACCAAAAAAATCGGTGATCGCCGTGATCGCCATGATCGCCATCTCGGCACTTTCTCAAAAAAATTTGAATAAAGGCCTGTTGCTGATCGAGGGCCTTACAACATGAAATAGCCCCGACCACAGAAATTCTCGTTAAGATTTTCTTCTACAATTTCAAAGACCAGTTAAAATATCTACAAACAGGGTTTTTCTCACCTGGGGGCAGATAATCAGTCATGCAAGGAGAGGCAGCTCCGGCGGCCGTATCATCAATCGGCTCCGAGTCCGGAGGCCGCACAATCCACAAGAAGGGCTGACCACTTGCTTCCAACGCCATCGCCATCTCCAGCAGCTGGGCTGCCTGGTGAGTGGAATGGCTTCCAAAGCACACGTACAACACCGAAGAAGGTTTCTGAGTGTTTAGCCAAAGTATACACGGGTCTCTTTCCTCAACAACATGGTGTTCATGCTGGTTTTGGCTAGTTTTGGTAATATCAGACTCTGGCAGAAGTGGACCAATATCAAACAGGTATTTTATCTACACAAGTGCCACAACAATCACATCAGAAGCAGAGTTGTCATATTATACGGGATTGGGCGGTCTTCTTGTCCTAGGACAAAAGTATTCGTTGAATATTATATGAGTATGGGGTACGACAAGCAATGCGCTCTATGGATATGGTTTTGGAGGAGCAAGATGAGGGGAAGCAAATTTCATCAACACGAGCTACATGTACAATGAAGTAGTAAGAAAGTCTGAGGAAGATTCTTATGTAGTGCGTTTGTTACTACTTGAAAACGGAGCTTTAACTCCTAAAGTGTAATAAGCTACAACTACACTATGAAATATGTTCGGGAGACTCTCATGGTTTATTGTAGCTACACAGCAAAGGGACAGAGCCTCTTGTAGTGTTGCCTCTTGTAGTTAGCAGGCAGTGACCACGGTGATTTCGAACACCAGACTTGGCATTTTATATGAAGGCAGAAATATTCTGAACTGTAAATAAAGCATGAGAGAGCAGAGACTGACCTGCACTCCAGGATTACCGATCACTTTGGTTCGCACGGCATCAATGACTTGATGTTCCAAATCGTAGAAGCTGTTACTCAAAACCACGTCCGCCGCGCTATGTCGATGCTCGTTGTACTTCATCCACTCGAAGGTCTCGGCAAACAGGTACATGGACGGCAGGTCCGCAGGCTGCAGGGGGGGCAGACCGGGAATGTCCGTTATGGGAATGTCCTGCGTTGCTGGGGTCACTGGGGCTCGGCCTTCTCGAGCAAGTCGTTCTGACTGAATGCCAAACACAAGTCAGACAATGTTACACCACTCATTGGATTGCGAAATGGATCCCTAAAATATTATTAGAATGTTCACAGAAGCCAAGAAACATCCCATCGCTCAATGGATTGCAATAACAGGCAGCTCTGTATGAGCAGTTTTCACTCAGGGATTCAATATGAGCTGCCTACTATCAGAATGTAACCAAAAGTCAATGGATTGCAATCACAGGCAGCTCAGATTGAATCCCCTTTGAGCTGCCTGTGAATCTGCATACCTAAAATAATATCAGAAAGCTAACAAAAGCCAAAAAAACATTCCATCGCTCGATGAATTGCAATCACAGGCAGCTCATCTTGAATCCCGGGTGTGAAAAATGTAAATAGGGGTTCAGGGTCGCACGGCTGGTGCGGGTCTGTCGATCATGTGAAAACCTTTTTCACTTCGGGGATTCAATACGAGCTGCCTGCGAATATACATACCTATAATATTATCAGAATTTTATCGAAGGAAAAATTCGGAATGTTTATGGCAAAGCTCGTTGCATATAGATTACCCTGCCGGTCACTCTGTCTTGGGCATTGCACTTTGCTGTGCATCCAGCAAGGGTTCCCTGATAGTATACCCGCTGTTCCCCTCGTGGGATTTTGCCAGGAAATGAGCGAAATCTAGTAGGGGTTGTCAAAGTTTGCAATTTCACCTGTGAGATTTTGAAATTTGCTTCCAAATCCAATTTTGGAAACAAACTTGCAAACTCTATGAAAAGAACTGCGAGATTTGAAAGGACTTAGTACTTAAAAGGCTTAATTAAGACGCACTTGACCAAGGTTGGGAAAGGAGAGGCTCGACCAATCAGCATGAAACCCTTTTGCCTTGCACCTGCCTTGCTACCTCAACACTCTTCTCAATCCAATGTTGTGTCTAGCCACTGATTGACTTTTGGAGCTTTGTGTAGAAGGATGTCACAAATTTGGTGCCCAGACTCACGCCAAATTAACAAAATGGACGATGACCCAAGAATGAAAGGAATATACACCTGCAATGCAATGGAGAGACAAGCCGCAGGCGAGACATACAACAAATGCTTCTCAATCTTGAGCTTCTGCGCCGCGTCTTGCGCCCAGCAATAGTCTTTGTCGTGCAGCACACACACAGGAAACCCCCCTTCGGAGTCCCCCATCTCCGTAATCACTTTTACCAAGAGCTCCACCGCTTTGCTTCTCCCAGCTGGTGTATTCCACTCCATGAAAAGCTCAACGTGACTCTGATGCTCTGCGCCATCTCTGAGCCCTAAAAACCTAATCGGCAACTGCTGCACGGATTGGCTATGGCAGTCCACGAGTTCCGCGGTGTGCTTGTCGGAGCTTACGATGGTGACGCTCACCCCTGCGGACGCTAATCGCTTGGCGAACAAAAGGAATGGAGTGCTATGACCTGCTGCGAATATGGGGACCATTACCACGTGAGGACCCATCTTGCTTCTGTGACTAAAGATCACAAAACTACGGGAATTTGCAACACACGGTAACGAAGAAATTGAAGTTGATGATGCCGTCCTTCAGAATGTTCAAGTGCTGTAACTATGATATTGCTATAACTTATATCAACTAATGTATTGCTCAATTCTCAGCTTTCGAATGCAAGCTCATATATCTGCCCGGGATATGTATGCTTTGTGGGATTCGTACACAATGATGTCTATAATCTGACTCCCTGGAGTCACGAAATGGGAGACGCAAACAATGACGTCTATATATAATCTGCATGCCTGGAGTCACGAAATCGTACTCTGACAGTGTCTGAACGTGCACAGGACTTGCGTGCTGAAGTGTGGGAGGTGTGCAGGATATTCGGAAGTGATCATTCGGATTGTCGGTTTTAGAAAAGCTCGTGTTCAAGAGGTCTTGGTACTAGAGAAGCTTCCGCATGTGGCGGGTTCTGCAGTGTGGTGAGGCCGCTGGTGAGCTGGCCGGACCATGCTGCAGAATCCGCCACATGCAGAAGCTTCTCTGGCGTTAAAAGCCTGGAAGTACGATTCTGTATACAATATCTGACAACTAAGGCATAGTCCATGAAGATTCAAGGCTGGGACGAGAAAGAGTGCAAAGTGAATAGCAGTATCTAGGCAGTATTGTAAATTATCCGCAAAGACACTCTGTAGCTCGGACAAGTAAACTTAGAGCAGATCCAGCTCCACACGGGTGCTCACTGCTCAGCCGCGAACGTACATTGGTGCACTGTGATTCTGCAAACGTACGTACAGACAAGTAAGTAGACTCGCTAGTAAGTGATTTGCTGCGTTGCTGCAAGCGTTCATCACAAGAAGAGCTCCGTCGGAGCATCAGTTCTTCTAAACCGTACAACAGGATTTCCGACACTTGACTCCGCAACGTGCAAGAGCATGAGAGGTGGTCTAGTTTCCAACAAAAAAGGAATCAAAGATACACAGCAAAGTCAGTAACACACATCGACAATAGGAGAGGCTCTGTCTACTCAAACTTCCTGCTCAAACTTCCTCATATTCAGTGCAAAAGTAGCTTCTATCATTGCTGCTAAGCCTTTATTATCTCTACCCACAAGAAGAGATATAGCAAAGGTGCACAATAGTTCAAAAGTTATGTAAGCAAATGAAAGCAATAGTGGCATGATGGGCCCATCATTTTTAAGAATTCATTTCTTATATATAATAGAATTGTGACATGTGGATATTTAGGAGTATTAGCATTCTACAATTATCACATAGGGATTTTTATATAATATTTAAATAGAATGTACAACAATGATACATGTTTATTTGGGTAGAGACTTGTGATTTGTTGCTTGCTATTGTATGTCCAGTTAGAGCCAACAAGGATCATTCTCTCTTCCTTCATAACTTGTTGAATTGTTTTGAAGCATGCTCAGTAGACGTGTCACTTTCTATAAAGGCTAAGATCGATAGGGTTATGTGGTGGAACTTCCCAAACATGGCAACTTTGTTTTCAATTTGATTGTTTCCAATTTTATTCTCAAATTGAAATTAGAATTCTTTCCCTCTTTCATCCTTGAAGCTTAACATGCCATTTCGCCTCAAACAATTTTATTGACACTACAATAACACTCTTGAGGACAACGCTTATGCCTTCAATCATAACATATGACACATATATAACACATATTATAGGATGCAAATGTTAAAAAAATAACCACATGTAGTGCAAAATTCACTCACCACTCATGCATCGCCTCAATCTACCATGATGATAAACTCTTAAAACTCCCTCATGGATTATAGCCTATCATCAATAAACTCACTCACTAATGGGACACTACTTGAAGAATTGTAAATGGAGCCCCCAGAAATGGGAAGCAGATCTAGAAGGCTTGTTCTACCTCCAACTGACAAAGACACCTTCCAACCCCCTGTCAATGCTTGGAGGAGCTTCATAGTTTTATGTCAAAGACTTTGATGTGGCATGGTGCACAACATCCCCAAGTACAACACGTGTATCACTTCTTTAGGCAAGTCCTCATTAGACTCCAACTTCATCTCAAGTGAGGGATCTATCACTCTAAACAATTGGTTTCTCTCATACTAACTCCACACCCATTCCACCAGAGTCTCTTTAGAATCTTCCTCCACCCACTTATAAGGCATGTACCCACTCACCACTTCTAATGCCATAATGCCCAAACTGTAGATGTCTGACTTCGATGTGAATTTCTAGTAACACCTCTTGACATGCTCAATGTAACCAATTGTGCCAACAACACATGTGATGTCGACCATTTCTGTTGTCACATTCCCTTGGCTATGGTCGATCAACCAGGCCAAGCCAAAGTTGCCCAATCTTACATTCATCTTGGAGTCTAGTAAAACGTTGTTGGGCTTGATGTCCTGATGCAAGATGCACTCCTCCCATTTGTTGTGAATGTAATCTAGAGCTTTAGCCACGCTTTGTAGGATTCCAAAGTGGGATTCCCAAGACAAGATTGGGTTTCCATTTTTAGGGTACAAGTGCTAGTCCAAGCTACCATTCGCCATGAACTTGTACACAAGAAAAAGGTCCTTTTGTTCTTGGCACAAACCTAGCAATGGGACGAGATTAAAGTGACTTAGCCGGCCTATGCTTAGCACTTCCGCGTCAAATTCCCACTCCGCCTGCGCGGAGTTTTGGGAGATTCATTTGATGGCAACAGAGATTTCTTCCCTTCGATTTGAACTTACCAATGATCCTCTGTAAACCAAACCAAAACCTCCCTTTCCAAAAAGCTTGTCTTCAGTGAAGTTGTGTATGGCAAGCTAAAGCTTTGCTTTTGTGAATTTTCAAGGACCAAAGTTGATACCATCAAACCAAGAGACAACATGAGCTTTTGGATTGGCAGGCCTCATACATCTACGCACACTCAAGAAGATGATTACCACCAGCACTAATGAAGGGACCACTCCAATTCCAACTTCTACAAACAATCCTTTGCTAGAGTACCAGAATCTTCACTAGAAGAAAAACGTATCTACCACAACCAACTGGAATGCAACTATGTGCCCTATACAATTGTCATGCAACTATAACCCTTTATATTTGCACCAAATTTGAAGTTATACATTATTGTAATTGCAAAGTAGTTGCAAAGTGAAATTTAGGATTACATGGATGTATGAGAAGAATTGATGTGAGGTATTCTACATCCAATATTCCTAACAATTGTCAATGTGGACAACTTCCTATTCTGCAGAGTCTGGTGAGTCAAACTATAAATGCATAGAATCTAAATTCAATTGCAATTCAACTAAAATTCATCTCAAAAGCAACTAAAATGCAACTAGAAAGCAACTAGATTACAACTACAATTAAACTAGAAAGCAATTACAATTGTTCCATATCAATTGTCAAGAGTACCATTAGGTTAAATATATAAAAATTGTAAGTTATAGCATTTTTACGTAATGAATTCTAATTATGGAATTCTAATATTTCCAAATTTTATAGACTTCTATAATTTATAGATTTTTGCAATCTATAGAAATCATGAAGTTTTTAAAGTCTAAGAAATTGTAAAGTTTTGTAAATTGGTCAAATTTATTTAATATCAATATTTGGATTTGATAATTTAAAAAAGAAGCTAGATCTGAAATTTTGATATCTACAAATCATTGAGATTAAAACTTCAAAATCTACATATCATAGACAAGTTGTAAATAAGTTGCAAACAAGTTGCACTTAAGCAAGTTCTACATCAGCAACCACTTTAGAAGAGTTCATCGATGAACTTCCACATAGAATATCGAATGAGATTAAACTTGCAACTATTTTGCAACTAGTGCGACTTGTCCACTGTAATTGCAATCTCCAAATTATCACCCAGTTGCAAATGCTTCTTGCAACTACAAAACCAATTGCAAACTGTAGACGCAAAACCCCTTGTTTTCTTGTAGTGCTTTCGCTTGAAGACGGTCCTCCTACTCCAACCAGTGATGAAGAGTTTGAAACCTCCAGGTGTGAAAATTTCCAACTAGAGATCGTAGGAATCTGCCTAAAATCCGATACAGTCGTAGCTGTAAACCCAATATAAGACTCTGATGGCACAATTGCATCTCTCATGGAGTTTGTCAAATCCAAATACTCCGAAAACACTCGTGAAGCATTCGATTTCGTCGCCTTATCATCCTGGGATGCAATGTAAAACCCCATCGTCTTAGACCCAGCATCACAGTCAATCCAAGCCTAGTATACCTTCATCCTATCAGAGCTTCTATCCAATGAGATGTTGTACTTCTTCAAGTTCCAGTTTCGACCTGCACTGTCCTCCTTGTCGTTGATCAAGAGTGAGACATTGTTCCAATAGGTGCATAAACTAACTGCAACCACTTGGATCCTGGGGTTGCCAGCGGGATTTAACAACGTGTCATCGTATAAACCAGCTGCTGAGGGGGTACCGACTGTTTTGTTCGCAGAGATAGAGAATGTCAGAAACTTTTCGACTTCGACATTGTCGCCGTTTTGGGGTTGGATGGTGAAAGTGAAGGAGGTGTTCCAAGAAGTGGCGAGGCTTGTGGGGGGGTTGTAGATTCTGACTTTGGTGGAGTAGACGTCTTTGCAAGCACTGTCAAATACAACTGAGATCGAGTTGGAATCATTTCGGGTGGCAATCATTAAGAATCTGCCAGTGCCGTTTTCGACGAGGCAGCTGCCATTTAAGCTAATGTCCTTGGAGAAGTCTGTTATGGTGAAGCTCACGTTCTAGACAAGAGACAGTGAGGACAAATATAGTAGCCATGTTGCAGCATTGAAGAAGATCACCTGCAGCGAATTTCATCATTTAAACTAAGATCTATGGATTAAGTGGTACACGTTTACCCATGATACATACTGACCCCAAGAGACAATTCTTTGAAAATTCATAACTAATTCATACAATAATGCATGTGTAAATGAGTTCGAATCCCCTCTCACTTGACCAAAAATAAAAACTTATGTTTGGTGAAGGAAACGTACTAAACTCAGTCATTATTATTATTATTATTCGGTGTGCGCATACCTTTTCCTGGATTCTTCCAGACCCCAATCATGCATACGAATTTAAAATTACTTTTATTTGCACACAGTACCTGGGTAAAACCCATCAATATGGGTTAATACTGGCGAAGTTTCACAAATTAAATTGGCAGGCACAGTGAAGCAGAATTTTGTATCGTTCAACTGAAAATTGGACCCCAATTGACCTTCGTACCTACATTCATCCTAGATTTTACAGGTCAAGGTCTCAGTTGGCCAACGCAATACCTGAAAGTCATAGTTTCAAAGCTCTAGGCACTTGAAAGTAGGCAATTCATTTCAGAGAACGGTATTGAGCACTCGAATATACTTCACTTTTTTTGTACCCAGAAATAAACCATTTTTGAAAAATTTGACCATGCATTCAAAGTGAATAACCAAATCTTGCATATACACAAAACAAGCAAATGTAGACAGTCAATCGACGTACCTTTAACCAGACACCAGTTGTTGTCAAATCCAAGAAATGGGCTTCAAATGGGTATGTCTTCATCCTGCAATCGGCGGTAATTCTTACGTTCTTCACAATTCAAGTGCGTCTGTGCTCTTCTATTCTCCGGTTCACATTTTGTGGCAATGGCCTGGAAATGGTGGATTAAATCTGAGGAAGGAAAGCAGAAAATGATTATCTAGGTCCCTAATTGCAAAACACTCCTAAAAGGGACATCCTGAATCAATCTTTCACGACGTGAGGACACATTGGTTTTGAGAATGTCCAATACATCGGTATTCATGACGATTTTAGGTCATCTACCAACAAAACATTGAACCCTACCACCTTTGGGTACAGCAATCCAAATAAGGCATACTTTGGTGCTTTGGAATCTCCTTACAATTACCAACAAAATCAATGAGAATTTGGTTTGTCAAATAATGGGAACTAGCTATGCTCAGTCGCTTGGAAGTGGTAACACCAAACTTCAGCTAGCTAGAAACCAGCATATATTGGACAGAATGACAAGCAGGGAAAAGCAATATATGTGGCAGCATAATATGAAATCTCTAACAGGGACAAGACAATCTTCAAGCAACCATCTCACATCTATCCACTTCGCTCGATCTGAATGTAACATACCCCGTATGTATTCTGCCTTTATGTCCTTCCACAGCACTCCGTTAACCTTGAGCTACGCGGTCCATTACTGCATTATGAATCCTTAGCTTCCAGATCTGATATCAGATTCAAACTGAGTGCAAAGATTACAGAATTCTTCCACATGCGCTTGCATACATGGAGAGCCTGGAGTGCCAAGGTCCGTCGCGGCCGCGTACTCACATTAATGGTACGTATAATTACATACGTGATGGCCGATCGAGCTATCAAAAAGCAACAACATCAGCAAGAAATTTGAAGTCAAACAGCAATTAATATGGGAGACGAAAACCTTGCCTTCAGGCAGAGCACAGACTTCGTCATAGTAACTTCAATCGGCCTCCGGCCACCAACTCCAAAGTTGCAGCCACCGTATACTGTATATATATATATTCTTCATTCGAATTCTTTAAACTCTCGGAGTCAGATCGAGTAGGAAGATATATCATGGTATGCCCTTCGAATCGATGATGAAGTTAAGATCAAATTTAGACCCCTAACAACAAAAAAAACTCAAGCACCTGAGTTTCCTCACCACCTCAAAGCTTCCACTTCATCTGAGTTTGCAAAAGGCTCACCCCACTTCCTCTCCCCGAAGTGCAAGCCTTGCTCGTAACCTACAGACAGTACGTTGGACAGTACAGGAAGCGATCGTGACTGGCGTGATGCAACTGTTTACATCTATATGTACGAATGACACGAGCAAAATGCGGATGAAACTTTAATTATTCAGGCAAAAGAATGTACATTCATCCAAAACATAGTGATATTATTCTTAGGAATTCAACAACTTCATCTGTTATAAATGGAAGAATATTTCACCTAGTATTCACTCCAAAAAAAATGTATTGCTTTTGAGTGGAATATTGCTCAAAAAACTCATTGTTGGTAATTGTCTATAGAACATACAATAGTTGTTATTTTTCACTATATTTTTTCATTTATATTTTGAAGTTTATGGTAATAAAAAAAATTGGCAAATCCCCAACCCTTGCTTTGATGGAATTAGTGAAATGTAGTTTAAAATATAACCAATATTCTATATTCTTGTTGCTTAGGCATGACGCAAGTTGGTGGTTTGTGATTCATTACAAAAGAAAATGTTGATTTGTACCCTTGTCCTCAAAGGGTCTAACACAAGCTACTTACAGATGATAAATGCTCTAGTAAGCCCTCAAAAACTACTCATGTAACTCAATCTTAGCATGCATGTCAAGTATTGACCCTTCAAATCCAAGTTTAGACAATTTTATCCTATATTCCACTTTGTGATTTGGCAATTGACTATTTATAGGTCACATTTGGTGACCAAATATGGGAGTAAGGATTTTTTGTTGATTTTGGAGGGCAATGATCAATGCAATCTCTAATGGAACAATGAAGTTATTTCCATCCATTGAAATGGATGAAACATTAAAAGCATGGATGAAAATGCACATTTTCATCATAAAGTGTATAAATTCATCTATAATAGAGCAACATTGTCTCTAATTTTTGTAGGAATAATTGAATTGTTTCATCTATTGAAAATAGAAAGAACTACACCTAAATACTCCCTTAAAAATTGTATAGCTTTTGAACAATACAATAAAAACACTAATAAGTAGGAGACAATCATTTTGAGGGTTTTAAAAAAATAAATATCAATTCTTAGCTTGTCAAATTTGGCAAGTATGAGTATTAAGGTTTTTATTTAGCATTATAGTGCCAAATTGCACTAGGAAAAGATAATTTCAATTGGTTAAAAATGGCAAAAAAATCATGAAAATTTTCACTAGATAACTTCAAATTAAAAAAATCTTGGATGAAATTACTAGATTAAGGATGAAAAGAGAATTATGGACATGTAATATGTGCTATTGTGATATTTTCTATCCAATATGTGGATGAATGTTGAAATTTAGAGGACCACTATAATGTTAAATATTGACACTTTTTCACATTATAAAAAATTAAAAACAACAACTTGATGGATATAGATGCTTTAAAAGACAAAAGAACATCAAAATAATGTTCTATTAATTTGGATACTTTGGGTTTGATCCCAATTCACAAAGAACTTTTTGGATTTGCTTAACCTATAAAGGATGGAGTTTATGATCATTTAGTAAAACATCAAAATCCTCTACTTTATATCATCCATTTGGTCACATTAGGGTAGATGCATGGATAAGTGTCTTAATACAAAGATGTTTTCATAAAAATGTTAGCATTACAAGGGCTTTAGGCCACAAATAGTCACATCTTTTAGTTACAATTTTTTTATCCCAAATACTTAACAATTTGATTATGAAATCATTGATCTAGTTGATTTTAAGAACTTTCAATTTTTAATTGGAGTAAGGGACTTTTGAAGTGTAATATATGGACTTGTCTCAACTAAACAAAACATTGCATATGGACTTTTTTGAGAATTTAAATATTTTTTAGTGACTTTGTTATGAGTGCTTTAAAGGTTTTGCTTGAGTGAAATGCTTTCTATATTATAAATTTTTTTTTATATATAGAAATAGGGACTTTTTAGTATCTAAAATGGAGGTCAAATTTTGGGGGACATTTTTTTGATAAGTAATTATTCTCATTCTTATTTTTTCTATTATATTCTATTTTAGAAGATTTACATGGGCACCCTTCAATTTGAAATTTTTATTTATTTATTTTTAATGGAGTAGTCATCAAAAGGAATAGCCTTCAATTTTAGTGATTTGTAATGAAGCCATAGTGCCACTTTTGAGACACTCATCCATGCACCTACTCATCTGAGAAAAATTTGGGGCCTCTATAGGGCCTCAAGAGCTTAACCTATAGTCCGAATAAAAAATCAATATTTTTTTGGAAGAAATATTTTTAAAACAAAAAATTCAAATCTAACATGGCACCTTAATTTTTATTTGGACTTTTAGGATTGTTGATTTAGAATTTGATAGCCCTTTGGGTACTCTAAATTTCTTATAATGCTATTTATGAGTGAATTTTTTATTTTTATTTTTAGCTTGCAAAGATAAATCATATGTATAATATACGTAATAAATATCTAGATTTTTTAGTAAAAAATATTTATTTCTGCAAAATTTTGAAGCAAAAATAAATAAAATTTATAACCAATATAAAATATTTGAAAAAATATTTGAAAAACTTAGAATAGAAGCATATTATACTATAGAAAATTATGGTATAAAGAATATATGTCTACATTTAGAAATTTTGTTATAAATCTTCAACTTTGAACTTCAATGAAATGCTCATTGCTTAAAGTTTTTCAAAAATTTAAAACAATGTAGAAACTATGCTTGAAAAGATTTCATTTATTAGTTTACTCAAAAACAAAAGAAATCATTTTGGATGTCAAAATCTAGTTTGAAAGAAAAAAATTCAAAATATTGAAATACATTGTAGAAAAAACTACCTTGTATTAACAATCTATCTTATATAAAATAACAAAATAGTTAATTAGATTTGAACTAACATCAATAATGTAGATATAGATTTAATAAAGTTATATACAAGTATTTCATGAATATGATCATGTCCAAAGTATACACCAAATCCAAAGGTGAGGCAAAAAAAATTTGAAGGTTTTCATTAGCTAAAATTAACCCCTAAAAGTCAATCATGTTTAAAGATCCAAAAACTCCTTCAAAATACTTGTCTCCAAAACAAGGTCAAAATCTTTATCAATATTTACTTCTTAACAAATCCAACTAAATAATTTTTTGGTTAAATTGTTCAAGTACATTGCCCCCAAAATTTTAAATGAATATCTCCAATGATTGCAAGTTCAATGTGCCTAAACTTCAAAATATAGGCTTTTCTAGCCCTTCTAAATGGTAATGTTCTGTCTTTCAACATTTTAAGGAAAAAGAACATGTATGTCCCATAACTTGTGAATTTTAGCCAATAAGTTGGAAAACAAGTTGAAAATATATATACAAAAATTTCTATTTTATAATTTTATTTTAACTTGAAAATTTGCAAGATTGAGAGCAAAAGGCTACTTCATATGTTTTCTACCTTCATTGTATGCAAAATAAAAATCTTCATAATTTTGACCTCATTATTTGAAATTTAATGGTTCAAATTTTTTGAGTAGATATAAATCTATAATATCTCAAAACATAATTAATATACTTTTAGAATATATTTTTTATTGCCTATTTTGACATTAAAATCAAAGAAATCCTTTTAACTTTTTCAATATTTATTGGAATATCATGAAACAAAGCTTCACACATACATTATGACAAGTACTATACATCTTAAGAAATTCATTCAAAAATTCCAAATTATAGAGTCAATAGAGCATGTTCAAATTCTGAAAAAGCCCAAAGTAAGCTCCTTGGTTCTTTAGGGGTTAAAAAGTCTTCCAAAAATAAATCTACACAATTAAATGAGGATTTACATGTCTCCTAGAAGGTCCACTGATGTAAAGCATATTCTTTTCCTATGTTGCAAAAATTTACTCACATTTTGAGCTTCTTGGAATTAAAATCCCATGTACCTTAAGAAGGTAGATCTGACTGAAATTGTGGGGATCTTCATTGAAATGCATTGATTTTTATTTACCATTTCATATACTATTGGAAATTTACCTCAATTCAAAAGTCATGACCTCTAAAAGAGGACTTTTGAATAGCAAATGAAGGAGCTTGGAGAAGGAGACTTCTCAATTTTTTGGCCCCCTCGTTTATGGTGTGAAACCAGGCCCAACAAACGTCTGGTCCCTAGGGTTCCTAAGGTTTCCTGACAGAACATCGGAGGTGATATTAAATGAGGTGATATTAGAGGAGGTCATATTAAAGAGGTACTGTAGACTACCAGAAATATGAACGAGGCCCTGCCTTCTGGCTCGCGATTTTGCTTGCTCCGTGGAGTGAAGAGATTTTAAGCTTGTTTCGAGATTTTGTTGTCGCTTTTCAGTCCTCTACATTCCCTTTCGTGAACAGATGCGTCGGAGCTGAATTAGGGTTCCTATAATTTTCTCAAGCTGGCAAAGTTACGTGCTTGTCTTGGAATTGTCAAATGAGGCTGCAAGGTTTTGGGAGCGTCCTCCAATCGTTTCAGTGATGGCGTGAGCTTTTCGATTAGGCTCTTATCTGAATAACGTCGTCGCAATCTCAATGCAAGTGTGGTCACTGAGACACAATTTATAACTTCAAGGTGAGTTCTGGTAGTGAGTTCTGTTGCAAGAGCGACGTCAGAAAATGCAGAATCGTTTCTTTGACGATAGATCGCTGATCTTCTAGTGCTTTGAAGCTGAATCGCGCGTTCGTGGTGATGAATAGTAGTTGGGCGACGGGCTTTGACTGTTTGGCGATCACTTTGTGCTGTTGAGGTTTTAGGGTTTTGGCATTTGAGCTCGTTTCCTGTTCACGATGATGATATTGTATTGGAAATATGTATAATTGATATTAGGACGGCTTATACCAGGGGCAGGATAGCCTATGCTGAAAGGTACTTTGGCTCCAGTTGTGTTCGTGAGGAGACACAATGGAGAGTCAGATTACGAGGAGACAGGCATTGAAGGCATGGAATCCAAAGTGGAAAGATAAGGTACTTGAATCGTGCTCTCTATTTGCCTACAACTAAGTGGAGGAAACAATGTGAAGTCTAGTTGAATAATTTACTTACGAAATTTAACTGATTTGATGGCAATGATGAGAATGATGGCATCTTTTTATTGACTTGTCCTGTTGACGACCTAACATTCTAATCGAACTTTCTCTGTTTTCTAGATTGAAATTGCATTGTTTATTTATAATTTCTTTTCTCATTGATAGCTTAGACTTGCAGAAATTCTGTCTTTTAGTCTTCTTCGAGGCTCAAATCATCATTGTAGTTCAAGATATCCTTGCAAAAGAACTGATATAAACGGTTGAGCCAATGCTCCGTGTGACTTGCATGACCTTGATCAAATGGAGTTTTGTTATTTTGAGCTGATGGCATCCTCTGCTTGTTCTATGAAATTTATGGATGTAGTATTCAGTGGCTCAGGACTGACCGTCACTATGCGATGCTTTTTTTCCAGTTAAAAGAGATGTGCCTCCAACGAGTACGAGCTGATCGTTCTCAGTTGTTATGGAAGATACGTACTGGCCCGAACTCCGTATCTGAAGCTACTACGCATAGTAACAAGGTAACTACTTGGCAATACAGGTCTTCTATTCTTACTCTTTTCCCCCCTGCGCAAGTTCATTGGCCGAACTTTTATCCATTAAGTGCCCAAGCCAAAATTAGAAATCCACTTTCGCAGCTATTTGTTTATTATAGCAACTCTCAAAACGTATTTTTAACTTCCAAAATTGTAGGTTATGATTTCTTCTTTCTATTGGTGCGTTTGGTTACATTCCTTGAAATTTCGTAAATGATTAATATCAACTTTTAGAGATGTGGTAGTGGACACTTTGCCCATTCGGGTGAAGTCCTGCGAATATTACCGGGTTTTATTTTCGCGGTTTAAAGTACTGGATTTCAAGCTTAAGCACTCTGAAATCACTGAAATTTTCGTCAATGAGATTCTCTGATTTTTCAATCTGCACTCTTTCCTATTTCCTATGTAGCACCCTCATTTTGAAGACTTTTAATTGAAATATAAGCAGCCCACTATCTTACAACTGAAGACGACAATATCCTTGATGAATCAGGACAATTAAAAATATAGTAACTAGGATAAGTTCTATGCATTTTGACATCTGACTCAGCCCGCATTGCCAAAACTTGCTAAGGCTAAACCATTTCAGTGGATGACGACCTTTTATAGTTTTGTTGTCATCATGTAGTTTGTGCAGTCAACCTTCAGAAACATCGTAAGCGATGAGCTCAAGAGAGTGCTTGGAACTTCAACAAATGCAACCAAGAACGGTGGAAAGGATACACCTGAAGCGCAAGACGCAGACATGTTGTGGAACTACGAGACTATGACAGCGCGAGCTCCCTCGGAACTTGCTGAGGAGGACTACGTGGAACTCATGGTAGCCATGGAGCGTACTTTGTACGATGATTTATTGGCTGAGATGCGGGCTCAAGGTACCACTGCATTTTTCTCCCCCAACATCCCACGTTGGATAACACCTTCTCAAGCTGAATGTAGAAGTCTACTTCAGAAGCTAATAGTTGATTCTAGTAGCTTGATTTTAAAGCAATATCTATTGTCCAAAAATTTAGGGTATAATATCTTGTTTCTATTGGTGTATTTTGTTACCTACCTTCGAGCTTCGTAAAGGATTTATTTCTACTCCTAGAGATATAGCTACTCCCCTAGATGTGGCCACTATTGGCCATCTGGCCACTTAGGGGTAAAGAGAATTTTGAAGGAGTCACTGGAAGCAGTAGCCAGGGTAGATTCGAAACAGTCTGTTAGATCAAAGCTATTTCTGTTTCAAATTATTCCTGAGTTGCATAAAAGAAGTTTCAATATGTGTGCAGAGGAAGCACTCTTGGATGATTTTGAGACAGCCATCTCTCTGGAAGATGATGCAGTCGCTGATCTAATACAAAATTTTCAAGAACTCTCCCCGGTACAATCATGTTTGGCACCTTATTTTTCTTCTGATCGGGTTTATGGGATGTGTAGCTTGTATCAATCAAGTTATAGAGTGCTGTGAGGGGATGCTTAGAACGATACTTATTTTATGTTCTAAGGTTGAGTTACCTAACTGCAAGGTTTCTAAATGCAACAGTCTAAATCTTGCACAATGAATACATATTGAATTCGAGAATTTACACGAGCATAATATAAGAATTTTTTGTTGGTTTTAGGTCATCTACCTAGAAAACTTATATATTTTGCATTCATTACCCAAATTACCCATTCTTTGGTGCATCGGAATCCTCCTTGATTTGCTAACAAGAATGTATAATTATTTGACCATTGTGATGATGGTTACCTTATCTGATGGCCAAGTTGATTTCTTTTGGTTGCAAGGTATTTCAGAATGATTAGACGACTTGCTTTTTCATGCTGCAGGAATCCGTGTTGTGTCCTCTTTGTAAGAAAACGCAGCTGAAGCAATATAAAACTGTCATAGTCTGTACCTGTGGTGATTTTCGATTTGATACCAAAGATGACCAGGTACCGTAATCCATCAAGTTGACGCTGTGATGTTCATTGATTTATGAAGCAAACAACTTTGGCTATTGTTGTCGGTACAGTAAAGGTGCAACCGTCTGTATAGAACTACGGAAGTTTCCATATTTCAGATTCCAACTCAACCTTTGAGTGTATGAATTTGAACTGTGCAGATTGGGTTGAAGTTTCTACAAAGACGATTGGCAGATGTGCATGAATATCACGCAGAGGGAGGCTGTTCGGCACTACCAACCTTTTCCATAGAGTCCCAGTTTGGTATTCCAGCTCTGCTTATGAGATGTTCAAAATGTGGATCTTTCCAGTGTGTTCTTTGAGTACCGACAGTTGAGTAGGGCCAATTGGGTGGTCATGACTGTCGATTGAGAGTAGTTTCCAGATTATCAATTTGTTTCTTACCAGGGCAAGATTATGTAAATATACCTGTGCAGCCTCCCAGACACCAGTGTCAAATAGCAATGTGTCATTACAAGGCTCAAGGCAAGGATTTTCAGAAAATTACGAACTTATTTAGCTTTATATTAGATCCAATTTTGTACTTGGGACTTGGGACTTGATCTAGCCCTTGATTGTACTGTACATGAGTTCCAAGTCTAATAAAATCATTACTCTAGGTTTTATTCAAGACATCAGAAGAGGAGTAACTCTGCTCTTACTAGCGTGAATGAAGAGTCTGTTTTGGGGCAGTTCTACTAATTTTGCTATATAGGCATAGGTAGTGAGTACCAACCAGGGTGAATTAACCCCCTCATTCCCCTTGTGGTTTCCCTTTGGGGAAGATATTGGAATTTTTAGATGCCACCCATGATAAAATTTGGAAATTTTGAATTCATATTTGGAATATGAGACCCCAACTTAGGTAGGAGAGTTGAAGAAATACAAAATTAATGTGGCACAAAATATGGGGCAATTTTTACCATTAATTTTTGGTTGGAGGAATGAAGGTCAATTCACCTTGGTTGTGAGTACTATCCTTGGTGCCTTCTTTCAAAGGCATATAAGATATCTCTTCCTATGACAATCCAAATGGGAGCCGATCCATCATCTATAGAAATATTTTAGTAATGTATATTTCAAGAATTGGAAATGTATAATATTAGTATAATTTTGTTTGTAATGGGTAGGTTGACTAGTCTCCTATTGAGCTATCATTAGCAAAGTTATCTTATTCAAGACATCACACCAAAATCTATTATAGTGAGAGTGAACACACTAAGTTAGTTCTAATTAGCTCTTACAAATTCAACTTGAATCCTTGCTAGACATTTGGTTATTCTACTATAATTCTTGCATCATGATTTTAGTCATCTACTACATCCATCCTTCATAAGTGTGTACATAATTTCCTCCTAAAAAAAATCTTGTAGATGATTCAAGAATGTTATAATATTAGTACATAATTTGTACCTTGTAATCATGTACAAATTATGTGAATGTGTTCATTGACTTCATATATAAAATCATCACTTTCAAAACCAAGTTCAACCTTTTCAATTTCAATTCCATACAAAACTTGGGTACAATTTTCATTTAACCCCAAAGAGTCCTTGGTATTGAAAGGAATGCAAATGTAGAGCTTTCTAGACAAAAATAATTATCCTTTGTTGTGAATTTAAACATAAGATCTTCACTTTTGCAAATTTTTGGTTTCCCCCATCCCTATCTAAACTGATTAATTCAAAACCTTACACATAAATAATGAAGTAATGAATAACCATTCTTGTCACATTTTTAAGGAATAGACAAAAATTGCTTTTTCAATATACTTGAATGCACTTCATCTATTTTCTAAAGCACCCATAGCAAGCTCTTGAAACCATTAAAGTCATTTGTTGGGATTAAATTGTAAGGTTGCAACACAATGCAATTGGGAAAGGTAACTTCAACTTATTATGAATCTTTTTTAAAACCAACCCCTAGAAATTCTTGCTTAAAATATACTCTTCTCTTCATGAAAGCTTAGAATTACTTTTGAATATACCTATTTTCAACGATTTGAGAATTTGTCAATTTGTTCATAAGGTGTCCAAACAATGCAAATGGAGGGAATCTAGAATACTCTCTTCACTTTCCTACAAGTAATTGGTACATTTAATACCATGAAAAATGCTCAATTGCTTATTAGGATGCGTTTAGGTGTAGTTACCTTCACTGAGGAGGGTTCGTATTTCCATTACAAGCCAGTCTGTCTGCCCATGAGGATCATGCTGGATATAAAGCGAAAGTCCTTCAGCTCCCAATCCACACATACAAGAAACTCCATAGATAATACAATAAAATTCTAAAATGTACACAGAAATTAGATTTGACTGGTGGCCCTGACGCTCTGCTTTCTCCATTTCCATCCACAAGGTTGGTTTCCTCACACTTGGCTGCATTGCCGTTGCATCAGTTGCCTTACAATCAATCCTCTTCACTTCCACTTTCGCTCGTCTATTTGCGTTCCCTACCTGGTGTTCGTTTGGAAGAACACAGGTTTTCAAATCTTTTCAAGCATTTTTGAGCTGAAGAATGGTTGAAAGTACTGAAACTACAACTGCAACAGCATCTTCCTATTTATGAAACAGAATTGCATCGCTTCACAAGAATGGCCGCCTTCTCCACATCGCTCTCCACTTCTCGTGCTGTGTACGTGAACCTTTGCTCATTCCAATTTTTTAGTTCTTTGATGCATTGCTCAGTGGTTGCGCAATCAATTCGCATTGAATTGGAGGCTTGTCGATCAATCGCAGGAAAGTGGGTGCGTCGTAGGCATTATTCAGGACGCTTGATTTTAGGTTTTGAACCCATTTTGGGGGAATTGGACGTGTTTTGCGAAAGGGTTTGAATCTTGACTTATGATGTATCGTGCGATGAGAATGGCAGGGAGGTGAGTAGGATGAAATTCTTATGAAATGGTTTGTATAACGTGAAGCGTTGATGTGAATTTAGTGGAGGAGGCGTTTGAGATTTTCTTTTGATGGCGTTGCAGGATAGGTTTAGGGTTTAATGACCATGAGCAAACGAGTTCCCAACAGAAATGCGAACTAATGGCAGCGTCCAGAAGGCAATATAATGTTGTTGGTTCTAGACCTAGAAAGGTGGCTGCTACACGCCTACTAGTAAAAAATTCAAGCGGGTCAAGTGAAGATTTTGTGGTTACAAGTGTGCGAATGTCTGGGGGTGACGCACGTAAAGCAGCAGCTTCGCAGATTGTCTCCTCAAGTTCCAAACAAGCTGGCGCTCCTGCTGAGGTTTGTTTCCCTTGTTCATATACTCTTACGGATTGCAATGGAGTCGTTTAGATGGTTAGTGTTTAGGTTTGAGTTCCTTATTATTCAATCTCTTGTTTCTTGATCTATTTCAAGAGGAGCGAGAGACCTAGTTTGAAATGAGTTCCGGAAATTGTATGCACCTCTTTTCTTTTTATCTGAATGGCTATTTCTATCCGGCACTGTAGATTGTACATGTCGAAGCAACTTGATCCTACACCTTGATTGGAGCAAAAATTATTGTTTATTTGTTTTACCTTGTTTGGTTCAAGAATGAGCAGGAAGAGTTGTCACTTACATGGCTCTTATGTGGCATGCTAAAATCAATTTGAGATAACAAGTTTTTAAGCTATTTCTCGGAGTTGGATTGGATACTTGTTATCCCAATGCATCATGAGGTGTCACGTATGCAATGGATTTAGTTAATCTTGTTATTCCATCCGTTGTTGATTATGATGTTGGTTTAAATTTTATAATTGTTGCTTCCGCTCTTGTAGTCTAGAGTTGCTCTTAGAGTCGAATGATTGTGCGCTTTTATGTTTATATTGAATTTAACATCTCAGGATCAGGTGTTATTCTATTGTGAGGCTGCAGTTGGGTGAAGATGAAGGAAGGCCAAAGTTGCTGAGGAAATTAAGTGAGGCGAACCAATACATCCGCCATTTACAAAATGAGGTCGGTCGGTGTTTTATTAGGGGCTAGTCCTAGTCTTTTGGTGCTTTTGGCTTATCTTGTGAAGTTTATTTGGAGTTTCTATTTGTTTTTCACACCCAATCAGTACTAATAGCTTTGGGTGTGGGAATCCTTTTCTGTGTCCTCAGTTGCAAGCCAAAGAATATGCTTTACTGGATACTGCGAGTGAGCTTTCTGCAATGGAAATGGAACTTCAGGTTTTGATTTCTACGCGCTCTCTATTTCTGCCCTTGCAAATACAAACGTTAGCTATGTTCCTGACCGTAGTCGAATTCATAGGTTGTGAAACTGCTGCTTTCCTTACTGGGCCTTCTGCATAATCGATTGCAGACTCTCGTATATGTTGCACAAGAAATAAACAGACAGGGCATTAAACCGGGGACTCGAAAAATTAATGGCCGCTACATACACTCTCATCTTGCATCTAGGCTTGAAGGTGAGCAGTTTGCTCTGAATCGTAGATCTACCCATATTAGCCGTGCCAATTACACGATTTGAGGCCAAAGATGCTCTAAATAAACTTCAAGTTTATGCTTGAATATGCATCTTCAGTTCCATTATTGCAGATGCCAATCTTTTGGTTTGGTTGTGGATAAGACTTAACGGCTTTTACGGAGCGGTTGTTTTAATCTAAGTTTTAACCATTTTTCCTATATTCTGATTTTCTATGCGACTCTGGAATGATGTTAGACATGGAAAAGAACGAAACGTCATCTTATTTTGGGTCGATTGCCATTTTCATTCTCCAAAGAAAATATTTGAATGCTATGTTTCCAGTGGCGGTTGCACATGTTGACTTGCTGCTTCATTGTATTGTAGAGATCCAGAAAATTCTACACGAACGAATCAAGGATGCTGATCAAGTGCGGACCCGTGGCGTAGACCTTGTCTATTATGGAATGGCTGAGGTAGGGTTCTTTTGTCGAACTCTAGTATAATAGAGTCTCTTATCTCCAAGAGTTGAGTTCTTGTGTGATACCACTTGTGATATTGCCTTCACTGTCAGGCTGCATGCATCAATTATCCCTTTAAGTGAATTTCTATGGAGATGGCCTGGGGAAATGTTACGTTCTTGCAACTTGATCTCACTGGTTCTGAGAATCTAATGGGAGCAGGATGTGCAAGTAATGGGCTCCTTCGATGGATGGACACGTGGAGAACAAATGTCACCAGAGAGCACGGGCACATTCACTAAATTTACCACCACCCTTAAGCTTCGACCTGGCCGGTAAGCCCCTCCGCTTTAATCAACTAAGCGTTGTGATAGCCATGTTTGTATATCTCCTCCCTTTCTAAGTCTCTTGAACTGCAACTCGATCTTCTCTTCCTTGAAAGTTATTTTATCCAGCAAGAAGATAGATGTTAATTTATTGATTATCTTAGAGATTCGACAGCATTGAATATAACTTACAAGGCGTCTGAAGTAAAACGATGCCTAATTCGCTTTGAGAATGAACATTTCTGTTGAGCTCCTCATTAAGCTGATATTATGTCGTGCTCTCTAGGTATGAGATCAAGTTCTTTGTGGATGGAGAATGGCACATGTCCTCTGATTTTCCCACCGTGGGCGAAGGCCTTACCATGAACAATCTGCTAATTGTGGATCGGTTCTAATGCTTCAGTAGATGATGCTGGTTCTGTTTTAACATCCTCGACTGTGAAGCTTTTTTGCTAGTTGTTTTCTTGTCGTAGTTATCTCTTAGTATTCTTCAGAGTAAAGCTAGAGACGGGTTCAAACAGTAGTTTGTTTTGTAGCAATCCGACTTTGCTGATGACCCGAATTTTTTTAATATGAGCTGAATAACATGACTGCCTTTTTATTTTCCTCTTTTGTAGGACGCGTCATCTGATAAACTAGAATCTACATGTTTACAAGTGTCTATAAGATGTGCTTAACGTTGACAAATTCTATCCGTATGCTTCATACCACACAGAACATGCTTATTATTCTCGAATGCCATCCATCGGAGTGCTTTGAACTTTCTGGCGCAAGTTCCACGAGTTCTGGCCTTTCAGCACCGTGCACACAACTCGTGGAGGCTGGGCTTGGAGCATTGAAAATAGCTGAAAATCATATCCAACCTATGGCATCTGGATATAAGTTCAACTGGATTTTATTTAGTTTTGTGACTCTGGATTTCTTCATGATGACTTACTCTGATGACTGCCATTATGTTGCCCCTCACTATACCTTAAAATCTTCAGTGTAAGGTAGCTGACCCATTTCCAACCACGGAAGCAATTACGCATATTTGGAGCACAGATTTTTTGAATGCAGAATTTTTTCCATGTACAAAAAAAGAGTTTAGAAGGATTGCATATTTTTCCAGAATTTTATGACACAAAACATAATTACTATGAAATTTTTAGTGGAAGATTTTCTTTGACTTACAAAGGTGATATAGACCTTTCTATTTGTGACCATAGGCTAAATGCAAAATTTACCAATGGTTGGTTGCAATATTGGGAGCCTTGCAACCAATCATAATGTTTCACAACTACTTCAAGAATTGTGCTACTACTTTACAAAAATAGAGTAGTCTATTGGAAATGGAAGTGTGTGTGTGTGTGTGTATGTTGAGAATTGGGTGAGCTCCTATAAATCTTCATGTATTGTGAAACCTTTGTATACTAAAGGTTGAGGGTTTTCTATAAATCTTCATGTATTGTAAAACTTTTTACAATGAAATGTCACCTATTAGCAATTGTTAATTTGGAGGTAAGATAACTATACATAAAAGTGCCCAAATAAGCAATTTAGCATGGTTCCCATTATCATATTGAAAATTTTTTTAGAGGTTTTATTGGTAGTCAGAGAGGGATTTAAAATTCTCTTAGAATGCATTTGTTGGACACCATATGAATAAATTCTGAATTTTCAAAGTGTTGAAAATAGATGTTTCTAAAATTAATCCTAACTGTTTATAGGGGTCAAAATTAGGTTTTAATACCTGATGGCTAGGGTTGTTTTGGAGGGCAATTTATCACTCTAAAATAAAATTTCTCCCTAGCTTGGTCCATCAAAAATTTGGCCATTACAATCAAGCCATGTCAAGCTCATTGTTCCTTCTAAAATCATTGGTTATCATAATATTATTAACCAACCTAAACATTCCCCCTTGGAAATTGAAATACTCCCTTGATGGATCCTTCAAGTGAATTTAGTTTAATTTGACAACTATCATTGGCTAGAATAGTTTAGAATTAGTGGCTAAGCTTGTGAACATAATATTGTAGTTAGACTTCTAAATTGACAAAGTCAACATGGTAAATAATTTTTAAATCCCTTTTCTTTTGATTGCAACATTGTAGGGCTCTTGCTTTTGAAGGGAGCAAAAGGGACCCTCCAATGTTGGTTAATAATGTTATGATGACTCCTCATGAGTGGTCTTGGTTACGTTATGACCCTAGGAACTCAAGCTTTTAGTCTTCTTGGTATCTAAAATATGGTACAATATTCTTACAAATTGTGAATTGAAGCATTCAAATTTTCTTCCATAGTGTATAATACAATTGGTGTTTTTTGTCATACTTATCTTAGTCAAGTATACCAAATTTCACTTCAAAAAATAAAAACTCTAGTTTTGGTGAATCTCTAAAGTTGATTTTAAAAGATTTACAAGATAATGTATTGAAAACCAAATGGTGATGAATCTTTAAAATTCACTTGTGAGAACAAGTAAAAAAACACTTATACACAAATCTTTCATGTTAGAAAAATGTCATTAAGTAAAAAAATTTAATCCACATAGAGTTAAAAGTTGGAATGTCCAAATTTTGTAGAATAGTTATTTATATATTGGAACTAAATTTTGGCTAACATAATATACCATCATATTCTAAAGAACAAGAATAGTTGCATTATGAGAATCAAACATATAAGATTGGAGATGTGTTAAACCCAGAACATGTTTGTCACAAAGGAAATCATCCTTTTTGGTACCATATGGATCATTAATTTGTTTAAAATACCTCAAGAGCACTCATTAGAGGTCAAACTATTGTGTAAGTCTTCCCCTCTTCTCAAAATATTTCAAGGATGAACATTTGCAAGTTTATTTAGCTCACATTTGAAGTACATAGAAGGATTCTTTGTCATCCATCAAACACTTAGCATCTGTGACATTCTTCTAGAGTTAACTTACTACAATAGCAAAGGAAGTCATAAATGCACGATCATGGATCTTGAAGAACAATTTTAATACCACAAAACTGATCATTGCAAAGAAGGCACCTAGTACTATGTAATCCCATGAAGATTGAACGATTTAAAGAATACTAGGAAACTGACATGGAGAACAAGCCAGCCATTATGATTCCTAGTGTTAAGGTTGAAGCATTAGTAGTCAATTATTTAAGGAGTTTTGGAGTAGATCATGTGCAAGTATGAGGTGATGGAAATTTTTCCCAAGGAAAATAGGGAATATGGGGATAGAAAAAAATTTCAGAATTTTGTCTCCAAAATTGAAATTACTATGAAATTTAGGAGGCAAAAAATACCCTTGACTAATAGCCAATATCTAGAGTCTTCTAATTTTGATCATTCAAGAATTACCCTCCCACTCACTACTTCATATTTGTTTGTTCACTACTTTGAGACATGTATCATAGCCTTATTAGTTCCAACTTTGAAAAGGACAAAAGAACATATTCTAAACTTCAATTCTAGCCTTAGTTTGGAAATAGAGCACCTTATAAGTTGAGTACTAAACGAGGTTGACAATTGGTGCTTTAACCTTAGTTGTGTGATTCCATATGACTAAAAATTATCTTCCATGAATGAAGTTTCCCAGAGCATGGATGTGCTAGAATCTAGTGAGACATGGTTATACAAGCCAATCTATTTCTGACCACCACCAATTTCCAATCTGCATAGGCTGCCCACTTTCAGTGAAATTGTGGCACAATTCTTGGAATAGTTGTGGTGCATTAAAAATTGGTTGCAAGGCTTTCAATATTGCAACCAACCTTTGGTTGATTTTTCAAATACCCCATGGTTACAAATAGAAAGGTCTATGTCATTCATTATTATAAGCCAAAGAGAATCTTCCACTAAAAAAATTCATAATAATTACGTTTTGTGTAATAAAATTCTAGAAAAATATGTAAATCCTTTCAAACTCTATTTTTGTATATAAAAAACTTCCACATTCAAAAAACTTTCACTCCAAATATGTGTAATTGCTCAAGTGGTTGGAAATGGGTCGGCTCCCTTAGTATTTGTTTCTTCACTTGGAAGGCCTTTAGTTCTTCAAATTTTGAATTTTTTTAATCATTTATCCAAAATTTGGTGCTAGCTAGAGTAGTTGCTCAATCATTGCAAAGACTAACTTAGTATACATGGCACATCAAGATACCACCTCAAAGTTTGAGGTGACCTTTTATTACTCACTAGTAATCTTTGTAGTCCATACATTTTTTCCTACCAAGAGGACTACTATTATACGAGCTTAGGGGCATGAGCCCATGAGTTTTGAAGACTATAAATCCATGTTATAGGTGTCTATATTGTAACGATGTTAATGCATGAGCTCAAAAATGTGAACCTACGAGCTTTGAACCTAAGAATATGCATGGACTTGTAATCATTTTGAAGGTATTTATAACATATGTACCTATAACATAGAAAGAGTCAATAATTATATAGATACCTACTACATAGATACCTATAACCATAGAAAGTATTTATAATCAGTGTAGATTCCTAAACTCCTAGGCTCATAGATTCCATGCTCACATATTAGTACCTCCTAGGCTTTGTGATCAATTCTAGTTATAACTTTCATCTTATCAATCAAAATGAAATGATTCAAAGTTTTCCATGTTTATATAAATCCTAAAAAAACTAAGTTCAAATATTTATTTCTTAAGAAAATTATTTATATTTCTTCAAGAAGTTATTTTTTGAGCTACTCAAAGAGCAACTTAAACTACATATCACACAATAATTTTTTAACCATATAGTAAAAGGTTATGAAAATTGTTATGCCCTAAAGTTATTCCTCAACCACATATTGTATGAAAATTAAAAAAAAAAAATTAAAATTTTGGTGTTAGTGAGTTGTTTAAAATTTCTATATTGCAAAAAATGTTGTTTAGTCCTTTTCATACCTTAAGTGAGGCTATTTTTTTTGTTGATATGCTAAAATCTCCTAGAGTCCTAGACTGCACATTATTGGTATTGCTTTTGGTATTGTTGAAAATCTCTTCATATAAAGGGGTGCTTAGACTTTGTTTTGTTGTGTTTGGACCTATGGTGTGAAAGTTAATTCAATTCAATTTTCTAATTCACAATTTTTTTGAAATTCAATAACTTTTTTATTTAAAAAAAATCATAATTCTCACATCACAAGTCCAAATACCACAAAACAAAGCCTATGTACTCCTTCGTGCACAAAGCTTTCTATCTATATAATTAAGAATACAACCTCTCACACCGCAACAAACCCCTTGCACTTGATATTGAATTTCAGAGTTTTTACTTTTATTTTGGTTGAGACAACTGCACACAATACACTAGTAGATAGTACTAGGGATTAATTGCACAATAGAATTATAATTGTGAAATATGCTCATAAAATTTGAAGTGTGTGGAAACTTAACTACAACTTTGTGTACTCAATCAGCTTGTAGTGTCACTAATAATTTTATGATGTTTCATTTTTCAATATTTACACAACTTACACAACAATTGTTCTTGTGATGTTGAATGGCATCCACCATTGAGTTTCATGTTTGATGAATAATTGCCGATGCATCTATGTTCAGCAATTTGGCACCATGATGAAGACGAGGAACCCAATTCCTTGTACAACAGCCACGTAGTAACTTGTATGCCCTCATGGACTTGTTTGTGGAGAATCATTCAAATTGGGGACATACCACATAGGGCGGTGAGTTTCAGACACTTGTCATTCAGCTGCTATGCAGCCCATTGTCAAAAAGTCCTACCTGCAGCTCCATTATAGCCAGTGCCATAGGGCTCATCTGGTCTTGTGGTTGGTCTTTTCACCTTTGGCCAAAAAACAAGTTAGGAGCTTATTATTTACTGTAGCACCAAGGTGATCAAATTCGCAACATTTGAATTCATACTAAGGGTAGGAGACTTCAACTGTGACAAGGCATCAAAAGCAATCATGACACAGAGGTACATTTTGCTTTCTTCAATGTACCAACTAAGTATGCACATTTCAGGAGGTGGTCACTTTTGATGACTACAAATGATCAATTTTTTCTAACTTCAAAAATTTGTAACTAATTCCACAAAGGTTCTAAAACTATGAAATGACTTGGGTTAGATGTCAATTCCACTTTTCTTTCAAGGAAAATTTATTGAATTTTTTTTCAAGATGTTTAACCTCTCCAAAATTCAGTTCTAGCCCATAGATGGTCCATTTATGGAAAAAGTCATGCATGTATGATGATTTAATTTGACGAGGTGAACTGTAGCTCTAAACCCTACTAATTAAATTCATCAAACACTTGAAATTTGGACCAGAATTAGGTGATTTGGAATTTTTAGGTGCTTAAATTTGTTCTTACATGATGTTGGTAGTCCATATTTTCCAGTTCAAAGTTACAAGGTACAACTACATCCATATGCATTCAAATACACATATGAGCATAATGACTGTACCATAGCCTAAGTTGTTTGATCTTGTTGGCCATTGAAAGAAGATTTTGGATTTTCTTAGGATGTATGGTGGGTACACCCATAATGGCACTGTGCCTTAATGTGCAATCTAAAATAAGCTCCATAATGGTGTAAGCATCAACTATAGGTAGTCAATTAGTGAGAAAAGATGTTTTGAGATTACATGTCATTACAGTTGAGTACATAGGCTTGAATGTTGACATCATAAGAAGATTTTAAGTCATTGACATTTTTTTAATGTAAACTACATTTTGATTGGATTCTTATTTGTTGCTTGTTGCATTAGGAGTTTGTTTGTTGTTTTACAAGCTTGCACTTTTTTGGAATATTAATGACACGATTTTAGCTTCCATTCTTTCACTTCTAAACACCTTGGAAGGGGGAGCTTTGGAATGTGGCTACTCAATTTGAAGGTTGCCTATGAGCTATTTTGATCACTCTACTTTGAAAACTTTGACAACCTACTTTGGTCTCAAATTTACCAAAATCAAAAAATCGATTGTGGGTTTCTTCCTTTACTAGGCAATTCTCTATTATCTTCCTTCTCTAATTAACAACTTAGCCTTCAAGAAACCTACAACCCAATTTGTTACGCTTTTGGATGTATCCACCTTATATTTTGTGAGTGAAATAAGAACTTTTGAAGAGTTGATTCTAGCTAGTTAGGTGTACCCCAAATCAACTACATGTCTGAAAAGAATATACTTTACATTTTAAGCATTTAATTAGAATTTTGTAGGGAACTTCAATTTTGCTACAGGGTTGCAATTACACAAAGTTACCATACAAGCCTAATAATCATTCAATCACACCAAAAGCAAGTTCACTTGCTGCTCTGAAGGAAAGTAAGGAAGCTTATCACAAATTCAGGCTTGGTCACACAGACTTGACCACCATCAGAAAACCCCAATGGATGGTCAGCAACCACTGTTTTATTAGCACCATTTGCACTGTCAAATGAGAACATCCCAAATTCTACCTGAATTCAGGGCTCCATCATGCATGGTGAGTCATCAAACTAGCAAGATGCACTGAATGATGCAATGGAATGAAGTTTCCACACATAGTCCCACACATGTAAAAAAACCTGAAACTCGATTGAATTGAACAGACACTCAGTAAGTATTGGAAACGTACAGTACAAATACGGACAGACAATCACAAAAGCCGGGCCATTCCAATTCCAAGAGGGAGACTGAGGCCATGCAAGGACTCAAGAAGAGCTTCTAATTAGAAGGCTAGCTTGCAAGAGAAGCTAGCTGAAGCAAGGGGGACTGTGAGTCTTGTGTGTCCTATTCGAACTCGAGCTTCTTCCCAGCTAGCTGCAGCTAACTAGCGTCCTCCAGCCAGGCCGGATGGCCGGAACGTACGTTACTGGAGATGGAGTGACAGAAAATCCGACTACTCCATGGTAACTTAACTTCCTGCGTGTTGTGAGAACCGCGTGACTCATCAGCTCCAAAGGACTCTCCGCTCTTCTTTCACGTACACATGTGCTTGATGCTCGAACTTCCCCGCATGCATTTAACTGAACAGCCCCTGATGATTGAACATCGATCATGAGGTTCTCACCAGCAGAAAGTACCTCAGTCAGTCTGCCAAAATATCAGTCCGATCCCTACGCTACCTGGCGCATGCAGCGTGGTCTCTCCGTCTCTTGCATAATCGAGCTCTCCCTGCATGGATGTAGTTTCGGTTTCACGAGGTCGCTTTGGAGTGGAATCCTGAAGCTTAAATACGGTTTTCAAGCACTGCAACAGGCACGAGACGGTGGACTTGCCATTGAAAGAAGGGTAGCTATTTAGTAATTGTGCACATGAATTGGTTGGTTCTCGGCATGAATTGGATATTGTTTAATTGAAGATGGCAGATTAATTGAATGGTATGGCACGTTTTGTAGGTTTGGGGTGACTTAGTACTAGTGAAGCAGACGATACAAGATCAAGACCGAGATCGAGATCGAGAGAGAGCTTTGCAATAGATGTTCAGGGTTGATTAATTCCACGGTGAGGTGTACGTACGGTAGTAATAAATCTCTGTAGGTTCTCACAGGCAAGCTTTGTAGTGGATTCTCAAGCTTAAATACGGTTTTCATGCACTGCAGCAGGCACTGGACGACGACAACCCTGTGTACTCATCACTATCACTAGTGGGAGAAGATCGACTATTGTGCTGCATGTTTGTTATAGGTTGGAGCTTGACGGGTATCGTACGATTTGTAAGTTTGGGATGCATGCATGAGTTTTGCAATTGATTACTTGATAGCGTGGTGAGGTAAACGTACGGAGGAAGTTCGAGTAGGTTGTGTTTCCAGGGGAAAATCGAGCGGAGCTAGTCTCTAGAAGTGAGAGAGAGAGTGAGATGAACCCAGCTAGTGAACTAGGCAGCCGGTAAGAGATATCGATTGAGATCGAGAGCGTTTTGCAATTGATTTTGATTGTACGGAGGAAGAGTAGGTTGTGTTGTGGGGAGAGCTAGTCTATCTATCTAGAGAGACTGTGGTACAAGATTTTGCGAGGTGGTGATCGGTCGATGGTGAGGAGCAGTGAGGAGGAGACGACGGGGAGAGCAGCTATGTCAATGATGCAATCGCAGGGGCCGTGCGGGTGCGTGCCGACGCGCGTGACGGCGAGAGCTTCTTCGTCGTCGGAGTCGCTGGAGGGCGTGCGAGTGAGTATGAAGAAAGGCGCGGTGGCGCGAGGGGAGCGCTTGTGGTACAATGTGGTGCATCGGATGCGCGGCGGAAGGCGCGGAGGCCACCAGTGCAAGACGAGCGCCAGTAGTGTTAATGGTTTGGGGACATGGAGCGGCGTGCTCATCCCCACCTGCGAGAATATGTGGGGTACGTGCACCGTCGACCGTCACCACGAGATAGCTTGGTTGCACCTTCAATTTATTGCGATTGCATTCGAAACCTTCCCTCCAATAAATTCAATGCATGCCTTCAACTCCTTGCCTTCAATTCAACAATCATGATCTGATAACCAGGCCGCGCGTCCTTCTCGTTGTAGAAGGTTGATACAAGAAGGTTGGCACAAGACGGTTGATATTATGTGTTCACTAGCTGCTGCATGCAGTTGATTGGTTTCTAATTTTCTCACTGAGAGAGATGATCGTCGTTCTCCTTACGGGAATATCAGAAGTTTATCAGATGACTCTTTGATATTTGCACTGGTAACGGGAAATCAGGGACAAGCGCAAACATTCTTTGAAATCTAAGGCGCGAATTTTCCGGTTAGGCAAACACTGTAAACTCGGCATGGCAATCCGGGAATCACACATTATCACTCTGCTAGCTTGTTCTCGATCAGGAAGTCTGAAATTGGAGAGTTAGATCTATCAAGAGCGAGTTCTTGAATCGAATGCGATTTTGTGATTTCATTCCCGACCTGGTACTAGGCTTCGTTGTGGTCGCGTCGGAGCTTCTACATTCTTTGTATCGACAATTTCCCTGCGATTCTGGACGACAAAAATTATGACATGTATAAGTCATTGACACAAAGCTCTAAAAATTAGAACTTGTATGAATTGACGCTTCATGCCGCCCTGGAAATTGCCAAAGTCTTGTAGTTCCTTCACTGTAACGAAGTTGATTTCGATGTGCATCGGCAGGAGCGGAGTTACAGTCAGAGCGTAGGATATATCGTCCATTTCATGACCAGTATTGCTTGGATTAATGTTATAGCTCTAGAGGTTATGACGAAATGGACAGAAGCTAGCTTATGGCAAAATAGTTCTGAAAACAGAGTATGGAGATTGGGTGTTGATTGTTCGAGAAAGCTAGCTCTTTGAATTGTTGCGGCTAAGACTAATAAATTGTATGGATTCGTGACCGTTGTTGGAACCGTTGATGCCATGTCGGTACTCTCTATCTGTGTGCAGGGGTGCTCATTTTTTTGCGCTTCTTCTACATCGTGGGCAGCGCGGGCGTGTGGCAGACGTTCCTGATCGTGTTCGTCACCTTCCTGTGCGCTATGCTCACCATCATGTCCTTGAGCGCCATCGCCACCAACGGCAAAATCGAGCAAGGCGGCACTTAGTAAGTCCATGCAATGACGCTTCATCAGTTCTCTCCTTCTGGATGCATGTGTTTTGAAGGCGGCTCAAGCTAGAGACCAATTTTCAATCTAACGTGATGGGAAAATTAAAACAAACGTGCATGAGTATGTGGCAGTTATCTCATATCTCGCGCTTTGGGACCCAAGCTAGGTGGAGCCGTGGGCTTGCTCTACTTCATCGGAGTAGTGCTCCTGGCTGTCATGGAGGTAAGAAAAGATTGAAATTAGGCTCCTGCTCTAATTGTTCTACAGAGCCTCCGCATTTCCCCTTCTTCAAGTGACTTGTTTTTCAATGCCCATCAAAATTAGAAGCAGATTTTGCAACGTTCGACCTCTGCTACAAAACAAATTTTGGCGGGGAGTTTTAGTTTTGTGATGCCCTACAAATGCCTGCTGAGTTTGTCGTTGGTGACGGTGGGTTTAGGGGTTGGGGTCAATGGTCCAGGCTTGCTGCACCTTGCACAGTAAAATTAGACCTAGATTTTGATGTGGCCATCGCTAGAAACCAAATTTTCTTAATGAATTTCGCATTTGAGATGCCCTACAAATGAAACGCTTGCTGAGTTTGTTGTCGGCGAGTGTGGTTGAGAAACTGGGGTGCTTGTTGCACATTACACATCAAAATTAGACACAGATTGTGCAAATGACCTTCGCTAGAAACCAATTTTTTGCAGAGTACTGTATTTTTTGGGAGTCCCTCAAATGAAATGCTAGCTGAGTTCGATGGTGGCGATGGTGAATTTACGATTTGGGGTCGACTGAGATACTTGTTGCACATTACACGTCAAAATCAGACGCAGATTTTCCAAATGGCCCCCGCTAGAAACCAATTTTTAGCAATGTACCATATTATAGATTTGTGAGCACCCACAAATGAAATGCTTGCTGAGTTCGATGTTGGCGATGGTGTGTTTAGGATTTGGGGTCCATTGAGATGCTTGTTGCACATCAAATGTAGACACATTTTTGCAAATGAAAACCAATTGTTGGCAGAGTACCGTGTTTCAGTTTCGTTAGTCCCCACATATGAAATGCTTGCTGGTTTCGTTCTTGTTCTTAATTGGGTTTGGGTTTTTAGGGTTTGGGGTCGATAGAGATGCTGGTGTTCACGTTCCCGGAGCTGGCGTTTCCGCAAGCGACTCGCGTGCTGGGCGCACTGATGTTGCTCCTCCTGGGCACGCTGGTTCTGTTAGGCATCAAGTTCGTGTCCAAACTGGGTCTCCTCTTCTTCGCACTCGTGCTCTACACCATGCTGTCATTCTACCTGGGACTGGGCCTGGCGCCGCGCGGATCCGCCCATCCGCCATCGCTCACTGGCCTGTCGTGGAGCACCTTCAAGGGCAACTGGAGTCCCGGGTACCCGCCCGGCAAATCCTTCTCGACGGCCGTGGCACTCTTCTTCCCCTGTTTCACCGGCATCCTCAGGTATGTACAATACAGTCTATTGTTCAAGCTACAATAATAAACTCAGCGCAATGTGAAGGAATGTTCAATCAAATTCAAACCAATGGAAATCAAGGGTTGTCTACTGTCCCTTCTTCAATAGTGGTCTACATGATCTCCCCGTTTTGAATGATTGCATATGAAAACACCCAATATATATGAGAAAATGATGTACATGCAGGAAAGTTTAATTGGTTCTTGACTCTTGTACTATCCAATCGGCAATATCAAATAATGTGGCAATTTTCCAAATGCCAGAAAAGAGAATAGAAAGCGGTTTTCCCTTTGTTAGATTTAAATTTAGCACAATAGAACAATACTGTCATTTTATCCAAGTACTGCCGTTTTAACGGAAATGCCCTTCAGAGTGATCCCTCTAGTCAGCCTTATTGAATAACTTCCCAACGAAAGCACATTCCTACGTATTGGACTCATGTTCAAATTCTAGATTGCAAGTAAAGCTCTAGATATATGCTCATTGCTGTGGTTGAATGGTTATGGTTGCAGTGGAGCTGATAGAGCGACCAACCTGCGGCGACCGGAGAAGTCCATTCCCCAGGGGACGTTGGGAGCCATAGTGGTGAGCTTCGTCATGTACATGTCGTACATGGGGTTGTGGGCAGCCGTGGCTCAACGGGATTACCTTCTGGGTAACACCGGCTCAGGCGAGCATGCCATGCTCGATGTCGTCCGCATGGTGGCATTTCCACTGCCGATTCTTACTGAGCTTGGCATCACTATCACTGCCATTGCTCAAGCAATGCAATGCATCATCATCTCACCACGGTTACTCCAGGTAGGCTGGATCCATACCCCCAACCGATCAATAGATCAAGTTTTAATTGTTTGTTGTGGCCAAATGGGATTCCAGGAAAATATGGCAGCATTCCGATGACAGGTATAACCCTGAGTTTTCAAGGCAGCAGTTCTCATCAAATCCTTGATTTAATATAATGAATTGCCTTCTTGTACATAAGAAAAGCTACTACTATCTATGTCAACTGTGGAATGTCCCGAGCACATGTGATGAGGCCATGATATAGGCATTTGTACAATGGAAGCGATTTCAATTGCTTGGGGGGCCATTTAATTTCTTCTAATGATTTTACTGTTTGTTGCTTGTTATGAATGCAGGCGATTGCTGCAGATGGAGTGGTGCCCTTCTTGGGACCCTTCGCAGTGGTGTCCAAGAACGGGGAGCCTCGGAGGGCCTTGCTGCTCACGACCGCACTTTGCCTTGTTTTTGCCATGATTGGGAGTTTAAACGCAGTGGCGCCTCTGGTGTCCATCTGTTTCCTGACTTGCTACTCGGCTCTCAACCTCTCTTGCCTTGTCCTCTCTGTTGTCAATGCTCCCAGGTACGTAGTTCATCCTACGGTTAGTAACACGCACGGTTTTGATTTTATTGAGCGATACTTCTACGAGGAGGACCACTCATATTCCATTATATTGGAAGGAGTGCTGCTGTAGATTGTATTGCTCAAAAGAACTGGTTACAAGAGCACATTGTGTAGGTCGTTGCTGTCAATTTTTCTATGACTCTAGTGCACCAGAACTTGAAGTTTCTGTAGTTCTAATAATAAAAAAGGAGTTGCTTGCCATGACCAAGAAAATCTTACAGATGTGGAAAAGTCTTTGAAATTTGACAACTCTGCAGCACTGTTGGGATGACCGGCTTCCTTCTGTGTGCAGTTGGAGGCCCAAGTGGAGATACTATCACTGGTCTGCTGCACTTCTCGGATTTATAGCTTGTGCAGCCATGAATTTTGTGATCGTGTGGTACTTTGCTCTGGTGGCAATGGTTGTCCTTGGTTTATTGTATGCCTACATCGACTACCGCCAGGTCTGTTGCTCGACTTTTCCTAATTTATAATTCATCTAATGTGCGCAATTTATTTGCGTGTGATAGCCATGATGCGCAAGGTCTTTTCTCTGGACTTGAGATATTCTACTGCTTGATATTTGGATTATGAAAGTTTTCCTGCTGTTGTAAGGATGTATAAATGGAGATTTACATTTTTTTTCCCCTTTCTTTCTTTCCTTTTTCTTTTTCCTGCAGGTAGAAGTGAATTGGGGAACAGGTTTAGGAGGACTCTGCCTCCAAATATCAGTGCAAGGAATTCTGTCTGTGGGAGAAGAGGCAAGGTACACAGTGAATTGGCGACCTCAGCTCCTGTGTCTTTCCAAGCCTAGGTCCTCATGGACTGATAAGGGCCACGCAGACCATGAATTTCTCTTCTTTACATCT
The DNA here is from genome assembly GCA_963969395.1 of Pseudoscleropodium purum. Classification (NCBI taxonomy): domain Eukaryota; kingdom Viridiplantae; phylum Streptophyta; class Bryopsida; order Hypnales; family Brachytheciaceae; genus Pseudoscleropodium; species Pseudoscleropodium purum. Next base: position 5,367,912 of record OZ017799.1, read on the forward strand.
CAGCTGAAGAAGGTGCTTCGCCTTGCCTTTCTATTTAACGTTTTTTTTAACTAATGTAGATTGCTTCAAGAACTTTAAGACATCATCAAGAAAATCTACCCTATGATTAATGGGGAGGTCTCCTTATGGTCTTATTAATCATGTGGAAACCTCTCCATGAGCCTTCATACTTTATGAACATTGTGATAATTCTTGAAATAGTGTAACTTGATTGATATGTTCTGCCTTATCATTTTGATTAAGGCATTTCTCCAAACTAAGATAATTCATATTTAAGTTGTGTGACTGAAGAATCAATAAGTGTGTGTCACAATTCCTTAGACGTTATTTAATGGCATACTTTCACATCATGGTGTCTGTGAGGTTAACATAGTCTGGGATCGGCGACCATGTTGTTCATGTGGAAATAACAGGGACAAGGGCTGTGTGTGGTTACGGTCATTCTTGAGGGAAAACTGGAGGAGATGACAGCTCAAGCGGTGGGTGAAAAGGTGAGTATTATTCTACGTCTTGTAACATGTGCGCAGAGCAGTGGTTTGATTTTCTTCTTGTGGGGTTAAACGTTCATCAAAAAATTTAAATGAAACATAAACGTCTTACTGTTACCGCCCATATTACATATTAATTACTAGCAGGCACTATATTATTTGCAGATATTTATAAATCCAAACTGTCACTTAAGAGTTCCCAGTTCAATTTTTAAATGTTTCAATCTGGTTGAGGCTCTTTCATTCTTTACTTAGAGCCTGTATGGAAATACAGTAAATATTTATGTGAACTCAATTTTCTGAAAAATATTAATTATTTGTCGTAGATGTGATGAACCTGGTGTCCGGCTATGATATTTAGTTCTCTGACTCAGTTGGGTGCCTTGTAACTGACATACGTTCCACATATATTCTGTGAACCTAGTCTCCATGTTTCCAAAATTTTTGTTAATTTTGTGGCAACAGCATGATTTCTATGCAGAATGGTTTGCTTAACCGGCGTGTATTTATATTCTCGATGTGCAGATTGAGCTTGAAAATCGTATGAGTGAAGCAAAGGTAACGGGCTTTGGAAGGGTCTTGGTTGCAAATTCATACCGTGAAGGCAAGACTTATGCCATTCAATCCTCAGGCTTGGGAAGCTTAGAGCCCAATACCCTGGTTCTTGGTTGGCCTACCAAGTGGCGAGACGAGGGCCATGATGATAATGCAGAGGTAAACCATATCGACAACAAAAAGAGAATTTCCACTAAATTGAAAAATGCAGCTTAAAATTGAAAAAATTTAGTTCTAAAAACTGCACTACACTTAAATCTACACATATACTAGTTATCACAGGAAAAAATTCTGATGCATGACATCTCTGCCAATCTGATAAACAAAAGTGCCTTCTATTGATATTCTAGGACAATTCCAAGAAATGACAAGTTTTTTTTTTGCCAAATGCCATGCTCCTAGTCTTTGTGCTAAAAGTACCAGGAGTCATATGAGTTCTATTGCTTGAATCTTGGACAATCTTTCACTGTTGTCGATTTCACCTTCGATTCATAGATTTGAAGCACTAGTCATTCTACCAAAGTAAATCATTAAACATCTAAACAACATCAATTTCATTAATATGGGCAGAATTCCATGACTTTGGGACATTCAAGGCGTACAGCTTGAAATGCAAATCGAGCTTTATGCAGATGAATGTCACATTTTTCGACGCCCAGACTTGTGCCAATTTAGAAAACTAATAATCACTCAATTGATATTCATTCCAATTCATTCTGATTGTCCAAAATTGTCACTTGTTTTTGTGGAAGGAATTCAATTTCTCCTTCTTTGTATTGATTATGTACATTTACTTGCAGATTTTGTTGGAAACTCTAACAGAATGCCGGGCAGTAGACAAGGCCGTTCTCATTTGCATGCACTTGGATCTCTTTCCTGGCAAAGAGGAGGTTCAAGAGGGAGTGATTGATATTTGGTGGATTGTCCACGACGGAGGGTTGCTCCTGCTTCTGGCTCACCTTTTGCAGCAGCACAAGATTTGGCGCAAATGCAAGCTCCGAGTGCACACTGTAGCTGAAAAGCTTGATAACTCTGAAATAGTGAAAAAGAATCTTGAAAAACTCTTGGAACTGGTGAGCCCGCACTCTTCTTTCTTTACTGTTATATTATTTTCTTATATACATTGTGACTGGAAATAATGCTAGGGCAGTCAATTCTTCAGAGTCTCATTTTGTGTATTGGATGTGGTTATTTCTGCTCTTGGCAGGTACGAATCAAGGCTGAGGTTCAAGTCATAGAGCTTGATGAGTCATGTTTGGCACCTTACACATTTGACTACACCATTCGGGCAGAGGAAGCCCGAGCTTTTGCTGAGGAAGTTGCGATGTATAGGTCGGTACTCCTTTATTTTATGCACCTATGAGACACTGAATAGAGTTTTCAAGAAAATTACACAGTTTACCAATGGTTTCCTTCCCAGTCATGCTCACATTTTAGTTGTTGTTATTTTAGGCAAAGGAATCCAATGGGTGCTCCTATCTTAGTCCACCTGACTTGATACTAAACGGTAACTAAAGTTTGAATTATGTGTGATTGCAGAAAGACAAACGAACACCGAAGTACGAGTCCTGAAACCCCAAGACGACGTGGTGAAATTCCCAAGTTAGGAGAAAAAATAGTCAAGGAAAAGGCGTTGTCCACCTTCCAGCTTAGTGAGCTTGAGGGGGGTGGCCATTCAAGGCGACATCGGCGAAGTTCATCAAGTAAGTTAATCTACATTGACAATCATCTAGAATAGTAGTATTTTTCGTTTCATCTTTATCTACAGTATAGTTGCAGTTTGAAGAGGAATTTCAATTAAATTGGCAAGTTTCTGATTGCCACAAATGAGATGAGCAAGCGGTTTTTCCTTCGATCATGAGGACCGGTATTAATAAATTTAAGTTTAGTACAACTGTACGAATCGTTTCTATTTTTACTGACAATTGCCAATGCAATGGAAGTTTGTTGATATACTTATGAATCTTCCACACCATAATGGTGGTTCAAATTTTTCTTTTCCAGGTCCAAATGGTGGTAAGGGATCTCCTCGAAATGGTACGAGAACCGCCCATTCAGACGAGGCTACCCATTGGAAAACCCCAAGTGACGATAGTGTAGAACTTGAAGCAGCGACTGCCAATATAAGTCCCAGCATCTCCTCAGAATACAAAAAGAAAAAGCCAAAGAAAATCACACAATGGGCTGATGGTGGAGGTGAAACTACGAGTAGGGGAGAGCTTCAGAACCCTCTGGAAATTGTCATCGATAAAGGCCATCAAGAACTCGATACGTTGGACAGTGACGAGGTAAGTCATTTTACATGTGATATAGACTTCAGAATTTTTTTAACCCTTAGTGATCACAGCAGCCCCTGGGCGTGACTTTTCAGTGTATTTTCAAAAAACTGTGCTGTTCAAGGGTTCATTGTTTCACAAACTTTTAGATAACTTCAATGGCTTGCCCTCCCTCAGGTATCATGGGAAAGACTCTACAATAACCGAAAGGAAACGTACCTATGAATCATGCAGAATATTTCCTTATTAATGTGCACTATCTAAACTTCTGGAGAGGGTCTAAGTTTATTTCAATGATACATCGTATCATAGCCAAGCCCTTCCTAAGTATCGTTGAAACGCCTCTGGATGATCATTATGACTATGGCCATGAAGAGACCTCCCTATGAATCATAGAAAAAAAATTCTGGATGATGTTACCTAAAAATTTTCGATCCTGAAATGGTTAAATATTACTACTAATATTCATCCTTTAATCCCTGCATCTTGAACTTGGAAGGTAATGGAAAATGGTCGCAGTTTGCATGTTTTGCCTGCACAGAAGAGTTTGTGCTGTTCCTAAAATAAAAAATGAAAGGAAATGACGTGAATTAGCCACGTCTGTGAAGCATACCTTCTCTTTCATATGCAGATTGAAGTGAATTTTTTGATTATAACATAGTTTCAGTGATTACTTTCCAATTTCAAGATGTGTACCAAGCTGTAGATTGTATGTGGATAGTCCAACACTTCTTTTCGGATTGCATGAATTTGATGTCAGTCTAGAGCACTTAAAAAGTGGCACTGTGGTGATAACAGGACGACGAATCGGACAACGGCAGTGCCGTGCAAAGCTCAAGCCAATTCTACCCAGGGTCTCCAGCAGGAAACCCACCAGCACATGAGGATGTTCCGGAACCGTTGCGAAGGACTTGGGAAACAATAAGCCAAAGCTACTCGCCCAAGAAACTGAACGACATCATTCTGGAGCAATCCCGGGATGCGTCACTGATCCTCATCAACCTTCCGGATCATTACCAGGGCATTCAACCCAACCGGTACATGGAGTACTGCGAGAAGCTTTGTGAAGGATTGGGCAGAGTGCTCCTGGTGCACGGGACAGGCAAAGAGCTTTGGGGAGGTCAAGCTCATCTTGGGCTGTAAGCTCAACTCAAATGGTAAGTAAGTTCCAAACAGGAGCTTAATTCATCTCTTCTGTACAGTCAGGCGCATATGAATTAATGTAAAAATTCCACCACTTTTTTCATGGTGCTTGGGTGATCTGCCATTGCAAATGCTTTGGCGTGCACTACATCCCAATCCATGACATAGACTGCTTTGATTAGTCACCACTGTGATGAGAACTTACATATACTGAACTAAAATTGTTCGAAGTGTATGAAGCAAAGTTTTCAAATATTTGCGACGTCAAAGTTCCAATCAGGACGGAGGGATGGCTGTGGCGGCATCCATTGAGGCTTAGTTTCCTAATGTACCAGTTACAGAGTAGCCTACAATCAGGTCTCTGTTTTACAAATGTCTTTTTGGATACAGGAGGAAAACTTAGTAATAGGATTAATTGCTGTTTATTACAAGGGTGCACTCTCTAATTAGACTGAAATTTGAATCTCAAATTAGTTTAGTTTCAGAAGTGTTATGAGGAAACAAGACAATGCATGTATCCATACCCTACAGAACCTTTTAACTTTGCTGTTGAGCGTTCCATAAGCCTATTGTAACTGGTTCATTGTGGTTCATAACCACGCTTTGCCTTGGGCTTGGGTTAATCCTGTTCAGAATACTTCTCACACAACCCAAATGTAACATCAAATTCATTAAATTATTGGAAATCCACAACTTTTCAATACGGGAGCCCTGAAACTTTAATCTATACCAAAATCCAGTTTCAGAAATTTTAGGAGCTGCTAAGGTAGGTGACTCTTAAAGTGTCCACCTCCTGTAATGTACAGTACTTGTACATTTTTCCTTCTCATTGCACCAGGAATGTTCAAATGGTATACATTTCAGAAGGTACATGCTTTTGGTGACCACTGGGTTTCAACTTCAAAAATTCATAACTAATTCCACAAAGCTCCAAAAAAATATGAAACGACTTGGGCTAGATGCCAATTCCATTTGTGTTTCAAGGAAAATTTACTGAAAAATATTTCAAGAAGTCTAACCTCCCCAAATTAATTTGCAGCTCTTAAATGGACACTTTATGAACCTATCTTACTCACAACTTTGGCGCAAAGGATTGCACCAATATAACAGAATTGGCATTATGAGGGCTCTAGGGAACAAAATCTCAGAGATGCCACCGATGAGCTTGCCATATCATCTGTAACAACTGTATGCAATTTTAGCTTACCATGATTGTGAAATGGATGCAAAGTGATATCCCTGACCTACAAGGTAATGCTGATGAAATTCTATCATTTGGAAAGTCCGTAGCAGCCTGAAAAGAAACCAATGAACAGACAACTATGAAGCTGAAAACATCAAGCAGCATTTGCAGAGTAACTCATGGAAATCCCCTCAACTGCGATGACTTGCAGAATTACAGGCAATAAAAACTAGCTGCACAGATCTGATCCAACACTAGCGTCAGATGGCATCAAGTTCCTACATCTTCAAACTCTACAAGTTTAGTGTCTACATCCTGACATTTTCACATAGTTTACATCCAATTGGAAACGACCATTTGCCCTCTCCATGTCATTGATTGTCCTTCACTTCTGTGCGACATGTCCAAGGAGAAATACTCACAATAGCAAGACTTTTGACATGGTGTTGCTGGTAAAAAAAATTGTGGATTTACAAGCCATTTGTGCAGTCTGAGTGCCACTTAAGAACTGCATGGTTCTAACCTCATCTCCTCGAGAAATAGAATGGTTATGGCACAGGAACCGTTGCTTTTCTACACAATTCGCAATGACAGCAAACTAGTTTAAGAAACATTGTACATTTAGGATACTCTACTCAGTCCCCGTTTGTTACCAGAACTTCCAACCTGGTTGTTCACCTTCTACCTTTGTTCGACTGCAAACATCACACAGGAGATCAGTACCAAGTTGGCACCCTGCAGAACAACTTTTACCCGTAAGGTTCACAAGTTATGATGCGGGCAAGTAAGTTCATTTTAATCACTTTGGTTCTTAGATAGTCGGTCAGGATTAAACGTTGAGTCAAATGCAAAGAAGTTGCATGCCAGGAAATAGAAAAAATGGGTAGAAGTGAGTACAGTACCCGAAGTCGACGATAATTACGCTAACATTGTCCTGACCGCCCCGATTCTGCAACAGAGTGAAAAATGTAAATCATTCAATGTCTCCTACAAACATACTATTCAATAAACTCTGTTGCTCTGGCCGGACCTAGACACTCAAATCCTTCGTGCAGTAATAAGTGTACTTTCATATTACAATGAGGACTTCAAAAACAAGCAGGCGAGACTTGAACTTCAGGTGTTCAGGAGTGATCAAGATTATGCAACAGACCAGAGCTTCCTGTCCAACTTCTTCTGATGCGCGTTGCACATCGCCATGCTCCTTCAAGCGCTTTCTGACGAAATCTACGGCCTCAGCACTGCGCAAGCAACACAAGAACTTAATCAAAACGCGTTCAGCTAGCACCTATTTGATAGGGAAGACATTGTATCAGCGTTCTTGATTAACCCCGAAAGTGCCCAATCTAAAAGAAGAAACTTCACTTCGGAAGCTAATAATCACACTCAAAAATATATTTTTTGTAAATATAATTACCTTCCTTGCATGATTAATTTCAACTCCTATGGAAGCGGTTACTTTCGGCCATTAGTGCACTTAAGGATTAAAAAAACAATGAAGCATTATTTGTGGCTACCTCTTCAAAGAATCCCAAAGGCCATCCGATGCTAGAATAAGGAATTCAACTTCCTCATTCAACGACATGGAGCTCGTATCTGGCGTAGCAATCAGCCACTCCCCACCAAGGTTTCTCCTGCCAGGGAAAGCCAGGTCAGCATATTAGTGCTCATTTAATGCCTACCCTCCATGAAACCAGAAGCAAAACTCTGCACTAGTTAATCCAACTGATCAAGATTCTCACCCATTGGCGAAACTCTTAGTCCAACGTCTGTCAGTAATTCCACTGTCCAACATCCTGCCACGACACAAGTCCAATTCGATTAGTTCCTGTTTCATCGCCGCAAAAACAAATAATTAAAGAAACGCACTGCTTTTAAAATTCGAAACCGGAAAGCTTAGAAACAAGACAGATTGGGATGGATTAGGATCAGCAGCAAAACACTAGTAGCCAAACCTTCACGAACTCCAGGACCAACCACACCAACAGCCCGCTCTTTGAAAGAACCACCTTGAAACTAAAAATTCTACTGCTAGAGATGCAATAAGTTGAGCTATTAATAGAGACATTTACATACTGTTGCTTTCGAGTTTTAAATAGGATGTCACCAAAGGCGCGTGAGACAGACAGCATTCCACACACTCGACCGTAGCTAACCTGCACAGTTGGGATTCAAGCTTCGCTGTTGAGTAGTGGCAATAGTAATCGAATTTCATTTATTGTAATTGCTTGCCTAACTGGTTTACTTCAAAACGTAGCTAGTAATTGCAATAGAAGCAGACAAACACAATAACTAGTTCCTATTTCATTCATTGTAATTGCTTGCCTAACTGGTTTACTTCAAAACGTAGCTAGTAATTGCAATAGAAGCAGACAAAAACAATAACTAGTTCCTATTACGCACCCACCCTCCTGCTTCTTGGATTCTCTTGACTTCTAAGAAAGACTTCTTATCTCGTCCAAAGGGTCGATGATCAGTTGTGAGGTCCTGCGCTTTGCCATTCCTGCTTAAAACCTGAGCTCAGGTTCATGCACATAACATTATTATTAACCATTTCCAGCAAAGTCACTGCTAGTCAAATTGTGGGCTTCCTAGTAAGGTATCAGTGATAACTTTCAATAAAAACCCTCTCCAAGAAAACAAGGAGGGATGTTCGGGTCAAAATACCCTAATGGAGGAAATCTCTGGATTATAGAATCTAGAGGGCCAATTCTGAAGAGTTTGTCTTCCAAGAAAGGAAATCTCTGGATTATAGAATTCCCTTGGGAGACATACTCTACAGATTTGGCCCTCGAGTTCCAATCAGTTTCTACGTAGCTAACGATCCATGTGTCAAAAAGTCACACAATTACTGGAGATTGTGCCAAGAAGAAAATCTGTCACATAGTACGTCTGCCATCATGCAAAACCAAAATTCTGCAGAGATTGTGCAATAGTGAATACAGGAAAACAAACAGTTTTGGTAGCCAAATGACTACGAAATTCCTTCTATTGACGATTGAATTCTTCAACCGTTTGAGGGAGAGAGATACGCACCACACGGGAGTCACCAACATAAGCAATCACCAAACGATCAGAGCGAACAAAAACAACCGTAGCTGTAGACCCAGACTCAGTTTCCTCCACCACTTTGCTGCTTTCTAGCCTGTCAACATCACCGGCATCATGAGCCTCCCAATTCAACACATTCACATTCTTCTCTTCTTCAACTCAGCTGCTTTTCTTGGTATAGTAAGAGTCAAAAAAAGTAGAAGAGTCGTACAATTCTACAACCTAATTAGCATCCACCAAAACTCACTCGACAAAGCAATGACCTAGAGAAACAGCGCAAGGTCTGTCAAAGAGTACCAGCTTTCTTCTCCAATGAGTCATGTTAAAACGGTTGTAAATGATCGTAGGAATGAGGGTGTGATCTATGGTTATACTTGAAGCCAATCCTTTACAAATACCTATCATATCTTTGGTGGATTCGAATATCTAGATTGTGTAAAATAATAATAATTCCAAAAGCACCCTCTAATTTGATACAAAAAAAATATGTAAAATTAGCTCTAGATGGAGATTTTTGTGGTCAAAATTCATCACAAACCGAGAAATGAGGCTCTGGTCCATTTGCAGAAACGCTCGCGAAAGCGCTTCCTCCGCCTCCTGCAAATCGTTGGACTCCAGGATGGCGCCCCCTTCAAGCGCTGTCAAGCACTCCTTATAAAGCTCATCCCTAAACGAACATTCAAGTTCGTTAAATGATTTCACAGCAAATTCAAATCACAAATGCTGTGACAGTTCATAAAATGCCATAACATTCTTGAATATGGAGGTCTTTCTATAGTGTCCCTGTCACAAGAATAGTTTGCGGTACAGTGGTTCACAATTCATGGGCAAGCTTGCTTTCAAGATTTTCTACAGGGACAAGGGCCTTGATTCAAAGGAGGCAAAGGGTCCCCTGCCTTGAAGTTCAAGAACGTTATGGCCGCCCATCCAAAAGATTGTCACAAAATTTCCATCACAATTGCATTAGCAATTGATGGGCAAGCTTGCATTCAAAATTTCTACAGTGACAAGGGCCTTGATTCAAAGGAGGCAAAGAGTTCCCTGCCTTGAAATTCACGAAGGTTATGGCGGCTCTTCCAAAAGATTATCACGAAATTTCCAACAGAATTGCATACCTCAAATAGGTCGCCGAGAACACTCCCGCATGCCCATCGAAAATGCCCGCATACATGAATCCATGAGGCCCGTCGACGTCCACTACAATCTCATCCTCCATCTCCTCGCGAAGCCCTTGCACAAGAAACTGTCCCACAGTGATTTTGCCCACCGCAGCAACCTCTTCTTCTTGCTGCAAGGATCCAGACGCAGCAGCTCTTAAACGACCAAACCCCTGCATCCTGCTTGTCGTCGCCGGCTTCTGCTCTCGAGCGAGGGAGCTACACGACGGGGAAGCAGTCGACAAACGACCAGGGAGGCGAGTGAGCGCCATAGCTGAAGAACAAGATGCAATAGACGAGCTAGGCCGCAAGTAATCTAACGACGCCATTTCCACAAAAGCTCCTCCTCGCAACCCCAAGCTCGTCGTCATTCTAGCTATCCCCTCGTCTCGCAACTCACAACACAAATTCGGACACACAACAATGAGCCACAACAATAACTATAAGAGCTACAACAATTACAAGTGGTGAAAAATTTCATGGTAATTGAGCTGCTTTCATTCAAGTATCATTGTAATGGCGTTGTAAAACATTCCCATTCAGTCCGCCATGAATTGGGTGCTGGGTTGTTGTGTTGGGTTCCTGGCGTTCCGAGGCCAGCACTGGGCCTTTGTTTGTGTGCTTGAGGAGAACACAGGCTTATCGCGAAGTGAACGATAAAGGCGAACTAAAAGAGTCTTCCAAGTACAACCACAGTTGCCCTTGATCGCCTGGCTGAGAAGTTTTCGCGCAATTGTACGTCAACATCTGTGGTAATGTCGGCGACACTAATCTATGGTGGACAATCTATGGTGGAAAACCATCAGGGTATGGAGGGGCAGATCACTAGACCTCATACCCGGCCGGGTCTCTATTTGAGTTCTGGGGATAGACGGAAGCTCTGCCGTTGTTGTATTCTGGTTTACAAGGACTGTGAGGCGCGTGTGCTTCACTCATGGCCACGCCGTTGCAGTCGACGTCGGCTTCTTGTAGCGCTGTTGCTGTTTCAGGAGAGAGAGCAAGGTTCGGGGGAAGTGGAAGAGTTCCCATATCTGTATGTGTACTGCCGCGAAGAGGAGTTGCTGGTTTTGGCAAGCTTCGTCTTCATTGCTCAAGCGACGAGAGCAATGTTGGGGCACCGGTTGCGGATGTTGCTGACAAAGCTCCGCCCATCATTGATCTAGAAATTCTTGGGGTAAACTTGGGCGTGACCTATCTTCAAGAATTCTTGAACCCCTGGTGCTCAATTGTTTTGCGTAGTTGGTTTGTGCAGTTGCTTTGGTTTGTGTAATTGGTTTGTTCAGTTGGTTTTGTGTATTATTGCGGCCTTTCGCTGTGTCCTTGTTTTCCTTGATGACGTGAGTGCTGAATTTCATTAACACTTCGACCCCTAAACACTTTGCACAATCAACAATTCGGCTGTTGATTTTCGAGGACTTAAAAGTTCTTCTGAGTATCCGGAATTCCGAATTGAATGTAATTTGCGTTTGTAGCCTGAGACAGATGGAGTTGTGAACATGACTTCGGTTGGGAGTGGAGAAAAGTTGCTGCGCAACATCATCCTCGACAACAAGCTGGAGCTTTACAACCTTTACGTATGACTGCCTATCCGAGCTTTTTTCTATTTTTCGATTGATTTTCGTTGAAAGAGGCATGGGAAGTAAACTAGGTGGGAAATCCTGTTGAATTGGAAGAGAAGCCGCTGCTGCTGCAGATGCAGCTATTTTATTTTAATCTGTGTAACTAGTCAACTGTCGCTCATATCTCTTGTATATGGCCCCAACTGTACGTCATTATAAATGGAGTTTTGTAGCACTGTGACCTTCAATAGTATTGCATGGGAATAGGGCACTGACCCCTAAACAGTAAATTCTTGTGGACGACTTTTCGTTAAATATGGAGATGAGAAAATCCCTGTATAGTTTCATGAAAGAAGCTTTGGGTAATAGTGTTCTAGAAGTGTCGGATTGGGTACAGATGAATGTCAAAATGAGCCAAAAATGTACCGAGTAATTAGTTGCTACAAAATCATTGAAGAATCTGAAATATTCTACTGAGATTTGCTGTTTTCTAAATTTGTAGGCTGTAGCAGTTTGCATAAACTTCACTTAGGGGTCGAACTTTTCTCGGTTAACTTTTAATGAGAGAACAGAGCATGTCATATTAGAGAAGATCATATGTCTGGATTTCTTATGGAGAGGTTGTATGAGTGGAACAGGGAAAAGTGATGAACTGCGGAGGTGGGGGCAGCTGTGGCACCTGCATTGTGGAGATCTTGGAAGGTAAAGAGCTCTTGAACGAGCGCACCGATGCCGAGTACAAGTACCTGAAAAAGGTAATAATCTTCTGTGGCACAATTACTTCTGTTATAACTCTAATTCTATGTCAGAACTTTCGATTCTATGATTCGAAAGTGAGAAAACAAGGCGGAATCTTGGGCAAGACTTAATTGGAATAACACCAATACGTAAACGTTTCATGTTTTTTTCCCGAATGGACTTCGCTGATTTATCCTGTTTGCTCGTGAGTGTGACACTAATTTACCAAAAGCACATTATTTGTGAGATGTTTACATTAGTGCAGGCTGCAATGTTACTGTATTGAACTAATATCAACCCAAAAAGAAATGTGAGGGGACGTTAATTTTTGACAGTTGGCAGCGCGCTCTCTAATACAATAAACCAGTGTAGTTTTTACTATCGAGGATATAGAGGGAGGAAACTAGGTTCAATTACAAAGTTCTTCCTCCAGGCTTAATGCTTTAAAGCCGGGCACATCGGGTCCTCTATTCTACTCCTGTTTCTTTGAATGTGAGCTTAGATGGACATTTGGTTCCTATAACTTTGAACTTGCACAAGAGCATAGCCAGCACTGATGAGCCAGAGTATGGGCTTGTTAATCGACAGTGAATCTGCGGTTTCTTATTCTCAAGATGCGATTTAGAAACTGGGTTGACATTGTCTTTAACTGCAAATTGTATCCACGTTGCTTTGCGTGCAGAAACCTGAGAGCTGGAGATTGTCTTGTCAAACAATTGTGGGAGATAAGTCAAACAGTGGAAAGGTATGGAAATAAACTCTTGTTTTTAGGGATCAGATGTGGAATCATGGATCTCTTTCAGTTGGAACTCACACTCCTCGTAGGAACTTTCAAACTTGGAAGCACACAATTTAATCTGTGTTATTGGCTTGTCTATGTGGGTACGATCGTTGCAGGTTGTTGTGCAAAGGTTGCCACAAAAGAAGAAGTGAGTTCCAGAAAGGAGCTGCCTTTGATGGTTGATGCCGGTTCATCCTTTTTTGACTGATTTAGAATACTCATTGCTTAAAGACCATCTAGCAAGCCCAATTGGCTTATAGTCACTACCACACCGCTTTGAATGGGGGCACTGTACAGTTTAAGCCATCAAGTAGTACTTTTTCAGTAGAAAGCAGTTTCTTCCATTGAGACAGTACAACCGTTTGTATGTTTCAGACCTTCGTTTTTATCACTTTGACATGATATCAGGCCTTGTCGACTTTTTTGTGAGTTACATCCAAGGTGAATTTGTATGCTGAGTAATGAGAACTTAGTGGGGTTCCAACATGAAATTCTTGAAGAAGCGGGCAACACCTTGGGCCCTATGCATCTCCTAATTCAAGTAAGAATCAAGGTATTCAAGATGTTCTTGCCTTAACTCTTTCCTTGACACACATCTTGCATCTTAACTTCAAAGAAATTGAATGAAGCCCTTGAAAGCAGTCACTTCAATAGCTCTTGAGCAATGCCTCCTACTGTAGATTCACACTTGTGACCACGCAAATGTAGCATGTTGGTGCACACCATTCTCAGGCATATCGATTGAGTGCAAACCTTACCTTGCTCTTTTGTATACTGTCAGTATGTTATGTCGTTCGTGAGAGTAACTCCTTTCATTATTGTTCATGAATTGATTGATCATGTTCACTTTGTGTCTAGAATATTGCATGATTGAATTAAGTCTTGGTTTGGAAGCTTGGGCAACGAACCTGTGTTGTTTGTATTGTTTGGAGGGCTTGTGTCATCATGTTTGAAGGTATCAATTTCATATTCTCACTGGATTTTTCTTCTTTATTTTGATATGAATGATTTGGCTGATTTGGAATCTTGTTGTTCTCTAAGTCTGATAAGTTGCTTTGAAAGCCAATTATTGTGCTCAATCAATTGAATTTGATCTCCACCGGATGAGATATATTAGTGTTTTGGTAGAGTTTCTTGTGATGCATGGTTTGTTTTGTAAGAACTACAATATGTTGGAGGTTAGAATTGTGAAATTGTTGTGGTCATGCATCTGTTTGTTATGTTGTTTAGGGATGGAACACTAGAGTCCTAGTTAGTGTAATGCAAGTTGTAAGTAATGATTTTCCTAAATAGTTGGCATAGTTTGTTCTACTTGAGATCTTAAATTAAATTACTTTCCATAGCTCACTTAAGTCTAGAGGATGATCAAGTTTCTTTGAGAGATGATCATGTATTGATATTGAACTTGGTTTGTTGTTGTAATGCATGACCTATTTAATAAGAACTAAAATATAGTGACAATTGGTTGTAGTTACCTTAAATGGTTTGGGATGGGATGTGAGATTCTTAGTTCATGTAATGTAAGTTGGAAGAGATTGATTACAATATTTTTGATTCTCCTATTCATTTTTTATTATATTGATTTTGTTACTCTATGTATAGTCAGATATGCATGGATGCATGCATTTAGTAGATGTAATGTTAAAGACCATCACCATAACTTTCTTTGAACAAGCCTTTGAGGAAATCAACCACCATTTTTTTGTCATTTTTGTACTTCCTATCATTGATTCAAATCACAAATGTATTGAAGTTCTCTCAAAGGACCAATTAAGAAATTGGTAAGAAAATTGGTGTAAGAATTTATTGAGATATATTAATAAGAGGCTTTGGGTGTGAGATTTAGAGTTTAGAGATTTGCTAAGAAATTGGTAAGAAAGTTGGTGTAAGAATTTATTGTGATATATTAATACGAAGCTTTGGGTGTAAGATTTAGAGTTTAGGGATTTGCTAAGGAATTTTTCATTATGGACCTCAAGTTTTATCTAAGATCCCTAATGATGATGGAAAGAGTCAATATTTGTAGTCTCTTCAATAAAAAATTAAATGAGAGGACAACTAAATCCATATGTTCTTCTAGATTATGTTGTTTATCAACTATGTTCTTGGATGTTTACACTATATATAGATAGCAAGTATGAATTCAGTCGAGAACAAGGACATTGGAATTTAATCAAACTCTTAGTTTTCAAATGTATATTGAGCATGCAATTGGAATATTGAAGTTGTGATGGAGGATACTCTTGAAACAAATGGATTGTCAATTGCATCATGTGCCAATTCATGTTACAACATAGTTAATTTGCCTAATTTGATTACAATGCAAAATGACACATTTACTATGTTTTGGATAAATGAAGCTCAAACTAAGCTTTCACCAATGCATGTCTATGTCATTTGAAGTTGCTAATGCATCAACTACATTGCCAAAAGCTCAAAATATAACGATAATCCCGTATTGAATTCCACAAATCATAAGTCAAAAGACATTAAAATTCTTAGTTGGAAATCATCATACTGCATTTGCAACTAGAGAAAAAACATGTATGTGTCAAGATGCCATAGCAAAATCACTATTTAGTAGAAAGCAACTTAGGGGTATAGCCAAGGACCAAAGTAATATTCGTATTGTCTTGGATTGTCTTCCTCAAAGTCCAGGTAAACTTTATACTCCATAACTACATTGTTATAAAACTTATGTGAATAATATTTTTCTTGATTGTCTAATTACATTTTCATTTTTCTTCTATGGCGTTCCATATTTTTTGGTTAAATATTTTATTTATAATTCTTCTTCTCATATATAATGGTACACTTTAGAGATTTTTTTATTTTCCTTTATCGTTTTGAAGATGGTTGGGAGATGTTTTGTAGAAAATTATGAAGTCTGATTTTAGAAATTTTTCCCAATGTTAAATGGATTGTTTTTTAAATTCACACATGTCTCACATGTGATACAACCTTTCAAATGAGTCACTAGACTAAAGTTATTGCCTTTTGAAATTTCCACAAGTCATAAGTCAAGCATCTCCAAAATTGGTTGAAAATTTTACACTACAATGATGTAATTAATTCTTTGACACATGCTTTCATAGACTTCATTTATAATCAAAGACAAAGTCTTGATCATAAAAATATACAAATAAATTTGTCCATCATGAAAACTATGATTTATAATGCTAATGAGTTCATTTACTGAACTATAAATTCTATAACTTCTCCACCAACTCATTCATCATAGCAAGTATTTCTTGCAAAAGAGTCAATTTAGCAACTTCAAAATCCTTCATGGTTTTAGTAAGCTTTCCAACTTGTTTTGCCATCACTACAATTGCCTCTTGTGCAACCTCTTGTGTTGCTAACTTCTCCACCTTTTTCCCACTATGAATCTGAGAACTACTTGTCGTATCTTCTATATTCTCATAAATATCATTCTCACCTTCATCATTTTCAAGGAGCAATTGGAAGGTAAGAAGCAAATCATTTTGATTGAAAGTCATACTAGCCTGTATATTGTCAAAAGATGTGAATAGTAAAACTATGAAGGATGTAAATTGAGAAACAAAGATTGCAAGAAGCTTTCTATGAGATGGATCCATCTTTGACCAACAACACTACACTTGTATCATAAAATTTGTGAAAAGATCATACATATGGAGAATAATAATATTTATGGGTCTATAATCTCAAGTTGTCATATTTTGAACTTTACTTAGTATGCAATTACGATAAGAGAACTAGACATTGATGAAACCAATATTGCAAATAAATATCATTAATTTTCATAAAAATCATATGGTTAGCATAGTTGAACTTCACTTAATATTTAGTTACCATAAGAGAACCAAAGATCAATGAAACCAATAGTGCAAATAAATATGATTTTTTTAAAAGTCATATAGTTAGCATAGTTGAACTTCACTTCACATATAATTACTATACAAATGGCATTGTACATGTTACTATCACTTCACATGAACTTACTATACAAATGTTATGTTACTATGCTTCTAAAATAATATGTGTTACTTCACATTGGCAATATTTGCATGGTACGGATCACCAACTCTTATGTTGCAATGCATAACTTTGTAACTTTTAAAACTTTTAGAATTCATAGCTAAAATTGAATTTGGTACTAGAAATTATCAAAAAATAATTACTTGAAGTAGAATGATGTCATGTACCAATGAACCAAAAAAAGAGGTTAAAAATAACATATATGTATTCTAAATTAATTTTTATGTAAAAAAATAATGCCATATTGCAGTGAAAAAATACATTTACAAATTCTAATATGGAAGGAGAGAGCAAGGTTGTACATGAAATTTTGAGCAATAATAATTTTCAATGTCCATAATAATATGCAAAGAAATAAGATGTTCAAATTTTTATGAGTCTTTTACATTTCAAAAGGTATTATGTATAGAATCATTAAATTGTTTCCCTCTTTTCAAAAACTTTTTATAATAAATTTCATTATTAAATTAGCTGGAAAATTTTGGGGGTCATATGAGCTTATAAGCTTATTTTAAAATATTAAATAATAAAATAAAAAATTTACTATATTTATTTTTAAAGTTTAATTACAAATTACCCAAAGTATTATTAAATTGAGAGTTTGGATACTCAAAATTTTCAAGATAAAATAATTTTGACAAACTAAGATTCTATTCAATCATTAATATGTACCTAATTTTTATATTTGATTCACTTTAATTTCATTATAATATTATTTCATATTTTTGTAAATTGATTTATAAGTTTGTTTTAGACAAAATACACACTATGCCAATAAATGTATTGAAAACATAATATTGGACAATCCTAAATCCTTCGATTTGGTAAACTATACTATGCAAACATCTACATTAAAAGACTACCAAAAAAAATTGAAGACCCCTTATATAAATTTAATTAGAAAATAAAAATAATTTAAAAATTTGGTTTATTCATGTTCAAGCATAAATATATATACCCCCCTAAAAAAACATATTCAAACATAGAACCTACCATACATGAGATTTTTCTGCACTAATACACATTCAAGCATGTAACAAAAATAAAGTACACTCCTTTCACATGGACTAAAATGAAACATAAATAGAATACTCACTTCCCACACATCAAACATATATACCCCCTCAGACATATTCAATTTTTACTTAATATGTGATAATTATAAATAATGACATTGCTAAAATATAATTTCATTGGACGTTCACTTCCTAATATGAAACCATTCACCAAACAAAAAAAATCAATGAGGACATGACAATTTCCCTCCACACCTAGGTGGATGATCCAATGGACAAAGGGCTTTGTCCACTACAATGAGTGGTTTAGATTTGAATCAAACCTAAGGTTCTACTAAAATGCCAAAATTGACATGGAATATTTGAGGGAAATCTGACCTCTAATTTGGTTTTGAAAGTGTAGAAGTAGAGTAGGGGCAAGAAATTAGTACCATACTTGTCTATTAGGATTGGCATTTCATGCCAAATATTTAATTGAAGTTGGAAAATCTAATTTTGCATGTTCTTTAAATAGGAATATTCACTCAAACATTGTATTTTTTCCATATAAAAAAATAATCATTTCTCTAAAACTCTGACAATTATTTTTAACAAGTATTTTTTTTCTAACCTTGATGGCCAAGAACAATAATCAATAAACACAATAAATACATAAAGGGTTGTTGATAAAATTGGGCACCATTACCACATTCTTAGAGCCATTTTGCACCATGGCCATCCAAGTTGAAAAGTTGTGGGAGTAAGTGGCCAAATTTTGTTGAGAGTTCAATGAAATAGGTTTAAAATAGGCAATAAAATATAGGATTTGGAGCCTTTAACCAACCATAGTGTGAAGCCTCTAAAGATCAAGCCAAAAGTCCCAAACCTTGGCAATGAATTTCCATGGCCTCTCAACTTGAATGGCCATAGAATGAAGCTTCCATAAGCCAAGCTCAAAGTCTAAACTCATATCATTTGTTTAGCTTCTATCCATCTCTTTCGACATTAATCTATCCAAATTTTGAAGTTTTCCTCTCAATTTCTCTAATGATGGATTCTAGAAAGGAATGCATTCTTGTTCTTCTTTCGATTTTCATGATCATAAAGTATGTCACTGTGGGCATTTTGGCATTGCAAAAATATTGGCAAGACAACCATTCAAGCATAAAGCCTCACCCATGTATCAATTCATGTAAGCAAAAGATGTAGAAGATGTATTCATTGAATGCAAAGGCCTAGATTTCAAACTCCGATGGCAACTTTAGATTTGCATATACAATGGAGGGAAAGGAGGGCAAAGGCATTTAAGCATCCTACTTTCTACCATGCAAAAAACAACCCCATCTCCAATCTACAAAAAATATTCAACATCTCAACTATAGTTTGGATTTCCATTCTTGTCCGATCCAAACTTCCTTTGAGAGTTGTAGTAAAGTCTTGAGGAACCATGTGATCAAGCCTATAATATGCACTTTGTCAACTTTCCAAAATGCCGCCTTGCAGAACCTAACACTAGTGGTTGAAGAATGCAATCCGTTGGAACGTGTCTACAAATAGAGTTCCATCTAAGAATTCCTAAAAGATGCAGCAGATCGTTTAAGCCCATTTTTTTGCCCAACAATTCCAAAAATTGTCTATATGAGCAGTGCATAAAATGTTTGAGACCTTGACATATTCAAGAAGGACCTCGATCATGAATTGCACAACGTTAGACTTTCTCCCTATTTCCAAGAGTCAACAAAGAATTGATAGGATTCTTTCAATGTAGGGCCCTTTGTATGAAGAATTAGCAACATCCTTCAAATTAGACAAGAAAGTAAGTATAGCTTGCTTTAGAAGATTCAAGGCATGCTCCACAACACTAGCACATCCCCTAAACTTTGCACACATGCATTTAATTCAAATTTTGGTTTGCAAATGAGTTGAGACTTACTAAATTTTTTCTAATATATCTTTCATGCATCGTGCCACTAGTCTTCAAGCAACTACCTATAATATCTACAAGCAATGGCCTTTCTAATGTCACTTCGTCAATAATACAAGTAGATCAACCGGGGAATTCTTGGTAAGCAAAGGGAATAGCCTCACTCATATTGCTGAAAACTTGCCAAGATTTCCAAAACTTCCAAGTAAAACAGACAAAAATACATTTGTTGCCTATGCTTACGATACACAAAAGAGCTATAGCCTCACCTTCATATACAAGTCAATTGTTTTCCAAGGCTCTATCAACTATAATCAAGTAGATGGCTACAATATTAGTAATAATAGCATTGATCAACTTGCACTACAATGATCAGCATCCTATCAATGAGCAAATAGTACAAAGAAAACTCTTCATGCCCCCATATAGTTTGAAAATTATGGACTTTCACTTATTGTAGAAAGGACTTGTAACAAACAGGGAGGTGCAACATGCAAGGTGTTTGTGGAGAAGAATTCAAAGTCGATTGTGTCTAGGGTAGTAGTGTACATCACAATCTAATAAAGCAAGCATAGCCACTAGAGAACAAAAAATTTAGTGGTCTCAAAGCAATGCATTTTGCCCCAAGAACTAGTGTTGATTCACAACTTGTTGCATTATAAGACTCTTGCCCAAAGATATTCCAAGATGAATTAAATGATCAATCAAGAGCAACTGTAAAGAAGTCATTCATTTAAATATTATAAGAGAATCCACAAGCTTTTTTGGGCTCTCTAAATTGACAAAATATTAACACCAAAGAATTGAGTGAATTTTATCACAAAAGATCTATGTTAAATTGACAAAGTAATTAATAGTAAGTGTCAACAAATAGTTTTAAGTTAATGTCAAGTTAAAATTGGCTTAATACATTGACATTAGGTTAGTACCACTTGCAATATACAAACACCAACTTAGCAAGTAACTCAATTATCAAGACTATTTATATCTAATGTCAATTCTACAAACATTAGAACTCTGTTAATTTGATGAGTAATTTGTAGGGTTTTTTTTTCTATGTATAATGGCCAAAAGTAAATAAAATAAAATATTACTATCACAAATTCAAGTGGCCAAGTTTCAATCCGCTTGTATGCCCATTCTTGACATGGATAAAATCACAAAGAATAGCTAAAATCTTGCCTTCGTCTTTGAAGAAGTAAAGAGAGGTCCTAACATAGAGATTTGCATTACTCCTTGTCAAAGCAGCAACAAAATCTTGAACCTCATCATCAACCAAGTGATTTGTTATTGCAAGCTTGTAAATATTCAACACCACCTTGTCAATCTTCTAGACCTCGAAAGCATAGTAATTCAAAGAAATGAAGCAAAAAGAAATGCATAAAACTTTCAATTACCAAGTCAAGAGACGCTACTACTTCATGCAAACCTCTACATTTATAGAGCACTGAATTGAATTGGATGTTCAATATCTAAAATGACCACTACAAGCTCTTTCCAAAGAGCATAATTACTTGCAATAGCAAGTGGCCAATCATTAAACCTACCAACTCTCTACCTTAATTGAACTTCACTACTCAAAGATGGTCAATTCTAAACACGCATTTCATTTCCTCTTCTTTCCACTCTCTTGATCAATTTCTAGGGTAGAGATGCACCCCTTAGGTTCATAAATTTAGGCCTTTTCTTGTAGAATGGCTTGGTGCTCCTTATACATTGTTGCTGCAAAAATCACCGCAAGGTTGATTCCTAGACAAAAGCCAATAGGCTTGAACAACAATTTGCAAGCCATAGTCATTGTCACAAGGGAGGAAACAAGAGTTGTGACAATAAGAATTGTAGAATACAAGAACAAGTATAGGCTAGATGGGAGATTCAAAGAAGGCTAGAGGATAGATAATTTAGCACGAACATGGATGTTTTGCCAAAATTTTAAAACCCTAATCTCTTGGATTACTACAATTATTAGAGTGGAATTTGACTTCTAAAAAACAACGGAGGCAAATCTGGAATTAGGGACTAGACTTTGATGATGCAATTGTTGTAGTAGAGTTTGAATGAAGCAAATGACACAGGAAGAAGTGCACAAAAGGCTGCAACAAGATGAATTAAATAATATGGGACCAAGTGCATGAAGCAATGATGTCGCTATTAGGTTTAGGGCATTTCAAAGATTGTTAAAACTTCATTTTCTACCAACATGTCCACCCTTTGGACAATTTATAGTAGTTTAATTTTTCTTTTACTTTGCAAATTTAAGAAGAAAAAAGAAAATTAAAAAAAAACAAAAAAACCCCACTATTTAGTAGTGAAATAAAAAAATACAAGTAATATTGTAATTATAATTAATAGTATCTATTAAAAATTAAATTTGTACTATAATAATATTTTAAATTTTTTAATAATATTCTTAATTATATATAATAATATTTATTTAATTAAAGTAAAAAAAATGAGTTTCTTTGTTCCTAGCTTGACTAAATTATAAGACTTTGAATCCTCTTAATAAAATTTTGTGCTACAAACCTTGAATTTGAGTTTTTAATATTGAAGAATTGACTTGAGAATTTGGAAAAAAATCACCTTGGTTCACAAGTGTTGCAATGTAGGTAGTTTGGGTAAAACTACCTATTGTCAACCAAAGACCCATCCCCAAGTGAACCTATAAAGTACACTATTTCCAACCAAGGCTAGAATAAATGTTTAACCAAAGCTTTGAATATTCTTTTTTCCTTTTCAAAGTGAAGTTTAATCAAGTCAAGACACATGTCCAAAAGTAGTGAGCAGAAATCAATTCTTAAATGATCAGGATTGGAAGATTCTATATGTTGGCTACAAGTTTGGACCAATTGCCAACTTCCAAAATTCATGATAATTTGAAAACAAGGAATAAAATCATGAAAATTTGACAATCCCCATGATTTCTATCTTCCTACATGCCAAAGAATTTACATTACTTTCTACTACTCCTAAACATGCACAAATCACTTAAGTGGTCAACAATGGGTGGTTCTACCATACGAGAGCAATGGTCTTTAGACTTTGCCTTCTAGTGTGAAGGATCAAGAGGACAAATTCTTAGGTTTATGCAATCTTGCTTGGTGGATTTGATAGCCTCTCAACCTTTGGCCACAATGTGAAGTGCCCCTTAAAATTTTGTTTATCCTCACTTTAACATAATATGAACGAAGCGGTGAGCAGTGCACTCACAGAAAAACTTAAAAATGTCACTAAAGTGGCAAATGAATGGAGTAGGTACTCCGGTAGTGAGGAATCAGTCTCAGTTGGGTGGGTGACTCGAAAACAATTGATATGCATTAAAACTCGTGCAAAAACAAAAGAACGACACATTCTCTGTCACTTCCGGTGAAATTTAAAAAAAAATCAGTTGCATGAAGTCTTTGGGAGAGTCCAGGCTAAAGTTACAACTCCAAATAGTGGAGAAAATTTACAAAACGTCAACACAATCCATCTACAAGCTACTCTTCCTATCAACAAAAAAGCTCCGACGTGACGCTGAACAATGCGACCAATTCAATGGGACAGTTACGTGATCACTTCAGCAGTTGGCAAAAGATTCTAGAAACCACCACCGACTGATCATCGCCTGGCTAAATCAATCAACACCAGGTAGAAGTAGGATCACACAAGAACCCGTATACATCCCATGGAAGCAGTGCTCCGACTTGCCTAATCAGTTATCTTAGGCAAAGGTTAGCAAAGTATAACGCTCTGTCACTTTCATCGTCAAATTGCGCATTGCAATTATAAAAAGAGAAGAGTTCAGAGTCATAACCCCCCATCGTCCTCCAATCCAAGATATGATGGTACTCATTGAACCTGCAAGCGAGGGTTTTAGGGTTTAGGGTTCAGGGTCTCGGGCTTCAACTGGTTGTCCAACAATGGTTAGTGGCGAATTGATGCCTGCATGACCATGGCAAACTTGTCTAGTGCATCACCGATCCGGTTCAATGCGGTGATGTAACCAGTTCCCAGCTGCTTCTGAAGCTCAATCAAATCTCGATGCTTTTCTCGTTCAAATTGTAGGGTCTGCTTATGTCTGTTGTCTTTCCTGTCTTCGGCCAGCCTCAGGGCCTCCACAATGCTGCGGTTGTTCCGCTCGAGCACCGCCGCAATGCCATCCATTGCGCCCAGTTTGGGAGCTCCGAACCGCCTCCGCTTCCCTGTGGAAACGGGTCCTAAATCATTCTCGTCGCTCTCCTCTCCCCCAGACCCAGAGAAGTCCATGTTGCTTGCTATTGCCACAAATTTCACACATTTTAGTTCTTGAGGGACAACGTAGATGTCATAATTCACCGCCAAATGGTCAAAAGAGGAGTGTTACTAGATCATCAACAGCTTGAAATACACATAGCATCACAATAGAACCTCTCTAAAGAAATGGGGCCGGGACTGGGGTGACTATATTACATTAGAGAGGTTATTACATTACGGAGGGTTATTGCATTAGTGATTTTTGTATGCGGCCCAGGGCAAGACCGGGCAATCAATATTACCTTAGAGAGAGAGAGTAGTACTTTTAGAAAGGTTCTACTGTATCGAGAAGCTGGGAACCCTCACTACTCCACAGTATACTGAAAATTTTCAATCAATGGAGAGAACCATTCCATGAAGCAAGGCAAATTCTAAACAATCGAGAACACGCCATTGCAAAGTCAATCATGAGCTCCTTCAAGAACAGGTCCAAGGGGGTGGATTGCAGCTCCTCAAGAATACAATTGGCAGAACAACTTTGCAAGGTTGTAATAAAATTTTCTTTGGTTTCATGTAATGAAATCACGACAGTGAGGCTCCTGCTGACCTGCTCCTCGGGAAGGGGCTAACGCATCGAAGAGGACGCCCGGGGGATCTCCCGTGCGGCTCTTCACGTACCACTCTTGGAGCGCTGCAAATACCTCCTTGTGGAAATTGGGCGGCAGGCGCAGCTTCTTCTTGTCGTCACTACCCAGCTGCCAATACGACGGTTGTCCCATGGCCAGCTGCTGCTTCTCGTAATCGTTCACCTTCTTAAAGCCCGCCGTGATCCCCTCCCACTTGTCTTGGCATTGACCTGCACTCCGCTGCACGCCTTGCATCCAGCACCGATCCTCCATCCACTTCCACCGCTCGTGGGCAGACCTGTTATGCGCTCGCTCCACTTCAGAGCTTTCACGCCACATGCCATTCTCAAGGACTCTGAGGGAGGGGTGGCAACACCCGCCATCAAAACCAGCAGCAAACTCAAAGGAACACAACACAACACATGCCGTGGTTTCCACTCATCCTACTCCCAAGGGATGTTCTTCCCAAATAATAATAATTTGACATACTCCCCGTACTTATTCTTTCGTACTCATTCTTTGGAGATCTAAATTTTTCGAGGCTCTTTTCAGGGGATGCAACAACATCTCCTGTGTATAGAGAGTATCTTAAGCCTTTGACTATTTCATCGAAGTTCTCGCCGTCATATAGTCGATATCCAACGAGCTCTAGCACACAACTCAAAGCAGTCAACCTTTGACTACTTCACAAAATATGAAAGCTAACACAATACAGGGCAAATCGCAAAGTATCCCCCTATTAGATTCAAAAAGTCGTTCACGGTGAGTAAATGTTGATCTCATAGAACATTCGATCAATGTCAAGGTAATGTCAGTGACACTAACATCACAAATCAACACTATAATGTTACATTAACATTAACGTAAGATTAATTCATCATGGGCACTACATGAATCTAGTGCTTATAATTCACTTAGCGTTAAGACGTTTGTGGCGTGAAAGCTCTCCACTTCAGAGCTTTCACGCCACATGCCATTCTTATTCTCACGGAGTCTTGAGGGATTGCAACACCCGCCACCAAAACCAGCAAATCCAAAGGAACACCACCGCATGCGGTGGTTTCAACAGAAGGCACATCTCAAAATATACCCCCCAATTAGGTTCACAGAGTCGTTAACGTGTTAATGTTGCTCCAATAGAGCATTAGACCAATGTATCTGTGCTACACTAACGTGACATTCATTCATCAAGGGCACTATATGAATCTAGTGCCTATAATTCACTTAGCATTAATAGGTGTGTCAATCAAATGTGGGATATTTGGTGATGCATGCCTGGAGATGATCAAACCAGCAGAACTCACTGACTCACTGACTCACTGACAGACTGAGTGAATACCTGTGCTTCTCCCGGTTGCCCCCTTTGGCTTGACGCTCGAAATCCTCCCGTCGCACCGCTTGCAAAACCAGAAGCTCCGAAACCGTCCACATGCCTTTCTTATAATGCCGGATACCCGCGTCGTCGCCTTGAAGCTCATCCGCCAAGGCATCCTCCACAATTATGGCATCCTTGGTATCCAAATGCACGCTGGGCATGCTCTCGTCGTGACCAGCCATACCCACCACCGACAACATGGGCCGCGTTCTTTTCAAACCCACACAAAAAAAATCCTAACAACAGATCCAATTCACATACTCCAAAACAAAACCTACATGACCATGAGATCAAGCCCTTCTCGCAATCCCTCAAACCCAGAAAAGCGAGTCGATCAATTTTCAAACTCAACCATTAACCTTTCCTGCGCTTCATGATGCTGGAACACGACCGACACGAGAATACTCACAGGAGGTGGCAAAAGAGGAGCGAGAGTTGGGGCGAAGGAATGCAGAGGAAACTGAAACCCTAATTCGGGATTGCAATCGATGTAGGGAAGGATTTGAATTTACGAGAGCTGGGTTGCGGAGAATCTCGTCTGTATGTAAGCAAGCTTTGTGAGGCGCGAGGCGCGAGATGCGAGATGCGAGATGGAGGGGGTCGGGCCGGGTCGGGTCGGGAAGGCGAGCTCGCCGCTACCCTGGGAAACGTCGGCTTTGCGTATCTCGAAGGTCTGAGGGGCTCGTGCTTTGTTTGGAGCGCTTCGAAGTAACTGGGTGACCGGCTGGGGTGATCGGAAGACCGGATGTTTGTCTGTTGAACTGGATGGAGGACAAATTAAGTTTCAGTTCAGCCAAATCAATTACATCCTTAACCCTAAAACGCCAAAGGGGTGACCCTCGAAATCATCCTTTTCTATTACCGTGTGAATCATTAGCCTCCAAAATTGCAAAAGTAGTCATTGCAAGTCAAATTACTATAGAAGATTTTCCCTTTCCCAAACAAATTTTGAAGCCAATGAATAGTTGCACTTTTGTCCTATATAATTTGATTCCATGTCATCCATCAGACACAAAACATCCACCTTGGCGTTCAAGGATTAACAATAAAAAGATGTTAGGCCCAAAAGTGTCCCCTTTAGCTTAACCTCTAAAGGTCAAAGACTATGTTTTCACCAAAAATGCTCCCGAATTGCCATTTCTGATATAAACATCAAATTTCAAATGAAAAACATTTTTCAACACATGTAACCGTAGGATCTTGTAGTAAACTAGTTTGAAAATATGTGGAAAAAAATTCAAAATTTTCCACCATGTAGATTGCAAGATATTAACATTTGAAGTGACAAAAATCATTTTTTTGACCCTGTTAAAAAACCTGCACCTACACTTCACAAGGTCACATTTGTAAGAAAAAAATGTCCAAAATGGTGGTGCTTCTTTGGATTCATTCTTCAAGGCAAGTTGGCTACAAGCTTGAAAATTTTTAGATCATTTGGAATTGCATAACATATAAGGAAAAAATAGTAAGTAGAAAGAAGTACAAAGTGATTCAAAACACTAAATTGTTAAGAATTTAATTATGGAATTGAAAAATTTCAATCCTAATGGTGGTAATGTAATAATAAACAATCTACATCATATCTTTTTCTTTTTTTTTTAAATATTAAAAATTGAATTAAATAAAGGACTCAAAAGTTTATTTTTGAGTAGGGAATCCATGACTACCCGCAAACTAGAACACCTCATAACTTTCATCTTGTAAATCAAAATGGAATGATTCAAATCTTTCCACATATATATAAATCTAGAAAATAAATTTCAAATTTTTATTTTTGAAAAAAGTGATTTTTTAAGAAATTTTTGGGCTACCCATCGAGCATTGAAAATTACATATCATGCAATAACTTTTGAACCATGTAGTCAAAAGTTGTGAAAATTGTTGGGCCTTAAAGTTACTCCTTGGGCACATGTTGTGTGAAAATTTCAGCAAAAAAAACTAAGAACTCCATTCATAGTGAGCTGCCCAAAATCACTATGTTGCCAAAAAACACAGTTTGGACCTTTAGGGGTTAATCCTAACCTTAAGGATGGATTAGTTACTAACAAAATCATTCTTTTGGGATCCCATTTGAATCACTTGCTTAAAAAAAAGAGCCCTTATTGGAGATCAAATTATTGTATGAAACCTTCTCTTTCTACACAAAAGAATTTTTTGTCATCCATCAGACAATAAACATCAATTGCATCATTCAAGGATTAACTACAAAAGGACTAAACCTATTACCAAGGTATCCTTTGCTCGGGTCAAATCTGTTAAAAAATAATTAAATATGACATTTAATGAAATTTTCAAAAATTATAACACGACATAATTGAATAGTGAAAAAAATATTAATGAAAATAATTTGAATTCCCCCCAGTAAAACTATGAAAAATGAAAAATAATATACATATAAAGGTAATTGCTATATAAATGTAAAAAATCTATAGAATACATATACTTAATAAGCTTTGTCCTTTTCCCCCTCCTTAATCTTAAAGAAAGATCGTGTTCATTGAAAGTAATTAAAATTTAACCAATCATTTTGCTTAAATACTAAGCTGTGAGAACTTGGTTGCTAAAGATCACAAAAGATTCAATAAAGTCCTGAGTACTAGTATAAATGACAAAGATCATGAAATATTCTACATTTTGTAAAATGAAATTTCAAAAATTCTAAATCTAATTAATGAAAGATAATCAATTTCAAAGAGAAATGATTTTGTATTGGATATGATGAATTTGACCCCAACGTACAATACTTTGCCAAAAATGATTTGATTTTTGAATCAATATGTGCATTCTTCATTTCTCTAGTGATCACTAGAAAATCATCCATGAACCACTCATGGGCCTCCACGTCTTTAAAAGGTTAATATCTAAATTTATTTTTGAATTTTTGCACATTATTGCATATATTTATAATTATGCAAATATTTCATATATGTAATAAATGATGGACTATAACATAATGTTATCTTCTAAAGATTCAAATGTTGCTTTGGATGAATAAAAAGTTATTTGAACAAATAGTGTCTAAAAGCACTTTGTTCATCATTATGAATAAGGACTTTGAACCTCTCAAGGGTCAATGTGGGTTCTTGTAATACCAATTGTGATCTAATTTTGTCACAATCTAGGAAAGCGAACTACTATAGAATGTCAATTAATATCCATTTAAAGTCTCTTACTTTAAAGAACTTCAACAATAAATTATCATCGACTATCCTTGGATTAGTGTTCTATAATAAATATAGTTGGTACATTATGAGAGTGAGTTTGGGTCCATAGTTAACTTTACAACAGTTCACCTTCTGACCACTTGAAGTGCTAAGGTAACTGCACCTAAATTAATTATAGCTAATGTTGCTAAAATAAGAATTTGAGCATATTTTCTATTATTAAATTGTCTAAATTTTAGATGTAGACATGTTGTTGCTTTAATGTATTTCATCCCTTTATTTAGCAAAGGTGGGACAAAAATCCTAATTTTGAGTTATATTTCTACACAAAAGAGTACTTTGTAGTAATACCAATTATACATATTAAGAGCATATAACCTCTTAAATAAAAGTTGAGATTATTTTCAATATTTATTATCATATTTATTTGCTACCGTAAGCATTATATTTTTTATGTCCATATAATACATAATGTTTTCTTTTCTTTTTTATATTTCTTTGTTGTGTCAAATTTGTTGATTAATCCTTTTAGGACCAACAGTAGTTGAAATTTCCAAAATTCTGGAGATGTAACATAAAATGCAATTTATAATAATATTAAATGATTCAAATGTTGTTTTCTTTGAAGTCAAAATATTAAGTTCAATCTAAGTATATTGATTTTTAACTATTTTATTTTATTTATAATTGATTATTTATTGAAGCTGTTTTTGAAGGATTGTATTATAAATTTAAAACAATAGTTTTTGAGGTTAAGTATATTGATATCCCTTGAATCTTTGAGCTATTAAAAGTTTTCAAAAGGAAGTTGTAAAATTTCATACTATACAAATTGTGAAATTTTTTATTTTTGACAATTTGTTGTGAATGGTGTAAATAGAGACAATTTGACAATTAGTTCACACAATAGAGTAATAGTATAGACAAATTGACAGATTAAAAGGATAAATAAAGTTGTCATGGACTTAGGATTATGAAAGACAATTTGACTTGGCATTTAAGGTCTGAACAATTGTCTTCAACCTTAGAATATAGGTGGACAATTTGTCATTATCCAGCCCCCAATCTCTTGGTCATTGAAATGTGTGTCAAGTTGTCTTGTTATCTTTGTATACTCAGCTCATATTAATATAATTACTATTTTAACAATATGCCTTGAGCAATTGATTGAGTGTTTAAATTTGAATCCAATGATTGGACTAATTTGTGGTTGTTAGTCAATTTGACTTGTGTGTATTGATTCTAGTGATTGGAATTTCTTGTTGTATGAATTTTGAGCAATTTGTCTAAATTTTGATTGTATTCTTGTAAGCTATATTTAGCAATTTGTCTTTATATTCATTGATAATAAATTGATGTGCTTGAACTATTATAATTAAATCTAGATCTTTGAAGGTCTTAGTGTGATTCTTCTAATGTTGGAAGTTGGTTGTTGACTAATTGAATCGTGTTGAGATTGTGGGCGAACAAGAAGTTGTTTTAATAAATGAAGTTGAAAATTGCATGAATGACACTTTGTCCAGTAGCATGACCAAGCCTGTGAATTCGTTAGATGAAATGGAGATTATAAGTTGAATTACTTGAGTTATATGTTGCAATGTTTATATATGATTTATATTGTATGTCAATTTGACTAATTGATGATGTTATGTGAGCTGAAAATTTTAAGTATAAATTCACTTGTATATGTGTCTAGACAATTTGTCTGACTATATGCATAAACAAATTTGAGAGATTAATTTATGAGCTTTAACTACATGTTAGTTCATATGATGAATTGAGAGAGTAAGGACAAATTGATTTGTTAATTTGATGTTGGATCAAATGGCGACCAAGAACTTCGAGTGGCAAGACAATTTGATAGTGGAGCATACAAATGGGAACCAACAATTGTGGAACTAGATAAGTTGAGATCCAGTCTGGTGATTCTAGGCAAGTTGTTTGTAATTGCTAAAGTTGCAATTGGTAAGTGAAACTAAAAGTTCCTTACCTTATTACAAAATATGTTTAACTATTATTGGAAGGATTGTTATAATATGCATGTGAATTGAATTGATATTTTAAAATGTCATATAAGTTGAGTTGTTATGAGAGAATGAGAAATTAATAAATTGATAACTTGTAGAACATTGTATTAGTGAGACTAGAGTTTTGGGAATTAAAATGATTAGCTTGACGAATTGTCTAATTAATAGGATTATGAATTCTAGTGTGAAAATAGAGATGTTAATTAGATTTTGCAAATTGTCTTAGATTGTGTCTATGGTTGGTGAGATTGTAACCATGACTTGACAAATTGTCTGTAAATTGGGTTACAAGAAAATTATACATGATAGTATATTATTTTCCTATTTACAAATTGTTGAAAATTATAAAGTAAATTAGTGAAATCATAGTAGAAAACAATTTTATTGAATCAAAATTATTTTGATAGATAAAAATGAACAAATTGACTGGTCAAGTTAGAAGTGAGTAATAATTGATCATAGGAGAAAGAACAAATTGTCTTAATGCCTTTTTTGTGATAAATTTATACTATTAAAGTATAAGTTTAACTTGAAAGGTTGGTGATTATTAAATCAATAAATTGTTATAATAAAATTGTTAAGACAAATTGTTTTGAGCTTGTAATTTGTGAATGGTTACTATTGAATAGGAAATTATGAAAATAATTGGTTTTGTGCCCTTGTGTCTTGTATGTTTATGAAAAACTAACAAGTTTTTTGTAGATGGAAGAATGAATAAGGAAGCAAATAGAGATGCATTACACACTCATTACCATTGCATTTAATTAGGGACAAATTGCCTTCAGGATCAGGACCGGTTAGATACTCATTTAACTAGGAATTAGGCTAGTTAAATAGTGTTTGCCCGACAAATTGTTCCAAATATAAAGATTGCTATAATTAAAGAATTTGAGTACACTTATATAAATATAAATATATTATGCATTTGTTAGAGTCTAGATCATGCCTGACAAATTGCGGTCAAACTTGATAAATTGCCTAAAATACCCTTTGAATACTATATAGGATTGGGACAACATTTCATGCGTCCATAGCATTATTTAATGGATTGGCCACCAAATTCAACCTTAGGAAATAAGAGTGTTGTAAATTATTTTATAGAGAAATTGTTAAATAAATCCCATGTCAATTTGACTTATAAGTGACTTCTAGCTGCAAAACATTGGACTATTTGACAATTCCCCTTAAATTTTGGAACCCCTATACTATAGTCTTGGGTTTTGTGAGATAAGCAAAAACTTAGACTACACAAATGTATAAGAACGTTTTGAAACATCAACACATATTTAGATGGATTACAAAAATATATTTTGTATACTCAAGAGATGTTAGCATCCATCTATTGTTCAAAATTTGATTGTTTGATCATTTAGGGGTAAAATTTTATAGGTTTAGTTAAGGATTTCTTTACTTGTTTTTATTAATTGTGTATCTTATACACCTACTATCTTGCCATTGTTCATGAAATTTTTAGTAAGGGTCATGAATTGGATGTAGCAAAATGGAGTAAAGTCCAAATGTAGATTTGTTTAGAAAATATGTGAAGCCTTTGCAAAGACCTTTGGGTTCCATAATGTTCTCATAGCTCATTGAAATAGCCAAAAAGATTGTCACAACTACCACTAAATTAAAATTATCCCAAGTAGATTTTTGTCTAAAATATTGATTGGGCATTTGGTTGATTTTGGACACACCTGTAATTGAACCTTGAAATATTATATGTATCCAATTAGAATGGAATTTGTTGCCTTTGCAACAATACCAAAAAGATTCATCAAGCAATGAGGTTTCATTGAGGCAATGCTTGTATGTCATTAGGGTTTTGCAAGAACAAATGAATGAAAATTTGCATGGATGAGAATGTGATAGATGAAATCGTAACATAGTTTGCATTTCATGTAGGAATTGTCCCAAAACTACATGCTGAGATACTCTAGAATTATCAATTGCCAACAAGATCCAACCAAAATTAAATCAATTTAATAATAAAAATTATGTTTACTACTTAAATGCTATGACAATTGTTTTTTAAATAAATCCTATTGTCATATTCAAGTTTTTTGAATTATAAACTATTTGCATAACAAAAGTTTGAAAATTTGCATCTCCAAATGTTAAAGTAATAACATAAGAATCTACGAAAATCTAAATGGATGAAAAAAAATCAGATTATATATAGATGGGATATATTTGTACTCATTCATGCTATAAAAGAAAAGCCTAGTTTTCAATAAGTTATACTTTAGAAGACTAATCATTTGTCAAAATGATTCAATTAACAATGGACGAATGGAAATTCTATCAAGTTCCTACAATACCTAAAATTTTGAAAGGATATTTCAAAAATTTGATACAAAATGTAAAAAATTATGTTCTTTGTGTATATTTAAATCTAATTTAGGAGGCTTCATAAAATGCTTTGCTAGTGAAAAAAATTTGGGCAATTGGAAAAACTTAGGACAACTTGAGCTAAACCTTTCATCTATTTTTGAAATCTAACTGATGATTGCATGTAACTAACATAATTTAGTATGGAAATTTCAAAAAAATAACCACATTTAGTGTAAAAATCTCACACCAAGAAGAGACAAACTTTTCTAATCTTAGATTGCAAAAGATATTTTCTTCTAAGTTCAAACTTTATAATCTTGCAATCTATACTACCAAAATTGAAAAATATTAAAAAATTCTAAAAGTTTGGTTCTATATTTTTACTATTTTACTTCTAAAAAAAGATTATCCTTGATATTCAAAAAATCATCAAAAAAATGGCTAATTTATTACTAGTGAACTCAACTTCTTCATATTGAATAAGGTGATTTAGAGTAATCTTCAATTGATTTTGAAAGTTTGCATGCGGATGTGTATAACAAAATGTAATACACCACAATGTAGATTGTAGGGGCTCAATTGTAAGTAAAGTAGAAATCTCACTCCATGAGGATTCAAAGTCTATTCAATTGGTTTAGTAAGGATAACAAAACTTTTTGTTTCACTTCAAATGCTATAATTTTGCAATTCATAGTGTCTTGATTCTTTTCTATACATTGCCACTATAGTCTACTATATTTCTTTTATGGTTGACAATATTTTTGAAGTATTTGTATTTTCAATTTTGGTGGATGCATCCCAAATTGTCCTTTGGGGGTTAAAGATAGGACTTGTTTTCTAGATTCATATTATAAATATCCTCAATAGACCTACATTTCAATAGACATTACTAAAAGAAAAAAATAGGGCCTCATTTGGGTTGCCTCCTTTTGAAAAACAAAATTTAGCAGTGACATTAGAAGACTTTTGAGGGCAAGTCATTTTTTTTAATTATTTTTTTATTCAACAATTGTTTTCACTATTAGTGTAGATGTCACATCCCTCTTGACGCCCCATCTTTCTTCTAAGGTAAGAGGTCCATAAATTGCTCATTTAAGAGTGAAATTGGATTTTGAGAAAGTAAAACTTCTCGAAAATATTTTTCAATATAATTTTCTTGAAAGACGGGTGGAATTGGCACCTAACTCCAAATCAATTTATATTTTTTGGATTTTTGTAGAATTAATTATGAAATTTGAAGGTGAAATGGCATTGGGCTCTAAAATTGTTGACCTTGTTTAATGTACACCATTTGTGAATTGCTAAAAGCTATGAAAAAGCAACATGTACAAATAGTATACATTCGAGTCAAGGTGGACAATTTCAGAGCCTGAGTGCTTTTAGAACCTCCTACTTTAATGTACTTTGTTTGTGCTAACCTTACAACTACACTTGTTGTGGAGGATTCTTATAACACGTTTGTGATTGTTATAGGAAGATACTATTTTTGCTTTCCATTAATGAAGTTGCCTTTACTACAAAAAATCTTGAGTTGGAATTTTTTATATGCCATTATAAGGTATCTACACCTAATTTAATTCTTTTCTAAAACCAACCCCTATAGATTCCTGCCTAAAATGTACTACCTCTATTCATAAGAGCCTAGGGGTGCTTTTACAAACACTAAATTTTAGAATTTTGAAAACTCAAAAGTCTATTCATATGGTGTCCAAAACATATATTAGAAGAAAAATTTAAGATATTTGTTTGACTTCCAAAAAGACGCAACAAAATATTAATCAATTATGTAATAGAAATATTGTTCAATTACTTTATAGAAAATACATATTTTTTAAATTATAACTGTGTGTATGCCCTTCTATTCAAGAATCTTATTGAGGTAGTAAGATGCCTCAATTTTTTGCATAACACCATTACTTTCAAGATTGCAAGTCAATTTAATCATAGTTCTTGATTTCCAATGGTTTTAAGCTATTAAAATGTAGCTCCAATAATTTTCTTCTTATTCTATCATTCTTTGATTCTAATTTTTTTCAAAACTATTAGATTTTTAGAATTTGGACTATTTTGAAAGTAGTATCTTAAACACTTCAAATACACCACGTTTGAACTTTTACTATTAAATTTTGCTTAGTGTATTCCAAAAAATTAATAAATCATACTATGATGTTTATAAGTATGATTTCGATTTTTTGTTGAAAAATTCATAATATCAAATTTTTTTGATAATTATTATGAATTAAAAAAAATTAAAATCATATAAAAATCAATTTAATGTTTTTAATTCTTAAAAAATAAAGATAAAATAAAATTATATATATATAAAATCAAAATTAAAATGAATTATATATAATACTATATGTTTTTCATATATATATATATATATATATATATATATTTATTTATTTATTTATTTATATATAGTACTATATTGAAATTCAACTAAGTGTGGACATAAAAATAGTGGACAAAAATTGTCTAATGGATGACAAAGAATCCTTCTATGTAAGAAAAAAGTGCAAATGTTTATCTTTGTAATTTGTGTAAGAATAAAAAGTCTTGAACAATAATTTGACCTCCAAGAAGCTCTAGTTGGGTTTAGGGTAAATAATTCACATAGTACCCAAAAGTGTACATTTCCAAAGTGTCTAGTCTGGAATTCTAAAGTCAATGATTAAAATTTTTTCATTTTTTTTGTAACTCTATATATTATTAGTCTTTATTGTATTGTACAATACATTTTGGATTTTAAAGTCTTTTATAGTAAGCTTCCTAGATAATACTCCTATTTTTACATATTAAATAATTTTTTGTAACTCTAGATTATAAGACATATTTTAATCTTAGATGAAACCACCCCCTAATTGAGAATAAGAATTAATTCAAGTCCACACGAGTTCAAAAATAATCTTTAAATTGTTGCATTTACATAGTTATTTTCAGTATTTTAAAGATAATGATTATTAATAAAAAAATTATTTTTATAATAGATTCAACTTTCTTCAATATATGATATTTTAGGTGATTCTCTAGGGTCCATGCATCTTATTTTAAAATAAATGAAATGGAATTTCATTATAAGGAAAAAAATACATACCCACCAGCCACAAGTGTCTTGGTGGGGAAAAATCATGGGGGGGCGGGGGGGCACTTAAAATTTTTTAGCAAACAATGTGAAACATAATATAGGAAGGTATTTATTCATGGCGTTTAAAATTTAGAAATAACTTAGAGGTATTATATGGTGTATTAAATCATATACACTCAATTATAAGTAAGGTATATAAGTCAATAGTACCTCATATTAATTTTTTTTTCTAAGATAAGGTCCTAGATATAGATCCTAGGAATCTATTGTTACTAAATTCAATTTATGAAACTATTGAAGAACTTATCTAGATGGCAAAATATTATTACTAGTTTGTTTAAATTGACAAAATATTTTTTATACCTGTTGGCAATGACGTGGTAGCTTGTAAATGATTGGAGTTTGGGGTGCATGCTAAACATTACACATAATGTTTGTGTGTGTTTCTAGGTGGTTTAAGGTTTATTCTTTTTTCCATTTTTTTTAACTTAAGGTAGTTTACAATTTTTTTCCCTTCTCATTTTTTTGGCCTTAAGGTACTTCAAAGGTTATTTTCCCTTCACACTTTTTTGAGCTCAATGTAGTTTATGAATTTTTTTTTCCATCCCATTTTTTTGGTCGCTTAAGTTAGTTTTTAATTTTTATCTTCCCCATTCTTTGTATCATTTGTTTTTGTCTCTAATCTTGGTATTTGCCTTTTTTACTTTACTTTTTTTTCCCCTTTACAACAAAGTAAGGGTATTAAAAAAACACGCCTCCTTGCAAATTTAAAGTAATGGTATGGGCATCTAAAATACCATGAATTCCAAAATTAAATAATAATAGAGCCCATTTAATTGGTCTTGAATATCTAAATACTCCATAAAAAAACTCTCACAGCATGTGATATCTAAGCATCCACATTGAGTGATCCTCTAAGGGGAAATTTTTGATTTGAAACAAAAGGAAGCAAGCGGCCATAGCTTACAGATCCATTTCTGATAGGATAGGACCACCCATTTTTGACCAGAGCCCCATACCCAACTTAAAGGTTGCAATTATTTCCAACCAAGGTGAAAAAGATTTTCAACTAAAGCTTGGAATGCATTTTTTTTCTCCTTTTCAAAGTTGATACTAATAAATTTAGGACACATGTCTCAAAGTTGTGAGCAAGGAAGTAGGAAGTAATGAGAGGAGAAGTAGTTCTTGAATGATCGGAATTGAAAAAGTTTAGACATTGGCTATGGGTTTGGAGGACTTTCTGCCTTCCAAAATTCATAATAAACTGATTTCAAGTGATGAAGTTACCAATTTTTTTGCAATCCTCGTCATTTCTATCTTTACGTATAAAAAAATAGTTGCTTTGCCTTGTACTACTCTAGATCGTATCCAGAATTGCTTAAGTGATCGGTTATGGGTGCCTCCACCTTACCCTCATGAATCACATGTCGTGTCCAACTCCTAAATAAATGAGTTCAGGTAGGCAGTGAGAACACTGTCGTCCCTCAGTCTTCTGTCACCCTGGATTTGACTGCACATACAGTTTCAATTTCTGCATGTACTTAAGATAAGTTAGAATATGACCATTTGAAACAGTCGTTGCAATTTTGCTTTCTTCCTAATTATCTGATCCAGGGTTGTCATAACGGACAACATATTACTGTTCACAAACGAATTGGACCGATTAGGGCTGACCGGCTGTCAACTTCGAAGCCTTGTAACTTTTGCAAAAAGTACCCAAATTGGGCATATGAGATGTTTTTCGTCATCTATAAAAACTGTAGATGCCGAAAAACATATCATATGCCCAATTTGAGTACTTTTTGCAAAAGTTACAAGGCTCCGAAGTTGACAGCCGGTCAGCCCTAATTGGTTCAATTTGTCTGTGAATAGTAATATGCTGTCCGTTATGACAACTCTAATCTGATCAATGTACTTTGCCTCTAAATTTCATTGCTGGCAATTGGACCTGCGCCTATAATCGACACTAATTACAACTGAGCATAGTTACGTTCTATCATTAAACTATTGTAATTAGATCGTATAGGCAACTGAAAGAGGAATGCATAATTATAGCTGAGGCTATCAATTCAAGCAACTTTTGCTAAATAGGTTTGTGATTAAAGTATGTTAGTACAACAGGATTTCTGGCGAAGTACAACAAATTCTCAACAAAAGTTGCTTACGAAGTAAGTTGGTTAAGAAATCACAGTTTCTCATTAAGTTTCCTTCAGGCTTGTTGCCAGACTACGGTTGCTGACGAAACCTGGTAATATTTTTGAGTCCCCGAGACGAATGGCTGACAAAGCTTACTATAGCTAGAACTGTCGCAGGGAACAGCCCGCTTTCATTGTCATTGGCCTAATATGGCACTCACTTTCTGGGCCTTAGTTACACCACGTCTATTATAAAGGGGCAGGAATTTGAGCTCTCTGGAGTGCGTATGTCTTTTGTGCGGTAGTACTGCAGCTCTTAACCTTCACCTCCGACGGCTGCTTCTACGGCCATGGCGAGCTCGTTCTCTTTATTTCGTGCAGTTTTAGATCTCCTTTAAAGAAAAGAAATTGAGCCTTCAATGCTCATGTTGTGTCCTCATTGAGATTGTAAGTCCTCGTTAAGATTATGAAATGCTTGAAGTCAGTTTTTTGAAGGTTAGTAGCAATGTTGCTGCAATCAAACAATCGCACACTGATCAATGTGATGGCAGGCGACAGTATTGCCGACCTCGGCAGTTGGAATCAGGGTGGGTGCAATTTTGTTTGTTAGCTCTCGCAGTCTTGTTACGGTGTGCAGACAGCAGGAAGCCTCCATTTCGAGACTCAGTGGACAACACTACAGCCACATGTGGAAGTTTCTTCTACAACAGCCAAGTTAACAACAATCAGGTACGTACTGACCTCAAGTATCTTGTCACTTCTGAATAGTGATCCCAAGTGTGAATTTCATAATGCGCTTATGTTGCTGACATTGCTTCTAAATGTGTCAAAAAAATCAAATTAACCACCGCTATTCACATATTCTGTAGCTAAGCTAAGCTGAACTCCTGGTAGATGTTTGCTTAATGTAGCCACGTTTGTGAACTCTGCTTCTGAGTGGAGATGCTCTGTTACATGAAAGATCGTAAGTTCTGTGACAGCAGAAGCTCAAACAGAACCAGCAAGTTAATCACCTTCTCCACTTTAGGAGGCCTTGTGATACAATCCATAGGGCGATGGAGAAGCAGAGTTATATATTTCCTGTTCACACAAAACCAATGCAAAATGTACATTTATGCCTGGGTAGGCATGTACACTTACCCTCCCTTTTGACATGCTTGTTTAAAAGCAAATTTTCATGTCTACTTGGGGGATCGATAAGTGTACATTTTGCTTTTTGCTTTGCCAGAGTAATGGCTTTCTAGTCGCCCTATGAAATTCACCACTCTGCGTTGTAGGGTAAGCGTGTCACTCCATTTATAAGAGGGCCTAAGCTCATGTCTCTGTGAGCTTACACTGGTGGAGTCACAAGATAATGTAGCTTATCCTAAGCAAAGAACTGAGGAGATCGCAGTTTCGGGGAGCTTCTGGTACGTTCACAAGGCTGAGCTTACAATTGTTTCCAAGGCTAAGTATGATGTAATTTAGCTTATGCTGCAATACTCCTGTGAGTGAAATTATGCCCGGTAAACTTCACTCGAAATGCAATTTTCATAGTATTTTTAAGAAGAATTATTGGATTGGATTGCAGGGATGGACAGTGGTCCCGGAGGAGTGCGTGGACGGTATCGGTGCTTGTATGGAAGGAGCTCGGTTTACCGCGGACGCTGAGGGAGTAAGCCAAGCCGCCCTAAGCTTTTTGAGTTCCCTCAAACCGAAAGGGGACGGCAAAGATGTGGTGGTGTTCGACATTGACGAGACTTCTCTCTCCAATCTGCCTTACTACCAGAATCACAAATATGGGTGAGTCTAAGTCATTTTCCATGCTTAGTTGCCAACTCTAAGAAGATGAAATTCATTGAGGTTGAGTATGCATTAGATTAATCCTGCAAACATGACATAGGAGACTTGAGAGACTTAAGAGGGTTGTCCCTAAAACATTGTTGAAGTGACCAAGAATATAGGCTCAAAGGAAAAATCATCCTTATTGTGAGTCAAGGAAATGTGGTCACCTCATCCTTTTGAAAGCTCATTCTCCCATATACATGAAATCATTTTTCTTAAAGTTAAGAAGGAGGCTCGGACTACCTTGGTTAGAAGAATTATGTAATGAATTGATTATAACCCACCAAACTAACAAGAAATTGGCAAAATTGTCACAAAATTAACTAGGGGTTGGCATTACCCAAATTGCACTTGTGAATGTAGAGGGGAACTCTACAACAATACTGCCTTTAATTTGTGGGTGGACAAAGGGCAAGCCCTTGCAGTGCTGGCCATCCTCCAACTCTTCAATGCTTTAAAAGTGTCCAACTTTGGCATTGTGTTCTTAACCAGGTGACCAAAGAGTCAACGATCCATTACCACGAAGAATCTCAAGCGCGTTGGTTACAAGGGTTAGATCCAACTTATTCTCAAGGGAGTATGCACTTCTTCACAATTTGAATCCTTGTAGCTTATGGACATTGAGGATCAATAGTTTTGATGAATGGTTTTCAAGGAAACTGTAGAAATAAAAACAAAACGCATCAGCCTATTCATCTTAAATGGTTATAGAATGATTTTCTTCCAAATTTTCCCTACAATTTTGGTGAGAGCAACATACTTAAATTGTCCATTGTTCTATAATCTAGTAGAATTTGTTCAAATACAATGAATTTACATTGTACTTGTGTCAAATTTAAATGCTTTTGACTATGATTCAAACAATAACAATCTTAAATTTGAACATCTTGTCATTCAAAATGTAGAATCTAAAATAAAAAAATTAATTTAATTAAAAAAAAAAGAAGTCAAAATGACTTCTAAAAGAAAAAGTAAATAAAAAAATGATATTGAAAAGGGACATGAGTAAATGCACAATGCAAACCCTTGTACAAAATTTGCCCTTATTTTAGGATTGTATAGGATTTGAAAATTTCATGGTCAATTACAGCCTCTACATAACCATCTATGTTTACCAGTAGAACCAAACCTCATTGAAAGGTTATTAAACTTGTTGGTGTGTTCTGTACATTTGTGTTAGATCTTCCAAAGAAAGTGGCATCACAACTGTTGTATACAAGTCGAAAAAGCGAACTGAGTTGAGTGCCCAAGGCTATCATATCTATAGTAGTATAGGTGATTAGTGGAGTGACATTACAGGCCCCTATGTTGGTAATCGCACATTCAAAGTTCCTAATGTCATGTACTTTATACCATAGGACCAAAGTTTAGGGGCTTTGCCATGAGGATTGCATCCAAATATTGGATGCCTCTTTGTTAAACTTGATTGTAAATTTCAAAATATCCATTTTTTTTTTATATACAAAAACAAAATTATAAAGCTTTGACAAAAAAAATTGACTTAATATTCTGGTTTTGAATTTTTATTATTTTTTATAAAATCAATGAATTATTGCAATTGCAAGCTCTATATACTAAAATCCAAATTTCAAAATATCATGTGTTTTCATTTGTATTTTTTTCTAGCGTGCATTCCTATTTCTTCGCACTGGTCCTTGGTTCTTGCAATTGGGATCCCTGCCATTGTTGACCATATTTGAGTTTCGTTTGTTTGTTGAAATACTCTGAGCTTAGGGTTTAGCGCGCGCCATTTCTCAGCGAATCTAGCTCGCAGGAGGTTTTCTTCTGGGTCAAATGTTGAATCAAGCTTGCATGAGGTCGACTGGAGTATAGTGAACAACGATGAAAATTGTCTGGGAGCGTAAACCCTAATTTACAAATGCTTGATCAGTTTGTCGATTGCAAGTAGAGTTTCGTCAGTTGTTTGAAGTGATTAATTGGAGAGGTGGGGGCATAATCAGAGGTTGAATGAGGGTGTGGATGCACTTATTGAAGTACTAGACTCTACTGAAGTTGTGTTGATGCAATCAATTGAGCCGCACACGAATCTTGTTGGAGCCAATTCTATGATTCCTTAGTAATTCAACATGAATTGCAGGTAAATGTGCTCACCAATTTTACAATGTGTTTGAGCAACTTAGGTCGACTTAGGTGCAGCGAAATGGTCTGAAATACGCCTGTCAAGAATGTAGATTATGCGTGAGACTCTCTGTTATAGTGTACAGAAGCTTGTAATATTACCTCAAATTTGAGCAACGATTTGTTGCAATCAACAAGTGTCATTTGCATCATGGTGGTGTACTTTGCTTGAATGAACTAGTATGAGAATTTGTTTCAAAAGTTTAACATCCGATGAAACGATGGCAACTGTACTTGTATTTGATTTTGGGTCTTCCCAGTTTTGACACACTTTGTCACTAAACAGTCGAAAGAGGCAGTAACTGCCTTCCATCTTCTAAGTAACCGTGCTCAGAAGAACTTCTTTCTACCTTAGCCATCTTTGAGGCAAGCACTGAGGGTGAAAATTCGTGCTGGCTTGATATGCTCCACTCCTTGAGAACTGATTCGACATTCACATATCAAAGCTCACAGAGTGATAATGAAATGGAGTCTTCATTAGGGATGTGAAATTTCGTGAGCGACAGGCAAGGGCAACACTTTGTTGAAGCCCTTCAGGTCCGCAGACAAGCACTCCCACTTCCTCCCCATCGTGCTTCTCAGCAACTTCATTGAAGACCTCTGGTAGAAATAAATCCGAAACTAGATTAGCTGACGAAATTTTGACCACGTTAGAAACCAGGCTCGCCCATGTCATATGCTTATTTCAATTCATTTTCTTCGGTATGGACTGAACCAACTTACCTACTTGGCAATTTCAACATAGATCAATGTGGTCAACATAATTTTGCACCATTAGCAATTCTCCAACTTGCCAACAACATGGACAAAACCGAGTGAGGGAGTAGTAAGAACCTTTGAATTGCGGTCGGCTGCCTTCGGTGATGATGCAAGTGTCTAACAAAGAACTGTTGTCGTTGCCCTCCAGGTCTGTAACTTTAGACTCCTCTCTGTAGACAGACGACGACGACGCCCCCAAATACGTACTGGACATCCAGAAAAAGATAACAGTGCCCCCACAGATGAAAATTGCTATAAACAAGCTCACGAAATGAAGGATAGTCTCGATGGATGTATTGAATTTCTTTCCCTTCGGCTGAAGCGTCGGATCGGTCACGTAGTGGTAGAAGAGGGCGGAGATCAACACAAATCCAAACGTCGTCGCGAGTATGAGCGCGATCATCCATAAGTTTTGGTAAGAATTAATGGTCGAAATGCCATTGTGCTTGGCAGCTCCCTTCTGCGGACTCTCATTGCCGTTTAAAGCGTGGATTTCGGCTCCGGCCATCTCCACCATAGGTAATTCAGCCGTACCCCAAACATTGGGTTCTCCAGTTACGTATGCTTGTGAAGTTAATCTGAACGATTTGGATTGTTGGTGACCATAGCTGGGATATATTTGCCCAGGTTTGATCGTTCTCAAAGTAGCCAATTCTGCTTTCCCTCTGACACACCATACCAGTTGCACATTCGTTGGCAGACCTTCTTGTTGAAGGGAATAACGCTTCAATATGTCCTCGATAATGGCCATGAAAGGGGTGATTCCCGCTCCTCCGGCCACCAAAATCAAATTCCTGTACCTGTTCATGAGGATAAAAAAAAAGGTCATGTTAGATCACGACGACGAATCTAACTTTCGACCTTCGTCGAAGGTGTCAATTCCACCAAAAGGGAACCGAAAACAGTGTACAATTCTGTAATTTTGCTACGAGTTACACATCATGAATTGAAAGGCCACACAAGGAAGCTTGAATATTTGCTGTGCCCCGGGAGGTAAAATTGTTCAGTGAAGGGTATTTCAAACCTGAGAAAGTAGTCCCTTTCATGACCGTAAGGACCTTCAGCATAGAGCTTTAGTGCAAATGGGCACCCTGCTACTTCGGGATTGGTGACAGATTTGGTGTTGATTTCATTTTGTAGGCTAGTCGTCCAGTCGCCAAGAGGTTTGATATGCACAGAAATCTCATTATTGTCGTTGAGTGGGCTCGACGAGGTGCTAAACGGATGCCAGTGTACACGTGAGAGGCCGGGGACATTGAGGTATATGAAGCTCAGCGTGTTGTACTTGA
The DNA here is from genome assembly GCA_963969395.1 of Pseudoscleropodium purum. NCBI lineage: Eukaryota > Viridiplantae > Streptophyta > Bryopsida > Hypnales > Brachytheciaceae > Pseudoscleropodium > Pseudoscleropodium purum. Next base: position 5,412,754 of record OZ017799.1, read on the forward strand.
AGCCTGCGAGGTCAGTGACGAATATTTTAGGCAATAAAATGGGAACAAAGATCTAACTTATTTCCTTGAACGACTTCGAGTGAAAAAGCAATGCGAGTGTTACTGAACCGTTAGATATGTGATAATTAAATAGAATTAGGACCGGGCTGGCATACGTTGTTCCTAAAATCATGAATACCTGGCTGCTTGGGAATCTTGAGCTCCACGAGACCGCTGGGTAGTACCCGAGCGGTCACACCAGTCACGTGCCTTCGAGAGTGCACCATTCTAAGGAAGCGGTCAATGAAGAAGAGGAAAATCGGACCCATGGATGATGCCGCATGACTCCAGTCAACATGGAATACATAGAATACGAAGAAAACGAAATACAGTTGATGCATGCTGAAGAAGGTGTTGAAGTGATTCGCACGAACGAACGGAATGGACGTAATTCCCATGGTGAGTCCTGTCAGAACTGCAATCACGCCGGCACAGTTGTTGATTCCTCTATGCGGCCATTCGACCAACTGCATGCACATCAACCGACCAGCACATTAGCGCAGTAATTGACTGCAATTCAGAAGTTCAGAAGTTGCTTCAGCATTTACTCATTGACAAGCACATTGATGCAGATATGCAGAAAATGTTTCAATGCAGGAGCTGCACGATTACGACACGTACCAGTTCCAGTTTGTTAATGCCGCCAGCGTAAACTGCGTATGTAGCTCCGTGCACGAAGGTGAACGCGACCGTGAAGTAGCCGAACCACCTATGATATCTTATAGCTTGTTCAAAGGGGATATTGATCAACCTCAGGATTGGAGACCCCCTTGCGACGGGAATGAACAGGACAGCAATTAAATAAAATATTGCTCGTCCGGAGTAGTCACAAGCATTCTCCCACTTCCTTGCCCACCTGCACGATAGTGTCCACTCGTTAAATGCCACGTAAATTGGTCTCTCGAATTGTTCGGTGTTCATGGAATACTCACTTGAACTATCTAGGAATCTTCCTCTTCAAATTTTGCTGTCCGATTTTTCAAAAAACCTCAGACGAATCGATCATTAGTTCATTCCATGCAATAAAGTCTTGACAGGGAGAGAGTAGAGAGCTTACTTCGGCTCTCCCGGCACGGGTTTGCCGTTGTCAATGGCGGCCAGCGAAGGCCTCAGCAAATCAATCCATATCCACATCGTGCACACGAAAACGACGACGATGATTACAATATCAAAAAATGTGATTATTCCAACGGGGGTTTTCACGAAAAGAGGCTGCGTCCAAATAGCCCGATACAGTCTCACAAATCTGGACTGCTCGCGGGAGTGATATCGGACCCTGCAAGGCAACATGAATATGTAAGTTCTCAGATTTTCCATTTCAATTCATCCCCTCAGTTCCACGCAATTCAGCACACTCAATTTACTAGCCGAGGATTGCATACTCAATGACCTTTATCTGCAGATACCGGCAAACTTTTGTCATGTCTCAGTATTATGAGAATCATGTATGGGGATACCTAGCTGTTCTGCACTTAATTCAAACATCATTATTTGTGGAAGAAGAGCGCAAGGCTAGACCCGTCAGTACCTCGAAGGGAACCTTTCCTCCAGCTCCAAGTACAGCAAGGCTAAGATAGCCAAGGCAATAACAGGTACTGCATACATCACGTAGCCCGTAGCTGCACAGATCACATTGCATAAACTCTTATCGATCAGAGGGTTATAAATCCCATGGCATAGCGAGATTGTGAGTGACACGGAGTGAAACATACAATATATCTTACTCTAGACAGAATAGTTTAGACGAATTGAACTTCGAATACAGATTAACTCGGAGAAGATTAGAGACTTCGACATTTAATTTTTGTCTAACGTTGAATCCTACTTACCGTATTTTCCCCAGAAGCCGGATGTGCTGACTGCAGCAATGACCTTGGTCCTGAATCTCTTCCCTTCTCCGCTGGGCAGTCGGAACCAAAGCGAGATCCACCAAATGGATACTCCCCATGCCGCTAACCATAGGATTGCCTTGGCAACCTTGATCAACAGTGGGGCCTCACGTTCGGTCACCTTGTTGGGTGACACGGACTGATCAACACCATTACTAAAGTCCGCTTGAGAATTCATGGTCAATAAGTCGGTTCCAGGAGCAGCTGACAAAACGTTCACTTGCTGTTATCAATCAAGCACCTCGTGAGCTCGACATCGACCAAGAGTGCCGTAGAACTGTACCTTCAAAGTCTCAAGAGCCCCTTGACCTCACCTCACTGTAGGTAGCCACCTTGTGAACCCAACGCTCATCTGGAGAAATCAAAGTCCATGCAATGGAAGCTCTTCAGGTGACTGCCCAGCAGCTCGACAAAGCAGATGATCGATGCTGTGTGGCTGGCTCTACCCCGTCGCTCTTTATACACTATCCTGCAGCGAGCATCTCGCATCTCAAAGGAAAATCACATATTCGTTAATTACGATGGTGAACTTGAGTCAATTAGCGCAGTTCCGTCGCCGTCACCGCAATGCAACCTAAAATCTACGAAGGTCATGGTTTAGAGTTCTCTGGGTCATAATTATAAGGAACGTGTCATGTTACGAATACACGGCCATGGATTCGGATCGCTCGTCCGCAGGATGCGGCGGCGAAGGGCGAAGTTACTCGGAGCCACCACGTTCGTTGGAGCCTGTCCGTGCTCGATGACGTCAGCCGCCGCTGAACGTTACCGTGCGTGCTTCATGACTGCATGACCTCGCCGCCGGTGGGTCGGCACGCAGCCGGAGTGAGGAGCAGTGTGCCCACGGCTTCCCGGCCCCGCTTTTCTCATGCCGACACGAGCACTGGTATTACGTCGCAGTCAACTGCAGAACATACAAAACGCTCCTGGTTGCATGGCAGTTATGTCTGGTTCAGGTTTGCTCTCGATCCCTTATCGTGGTGGACTCTTCTCATGCTTGAAAAGGTGGCCTCACACTTCCTTCTGGAATCTGCATCGATTCTTTTTATAATTTCTTTAGTCTCTAGGATCGATTCTCATTCCAAAACTGAATCAACCTGCGCCAAGCTTAATTTTGTCGTGGTTTCAACGCAGGCGGGATCTGATTTTTGGTGTCGTGGACGATCAGTAGTGGCGCGGCTACATCGATAGTCAGAATGCGTTCCTTGTTCGGTTTCTGATTGGACATCGCATGAAGGGATCATATTTTAGAAAAAGATTCCAATTAGCACCCTGTCAATGTTTTGAGTGGTATATCCTAGCCTGTTTTGGTTTACTTAGCACGTGGCATGTACCTGAGAGTACCGCGCGGGTGTACGTCGTTAGAATGCCCAAGTGGGTTGAATCACGAAAACTAATATCGCTTTTGTTTTAGGTTTGAATTCATAATTGGTTGCAGTAAGTTAAGATTGTTTCACAAGCTTGTGTAAGGATCTCCAGTCTACACGGCACCAGATGCTACAAAACTTTCATCACGTCGAATAGACTGGTCACTTGTGTAGAGCGACCTGGATAGATCACTGATCACTCGTTTGCTCCAACAGTATCTTACACCGCAAATCCAACCAATTGCAAGTCTTCTGGTGTACAATTCAATGCAAAAAAAAGTTTCCATCATGATTATATCATGGTACTTGTAGAGTAAAAAGAAGTATATATATATATATAGCGGAGTACGTTGCAAAACTTGGCAGGTGACAACAAAGCAATTTTTGCCATGGCAAAGTCAATCTTCACAGGGTCCAAGCATCATTTGTTCACTTCTCATCTTACATTGTCGTTATCCGTTGTTTTTGAAGTACTAGTGGTGATGCTCTAAACAAATATTAGTGAAAATACGTACAGACAATCTTCTTTAATCAAAGAAATGACCTAGATGACCAATTGGTAACGTAGAACATTGATTGTGAATCTTCTCAATGTCATTTTTTCCGGTGCATACAAACCTTATTCCTATTAGCAATCATTAAAATAATATATCCTTGGAGGTTGAAGATTGAAAGTGTCTCATGGATGGCTTTGTTGTTCACTATAGAAACAAAGAATACACCTCTTGGTTTAGTAATTGGAGCATTTTTGTGAATAAACTTGGTCATAGAAGCCACAATTAGGGGATCATATCTTCCAAAGATTAAGATACTCAAATTGATTAAATTATTTATGAAAATTTCCTCCTATGATCACATAACAATATTCAAATTGTATTCACAAGGACATTTGAATGTCCTAATTCATGCAAGAAGAAGGCATTTTATTCATGAACATACTAATAATAATCATTGTTAGGAAAAAATCACCAACAAAAGAATAAAGTATACAAACCTTGTTTTGTTCTCCTTTCTTTTATTTTGTTCTAAAAAATAAATTTAAACCTTATTTTTCATATATCAAAGTGAATTGCCAATCAAAATTTTTATTTTGGATCATATTTAGACAGCTTGCAATGTTAGTTGAGAAAGATTGTTCTTATGGTTTAATAGTTAAATAGATATGCATTAGATAACTAACAAGCCGCGATAGCGGTGATGTGTGGTAGCCATGGTATGCGGTAGATATGCATTAAATAGCTTGTTATTTGAATATTTCTTAAACCATAAATGTCATTATTTCATGTATTTTTTAATATTTTATTGTGAAGGTCTATCACTTTTAGTTTCTTGAACAACCTATCGTAACTTCCTATTATTTATTACATTAATTTTCAAGATCAAATTAAGACACCTCTATCTTATTTTGGCATAGAGTCAATATTTCTATATAGTAAAGCCTTGCCTCATATGTATGTCTGATGTGAGATTTTGATTTTGTCTTCAAATATTCATTAAAAATCCAATTTTTACCAACAATCAAACTTTTTTTACTTTAAGAAAGGGAATGACAATTTTGCCATGGTAAATAATTTTATATACAACCATCATCTAAAAGAGACTTAATACATCATAGAGACAAATTCTTTTATAAATGTACATCATAGAGACAAATATCTTTATGATGGTGTTTCATTGTTTTTAATTTAAAAGTATTTTTGCTTTATTAATAATAAATCAAAATCATATACATCTTATAGAATTGATCCCATAATTTTGTTTAATAATTCTAGTGACATTTTCTAAAAAGATTGAAGCTGATTTGATTTAACTAGTATTTGATGATATGTATTTCTCTATTGATAAACATAGGGTGCATTAATTAGGACAATATTTAGGTGTGAAGCATCACTTAGACATGACTTGGCTACAAAATCATAAGGCCAAACGACTCAAATGATAAAATGAAGCCCCACAAGTGTAACCACACTATTATTTCAAATAATTTGTATCCCTTCACCCACAATTACAATATTTTAATAAATTAAAATTTTGACCTTTGATAGTTAAAGTATTATTTCAAGCCTAAATTTGTTTATACTTATCATGGTTGTCACATTGGACAAATTACTATTCATTTCACATCCTATAGAACAAGTTATTATTCATCAAATGTACATAAGACATACATTTGATGAATAGTAACTTGTCCTATAGGAAGTGAAATGAATAGTAATCTATCCAATGTGACAACCATGATATTTATAATTTTTTGTATTATTTGATTTCCAATAGTTAGAGTAAAAATGTTTTAATTGTTAGGATTTAGGTAATCACTAACAAGAAAATAATTTACAAATTCTTACAAATTGCTTTAGATATCTATTGCAAAGACTATGCTCAAGGAATCACCTATCTTCAATGTCACCTTTGGGCTTTGAGTTGTATTCTAAAGTAAACAATCTAGGCAATTTTTACTTCACACTACTAAAAAATTTGTAACCAAATCAACAAAAAATGAACAAACAAAATGTTGATTTGGTCTATCGATTTTATGTTGATTTGGACATATTAACTTGGAGGGTTGTTATTATGTAAGATTAGGAGTGTGAGCACATGAGCCTCGAAGACTATACACTTATATGTTATAGATGTTTATATTATAGAAATCTTCTATGATTATAATGTAACTATAATATAAATACCTATTATAGGTATTTATATTTTAAAACACCTTTGATGGTTGTAGTATTTCTACTTATATATATGCTCAATGCCTACATGCTCATATTTTCATGCTCACATACTAGTGTCATTGTGTTAACTTAGATGCTATTCAATAAAAACTTCTTAATTTTTTTTTTATTCGGTCAAGTAAAAAAGAAATATTAACATCAACCAATTCGAGGCCAACATGTGTCGATGCCATGTCATCAATTTAAAAATCTTTGTAGTTGCCACTTAAGCCACCTACCATGCGAGTGGGTGGGGGGCTGGGGGCATGGGATTTGAATCCTAAACCTCCAAACTAAAAGACTATGGACTTAACCAATAACCATTGCACCATTCACAAATTGCTTGAAGTTTGATGTAGATTTGTATTTGTGTACTTTTTCTAATTGTTTTCATTTGATTTGTTAATTCCAAAGACTTTAATGACCATTTCTACATAGTAGAATAACTTTTTTTCAAAAAACCTTGAACTAAAAAAAGTTGTATTTCAAAAAATCTAACTTTCATTTCAAAAAATCCATTTCTAATTTTGAGTCTCCAATAAAAAGTTATGGACAAATCCAAAGAGGATGTTTAAAAATGTCAAAGAAAAGTAAGTGTCCATTCCAACCCCTCTTTGAATTTTGCTCATAACTTTTGATTGAAGACTTGAAATTACAAATGGATTTTTGGAAATGAAATTGAGTTTGAATTTCCAACTTTTTTAGATTAAAGTTTTTTGAAAAAAATTATTCTACTATGCAGAAACGGTCACCAAAGTCTATTGACTTTCAAATATATTGAATTCTCTTAATGATCCAGTTAGAAAAAAAGATTTTGTTTTATATAGAATTATGACTATGGTGATTTTAACATTGCTTGAATGACAAAAACTTATTTGAAACTCTTCTAAGTTAAAATGAACAAAAAAGTGTTGATTTTTTGGTTGTTGTGAACTTGTGAACGTTGTAATATTCAAATGAAGAAAAAATTTGTGATCATTTTGTTAATTTCTGCCAAATCAACAAAAACTATGAAAAAGATCCATACTATATCCATTTCGATTGAAATTTGGAAATATTTTTCTTCATTTGGACATCATTTTCCAATAGTTATAATTTAATTTAAACTTGTAATCCATTTTGTGTATTATATTCCATTCTTGATACTTCCAATCCATTTTAGTTTGATTTTGTGTTTAAAGTACCTCCATATGTGTTGTTGATTGTGATTACAATTTTATTATTGACATCAATTACCCAAATGATTACAATGTATTGAAATTATTTTCTTTCAAGAAATAGTGCAATTAGAGAAAATTATAAGGTTGGAATTTTAGTGATTAGTTTGAATAAAATGGAGTTTTAAATTAAAGTGAGTAATTGAACATTGGATATCCATCAATATTGTGAATGATTTTGTGAGTGCTAACTAAAAAGGTCTCTTGATGGGTTCATTCTAGCAATGTTAATCATTTCAAAAAACCATAGGTGAGTATAAAAAATTAATTATGATAAAAAAAAATCAAATTTGTGTTGTTTGGAAATGTTATCCTTGAATTAGTATCATAGGAAAAATTTATTAAATGATAGTCATATACCTAAAAATGTATTTGGATTCACTATACATTGCATTTAATAAAAAGTACACCCTAGTTGTTTTTAAGATTCTTAATTCAACTGATGACGTTTAGGTCATAATTGCTTTAATCTATTTTCAGAGAGACCTTTCAAAGTTATGTATTGACATATGGAGGATTTATTTTGTAACCATAGGGTACTTTCAAGACCAAGACTAAAATTGAAGCCATGATCAAAATGATGGAATGAAGCCACAAACAATTAGGGATGTATTTAGAGTTGGGCTTTTGACCTTCACACTATGAAGTTCTAAGTCTTCATTTGAATAAATCATAATAACTACAATGACGTTAAGCACAATGGAGGAAGTTCGACTTACTCACCTCCTTCAATGAGTTCAAGACTCTTCAATGCATTAGGGGAATGATTCTTGGTTATCCATTCATCTCTTTAACCCCTAAAGTTCCTTGACTATGTTTTTCACCAAAAACACTCAATACCTGTCATTTTTAGGACATGTACCAAAAAAAATTAATAAAATTTTAGACACATCCAACCGTAGGATCTTGTAGTATGATAATTTGAGAAGATGTGGAAAAAAATTCATAAAATTCCACCTTGTAGATTGCAAGATATCAGCGTTACAATTGACAAATAGTCTTTTTTGGTCCCTGCGAAAATCCGGACAGCTGCACTTCACAAGGTCACATTTGTATGAAAAAATTTCCAAAATGGTTGCAACTCTTTGAAATCATTTTTCAAAGCAAGTTGGCTAAATGATTGAAAATTTTCAAATCATTTGGAATTGTACAACATATAGGAAAAAAATAGTAAGCATAAAGAAGTAAAGAATGAATCAAAATACTAAATTGCTAATAATTTAGTTATGGAATTGAAAAATGCCAATTCCAATGGTCGTAATGTAGTAATAAATAATCTTCATCCAATATTTTTATTTTTGTCCAAAAATATTCAAAAGTGAATAAGATCAAGGATTTCAAAGTTTATTTTAGAGTAGAGAATCTATAACTACCTGCAAACTAAAGCACCTCATAACTTTTGACTCATTGATCAAAATGCAATGATTCAAAGCTTTCTATGTATACATAAATCTAGAAAATTAATTTCAAATTTTTAATTTTGAAAAAAGTGATTTTTTTCAAATCTGCCCGGATTGCCCAAGTTGAGAAACAAACTACATATTAGGCCATAACTTTTGACTCGTATTTCCAATTGTCCTGAAATTTAATGCTCATTAAAGATATTCCTCATCTACACCTTCTATTAAAATTTGGGCCCAAAATATGGAAATCTCTGCTCACATGCACCTACCTCCAAAAGTTATGTTGCCAAAAAATGCACCTTGGTTGTTTAGGGGTTAAAAAGTGAGTTCATCCAAAATTGCACCCTACCTAACACCACCATTGTCACTTTGTGTGCATCTTCAAAAACCAATATGTACATATGATGAAGAAACAAATTTAGAACCTCTTTCTAACTTTTGCATATAATATCTAAATTGCACATTTTTTGGTGTGTGGTAATTTCCATTCACATAATTGCCAACAAGAAAATATGAAAATGTGACCAATTTACTAACATTAAGTAGGCTTTGTATCAAAAAATGAAGGTTTGGGGAGATATACACCTTGGGTGCATTCCTTGATGGATTGGAGAAGTGATGGGTGGGTTCAAGCCCAGATGCTTAATGGAACTTCACAACATAACCTACATTTTTCATTGGCCAAAGATTGGGTTATGTACACTTGAGCATTTACACCAGATGGACGGACAACTACTCAAAGTTAACACCACATCATCCTCCACACCTACCAAAACTCAAACATTTATAGTAGACGCATTTGGAATTACATTGGAAGGCCGGTGATCCCAAATTTTGTCCCATTAACACAAAAACGAGTTTAATTTTTAGGATTATTTAAATAGAAAAGGCATTGTGAAGGAGCTTCCCTGGAACAATTATAATACAACTACAAAGCCACTTTCACAAGTTCATCATTCCATTGCACATCCAATAAATTTCAAGTGTGAAATCATGCACAAGACAATACCATTCAGGTAACAAAATCCATGATGACATGACAATTTCCCTCCACACCAAGGCAGACAATGTCTGGCTGAACGAAGCCAATTTTAGTGGAGTACTGTTACAGGACGTCCTTGTGTGTACAAGGCCTCACACGTCATGTCAAATTGTTGGGACTTGGGACATAGTGTGAATGGAATCAGTGGATCTCCCTGCCCAGTTCTTCCTGTCCAAGCACAGCCTGCTTGAATCTTAAAGTTATTCTCATTAATTCTCAGTTCCCCCTGTCAAGTCCCCCCCTGTCAGGCACGTATGGCTTGGCCGTTTACTACGTATATTTTATCTTTTGCAATGGAATTCATTTCATTTATTTAAAAATAAAGAAATAAAGTAAAGTTATTCTTCTCAGCCTTTCAGTCTCTCTTTGAGTCTTCTGTGGGATTCCTTGAGCTCTTGTAAGATCCTGAGAGGATAACGTGTGTTGTCCATACGGCTTTCATGGTAGTCCTTCATTTGCTCTCGCCTTTCAGCTTTGGGACTCGAGCAGGCAACCCATTTCCGACACCCCTCCATTTTTCACAATATAGGCTACTCTATTTTCAATCAAAACTTTGTTTACATCAGAGTTCACAATAAGATCTGCACGAGCTGCAGAAATGTCCAAGAAGTGTACATTGAAAGCATAGAATGATCACGACATGTATATAGTTCTTACTTACATCAATTTTGTAACCAACCTATGGTCGGAATTACAGAACCTACATAAAAAGAATAGGTTGCACAGAATCTTCAGGAAAAAAAATCATAATAATTTCAAATTGGACCACAGAAATGTAAGTTTTTTTGAATCGTTTGTAAGTCAATTTCCCTACACAGGAAAAATATTTCCCTGAATACACCCATCCAGCAGCTATGCTGAATTCCTTAAGTGGTCGGAAATGGATCGTCTTTCCATAGGGATCTGCCCTCGGAGGACCTTATCTACTGGAGTCCTCTATTGAATGGAAGCTTGAACTAAAGGTAGTTCTAGAGCCGCTTCTTGGGAGTTTCATCCAAGACAGAGCTGCAGTACAAATGAGTAAGTGCAGTACACCTTTGGCAAAAGGAAAGGAAAGGCCATAGCTAACTTAGCCCCTATATATGTTCTCAGCGATTTTGTGGCTCCTAAGGGCTTCACTTTGTGGCAACGATCTTCTGCAAAAGGTTTGGGAGTTTTGAGTGGACGTTGGGGAACGGTTGGTGGAATGTTTTCGAATTTTTTTGCATGGATGGAATGAGAGACACAACACAAAAAAAACCCTAAAAGAAACCAATTTTTTTTAAAAGTGCAATTGGATGACTATTGAATATGTTTTGGATGGATAAAGAGTAACTAACGGAAAGGAAAGGAGAAGGTCTTTTGGCAACAAGATCCTCTCTATAAAAAAAAAAGTTGGATCCATATACCCCACACGATTGGGTACGTAGTAGTTTGGTTGGTTCATGGGTGAGTGTGGATGTGGATGTCGTAGAACCAAGTTTGTATGAAATGGTTTGGGGCCAAAAAGATTCTTTTCCTACTTGTGGAATGATGCTTTTTCCACACTCTAGTATATGTTTATGGATGTACATAGCTTTTTGATTGCTCTAGTCAAGGTTGAAAGTTATGCTACGTTAAAAATGTGAAAAGAAAATCCTACAAGTGGTTCTTGTGTGATCATATGTTGTTGGTTTTTCCTTTTCAACCTAAAATATTCTCACTTTTGTCTCAAAATAAATGCAAATGATTCAAATTGGAACTATTGGATCCTAATATAACCCCTATAGTTTTATGACTATGTTTTCATCGAAAACACTCAAAAACTATGATTTTTAGTATAGGTAACAATTTTTTGGAATTTTTTTTTTGACACAAATAACTATAGAATCTTGTATTATGCTTACTTGAGAATATGTGGTAAAAATTTTAGAAATTTCCACTGTAAGGATTGCAAGATATTAGCATTAAAATTCATTGAAATCATTTTTTGAGCCTTACAAAAAACACGGCAGCTACACTTTACAAGTTCACTTTTCTATGATATAATGACTAAAATGGTGGTGCTTCTTTGGATTACTTTTCCTAGGCTAGTTGGCCACATGCTTGAAAATTTTTAGATCATTTGGAATTGTACAACATATAGGAAAAAATAGTAAGTAGGTAGTAAAGAGAATGATTCAAAATATTAAATCAATAAGAATTTATTTATAAAATTGAAAAATGCCAATCCCAACAGTTGGAATATTGTAATAAACAATCCACATCCTATGATTTTATTTTTTCCAAAAATATTGAAAAATTGGATAAGATAAAGGATTTCAAAGCTTATTTTAGAGCTAATAATCCACAAGTGCCTGCAAACAAAAAATCCTCATAACTTTTGACTCATTGATCAAAATGGAATGATTCAAAGCTTTCCATATATACATAACTCTAGAAAATCAATTTCAAGTTTTTGTTTATGAAAAAAGTGATTTTTTAGATCTGCCCAAACTGCCCAGTTACAAAAAAAATTAACATATTAGGCTATAGCTTTTACTTTATATTTCCAAATGTCATAAAATTTAGTGCTTATAAAAGATATTCCTTGTCCCTATGTTATATTAAAATTTGGGCCAAAAATATGAAAATCTCTAGCCACATGCACCTACCTAAAATTTCTATGAAGCTAAAAAAACATAACTTGGTTCATTAGGGGTTAATCCTTCCAATGTAGAAATATGCCAAAAAAATTTCATATCCAAATTCTTTACCATTTATGGAATGTAAGTACTCCAAGTATATATTACTGGATTTTTTCCATTGTTTATTGGTGTATATCTACTTCAAGATTCAATGAAAATTAGAATATATGTAATTTAGTTGTCATCTTTTGGTATGATATATATGCTTGTATTAGAAACTAGTACATCAAAATTAGATTTTGAATCTACATTGTAACTAAGAGGGACGTGCCTTAAATTATCATGCCCTTGCAATGAACAAGAAACGCTCAATGAGCGTCATTTACATTAAGGTAGGTGGCTCTGAAAGCAACCTTTTAAGGGCTGTTGGGCCTTTTTGATGGTTTTCAGATGCTTGAAAATATTTTTCATTATTTTTCACTTGAAGAAGAATTGATGCTGAATCTAACCCAAGTGGTTTCATATTTTTTGGAGCTATTATGAATTAGTTATGAATTTTCAAAGAATTCTGCCATAGGTCCGTATTTGTGACTTATAGCCCTTGCAAAACCCATTCTTAAATGGTCTGAAAAAAGATATTGCTTAACCAAAAACAAGCATTGAGGCATGCAAAAAGTAATAGAGAAGGTTCCTAAATACGACCTTCACTAAAACTTGAATTGAAGCTTGAGTTAATTATTATTTCAGATTTTTTAGCATATGTAAGAAGGTAGATGGCATGCCAATTTTTATTTTGAAAAAAATTAATGAACACCTATCCACTTAATTAGAAATGGATCAGCCGTGGCTCTTAAATTGACCTTTAAAAAAGTATGAACCATCCATTCAAAAACAATGAACCAACTCTTCCTCTTCTTTGACATGATCAATAGTCCATCATGTATCCATTTTTGAACCACCTACATGATGGTTTGAAGAAGAGGGTCGGTTTTAGAGCACACTACCATACCATGCCCTTGCAATGACAAGAAATGCTCAGTGAGCATCATTCCAAAAAACTAACCTTTCTAAGAGTAGTGCTGTATAGTAACTTCACATGAGTCACACATGATTACAAAAAATCACTTATTTGTTCTAATAAATGAAGGAATTATAAGCACAATAGTTTGCGAGGGATTGGTATTCAAAATTCAACTTTGAAAAAAAGATAGCTTGCACCAAATAAATCAAAGTCAACCTTTAATAGCAACTCACTTAAATCTCTAAAGTCACTTTTTGGTTTTTAGGAATTTTAGATTTGGGTAAGTAATCAATTTCCTTGTCATTGTAATGTTTTGATAAATTTTTGTCATAGTTAGAATGACATTAGTACTGTTATTTGAGCCAAACTCCAAATTCAAAAGGATTCACCATTTCAATGAAGTATAAAATATTTGAATATTGAATAAAAATGTTATAAATAGATCTCATTTTTGTAATATATAGATATAGCCTTTGATTCTTTGGTTGCACATTTTCATATTTTGACTCAAAATATATACAATGTTATAGGGTATATAGGTTTTCAAAACATATGCATCTAGTGAAATTTATGAGTTATTTAGAAAATATTTCGAATTTTTAATTAATTTTAAGTGTCAAAATACTTGTACCGTATAGTTTAATTATTTAGTCATTTGTGTGGCTATTTTATATTTGAGCTTCATTTTGGATATGAAAATAATTTGACTCTAACTTATTAAAGAAGTTTATCAATTTTAATTTTGAAGTCATTTTGAAATTTTCTAAAACTAAAGATTGTTGTGTAATTGCTCAATTAATTGATTATGTAATATTTTTATTCTACCACAATTACAAGTTGTCTCATGAAATTTATAATTTAAAAGTATAATATTTCATTATAGTTTATAATTGAATATTTTTTAAGAAAATTCATTCATTGGATGTATAAAAATTGAAGATTTTTTTATTTCATTTTGGTATAAAAAACTTCAAAACTTCATCAATTTTTTAATAAATTTTTTGAGCTTAAATATAATATCAAAGATTGTAGACAAATTGATAATAGTTTTGAAATTTGATCCTAAAAACATACAGTAAAGCACATCAAGGTTGAACTTGCAATTAGAATTCTAAAGCTTTTGCAAGGTTGCTTCACTTTATTTTTTTAAAACTTGTAAGACATGTATATTATTTTACCTTTACAACTAAGTATATAATATGAAATATTATAATTAAATAAATAAAAAAGCACTTTAGATATGCAAAATACCTCAATGTAGAATTGTAAAAGGACCAATCAATAAAAGACCAAGATTTGCTCTAATGAACAACACTTGTCAATGTACTAATGAGTAGGATTTTGATTTTTGTAAAGCAATCATATAGGTTTCTCTTTTTCCAAAGATATAAGACAACATTTGAATATTTATTCTTTAACTATAATTATCCTTCATATTCTGTATTTAATAATTTTTCTACAAACTTCGTTTTGTCATTACCTTTATTTACTTTAATTAGCTAAAATTCAATTTACTTTAATAAACCATTAATTTCAAAATTTGATTAGTTTTTATATACTTGTTTCAAAATTCAAAAATATTCATTTTCATTTACAACATAAAAATTATTAGGTATACTTAATAATTAATATAAATCTTTAAAAAAATAAGTGCAAATAGTATAAAATTTAACCTTTTAAATTAGTAAGGTTGGCTTATTTTTATAAAATTTATTTATATTGATGGTTGTTTGATAAACAATAATGTATTAGTAGAAAAAACTATTTCGTTCCAATTAACTTTAAAACTAAAAATATCCAAAAATGTTTTAAAAAATTTATTTGAATAATTATTTTTAAATTTTTAAATTTAAATTATTAAAATTTTAGAGATTCAATTTTAAATGTACAACCTATAACTTTTTCAATTTATCAATTTATCAATCAGGGTTTCACAAATATAAAATTTATTTTTTATACAAAAATTATAGATTTATAGTTTAAATCCTCAACATTTTCGAATTTCATATTTATAAGTTGATCAAAATTGTCAACAAATAGAATAATGAAACCTTAATATAGCAACAATTATAATCCTTCAATTTGTACAAAATATGCTATTTTGTAAAGCGTTATCACATTTGAGATGATCCTTGGTATTGATATTAGCTATAATGACTCTCATAAGTTTCTATATACTTCAAAAATTGTAATTACTAATTGAAGAGTTAAATTTTTTTAACAAATTTCAGACATCATTACAAAAAATTTCAACCCTTAGGAGGTCGGCGAGTTTTGAACCCCCTAGTGCTATTAAAGAGGAATTAATTTTTTTAAAATTATTTTAATGTTTTGATTAAAGCATTTGATGTGGCACTACTTGTGCCATATCAGCACCACATCAAGTTTTTTTTTAATTTTAATTTTAAAAAATATATTTAAAATTAATTAATTTTTTGGGTATTTACACTACATGGTGCTGAAAAACAAAACCTTAATTGCCCTCTCTTGGATTTGGATTCTTCCTAAACCCTAAACCCTAAAACCCTTAATATAAATACTATAGTAACAATTTTATGAATTTTGAAATTTTATTGAATGAAATTGTCCCAAATAGCGGGTATGTTTTTTGTAATTCAAATAATGGATTATCGAAGACTCTAATATTTTAGAAAGACTTTGATATTGAATTTCAATTTATATGATTGCAAGTAATTTAATAGAATGCATTTCACTTTGCTTTTCAAGCAACTTTTTAAGTTGGATGAATTAATATTTAGCTTTCAACTTTTATATCTCCTAATCTACAAATCCAATATTTGAAATGATTACAAATTTGAAGCCATAGCCTCATAGGGGTTTTTAAATGTGGACAAGAATGTTTGTTCCTCGCTTGGTCTCTTTTTTTAGAGTCAATTGTCGATCAAACTTAAAAACTAACTACATACTGTGAAGTTGAGAAAGGGATAGAGGAATGTAATATAATTTGAAATGTAGCCAATTGCCCACTATCCTTTTATCCCCGACAAGCATAATTTTGCATCTATAATTTCCAAAGAATGTGCCATATTCATCAATATCCAACAACATTGTTTTGACTCTAGATTGCTCTTTTGAACTTGAAAATGCCTCAAATCAATTAAGTTTCTTGTAGATTGATATGGATTAGTATTAAATTAGATGTAGATTGATGGTGGACTTAAAACAACTTCTAAAGCCTTCTAATTATGATATTGATTTATTATTTCTAAATTCTTTTTGTTGTTGCTTCTTTGTTTATTGATATGCTTTAATATTTAATACCTTTTGTCTTTTTTTCATAGCTTTTTGAATATGTAGTTAGTTGTAAAATTTCATGTAGTATTGACTATGTGGGGAAGTGTCTCATTGAAGGATGGATCTTTTTATCCCCGACTCTAATTAATATATAATTGTTTGATCATTTGATTCCAATCCTTTGAGTATTAAATATACTTATTTGTAGAAGATCAAACATAAAAATATGTATAAAAAATTGAGATTAATTTAAAAGTTATCTCTATCATTTGAAATTTTTTTTTGAGTATCTATTGTATTGAAAATATTTGGAATTATATATAGCAATAAACAACTATTAAGCATGCCTTGAATTTTTGTTAATTTTTGTTATCCTAAGGTATTTTTTTTAAGAATAGAGACTTATTTGAAATTCAATGTTCCAAAAATAATTTAAAGAAAAATAAATAAAATGTCAGTGCTAGGAATTGGAAATAAAAGTAACAACATTTGATTTGAATTTTTTCCAAAGGGGGTGTAAACAAGTAAGTACACTATGATTGATAATGTCTTCAAAGCGTTAGCAGGCTTTTTTGATAAGATACCTAGTTAAACTTTGTCACATGTAGCTTATGTGGATGCGAAGCCTCTTCCCTTGAAGTCCATGAGCCAATAAATTCCAAGTATTCTATGTTTGGATTCTAAAAATATCTACCATCAACCCTTCAATTGAACACCCTTGAAGGAAAAAACACTTTCAGTAAATTCCGCTTGGTGCTTTCAACGAACTCTTTAATTTTCAGTTCATTAATTTAAAATTTTTTAATTTTAATTTCAAAATCTATAGACTTTAATCCTAAACTTAGGCTTCAAAATGAAAAATTGTTGTAAGTTGATCCTTCATTGAAGACAAATTAAACTTAAGAAAATTGAATCTAGAGAATACAAGGATACTTATAAAGTACAAGTACTCCAATAATCACCATAACTGAAAACTATCACATCTAGATTCTTGGTTAAAGTGATAATATTAATTTTGAAAATCTAAAACATTTAACATTAGAAGGTAGTATGAATTTATGATACATACAACTAATTACATCACATGTTGTATCCAAACAAGCACAAATTTCACCAAAATACCATCTGAAAGGTTTATAGGTATACACTTTAATATAGTCTATCTTTGTATATTTGGTTACCATATTTATGTTCATATAGATATCCTTGGCCGCACAAAATCTTCTTCTATCAACATGCTCTCCATTCTAGTTTGTAATGACCATAGCAATTCTAAAGCATACAAATATTTTTGTACCACTACTCAAAATTGTACATTTCTTCAAAAGTGAAATTTAATGAAGACATTTAGTTGTACATTTCTATCATTTTTCCTATTGCACATGACAGTCAAATTTAGCACAAATGCCAAAATAGAATTTTTCACATTAGATTCTTGAAGGTCCACATCACCTTGTACTTATCACAAGATGACATGGGATTTTTTATTTTTATTTTTACAAAAATGACTTAATTTATACCAAATTTGACATGCATCTAGAGTATACTTCTTCCACTAAAGAGTTTTGACAAATCTTCAACTTCTTCATCCCTATGGATGAAATTGAACATGCTCTCATTCATACACTAGCAAAGGAACCTTCTCATCTGCTTCCCTTCCTATGTCACCCTCTCACTTCCTCTCCGTACGTGAGGGTGGTAAGGGTGAGATACCCCAGAGGTGCCCCATATGAAATTTCCACGTCAGTTTTTTAAAGGCCCAGGTCACCTTGAACCAATCACAAGAGGGAGGTTTGTTTTTTAAGTGAGTTAATTAATGCCGAATGTGACCCTCACGTCGTGTACCTCGCCCGAGGCCGTGCTCCATCTCCAAGCAAGCACTCGGCAGCAACTTGTGCTTTGTTTTGCAGCATTCAGCTTGGTTTAGCAAGGAACCGGGGTTTGCAACGTTGCGTCATCATGCCTACCGTCGAAGACCGGCGTGTTCTGGATGTGCCGTTGGAGCGCGCATGGAGGATTGCCAAGAACTCGCATGAGCTCCTCCCGCAGCTGATGCCTGAGGTTTTTGAAAGCATTGATCTCGAAGAAGGCGATGGCGGCCCCGGGAGCATCTTTGTCCTTACCATGGGTCCGGGTAAGTACGGTTCTTTCTCTCCTAACTTTGGCCTCGTCGCGGTTGTTGATCCGTCCAAGTTTGAAAAGAAATTAACGCCATCAGTAATCTAAGAACTTGAGAGAACAAATCTGTAGGAAAAAGAACTCCATAGACCTCTACGAAACTTCGAATCGGTAAAGGTTTGCACGTAGGGAAGAAAGCTTACAGGCTTCAGGCATTCTTATAGGATGCAGACGAGTATTTCAAATTCAAGTAATTTGGACTGCGTTTTCGCTAACCAGTTTTTGCGTTTTTCTTTAAAATTCATTTTCAACATCCTGGTTTCTTGATTTTGTAATTTCTCAGATGGAACTGAAAAAATTTAGTGAAACGTAACTTAAAGAGCAGTCTAATGCTTTGAGTTTCAATTGACAGATAGAGGCAAGAAAATCTTAAGAAGAACTGAAATTCTTTATCCTTCACATATGAAAGGAATCTCATCACCGACAAAGGCGCCTCGTTAGAAATTCAAGCTCCATCTTCGTAAAGCCAAGGTCCCGCAGGAGAATTTCACATGAACGTGTTCAGTTTTTGACAAATTGACTTGATGGCATCTGTGCGGGGATTGAGTGCATCTAAGCGGGATTTGAGTGTTGAGTGCAGCTATGCCGGGCGGAAGGGGGAGGGTCGTGAGAGAGCGTGTGGACTTGCGAGACGACGACCGACACAAACTGAAGCATACGACAATCGAGGGAGGCGATCCTCGCTACAGCAGCTTCACGTCCACCATCAAATACGAGAGCGGCCCTTACCGAGGGAGCTCCATCCGCACGTGGTCTGCCAAGTACACACCCGCACCAGGAATGTCGGCCCCGCCTCCGGAGGACATGAAGCGCCTCACGGAGAAAATTACAGATGCCATCCACAATTACGCATCTGAGAATCCCGATTACTGCGCGTACTAATTTCGAGCTCGGGGTCCTAGCTTGCAAGGAGTACCTCAGAAATCTCAAGACGACAGCAAACCGGTTTGAATCGCACCGCTCTATGCTCTAACTTACAGCTGTTATGTAGTACTTCAGGAAGGCTTGTCTATGTAACCAGTTTTAAGCATTTCGTACTTCTTTGCTCTCCAATCTCTATGTAAAAGACTTATGAGGCTGGCTGCAGGCAATGACTGCACCTCCACTTACAATCAGCATTGTAAAATCAGGTAGCTTCCAAATCGACTGCAGTGACAGTCTCAATTTCTTGTGATATATTTGCTCTAACAACCAGGAAGGACGGAGCCTATTACCATACAATCTGTGTCAATTTTATTTTTCTTTGTTTCCTGTATTTTGAAACTAAGTTTCAATGAGAATTCTTTTCTTTTTTCAGAGATGTAATCACATGTTTTTTACAAGTCATAATTTTTTTTCAGATTTATTGGTGATAATTTTAAATTTCTGTACTTTTTGAAGAAAAAGTGAAAAAATTTCATATCTAACTCATAATTAACTAAAAAAATCTGAATTTTTTTCATAGGTGGATATTATGGTGGAGAATATTATAATGTGAACAAAATTTCTATGTACAACTATAAATAGAAAATAAATATTAGATCATAGTAGAGGGCCTAATATTCAATTACTTTAATATGCAATAAAATGTCCAATTTCAAGAATTAAAAAAAAATTTAATTAGAGTTCAAAAAGGACTCAATAAGCTTTGTGTTCTTACTTGGGCTCAAATTCCAAAAGGATCATTTACATGGCTCCTTCAAATTGAGATCATGAGCAAGGAGGTAGAAATTATTAAAATATACTAGAATGGCACTTTTGTGATTGATGGGTAGGAAAGATTCTCCTTGTCATATCACTCATAAGAAGGGCTATATGGGGTGGCCAAAAATTCCCTTAAAATAGAAAAAATATGTTGTTTTATATCTTCTAGCAATCTTCATTTGTCATTCCAAAGCACATTTGGGCTCTTTCATTATTCTAGGGTTAAAATCACAACAACAAAGGCACAATAAAAACAAATTATAAGTAGTGTATACAATGAATATGTCAAAATAATTGTAGTGGGGACAAATCACCAATGGATCAATGATAATTTAACCCCTAAAGTCCTAAATTATAATTGTATTATTTTCTGGCAATATTGCAATTTAGAGCACTTCACTATGAACATAAGTTTTATTTTTTTCTTTGAAAATTTTATACAACATGTGCCCAAGGTGTAGCTTTAAGGTCCAACATTTTTTATAAATTTTTACTACATAAATTAAAAAGTTATCGCATGATATGTAGTTTTCGTTATTTGGTGGCTGCCTAGGCAATTCTAAAAGTTCAAAAAAATCACTTTTTAATAAAATAAAAATTTGAAATTGGTTTTCAAGATTTCTATATACATTCAAAACTTTAAATCATTACATTTTGATTAATGAGATGAAAGCTATGAAGAATTTAGTTTGCAAGTAGTTTTGGAATCTCTATTCTAAATTTTTTTTTGAAGTCCTTTATTTTATTCAATTTTCAATATTTTTGGAAAAAAAATTATAGGATGTACATTGTTTATTTTATCATTGCTATTATTGTAATTTTCATTTATCAATTCTATAACTAAATTCTTAACAATTTAGTATTTTAAATTAATCCTTTTCTACTTCTTTCTATGTACTATTTTTTTTCCTATATATTGTACAATTTTAAACAATCTTAATTTTTTCAAGCAAGTAGCCAACTTGCCTTGAAGAATGAATCCAAAGAAGTACCACCACCATAGTCATTTTTTCATGTAGATGTCACTTTGTGAAGTGCAATTGCTTGTTTTTTTTGCAAAGCCAAAGAAAGCATTTTTGTCAATTCAAACACTAATATCTTGCAATCCACATGATTGGTGGAAATTTCTAAAATAAATTCTACATCTTTTCAAACCAACTTACTGCAAGATCCTAAGGTTATATATGTCAAAAAATATTTTTCTTTTTAAAATTTGATATATGTACTAGAAATGATAGTTTGGGAACATTTTTGATGAAAATATAGTAAAAAACCTTT
The DNA here is from genome assembly GCA_963969395.1 of Pseudoscleropodium purum. Classification (NCBI taxonomy): domain Eukaryota; kingdom Viridiplantae; phylum Streptophyta; class Bryopsida; order Hypnales; family Brachytheciaceae; genus Pseudoscleropodium; species Pseudoscleropodium purum. The sequence goes on from OZ017799.1 coordinate 5,434,425, forward strand.
AGGGGTTAATATGTAAAACTGAAGTAGATTTATTCTTCCTCTTCAATACATGTTTAAATTAGGTCACCTTGCTTTTTTACTTTTTGAAATGTGTTGTTCAATTTGGGTTTAGTGGTTGCCAAATCAAATTATTAAGCACATCTAATTAATATAGATATGCTGTCATTATGAAAATTTTACAACAATATCCAAAAGAAGCTAACATTTGTCAAGTCAATCCTTTATGTATACACATAGTTACAGTTGTTAAATTAGGTCTTTCTTTTTGGACTTGGGGGCAATGAGTAGTAGCAGTAGCAAACTACTTGCGAACAAATGATATTATACCTAAAAAACATTTGGTATAGAAATTATAATTTGTTTTTTTATATTATAGGGTACAAAAATGCCATACTATGTCTTCAAACTACTATAGGGTATAGAAAAATATATTCAAGTAGAAAAGAATTAGGCGTAGGATACCCCCTTTTTTATTTATTTTTGGGCCAATAGTATTAAATGTTATTGCCTTGTAAATAGCATATTCAAAGTGTTCAATAATTTTGTATACTCTATTAATTTCTACATTAGACGTTGCTTGACTTTAGGTGGCTATCATTTAATTTTGGAAATTGGTAGTTCCTATTCTAGGCCCTCTATTCGTCCTTCCAACCATTCAGGGTTCAAAGTCCCCTTCAGTTTAGGACTATTGTTATGTGTTTGCAAATTGAAGGTGCCAATTTAGGGTTGTAATGAAGATGGTGTTGAGTTTCAAGACAAATTACAAATTCCATTTACTAATTTCAATTGGAAAGATGTTCAATTTCAATGGGATTGAAAAAAATAGAGTAAAAAGAACTACAATGGAAAGAAAAATTTATAGTAAGATAGTGTGTGATGTATTCATGGCATTTAGAAATTAAAATTAATGTATGCCCTTTTTTTAATGACCCAAATTAGAAAATTATATAATCCTAGAATGCCAAAAAAATAGTAGACAAAAAATAATAACTCACTATAAATTAGTGGATGTTTACATGTATATTTTTATTTTTTTCACGGACTATACTCCTCGAGTTTCTGGACCATGTCATTTCTTCATGGCTAGATCTAGAGACTTAAATAGTAGGCTTAGTCAAATCATATAAAATGAATCTACAAGACAAAATCCTTATAAATTTCGCTAGTGCTGATGACATGGTAATTCTTATATGGTAATTGGCCAGAGACAAAAAAAACTTTTGATGCTACAATGGTTGATTTGGATGTGACTATTAACGTTTCAATGCCAAAAGCAAATTTAGTAAAATCCAGACCTTTTCGACCTCAATCCGCTCAAACTTTCTTCTAAGAAGAGATTAACATAATCCAATTGTACTAATTGCAAGGCTGGTTGGTAGTCAAGAGAGACTTGGAAGTGTGGAGAAAGGACACGTCCTTTGACCATAATACTCCAAAGATTATAGTAGTCCAACAAGAGTGTTTTTCAAAATGGAGAGGCAAGATTTTGGACTCAAAGGCGCTCAAGGTTAACTAACATCACTAATACATACCTTCCAACTAATACCAAATTTTCAGTATTCTTTTTTTTAACCCTATTATGTATAAAGTAAGATTGAAATAAAGCTCACATACTATATTCAATAATGTTGTCCAAAAAGTGTCCAAGTATGCATTTGAACATGGTTTTCATAATAAAATCATCTTTGTTTTCTTGTTAAATCTTATGGACAATTGCAAGAAGTTTTCTAATACATCTTTGTCCTTTGTTTGTATTATTTGGACAAATTAAAATATTTGACTTCTATTGTTATATATGATTGATAGTTCACTATTGCTTTAAAAATGAATCCTTCTTTGAACCCCAATGAGATGAGCCAAATTTCATTTAGAGAATACATCCAATAAGTATGTGGCTCCTAAAACAATTCCTATCATATAATCCATATATATTATTTTTAATGATAATTTTTTCACTTTCTAATAGATTTAAGGTCAATAAAAAGTCATATAATATATTTTTTTTAAATATTCATCACAAAGAATGATGAATTTTAACATTCTTAAGGTGATGTATAAGTATTTTCTATAAATTTATTCATAATGGTACATCTTGAATTGAAAAATAAAATATATTAGCAAATCAAAAATATTAAAAACATATTTTGTAAGCATAAGATATTAGGAGCCAAATAATTTTACTAATGAATTTAGGCTTTTTCATCTTAAAATATACTCCCTCTGTCTCAAAATAAGATTAGTATTTCTATTGTATTTTGCAAAGGAAACACCGGTCTTATCTTGAGATTGAGGGAGTAGAAAGATCATAGAAGAATGAAGCACATTAATTGCAGACATTCACTTGAATGTCAAAAGATCTTGTAACAAATATTCAATATGTATAAAGGCCTTGATTCTCAAGAATCTATTCAATCCACGTAAATGTCTAGTAATCCTCAACCAATCTGTAACAAAAGTGTAAGATTTCCATTTACAATATGAATTTATGACAATTCATTTAAAATTTTAACTAAATACACATTTTATAATTCAAAAAATGATATTACATATATTCAAAGCTCCTTTCTACAGAGCATGCACTATCACAATGTGACTACAATCTGCTCAAATAATCATGAGAACTTTGATGTAGAGCCTCAAATGAACACTCAAGGACTCTTAGCTTGTTCTCTAGCTCCAAATTAATCCCACAACACCTCAAAGGACAAAAAGCATCCGATGATTGGAGGGGGGGGGCTTCTAAAAACCCTCCAAAATGCACCTATTCATCCACTAATAGATTCTTTTCAAGTCGTTTTTCAGTTGACTATTTTCACGATAGGTCTCATCCTTGCATGGTTAATCCTTCAACAACGTTGAGGCCAAATAACATCTAATAGATGACTTGACTATTCACAGTAGAAACAAAGAATGCACTGAATTAGTTCAATAATCACAGCATTTTGATGACTACCTTGGTCGTGGGAGGCCGAGGGCTTGACTCAGGCGTCGTGGGAACACTAGCTCAGGTAACATTTATCAGTTGGATTAGTCTCTTTGTTGGACTCCGAACTAGAGTCGTCATCTACATCTGCAGGTGGATTAGCGCCTCCTACTAGACTCTCAGTAATCAAATTAATCTCATCAAACTCCACCTTCTTCGCCGTAATCAAGGGCACTTTGTCGAGTGCTTCCAGAAAGTCCTCTAACGCCTTGGTCGGGTCGTCCCGTTTCTTCAACAGGAACTCGCTCACGTCTGCGGGCGTGATGGCCTTGTCCGCCATCGCCTCCTCAATCTTAGGGAAGAGGTCGTGCCACTCGACTTTCAGGTTGTTCTTGGCCAGTGTGCGGAACGCCGGAAACTCGCAATACGACATGTAGATTTTCTTGTCCATGCGGCCGGTGCGCAGCAACGCCGGGTCCAGCTTCTCGACGTAATTCGTGGTGAAGATGATGATGCGCTCGCCTCCGCAGCAGGACCAGAGTCCGTCTGTGAAATTGAGCACGCCTGATAAGGTAACTTTGCTTCCCTTCTGCAATATATACAATGCATGCACACAGCGCACGTTAGTGTTGAATGTCGTTGAAACCCTAAGTATCTAATGCTTCATGTTGAAATTTAAACTCGGGAAATTGTGAATCGCAAATCAATGGAGCTTCTCTATAGTAGAGGATGTTTTAAGCTTGAAGTTGTGTCAGATTGAAAACTTCAAATCGAACATCAATTAAAATTCTCAACTGTAGAGCGTGTCTGTTTTATCGGTAGCTTTAATCTTCAAATTGAAACTTCAAGTCACACGTCAATCAGAATTCTCTCACGTAGAGCATGTTTAATCTTTAGTTCTGAATATTCAAATCGAAAATTCCAAATCACACATCGATTGAATTTCTGTAAATCACAGTTTGTTTCATTTGTATTTTCTGAAGCTTCAAATCGAAAACTCCAAATCACACATTCTCTAAAGTACAAAATGTGTAAATGTCTAACTACAATAGTATCTCGGAAGCTTTAAATTGCAAAATTATCCAAGTCAGAAATCGATCAAACTTCTCTAAAGAGAATGTGTTTAAGGAGTTTGAATTTTTAGCGGTTACACTATAGGAAAGAGAGTTGAGGATTAAAGTGATCGCTTCGGAGACTATATTTTGAAGCACCGACAATCATGTTTCTATCGATTGGAAATCAAATTTGAGATATATTACCTCTCCATCACACTTTTTTCTCTCATCAGTCTTAGCCTCTTCAGATATCAGATAGAATCGAGAATCATTTAAATCGAAAGATTTTACACATAACAAATTTTGGTGTTCCCTAACCGATACAGAACTAACAAGAAGTGGGAGATGATGATTACCTCTTTCTCAGGTTTATCTTTTTTAGCCTCCTTGTGACCTTTGGCACGCTGAGCGAGATCCACGGTACAATCGATATCCTCAATGACGAGGATAGATCGGTCACTGGTTTGAATCAGCAGATTCCGAAGCTCGCAGTTGGATTTGACTTCCGTCAGTTCCAGATCATAAATGTCGTACTTGAGGTGATTGGCCATGGCGCCAATCATGCTGGATTTCCCTGTGCCAGGCGGCCCGTAGAGAAGATATCCCCTCTTCCACGGCTTCCCGGCCATTTCGTAGAACTCCTTTCCTTTGGTGAAGTTCGTCAGGTCCTGCATGATCTCGTCCTTCAAGACAGGGTCCATAGCGAGCGTGTTGAATGTCGAGGGGTTCTTGAGTGGCACTGATTGCCATGATTTCTTCCTAGAATGCCATCTGCGCGCAAGAAATGCAAGAAATTTGTCTCAGACTTTGAATCTAAATGACGTCAATTACTCTCCGGCTATTCGAAGTAAACGTAAAGAATTCCGGCAGTGCGTTGTGAAACTTATCAGGTTTATATAACATTTTAATGTAGTAGACAATGGCACAATTCATCAACAATAATACCAATTAATTAAAAGCTAGCTAACAAAGTCAGGTCAAATCAGACCAAAATTAGAGTTTGAAGTTCATGTGAAGTTCGATGGCTCATTGGCTTGAAGAGCATCCACTTGTTCAAATTGAGATCAACTTTGTAAAACAAGGTGTCAGGGATTCCTTTCCATGACAATTCAAAAGGTGCTCTACAAGGGTTTCCCAGAATGGAAGAAAAAATTAAGGACAACGAAGAAGGCAGTAAGTGTAACTACCCGTTTGTGTCTTTCATGTTGGTGTAGAGGAGGCGGTCCCGAGATTGCTCTTTCACCACCTTGGCCGTTTCGATGACGTGCTGCACGTACGGCGTCAGCACACGGTCTTTGTCCCGCTTGGGTACCTTGAGGTGGTACTTGCGTTTCTCATCGTCGGGTGTTTCGCTCCAACTGTTGGATGGAATGTTGCGATCGAAAACCTCGTGAGTCCACTTGAACTTGACGCCCATGAATGTGTCATCAATGGTTTCATTTCTTCCCAGAGAGAATGTGTTGTAACTGGCGTTTTTTGGGCGGGACAAGTTGACGGAATTCGCGGATATGGCGACTGAATTCAGGTACGACTGCACGTAGTCGTAAATCTCGTTGTTTCCTGCGCCGCAAAACTCCTGGATTTCGAAGTTGGCGTAGTAAGTGTACTTCTGCTGGAATTTATGAAGAATATCGTTGAATCTAAAGAAGTACTCCCGTGGTATTATGTTCCACACAAAGGCCATGATCATCGCCGACAGGGTTCCATAAAGGGGCAGAAAATATTCCGCCGTCCCTAGAAGACCCATTACAGTAGCTCTCTACTGCGAGGGCTGAGACGTGTGCCTCGAAGAAGGAGGCAATTTGAGCAACTCAATTTCAAATCTCTATGGGAGTCCTAGCACATTCAGCTCGGAATTTAGGGCTCAGAAACACGTCAGCATCAAAATAGAAACAAAGAGGTGAGTCTCGCTATTGAAGTATTGCACTTTGACACAACCCACTCCAGTTGAGGGGAATACTCAATCTAACTTTCTAATGCAATTTCAACAGGGGCGTCAGGAGTGGGAGATTTATGTCCGAACCCCCACGCCCTCCTCGTCGCTAGCCTAGCTCTCTCTGCTCCTCGCCGCGAGCTCTCTGGTCTTCGTCGTGCACACCTTGCTCGCCTGTACAGCAAGAAGTGCTCTAGAGACTGAAATTCAATCCAAGATTTTAAGCTTATCAGTGCCCCAGCAGACAATAATTTTAGACGCAAAATCGGGCCAAGTCAAAATAGAAGAAAGAGTCTTGTGGTTAAAGCTGAGCACTCTGACACCTCCTAATATGCTGTCCCACCGAATGTCAATCGCTGATCGAGTGCTGGAAATGTCAAAATCTGACTTCTCTCACAAGCTCAAAATGGAAATCGAAAGGATCCAATGTATCATAACTTAGATCAATCTGTAAGCTAAATTCTTGCCCTCACAGAGTTGCCTTCATGTACGTTACTGATCTGCCGATCACACTGCAACAAATTGTAAATTCCAGTGAGCGCTGCCTTTTTACGTATTGGCATTTGCAACTTGGGCAGGCTTGACGGAGGTGGAAGTCCTGTCTTGAAGCCCACGCAAAATTTGCTTTCATTTACCACCAAGAATTGTGCGCTGACGGCACGGTATTCCATCCACTACAGACAGTCACTGTATCGAATTGCTCTGATGGCATCGTATTCCATCCATTTCATTACAGACAGTTCGTAAGGGTTTAACCCTGTAAGGAACGACCTTTTCTCAGGGGAACGAAAATTGAGGTCGGTGGGTGCAGTGGATGAATTTATAAGTGAAAAGAGAATGAAATCCGCAATGAAATCCGCAATGAATGCAAGAAGTTGCATAATTTTTGGAACATTGCGCATTTAGTTAAAATTTTTGGAACATTGCGCATTTAGTTAAAATTTTTGGAAGTGAAGGCTCATACGCCACTATTTTAGTTCATAGGTGGTGCAATAATAAAGTCACATAGTTTTGATTATGGGCTATAATGTATCCCCAAAGTAATCTTCTTGTATTTAACCCCTAAACATCTAGATCTTTTTCCAAAATTGATGATTTGGGAGAAATTGTTCTAAAGTGTTATTTGGAAGAATATTTTGGAATTACTGTACAAATAAAAGGTGTTGATTTTCAGTTTTAGATTCCATTTGTATAGTTAGATTAACTAGTGGCTATCACCAATATTTTTTTATAAATTTTGAAAGGAAAGTTTCAAAACTCCTTCTAAATAGAATTACAAGAAAAATATAATCATTTATTGGGTAAAACTTGTTGGAATGGATTTGAAGTGAGGTTCTCTTGATATGGTGATTTTTTTAAATTTTTGTGTTTTTTAAATCTATAACTACATTTCTGAAAATCCAATTTTGAACTGAAATCAATGCAATTTCACATTGACACACTTCCACATTTGTAATTGTAGAAAAATATGAACTCTGGTAACACCAAATCCAACTATTGGATAGGACAACAACTTGATAAAGTATCTCCACAAATTAGATGACTTTCATCCATGCAGTAATGAAAAAGAAACCTGAATTTCAATCTATTCGTTGCCCAAAAATTGGACATTAGAGTGTTTGAAGGTTAATCCCTAAAAGATCATTGTTTCTTTTGAGAACAACTTGGATTTTGGGCATGTACCTACAGTTTCAATTTTTATCATGATTTTCTTAAAATTACAAATAGAAAAAATAATTAACTTTGTAGGAATGTAATTCTTTTTGTTAGTGCCTAGGAACAAAAATTATGCCCAATTAAGCTCAAAGGAGACTAGCAATATAAAAAACTTTCTAAACTTTTAATTTTTTTAATTTTTTAATTTTTTAATTTTTTAATTTTTTTCTCATAGATTATATTTTTTCCTATATAGAAATCTTTGATTCATTTAATTTAGATAAGTGATGTGAAAGTTATGGAGAATCTTGTTTTTTGGGTAATTAGAGCATTTTTCTAAAAAAATAACTTGTAGGATTCATTTATCAATGCAATTTTTACAATTTTTCAAAAAAGAAGTTCTACATGGTTTAGTTTTCTTGCTAGAACAATTTCACCATTTGGATTGTTGTGTTTTAGTTCCATCTTTAGTTAGCGATATTTGAAATTAAATTTCTTTTTATGTCATACCTACTTCTACTTAACAAATTTTTTGAGAACAAAAATTAAGTTTTTATACATTTTTTTCCTAAACTCTCAATATAATTCTCCACGATAAATATTTAAACCTTAAAACTCTATGGTGCAAAAATTTTAAGTTAAGAAGGTTCAAAGTCAAATAATCTAGTCTTGCTATGTACAAAAAACTTATTTTCTAAAAAAAAAAATTTGTTTTCAAAAAATTTGACTGCATAGTCTTGCAATCTATGTAGTCAAATTTTTGAAATTTATTCTACACATTTCTATACTAATTAGGTGTAAGATTTATGGTTAGATGTGCAAAAAAAAACAATTTTCAATTTTTTTTTCATTTTCTGCAACACAAATGGCAATTTTGAGTGTTTTTTGGCAAAAAAATTACTTTGGTCTTTTAGGGGTTAAATAATATTTTATATGTGTACAAAAAGTGTCCTTCATTAATTGAAAATGGAATATTGAAAACAAAACATTCATTGCTATATTTGTACTAGTTGAAAACAAAACATTTATAGCTTCTTCAATTCATCCATTTTGGGGTGAATTTTGTACTCTACAACTTCCCATTTTGTCTAAACACCATGTAGAGACAAATATTGAACTTCTGCAATATTCATTCTACAGTTTTGTATTAACATACTAGATCCTTTTTTATGGATGATTTGAAGAATTTATTTATTTTAACACCTTCTTACTTTAGAATAGACTCAAGAAATCTATGCATTCATTACAAAAGGTGTCTTTAGTCCAACTAATATATTGGCCCACCAAATTTATTTCTGATTTTTGAATGGTATATAATTAGAAGTTGAAATTAATATAAGTAAAATAATTAGAAGTAATTGGAAAAAATTAATCGTTGTTTGCAACTATTACATATACCTTCATATCAAATTTCATACAAAACTAATATATGATGCAAAAGTCATGAGCAAAAAAACACTTCTCAAAAGTTAAGGGGACAATAATTGAAAAGGCAAGTGTTTCTTGCAATCATCCTAAAAGACAAAAATTATAGAAGCCTCTATAAAATTAATCATACTTAAGAAAGGAAAATAATGCAATGGTGACAAATTCACTGATGTATATATTAGAGCCACTTTACACTACATTCAAAGTTCCAATTTTTCAAATCATGATCCAAAGCCATATTTCAACAATAGGCTTAAAGAGTGCATCAAATTACATCATGATGTTTGTCACTAATATTTCCATTGTCTTTAAAATTTTCTTATTATTTTAAGCATTTCTGTAACTATTATGATTTTTACAAAGACTTTTTTAAAATCACATAAAATTCAATTTGATGTTTTTAATTATGAAAAAATGAGATTAAATTTTAGACATATATTACTACAAAGAAAAAATATGAGATTTTTGAAATGCTTATTTCAATGTAGAAATCTAATGAAGTATGATCAAGCTTGAGCATGAAATGTTCTTTATGGGCCTGAAACGCTTGGGCCTATGGCCACTGGTTTTACATGGCAATGTCATTACTTAGTTTGTTGCCACTTTGTAGTAGATGTGTATGAAAAGTTTTATTTTTATTTTTTAGAGATGAAGCTACATGTTTTCTATACTTCATGAAAAATTTAAATTGTTTTGAGAATTTTTCTTTTTATGCAAATTTTTGAAGAAAAAGTGAAGAAAAAATCATATCAAATAAAAAATTATCTTGAAAAATCTGAAAATTTCACCATGTGTGTACATTATAGTGAAAAACATCATGGTGTAAATTTAGTTTCCGTGTCATTATATAATTCTCATTTAATTCTCATTAAAAATACAATTGAAGTTCAAATTACAATAAAATATTCAATTGGAATAGAAACTAGAGTAGAAGTCCTTCATTTCATTAGTTGGAGTCAAACTAAAAAAAAATCATTTTCAAGGAGAAATTTCAGATTTACTCAATTTTCCAAAATACATTGAAATGGCAAATTTTGCCATCTGTTTTTTTTCATTACTTCTCAATTATATGGAAATAAACATCAAATAGACCCAAAACTCCATTAGACACTCTTTGTAACTCAACATACAAGGTCATTAAAAAAAGAATGGATGAAAAATCTAATGTTGAGGTCTTCTTGTGACCACCTGAAATCATCCAAAAGCCATGAAATGGTTTTCTGGGTGTTCTAGGGCCACGGCCATTTTTCAACACATAAATAATTAAAAATCTCTCCATGCATGATAGAAGTGCAACTACTCATCTTCCAAATTTTGTGTAAAAAGGTGAGCACTTCTATAGTAGTTTGACTTTCATTTAGTCCTTTTGCATTTTATTAATCCAACAATTCACATAATACTAAAACAAATGGTTTCCACAGCATCCAACTTGTCCTTTAACCCATAAACAATGGGGTGGATATTTTGTGTCTAATGAATGACTATGAATGTCTCCACGCAAGCCAAAAGTGCAACTATTCATCCTCCAAATTTTGTTATGAAAAGGGAGAGGCTTTCTCGAGTAACTACTTCCAATGAATGCTTTTGATTATTAAATCAATCGGTGCAACTCTTTGTTTCTCCATTGGCCACTTTTTGGCTTTAGAGTCGTTTAACCCTTAAAGGATGAAGGAGTGACCTTAGAAATTATTCCTTTTCATTACCATTTGAATCACTAGCTTAGAATATTGCAAAAGTATTCATTGGAAGTCAAACTACTATAGAAGACCTCCCCTTCTCACAATAAGATTCTGAGGATGAATAGTTGAACTTCTATCCTAAAGTACCACTGTAGAAGAATCCCATATCATCCATTTGATGCCAAACGTCCACATTGACGTTGAACCCTTCAATGACGCAAGGTCTCTTTGGAAATCATTTGTTTTGAAACTGTGTGCATTTTTGAATTAAAAAAAATTGAAAAACACTTGTTGGAAGTCAAGCTACTATAGAAGATCTTCCCTTTTGGGACAAAATTTAGAAGATGAATAGTTGCACTTCAGTCCTACACAACAAGATTCTCTATCATTCATTCATTGACCAGAAACTCGCATAGGCATTGTTTATGGGTTAAAAATTAATCAACAATTGCATGACTCGCTGATGACCTCTCTGAGTCTCTGGCAGTGATAGTCTCTCAGGTTGTTTAGAGTTCATGAATCACAACTGGATGACTCAACAACGGGAAGGCGGTGGGTCCAAGAATGTCATGAATCTCCCCCAAATTTCAGTATCAGTTCAGTATCAGTTGATTGTGCTGTTGTTGGGGAAGGCGGGATTCTCCTTATTTACAAGTGACGATTGTTGTCCATCCATTTCGCACAACAAACAAATATGCTCCTTGAAACGTGTTCCACGCTGTGAACTTTCACGGTGATGAGCAAGCTGAGGAATTCACGGAGGACCCGCGCCGACCGCGCTTCGACTTACCGACTGTCTGCACGATGCCATCATTGCCATGGAAGATAAAGATATGTGCAGCAATCTCCGCACATTGTTTCGGAGGATTGTTTATTACGCGTGACATTGGAAATTGTGAAGGTTGTGTGAACAGAGAAGCCTGCCAAGTTGCAAAGTTTCAGCCAAACTCTTGTTCTACCTCCAACCGCACTCTAGAATAGAACACTGCAGTACTGCCAGTACAGCACTCATTTCTGCCCCCCACTAGGTGGGTGGCAGGTTCAGGTTTTTGTTGGATGCCATCGTCTGCACAGAGACTATGGCATCCACTCTAGTTTCAGAATTGGAGTTTCCAAATCTTATCTACAACGGCACTCACATTGCACACAACGCAGATTGCACACAACGCAGATTGCACACAACGCAGATATAGTAGGGTTTTCATTGGAGCGGGGCTGGGCCCAACTAGTCAATAAATTAACCTCTCACAAGGCCTCATGGTTACACCAATCTTGTTTTTGTTTCATTTATTTTTAGGCAGTGTAGAAAGCAATCTTCACTAACATTGTGATGAATCTATTTACATTTGTGGAAATGGATGGAACTTCGAATATATGGATGAAAAATGATTTCGTCATCTGAAAGAGTGTACATTCATCAAAAATAGAGTGATATTGTCCCAAGATTTGGTAGCGTTTTGCAATTTCATCGACTGAAAAATTAGCTATTGAGTGAAAAAGAAAGAATGTCTCATCGAATATATTCCTTGTAAAAAAATTTGTGTTGCTTTCTAGTAAAAATATGCTTTGAAAAAGCACCTTAGTGGATGGTTGAAAACTTGAAATGATCATTTTTTTTTAAAACATGAGAGGAACTTTTTTTTGGTGAAAGAATGTTTGCTTCCACAACAAAAAAGAAACATGAGACAAACTCTAAAGGAATAGAAGTCATTTTATCATTTTGAGATACTCTCATAAAATTTTATGAATCTTCAAAGTTGAAAACATAGAATACCTACTAAAGTAGGTGGTTTATGAAGCGCTTGCATGAGCTCTAAAAGCCTCTTCTACAAGAGATGTACATTTTGCTTTTTCATTGCACCAATAATGTACAAAATACTATTAGAAAACATATTACAAATTGAACTTTAATTTGACATTGTATCTCCAACCTTAGCCTACTCATTAGTTTTATAGATTCATGGTTGTAAAATGACAATTTTGTTCTATCATATTCTAGAGAATAAAATTCAAATAGGACCAAACTATATATCACTAGAATCAATGCAAAACATGACATTTGCTAATAATATCCTAATAAATCATAAGAAAAAAAAGGTTCAAATAAGACCTATTTAAATTTGATGCAAAAATAGGAAGCTTGATTCCGAAACAGCCTTGGTCTTTGCACCATAATCTTCATTGTGATTTACATCCATGGTAGAAATTTTGGTGGGGTTGAATATATATTGCAATTAATATGAATTCCTTTAGCATCACTTTATAAAATCAACATAATTTCAACTTTTGATCACTTGAATGTATGAATATTTTTTTGACATATACTATGCACATGTTTTTATCTATTAAAATTATAATAATGAGTTTTGATTTTAATTATAGTGCTTGAATAATTTGTGGAATGCCATGGTAATTCCACGGTCCGTCTTTTGGAGCCTTTATAAGTTAAACCTGTGCAATTGGCATGCAAAAAAAGAAAATTATTTTTTTCACAAAAGAGGTACATGTTTGCACATAACGTCCAGATTTCATGAATGTCTAATCAAAAATGACTTCGTAGGAACCTACCTAAGATTTCTTACATTTGTTGAACAAACACTTGTTCCTTAAAGGGTTAAATCATCTATGTCTCAACAATTAGCTATCAACTTTTTCTTATGTAGGATCAATATACATTCATATTGGTTTCATTTTACTTTTGAGATCATTACCGTATGTGGACGTTTGACTTGGCACCTAAGTGCTAAAATTAAATTCTATATCATATTCTGAAAGGTCCACATGACCTTAGACCATTCACAAGATGACATGTGTGTTTTTTAAATTTATTTTTAGAAATGACTTAATTTATGCTAAATCTAACTTTCACATAGGGTTTTAACATCAGTAAGCCTATACCAGCTTAGAAGAAAATCAGTTTAATCCTTTAACCCCAAACTCAATCACCCCAATTGATTTAACTTAGTCAAATTAAAAAAAACTTTTTCTATTGAATTCAAATTTTTTTAAGTTATTTTACATCTCTTTTAGATTTCATGTTATACAATCTTTTAAGGTAACTGCACTTAAAATCAACCACTATCTAAAATTGCAGAGCCGAGATTCTTGCCTATAATGTATTTTTGCTATTTATTTTAAACTATGGTCAATTTTAGGTGTACCTATTCCCAGCCCTTTGAAAATTTGTAGTTTATTCATATAGTGTCCCAAAATCGCATTCTAAAAGACTCTAGAACTCTCCTTTGACTACCAACAAGAACCCAAAAGAAATTCAATATAATAATGGGAACCATGTTTAAATAAGTCGAATTGCTTATTTGTGTGATTTTAGGTGCGGTTACCTTACTTGCATCATGACTTCTTCTTGCTTTCCAACAAGCTTGGCTCCAAAAATCAAATGGGCTAAGGTACTTTAGCTTTTCAAATCCATTCTAAGCTTGCTTACCACTATCGTGATTGATTTCTTAAGAAGTCATGATATCATTTTAATTCCTAAAGAATTACTTGCCCTTTTTTTGGTAGCACAGTAATTTTGGGTAGCTCACTACAAACATAATTTTTATATTTATTTTTTGAAATTTTCACATAGTATGTGCCCAAGGAGTTGCTTTAAGGCCCCAAATTTTTTCATAGCCTTTGACTACATAGTTAAAAAGTTATTGTATAATATGCAATTTTCATTATTTGGCAGGCAAGTGAAGCATCTCTAAAAGATTTCTTAAAAAAATTACTCTCAAAATAAAGAAAAGTTTGAAATTGGTTTTCTACATTTCTATATATATGAAAAACTTTGAATAATTCCATTTTGATCGGTGAGATGAAAGTTATGAGGAATTTCAATTTGAGGGCAATTATGAAGTCCTTTAATTTATTTCAATCAATTTTCAATATTTTTTGAAAAAATGAAATCATTGGATGTAGATTGTTTATTAAAATATTACAACCATTGAATTGGCATTTTTCAATTCTATAACTAAATTCTTACCAATTGAATATTTTGAATCATTCTTTACTTCTTTCTACTTTAGATACTATTTTTTTCTACATGTTATACAATTCCGAACAATCTGAATTTTTTCAAATATGCATTGAACTTTCCTTGAAGAATGAATCCAAAGAAGCACCACTGTTTTGAACATTTTTTTATAGAAATGTGACCTTATGAAGTGTAGTTGTCTGATGTTTTGTAGGGCCCAAAAAATGATTTTGTTAATTTCAACACTAATATCCTACAATCTACATGGTAGAAATTTCAAAAAAAAATTTCCACATCTTCTCAAACTAGTGTACCATAAGATTCTATGGTTAGATGTGTCTAAAATTTTTAGAGGTTAAGCAAAATTTTAAGTGTATTTCAAACAACCTCATAGGCCCATTTGTTGCCCCCACTTTTCTATAATGAAATTGTGTGTGTGTGCAAACATGAAATATTAAAAAAATGGACTCCCATGTGTATATATAAGTCTACATATGATATTGTACAAATTCGGATATCAATTTCTTTACATACATATGCAACATACATACAATAAATATCCCATACGTTTTGTTGAAGTTTCTCAATGATTCCAGTATATGATTTTGGGGAATTTTTCAGAGCATTCCCAACATGGAAAAAAAATTTGACCACTAAATATTTTACTACTACATAGCCCCAATGAAATAAAGAATTACTATTTGTTAGAAAGTTACTTTTGAATGGTGTATTTGAGCACATAGATTAATTGTATTAAAAAACACTAGCTAAGATGATTGCAAGAATGACTTGTGAATTTTATTCCACTTTTGTTGATAGTTTTCAATCTTTTTCTTATTATATTTGATAAAATTAGAAAAATATTTTTTTTAAAGATTAAAAATATGGCCAATGTGTACACTTGTAAGAAGAAGGTACATTAGGAAAAAAATAGAAAAATTCTCTTAGTAGGAAAATTAGAAAAAAAAAAAAGAATCACTAGAAAATAGACACAACATATTTTAATTTGTAAAAGATAGGAAAGAAATTAAAAATTATACTGAAAATTAGACATTTGAGAGGACTTATGGTGAAGAGATTCCACTTAAAGAATAAGATTGAAACCATCTTCAATGTTTAAAAGTGTGCAAGTAAAAGGAGACCTATCTGCATGAATGTGGAGGACATAAAATAGTTTATTTTTAGGGTTTCTTTGATAGCAACATGCCCTCTCCTACTATGAAAATAAACCACAAATTTTTTATTTCTAATTTCATTAAAGTTACTTATGTGAATTTAGGTTGTATGCAATAAGATAGAACAATTCAATGTCGTTGGTCACTCAGTTCCAACATCTATTTAATTCTCCCAATTGCATCAACCAACCATTGGTATCGTGATAATACACTTGGAGTAGGGACATATCATCATGTGGTTTAGGATGGGTCTACCCTTCCTTTACCAATTTTGTCCCAACAAACTTTGGATTTTTTTTTTTAAATTCATTTTTTATTGAAATGTCTTGATTATACTTGGAAATGGCTTCTCTCAAACTTCTCAAACTTTGAAAAATACTAGAGTTGACAAATAGCTTCACTAAGGTATCTAATAGCAAATTTTGATTGGTACTAGGATGTTTGCCTTGAATAATTGTGAATCTAAATTCAAAAAAATTTCATGCTTCCATAAGGCCCCAAGTGTGAATTACATCAATACATTTACAACAAAAATAAAATTAAGAAAATGAATTTACAAATTTGAAGGAGCACTACTACTACCACATCAAATTGGCAATTTCAAAAAGATTTTTTATTTTATTAATTTAAAATTTTCAAGAAAAATGTTATTATTATTTAATTTGTTCTGTATTTGCACTGTTGGGGTGCCAGAAATGAAAATGAAACAACCCTCTTGTAGGGTTCTAAGATTCTATAATGCTAGAGAGATGAAATTAATCCTTTTGTGCCTCCTCTAACATGCTTGCATGTTCAAATGATGCTAACCAAGATGATCAAATGACTAGAAATCAAGACTCTTTTGATTTGTTAAAGATATTGATTAATAATCCATATCTTCTTGATACCAAACTTTGTTCACCCTCAATTGAAAGAAATGTGTTGAAAAGTCATCAATATAATCTTTGAATATCCACTTTGAATGTCTCCTACTTTACAAATGGCACTTCATATATAGTTATAAAGTAACAAACTTCTATTGAATGGTTTTCAAAGGCACTTTAAACATACACCTATTGAATACTTTAAGTTTTTTTCAATTTTTCAATTGTGAGAATTTATAAAAATATAAATATTCTCAAATTTTTCATTTTTTTAATAATAATGATTTCTATTTGCTTGTAAGGCAAAAATAACACCTAGTTGTAACTTTGACTTCATCTATGTTCATCATCTTAAATGAATAGTAATAGATTTTTCTATTTTGTTGGCCAATAATCTAGTATGTGTATTCAATTGCCAAACGTTAATAAAGTTCTAAATTGAAGAAGAAATTTACTATAGTAATTATAGAAGTTCATTGAATCAACATGCTATACTATTCAAGCCCATAATGACAAAGCCCCAAAGACTTTGCTTTGGGCTTTTAGAAAACTCATGCAAATTCTATTTGATTTCTTGGTTTGTTATTCACTTATTCTTGCATCAAATTTTTTAAAACAAATTCTACTCATTACACTCATTGTCAATATATAGAACTTTATTGCAAGTAATTTAGAGGTTTTAAGGAAATTTGTCAAAAAATATCCATTTTTTGGTGCTTTGACCAAAATTGAAATAAAAACTTTTATTAAATTTAAACCATACAAAACTTTAGTAGATCAATATGGAAAAGTGTGGAAATTCTTTTAGCCCATTTGACCTTGTGGATTGTAATAAAATAATATTTGAATTAGGAAAAAATGTAAGCTTTGTTTGATATTAAGGTCAATAGATTTGAGCACTATTATAGTCAAACTTGTGCTCTATTCACAATGAAACCTCTACAATATTGGATACTACATTTTTATAGATACATACAAACAAAATTTAGGATATTATAAGAAAAATGAGCATATAATTGAATATACACTATGGTATACAAATTTCCATTAAGAAATTCAAGTTGTATAGAAATGCTACATTTGCATTAGCTAGGTATGGAATTTCTTATATTTACATCCAAAACTACACTAATATATCTATTCCTTTCTTCCATTGATAATTAATGACTTTCATTAAGAAAATGCAAGACAAATCTACACAAATGTAGAATTTTAATAAAACATACTCCTACCATGTGTTATTATATATAAATAATTAGGTATTACCATTTGATTTCAAATTAACTATATTTCAAATTGATATCAAAGCAGAGGTTTGGATGTCAAGGAGGGTGCAAAGGAATTGAAACCTTGAAAAAACAACTATATATATATTGGGCAAAAATTCACAAAAATTAATATTTACTAGTGAGTAGCCATTTACTACTGAATTGAGCAAATGGCTTTAAAAGAAAAAATTATCCATTCAAAATTTTATTGGATTGCTACAAGAATGTTCAGGAAAAGTTTGAAAAACTTTTTATCAATAAATTGCAAGAGTATATAATATTGGAAGCCTAAAGTCAAAAGATTCTATTAATTTAGTCCAACTAAATAAGGTCAATATTTAAAAAACTTGACTCTTTTTAAGAAGGTTGCTATTATATGAAGCTAAGAGTTTGAACCTATGAGCTAAGAAGACTATAAACCTATATTTTAGGTGTCTATATTATAAAAATTTCTCATGATTATAGTGGAACAATATTATGGATATCTATATTACAAGCATTTATATGATAAGCACCTTTAATGGTTGTGGGATATCTACTTATATATAGTGACAACTCACATATTTGCATTTTCATGCTCATACAAAAGCATTGTTGAATGTATTTCTCAGTATGAGAATTTTTGCTAAACAAGGGCCAATTTCAAGGCCTAAAATTTTTCCACATGCTGTTTGATTTTTTCTAACTTTGTGCTTCATCCAAATAAATTCCAAATACAATTTTGAATATTTTACACATTAGTTTTTACTTGTTTATTTACATAAATATATTGCTTAACTACCTCAATTTTATTAGATTGATTATAAAGTAAAGTTTCATTTTAAAAACTCACTCAATTTTTTTGATGAATGAAAAAAATATTTAATTAAATCATTACAAGTATTTTCATACTATAGGTACTCCGAAAATGCAGTCAAAAAATGACAATTTTATAATTTGCAACTTTGATACTTATTAATTATAAGATTTACGAAATGTTTATTCCTTTTGGATTTTATATTAAGGTGATGTTTATCATATGTTCTCAAAATTTGATAATATTTGGATTAGGAAACCTACTAAAGGAAATCTTTTTATGATATATTTTACATGTTCAAATATATTAATGCAATAAGAAACCATATTTTTGTTCATAGTTTAGTGCTAGGAATTCAGTCATAGTACTCATCTATAATTGAAGGAAAATAAAGCATTTATTTCAAATCAAAGTTTTAAAATTCTTTTCTAGGTATTTTTATATTATTAAAGCATAATATAATTTCAAACATTTTTTTTGGCATTTTGATTCTATATTTGGTTTGCAAACAATTGGATCTAAAAATTGTCTAATAATGTCAAGGCTAGGTGTAAGAATATCCACTTTATACACATTTTGATTTTACACTGCATCTAGAAATGACATTTCAAAGTGTGCTTTTCAATTGGGCAAATCTTTATAACACCGTTATAGCAAGACACCACTAGTGTGCTTTTCAAGTGACCAACCTTTATGATTTTCATGAAAGAGAGACACCAATGGGAGTTGATAATGATTAGCAAGCTTAGGTTGAGATAGTGGCCCTTGCCAGGCACATGAAGCCAAGAATAATAACAACCCAAGGCCATGTTTCAAATAACTTGTCATCATTTTTAGCTTGGTGTGCCTGGCAAGAACCCTTACCCCAACTCAAACCCACCTATTAATGACATCAATTCCCATTGGTGTCTTCCTTTCAGAAAATAGTGTAGCAGAACACTCAGGACAACGATTACAAGATTAAAAAAAAAATAGACAGCTTAAAGAAATTCAGCAAATCTCACAAGTTCGAATCTCAGGTAGGAAATGTATAAGTGTGGCCTGCCTTCGAGTACCTGCACCAGTTGTTACTTTTGGTCAAGGTAGGAACATTGCAAGAGCACAGTGAAGTAAAGCATTGCAAGATTAAAAATGTAAACTAATGAGCTTTCAACGTTTCACCAAAAAAATTCCTGAAGATTATATCGGACATTCTGAGGCGAAAATTCCTGTCCAACAGTGCAGCATTTGGAAACGCCTTTGGTTACCAAGGTACGAGCAAGTGGAGCTGGAGCATACAAGCATCACGAGATCACAAAAACCTTAAGCCATTTCCAGCAAGTGAGTGAAAATTAATGCTCACTTAGGTGCTTGCAAACACATACCAGAGCGAGGCGGAGGAGTCCTTTGCACTATCTCGGTGGCCATCATTTGAGTCGCGAAATCAACGTATTTGAGATTTTTGTCTGAATGTTTTCGACACCATTGTTCTCTCAGCATGGTTCGGTGATGTCATTGTGATCAAAACTTAGTAGCCGTCATAAATATTTAAGTAAGTAGCTGGCTTGGTTTCAAACTCCTTCGGAACTGCAAGATTGAACCAAAAACACATCACCGACGCGTAATATGTTCCTATCAACGGATTTCGAAAGAACATACACGCCAAGCTCTGAAATGTTGATATTAACAAACGAAGTGCAAGACTGCATGCAAATCCAGGAAATTAATATGAAAATTAATGAACTGAACCCCCAAACAGGGAGACATATATCACTAATAGTGGTGAAAGAACTCATCCATAATGAACCATAGCTTGCCTACATCACACTTTGCACAAAGACTCAGATATGACATCGCAACTTGAGGGGATGAACACCAGGTGGGAATGTCGGATGGAATCGCGCTTGATCTTTGCATTTCTACGAAACATAAATGAAACTCTGCAAGTGCTTTATTCTATTGACGTACTGCAAATTCAAAAAGTGAACATGAACACCAAGTAACTGTTGAAACAATTAAGGAGACATAAATGCAACAAACAGTGATGAGAGAACTCGATCACTCTCTTAACATAACCTTCTCCACAACCCACAACTATTTCTAGATATCACATGTGAAGCTTAAAAAGCTCGTGTTCTATTCTGGCTGTAGATGAACTGCATATTCAAGAAACCTATCAAAAAATCAAGTAACAAGCTGCTGAAACAGCCAGAGCAACGCGTTTAAAGCAACACTGACATTTGGCAATTGAAAACTAATTAACTCACTCACAACCTTATCTTCATCAACCCACCCACTGACAAGCACATGCACCACTCCCAGCAAGAAGTTATTCTTTCTTTTCAACCAAAACCAAATTAACATGAGTACAGTTCCATAGAGGCGAAAATTTCCACACAACACTCCGGCCGTTCTCAGCCATGGTCGTTGGAAAAGTATACTGAGTCTTCCTCGCAGCTACAGTCGTCGTCATGATAACGGAGAGAGAGAAAATTCGACCAGCACCAGTACTTGATCAACGGACCCTGGAACTTCGTCATGCCTTGCCTTGAGAGCTCAAGTTGAAATCACAGATCGCAGCGATCGAGACACTCAGGCCATGTGCAGCTGGCTAGGCTCGAGTCCTCGATCATTCACAAGTCGACAGGGGGTTCATATAACGTTCCTTGTGTTAAAATTCGCTATGAGTCCCCGGTGAGTCCCACTTTTCCCCGTGTTCCCAGTGTATTACACAGGGAAAAGTGAGACTCAATGGGACACACAGGGAATTACACAGGGAACATAATATGAGCCCCCTGCGCTCGCGTCGGCACCCCGGTGGGCATGCACAGAAGCACATCGAGCTAGAACAGAGCTAGTAAGTAGGGACCTACTTAACTTAAGCATGAATGGATTTGAGTTGCTCCAAGACTTTGCTACATTGCTAGCTGTTATATGAGCTGGCCAGGGCCGGGAGAGCCCTGTCGCACCTTCTGGATCGGATCGATCGATCATCCCCGTCGGTGCGAGAGGGAAGAGTCCCTGGGAATGCTTTCCAGTACGTCCCGGCGCTGAGTGTGCAAGTGAAACTGGGCGTCCCTGTCGCCTTCGACTGACTGAAAGTTTCTGTGTGGCGTGAATTAAGGAAAAACTAAGGAGAGACTAGTAAAGGTGAGCGAGCAGGGAGGGGTGTCACATTCAAGTCCGTCACCTTCATTTCTCATTGTACAGGCCTAGCTTTTGGACCAGAATCGATCGATGACTTCCAATGCTCAAGGCAAGCACGATGCAGGCATCGCTTCCGAGCTACTGGGCGCATGGCGCTTGTCAGTGAGATGTACGTACCCTGTCGCTGATGGCCCTGGAAATGGATGTGACGCCTTCCTGGATGTTTATCCTGACCAACGGTTTGGGCACATGTCCAGTTATCGACTAACTAGAGGAAATATTATGGGGAATTTTGGCCCCTAAAGTTGTACATATAGTGTAGCAATTGCAATGTTGTGGTCATAACATTGTAGACTAAGCTACAAACTTATAATGTTATATGGGTCCCCATAACACTTGAAGATGTAAGGATATGTACACTCAAAGTGTAGAATTATTCTTGTACGTTGTAATTAAGCCAAGGAAATTAGGCTAATTCACCAAGGAAGTCACTGAGCGATCTGCAAGCATGGTTCTCAATTTTCGTGCAAGATCTGAAAACTTGCTTAGTAGGTCAGAAACTTTTGGCTCCTCGAACATCAACGTGCCACACTGGGACAGGTGAGCACTCCCTTTGTAAAGTATGATGTGAGGTCAAGTGAAAGCCTTTGAAGTTAATATTAACAATAAATTATGATAACAAAGTTGACATAATTCGACATTGCTAAAAAAAAGTGGTTCAAAGTGAACACTAATTATTTCGAAGTTAACTTGTTTGCTCAGTATGTTCCTAAATTACCATCTTTGCTGGAAAACGTTACTAAAGCATGTTTCAAAACTTTGCATGCAGCAAGAAATAGCTCCTGAAAGAGGTTGCTGAAAATTTTGGTTTCCCCTCCTTAATCTTGTTAGTGTGCTAAAACTAGTTAGTCGATATGTGCCCAAACTGTTGGTCAGGATAAACATCCAGGAAGGCGTCACATCCATTTCCAGGGCCATCAGCGACAGGGTACGTACATCTCACTGACAAGCGCCATGCGCCCAGTAGCTCGGAAGCGATGCCTGCATCGTGCTTGCCTTGAGCATTGGAAGTCATCGATCGATTCTGGTCCAAAAGCTAGGCCTGTACAATGAGAAATGAAGGTGACGGACTTGAATGTGACACCCCTCCCTGCTCACCTTTACTAGTCTCTCCTTAGTTTTTCCTTAATTCACGCCACACAGAAACTTTCAGTCAGTCGAAGGCGACAGGGACGCCCAGTTTCACTTGCACACTCAGCGCCGGGACGTACTGGAAAGCATTCCCAGGGACTCTTCCCTCTCGCACCGACGGGGATGATCGATCGATCCGATCCAGAAGGTGCGACAGGGCTCTCCCGGCCCTGGCCAGCTCATATAACAGCTAGCAATGTAGCAAATCCTTGGAGCAACGTTAATCCATCCCTGCTTGCTTTGTGCTGTTTGTGCTTCTGTGCCGACCGGGGTGCGGACTTGTGAATGATCGAGGACTCAAGCCTAACTGGCTGCTCATGTCCTGAGTGTCTCGATCGCTGCGATCTGAGATTTCAACTTGAGCTCTCAAGGCAAGGCATGACGAATTGAAGTTCCAGGCGCCGTCGATCACGTATAGGTGCTGATCAAGTTTTCTCTCCCTCATGTATCTTGACGACTGTAGCTGCGATGAAGACTAAGTAGACTTTTCCAACGACCATGGCTGAGCTAGAGCGGCCGGAGTGTTGTGTGGAAATTTTGCCTCTATGGAACTGTACTCATGTTAATTTGGTTTTGAGTTACTCAAGTCTGGGAACGATCGGAGTGTTGTTCGGTAATTTTTGCATCGATGAAATTGTACTGTCTCATGCTAAGTTAATTTGGTTTGGTTGAATAGAATCCTAGAATCCTATTTGCTGGGAGTCTGCCAAGGAATTCTCAAGTGTCAGGCCCGGGTGTCAGGACAATTATACCGTGGTAACATATTCTCAAAGCAGGTTCTTACGTGTCATACCACCTGTCTTCAAGAGTAGCAAATGTTGCCCTTCATACATACATTGCTGAATCCCTGAAATCAAGCATCATGCAGCTTATCTTCACACATCACGATGAAGCCGTACGGGCGGGTGAGAACGTTTGAGACGTTGCATGTCTTCATCTCATTGAGCTTTGCAAAAACGTGGCCAACCTTGCAACGCTTGAGTAACTCAGGACAGTAACAATGGTAAGTGGTAATTAATTAAGTTTTTGATCCATCTTAGTGTCTAATAGCTTTGGTCTCTGTCTTTCTAAATCTCACGTACAGCAAACGTCATGCTGCTGCTTATTGAAATGAAATTAACTACACGCAAACTGCTCACACAAAATGAGCTGGATCACGTCAGCTATATCGGTCGGTGATAGCTGTAATTTGGAGACTTCACAGAATATCCTTGAATGTTCAATATAAGAACCTTCAGACGTTGCCCTAATTCATCACAAAGGAATTGGTACCGCTTAATTTGCGTTGATTAGCTACTGCCCTTTTAAATGATCATTCTCAGTTTTTGAAACGATTAAGCACCAGATTTCTCTGACTAATACTTAACGTACATATATTCTTGAGGACTGGTGTGGAACCTTTTAAGAAATATACCAACCCAGAGGTATTTGAAGAAAATCAGAGCGTCAAATCAAGCAAAGTTAAAGCTCCGGCCAACCTGTGAAAGCAATGGCTGATTAGCTTGAGGAGCTCTAACTTTACAAAAGCAAGATGTTTGGAATTCCTTTTCATGTTAATTTTGAAGGTGCTCACCAACGGTTCTCTGAATATAGAATGTTATGAGCATCACGTACTAATCTCCCCAATTTCTGCTTCTAGGACACTGTCCATGTCCAGTGTATTAGTCCCTGTAACGAGTTGCAATACCCACCCTAATTGGCGCTTTTCAATTTGGGGGTGTTTTCTCAGTTGTACTCCTTTGGTTGGAAGGCGGTACCAAGCTCCTCTGAGTTTGAGTTTGGATTTCTCGGTCTCGATCACTGCGGTTTCGCAAAACACTAAATCAACGGGCACTCATCCAGCTTGCCCGAAGTCCAGGTTTGGATGCTTTCTCCAACTCGTCGATTCGCAACCTTAGAAGCTCAAGCTCAAGCAATGTACTCGTGTCCCTCTTCCGTTGTGCCTGACCAAATTTCAACACCATAGTCGCTCATGATTCCTCCACGATTTTCAAGTTTTGTACCAGTTGGAATTTTTTTGCCAATTTAGTCAAAAATTGATCCCCGAAATTTGATCATCAGTTTTTCATTCTATAAAATTGCATTGGAGTGACAGTTCCTTACAGAAAGCCATGCAATTCTCGCATGGGATCATGTGAATCTTTCCCTAAAGTGCTGGATTGTAAGGTCCCCTGGCCTTGTCTGTTCAGATGATTGATCACCAGCCTTCTGGAATTCCGCCCGCATCTTGGCCTCTTTGAAAACTTCCGAACGGGAGTTTCGCTGCACTTCAAGAATCACAATGGTTCCACCCACCTGCCAACAGGAGACCATGCATGATACTACATCATCATAATTGCCATCAACTGAAGTAATTCCTCACTGTTACAATACCTGCCATTAAAAGTTCCAAAGCTGATTTGTCGTTAGCTAGTGTTCGCTCAACCTTCTCCAATTACGAAGTCTGTAATTGCATTATTTTTCTCTGTATAGACTCTCAATCCACTGTCATGTACAATGCATGTGTACATCTGGTGGGACAACTTTCAGATTTCAAATCGTGTGGTATACATGTGAGTGCGTGTAGAAGCTCATTTGTCAGTGCGGTAATGACATTTCGGAACTCTCAAGGTTGTGTATTACATTGAGAAGAAAACAAGGAACTATGCTGGAAGAAGAGACCCAATTCATGTGAATTACTTTGTACATAATATATATGAGTAGCTCATATTATTTTCTAGTAGCAAACTAGTATTCGAACTTCCTTACGTTCACAATTAGATGTAGATTTTAAACCCCTTTTGTCCAGGGTCAAGAAACATGAATGCAAATTCGATCAGTTGCCAACATAATTTCGAAGCTTGGGGAGGCATTTTAGTACAGTAAAAATAAAAACTCGTCAAGGTGGTCGGATGCTTCTTGCAGGGCTTTCTCTGGATTCAGAGGGTGAATTATATATCACAATCATCTGTGTCATGCCCATATATGTCATGGTTGTCATAGTGGACGGACGTCCGGTTCGCCTGTCCATTACAGGTCCTGCCCGTTCGATACAGTCAACACATAGTTGACTTTTTGATAACGGAAAAATAGGCCATGTGGATGTCATGTGGATTAAGGAACATGCTGGGCGCGGACAAGATCGTCAAGTTATAAAATTAAAGCCGTCCAGACCATTTGTCTGTCCGGTCCAATGACCCTAACTCACCCGTTATGACAACTATGATATATGTGTTGCTGTAAGTTTACTTGAAAATTTGTGGTTCGATTGCAAATCTTCACAACTAAGCTTGAGCATTTAGTATGTACTTCAAATGTCAACCGCAATTTTCAACATGATGCTACCAAGAAGTTGTAGAATGTCATTAAAAATAATTTTATTAGCATATGCAATTGATAACAAAAGAACTGTCTCTATGAATCTATGATATGATAGAGCCTCTTTAAAGCAATAGAGTTGGGACTAGTTTGACACATTACATGAGAGAGGTTAATACATTAAGGAGGGACACTTGCAATCATGATGTTTGTATGTGGCTTGGTTTAGAATTGACAATCAATATTTCTTCATAAAGCTTTATTGACCTATAGAATATTGACTTAGAGAGGTTCTACCTATATAATCCTCCTCTATAGTGAGGAAAGTAGGCTTGTAGGTTGCACTTGTAGTTTGTGATGTGCTAGCATCATTGAGAAAATAAGTTTCAAAAATAATTAACAATATAACCTAAATATATAAGTTGCATCCTTTGAACACAAATTTGAATTTTCTAATATTGCATAATTTCAAATATTATTGTATTATTGATAATTTTAATATAAAAGTTTGAAAACAAAATTTTCACTTCATAATTGAAATTTTTATAATATTGATTTCATGAAGTTTTAATATTTACATTAATTGACACTTACAAAATCTTATTCTTCTATACAACATTGATGATAAATTTGTCAAAAATGTGGATTTGTAGTTGTGTGGATTTTCAATCTACTTGCTAGAGGCTTACCTAATGACTTCATCAACAATGCTTTATGCTTTGCCATTGGCAATATCATTTTTTTAATTACCATATTGATTGATACAAAAAAAACTCCACAAATTGCAACATTTCTTTTTCAATAATTCTATTTGATTCTAGCTTATGAAATTGCCCTAAGAATTTCTATTAGTAGACATTAGTTGTAAGCTTGGTAATAAGATTCACTTTAGTTATATAATTGTTTATGATAATTATACAAATATTCCTTTGCAATTAGTACACTTGAATTGATATCTATTAAAATTATTTATGTCAATAGAATTCTTTTGAATATTTTATATTAAATGTTGTTAGAAATGCAAAATAAAACAAACAATTTTCTTCCTTTACATGCCATTTCAAGTCATATTTTACTTTAAACTCTTATTAATAGTGTGACAATTAAATTTTGCAAAATGTTTGAAATGTGAGAAATCTTATGGTTGAAGTTTTCAGATTTTAATTATTGAAAAACAGAAATGACTAGATTTCATCTAGAATTTGAACAAATGAGTTGGATCCCAAAGCTATGAAAATATTCTGGTAAATTGAAAGATTTTTTAATAGTTGATTTTGAAAATTTTGGCACCATTAGTAGTTCAAGAATTTATTAGGTAGGCCAAAACATTAAACATGCTTTAGTGGTTGTGAATGATTTTCATTGGTTTTATAATTTTGAAATTTCAATTAAATTACAATATGTTATGGGAAATATAGATTATATTGAAATAAGACTAAGTTGAAAACTTTAAGACAACATTGTAGCAAAATGAATCATTGTCTAAGTCAACTTAAGCATGATGCAATTCAAAGTCATCTCTAGTGTTTCTAGGTCTACTCTAATGACACTACAAATCATAAGGACAAAAAAGGGGCTTCATTCTTTTGTTTAACTCTCATTTTATTTCACAGTTTTTAATTGCTATTTACTCATGAACTTTTGGTCAATTGATGTCCTACAAAAACATTAGAGACTTCCTTGTACTAGTTCATTGGGACAACTTCCTATAATCACTTGCTTCCATAATAATTTGCAAACTACTTACTAATGAATGCTCTTGGATTTAGTAAGCAAATGATTCACAATTGTATTCAAAACGATGGTTTCCACAATGACCAATTTGGCATTCTAAGATTAAAAACCACCACCACTAGCTAATTTCAAAGCCTACAATAATGTTGATGCTATTGCTAGCCAAATTTTATGTTTTAATCTAAGTAAACTTTCTTTGATGCAAATATCATTAATAAAATTATTTTTTTATATATATTTTTTGAAGTGACATAAATCTTATTGGTGATCTTGTTTTTTCATTCTTCTTACGTATTAAAATACTTAATGTAGCTTAATTCATTTTCTACTCTTGTGCATTGGATGTTTTAAAAAAAACAAAAACAAAAACAAATTCGGACTTTGATCCATAAATAGAATATAAAATAAGATATTAAAGTATCAAAAATATTTTTATTTTTATTTCCTACGTTTCATTAAAAGGGCATTTAGTATATTTCTATTTTAACCTCTAACTTTAGGACACAACATAGTCTATCATTGTATACTAAAACTTGAAAGTTCAATAGTTTGTTTGTATCTTCTATTTCTTCTCTATTTATGAGTGAATTTATGTTATTTTATTTTATAGAGGTAAAATGGCATGTGACTAATGTATATATCATACCATTTTCAAATTTTTTTGGTGAAAGTGCCAAATTACCATAAATTTTTGAAGAAAAAATGAAGAAAATTCATATCAATTACAAATTATAATTAAAAAAGCTGAAAATTCCAAAATAGAAGGAAATTATAGTGTGAAACATTGCACTACATATAAAGAAATTTTTGTTGTCACTCCACATTTCAAAACATATTAGATCTTCTATTTCAAAGTTTTTTTAAATGCTTATTTAAAGGAATTTTTCAATTTTTTGAATCAAAATAGAAAATGAACTTTAAAAGCTTCAATTCTTTAGATCTTCTTAGAAGAAAGAAAATCATTTGAATGTCAAAATCAAGTTTTGAAGAGAAAAAGTTCATAGAATTGGAAAACTTAGGTACTAATATTGTTTACAATTTGATTTAAAAAACTACCCTGTTTTATAAAATAAAAAACAAAAAAATCTAGAACTATAAAGTCAACAACATTGGTAGAAACAACATCAAAAAAGCTACACACAAAAAATTGGATGAAAGTCATCCATTATTCCATGTACAAAATGGCTAGTTGATTATTTAAAGGACAATAATTGTCCTCAATGTCCTTTTAGGATTAACTTTTATTTCATGTATTGTGTGCATGGGAACACTTCAATTGAATATGTGCCAATATTTGACTAGGAATCAAGCTAAATGGATTTGTTTTATCATTGATTACAAAAAATTAAAATGGCTTATACCAAATGTTGACTTCATATTAATAATATTATACTATTTTCTTGTAAACAAATAAACATTGCAATTTCATTAGAGTAACCTTGCCAATGACCACACAGATGAAACTCAAATCCTTGTCTACATTTCAATAAGAACTTGCAAGTTATGAAACTTGGTACAATTATTCAATGCCGTGTTAAAAATTATTTTTAAAAAAATACTCAAAAAATCTATCTCATGCAAATTCTATTGCAACTTAAATGTAGTAGGCTTCAAATTTTCTAGAAAAAACAGCATTGCCCTTTACCACACAATGTGGTGGTACAATTTGCAAAGTTTGCAAAGTTCTAAATCTGTGTGGTGTATGTTTGGTAATTAGCTATTTCACTGTCCGGTATTTGGGGTTGTCTGGTTCATGGCGGGTTTACTCTAGAACCTTTTCATATTAATGGATCAAAGTATTTTTTTATGGGCCCCTAAAAGGACACTCCCACTCTTTTGAAGGGGAACTTTGAAGTTTGCAGGATGAACCCAATTGGGAAACAAACCGGAATTGTTTAAAATAACATTTTATTTTATGATTTCTAATCTTTAGTTACTCATGGACTTTTTGTTCAATTGATGTTTTACAAAAACATTAGAGACTTCCTTGTAGTTTATTGGTACAACTTCCTATAATTACTTGCTTCCATAGTTATTTGCAAAGTGCTCTCTAATGAGTGCTATACTGCTATTGGTTTCTTTAAGTAAATGATTCACAATCATATTCAAAAGGATGGCTTCCAAGGTGACCAATTTGGCATTTTAGGGTTAAAAAATACTACCTTCAGTTAATTTTGGAGCCTACAACAATGCTAACACTATAGCTAGACAAAGTTTCATATTTTAATGTAGGTAAACTTTCTATGATGTAAATATCAACAAAATTATTTTATATATATATTTTTGAAGTGACATAAATCTCATTAGTGATCTTATTTTTTACATTCTTAATATTAGAATAATTAATGTAACTTAATTCATTCTTTGCTCTTGTGCATTGGATGTTTGAGGAAAAATTAAAACAAAAGTAAAGAAAACATTGACTTTAATCCATAAATATGATATAAAACAAGATATAAGAGTATCAAAAAATATTTTTATTTTTATATCTTTTCTTTGGATGAAAGGGCATTTTGTTTGTTAATTTTATTTGAACCCCTAACTATAGGATAGAGTCTATAACCATGTAGTGAAATTTGAAAGTTCTTTACTTTTGTATCTTTTACTTCTTTTCTATTTTATTTATTATTTAGAGGTAAAATCAAATGATTGATGTATATATCATAATATTTTCAAATTATTTTGGTGAAAATATAAAATTACCATAAAATGAATGTGTAAAAAAAAATTAAAAAAATTAATATCAAATACAAAATTTGCTTAAAAAAGTATAAGAATTTAGAATAGAAGGAAATTATAGTGTGAAACATTGCACCATGATGAAATTTTTCGTATCATTAGATGAATTTGAGAGATGAAGAAGACTACAAATTACAAGGCAGGTTGCTAAATAGTGAAAATAAGCAAACTATACTATTATAGCAATGCAACAACGGGTTGATGTGACTGAGACCTTATTATGTCATTCTCAGAAAGAAAAAAAAATTTCAACATTTTTTTGAATTTGAAGAATTAATTAAAATTTTTATTAATTAACCAATTTCATTGTAAGGAGAATAGTCTAGAAAACAGACTTGAAACAAGCTTCTTTTGCCTTCAAATCCCTTGCAATGCATTCCATATTTAAAAACATGTTAGATCTTCCATTTCAAATTTTAGAAAAATGCTTGTTTGAGAAAATTTTCAATTTTAAAAATCAAAATAGAATATGAACTTCAAAAGCATCAATTTGTTAGGTTTTCACAAAAAGAAAAGAAATCACCTAAATATCAAAATCAAGTTTTAAGGAAAACAAGCATGAAGTACTACAAAACTTTGGTATCATATAGATTGTGATTTAATAAACTATCATGTTCAATAAAAATAAAAAATAAAAAATATCTTGAACTCTTAAGTCAATAGTGTACACAACATCAAAAAAGTTGCAAATAAAAAATTGGATAAAGGTCATACACTATTACATGTACATAATGACTAATTCATTATCTAAAGAACAATAATTGTACTCAATATCCATTTAGGATTAAGTTTTACTTTCATGTTCTGTGTGCATGGAAACACTTTAATTAATTGAATACGTGCCTACATGTAACAAGGAATCAAGCTAAATTGACTTATACTATTAGTGATTATAGAAAATTAAAATGGCTCACAACAAGGTTGTCAATATTAATAATATTATACTTTCCTCTTGTGAACAAATAAACATTATGATTTTATTAGTAATTTTTCATATTAATGGATTAAAGTATATATTATTAATATTTTTTAATTTTTAATTTTTTGCTATTCTGTCATATGCATGTGATAAATTGACTTATCCTTTTAGTAAATATAGAAAATTAAAATGTCATAACAAAGTTGGCAATACTAATAATATTATACTCTTCTTTTGTAAACAAATAATCATTGCAACTTCATTAGTAAATTTTCAGATTAATGGATTAAAGTACATATTCTTCTTATTTTTTTATTTTAAATTTTTTGCTATTATGTCTTATGCACGTGAATATTCTAACCTACAAGGATTACAAGCTAGTGACCACCACTATGGAACCAAGGTAGTAGCTCACATAATCTTACTTCCCGGAGAGTGAAATCCAATAAGTAACAAACACGTAACCCTAACTAATCACAAGGAAGAAAATCCCTAAGTTTAGGGTCCGTATCAATGCAGTCAACCTGTAACCCCGTCCCGGCGAAACCACGGTCGTCTTCCTCCCATCCATGGAATTGGCGCTTTGGCATCACAAGCGTAGGCAGGACGAGCTCCTGCGAGGGCTTCCACCTTGGCGACTGAAGGCGCGATCCTCGCCATTTCGCAATTCTCGCGTCCGTCGCATCTGGAGAAGGACGCTGTGAGCCGCGGGAATCGATTGAGCCTGAAATTGGACAGTTTGGCGCAGGGTGCAGGGTTTTCTGGAGGTGTAGAGGTGGCTGTGATTGTCCGGGTACGTCAGTCCGTGTTATTCATGGATTATATTTTAGAACTCTTTTCTTGCGATTTCGATTGTGGTTTGCCGATCTGCTGAGAATGCTTTTGCCATTTGAAGCGTCCCTGTGCAGAATGGCTTGATGCTAGGGTTGTGAGTGAAGCCTTCCTTTTTCGAGTGACATTGTGTCGACGTGCAATCGTCCTGTATCGTTTCGTTCGCGCACGGTTTTAGAATGGCGTTGACGTGCAGATGGCATCCTCTGTCCTTCCAGGTAGCAGGAACGTGCTGCATTGCAAATTGCGAAGGAAGTACGTGATAGCACTGTGTGAGACTGAGAATTTGAGCATTGGAACTTTGCCATCTCCAGCTTCTGGCAGGAAAGAAGAGATTGCGGAATCGTTCCTTGAATTTTCGACCTAAAAAGATCGAGTGCAATTCAGCATCGAGGGAGCGAGCTGGATCCCACGCCGGGGGGAGTGGCCCCTAATCCTCTACTCGCTCGCAGAATTTCGTCGTCCAGCACTATGATGGGAATGGATGATGATCACAGGATGGATGTGGAAAGTGCATTGTTGGGATCCTATCAGGAGAAATCAAAGACCTTCTCGTCGTTGAAAAACAAGCCTTTCTGGGTACGCTTTTCTCGGATCCCACCGTGCATCGTAGTTGATACTTTTATCCTCCTCCAGCCGACCGCCATATGACTGAATCAATGCATTTGCGCGTGTCGTTAGGGAAGTACCCATTTGTAATGCAGTGATGCTGGCAAGTGTTCTTTGGGACTCCCCTCGAGTGGATATTAATGCCCGTGTCTTTTTAGGTCACGATTTTGAGCGATGAGTGAGGGCATTGGTATTTAGGAATTTGGAACTCATTTGAGTGCCAATGCATCGTGTAAATAGGAGATCCTAATGCCCAACCTAATACCAGAAACTCCGCTTTGAAAGCCATGAGTCACTCAGAGTATCTCTCAAAACAGTATTCGAATTGCTTAAAAATGTAGGACATGGTTCCTTCATTCTGTATCCTTGCTCGAAGTTTTTTAAGCGAATTACCTCAACTCCTTTAGATATGGAAGCGGCCATTTTTGGTACTTGCGAGTCAGTGCTATAGAAGGGCAGACGTTTACGAGGTTGGGGTTTTCTTTCTTGTGAGCCAAGCCGTATTTCTTCCCTGTGAGAGAAACCTTATTTCTCATAAGGTTTAGTGTAACTTGATTGGCGTCGCTAAGAGTTTTTGATCGACCAATATTCCTGTTGATTGCAGCTTGTTCAGACGGCTCTCCGACTAGACATACGCGTCTACTACGTCCTTGCCCTGCTTACTGTGTTGTCCTTGTTCTACATTGGATCAAGAAGCTCTCCGATCATTTTGTTCGTCTTCATAATATGCACGGGCAGCTTGGTGTATGCGATATACCTTGCAAGTTGGGTGCTTGCAAAGGATGAAGGACCGCCGGAAATGAGTGAGGTACCGTGACTATCCTTTTCTCGTTTCAAGCTAGAACTAACCAGTGCTTGCGTTGCTTTGCTTTTATGCTTTCATCGATACCTTGGTCTTTCAAAGTGTTAGTACATGTAGGGTTGAATGGAGTGCTGACCTCTGATTCATCTCGATTTTTAGTAGTATGAAGAGGAGTCGGACAGCTTTGTTCTTGCTAGGTCTATTCAGTCACGTACATGGTTAGCCTGTGGTATTGAAGAAATTTCTCGATGCAGATATCCGATGCTATTAGAGACGGAGCGGAGGGTTTCTTTCGCACACAATATGGATCGATATCTAGGATGGCAGGAGTTTTGGCCATCGTCATTCTTGGAATCTACATGTTCCGCAAGTCTACACCGGAGCAAGATGCTGCTGGACTTGAAAAGTAAGCCGATGTCGCCATTGATAAATCATAGGCTAGCCTTGTGTCCCTGTGAGCGATAGGTTTTTGAACTTCCAGAAGATGGATCATCAGGATATAAAGTTTTTTCTTAGGTTTGAATGTGGAGCGATCTATTGGCGATGCCAAGTATTTCAGCATTCATGGTTCAGCCCTCACTCGCGTGATTCTCTTTTAGAATGTCTTTTGATTGCAGCTGATGTTCTCATTTTACAGGTCAACGCTGGCCTTCATCACGGTGCTGTCCTTTCTTCTCGGTGCTGTTTGCTCCGGCATTGCTGGTTACATTGGTATGTGGGTGTCGGTACGAGCCAATGTGCGTGTGTCCAGTGCTGCGCGGCGCTCTGCGCGAGAGGCTCTACTGGTCCGTGTTTCTTTATCAGCTGTCCTTTATGATTAGTTTATATGCGTTTTCGATGCATGAGCAGACTTCGGGCCTTTCAAATTCTGCTTTTGTATGTCAATCTGCCCTCGCCGTAGGTTTTTTTCTTGGTGAATGGTGACGTTAGGGTTGGTGTCGGGATCATGTCTGTTGCTTTGGGGTATCGGGATGAATACAATTTCCTCTGGCACTCAAAGCACATGCACCAGTTACTTGCAACGTGGGTGGCTCACATGATTCACACAAGGTGTATTTGTTGTGGCAATGGCAGGTGGCCGTGCGTGCTGGAGGCTTTTCTGCTCTTATTGTGGTTGGCATGACTGTAATGGGTGTGGCAGTGCTTTTTGCGTCCTTTTATGTCCTCCTGGGTGTTGATACTGTCGGTAACATGAAGATGACTGAGTGTGAGTTATCCCCCTTTCTCTTATCCCATTTTGTGCACCCCATATTTTGGGTGAAGGGTTGTTGATTGAATTCGGCCAGCGTGTGCAGTCCGCTTCCAGCACTTTGATGTCCGTCCCTTGTGACTCGATGTTGTCCTCTGTGTTGTTGCAGTGCCGCTGTTGCTGGTTGGATATGGCTTTGGTGCTTCCTTCGTTGCACTCTTTGCACAGTTGGGAGGAGGGATATACACAAAAGCTGCAGACGTAGGTGCTGATCTGGTGGGGAAGGTGGAGCAAGGGATCCCTGAAGATGATGCAAGGAATCCTGCCGTAATTGCTGATCTGGTATGCTCCAATTCGTAGTGCTTCACGTCCGTAGAGCTTGAATTGCAGTTCTTAGAGAGTTGTGTGAGCCTCGAGCAGTGTCAGAGGCGGAACCTATCGACATATGATCACCTCTGTTTGTGTCCTAGTTCCTGAGGCCTGTACATTGGGGCAGGTCGGAGACAACGTGGGAGATTGCGCTGCACGTGGTGCCGATCTATTTGAGAGTATTGCAGCTGAAATCATCAGTGCAATGATTCTGGGTGGCACAATGGCCAAACGCTGCAAACTTGACGGTCAGTTTATTTATCTTGGTAGTCTGTGAATGTTCTCCTCCTCTGTTTTGTAGCGTCCTGGCCTATAAATGGTCATGCGGCACTGATATTTTGTGGGTGACTTTGTTGCAGATCCCTCTGGATTCATCCTCTTTCCCCTTGTTGTCCACTCATTTGACTTGGTCGTGTCTGCAATCGGGATCGCTTCGATCAAAGGCACACGGGACCCGAGCTCCAAGTCGATTGTGGAAGACCCCATGATCATCCTACAGAAGGGCTATTCTGTGACACTCTTCTTGGCGGTGTTGGCTTTTGGGGGAGTAAGTATTCCCAGGACTTTTGTTGGATGCTTTTGCGAATCGAACCTTCTATCCACGAAGTGTCTTCTAAGTATTCCCGGCCTGTTGTTGTATGGTTGAGCTTAGCGCATTTTAGTTCCTACATCGTGGAACGGCAGATTTCTTACGGCTTCGGTGCTTCCTACATGTTAGTACTTAGGAGAGTTTATGTTGTGTGGATAAATTTCCTCACCTTGGGATGGCATGCTTACCTTCCTGACGCTCGGCTCTCGTGAACTCTGCAGTCAACAAGATGGCTTCTTTACACCGAACAGGCTCCTTCAGCTT
This sequence comes from Pseudoscleropodium purum, assembly GCA_963969395.1. NCBI lineage: Eukaryota > Viridiplantae > Streptophyta > Bryopsida > Hypnales > Brachytheciaceae > Pseudoscleropodium > Pseudoscleropodium purum. The sequence goes on from OZ017799.1 coordinate 5,470,836, forward strand.
GGTTTCATTTTGCTCTTTGTGGGTTGGTTGGCATCATTACTGCGTACTGTTTTGTCTGGATCTCTCAATACTACACCGACTATAAGTACGATCCAGTTCGTCAGGTGGCCCTGTCGAGTACAACGGGTCACGGAACCAACATCATTGCAGGTTATCTTTCTTCTCGTACACTTCTGTAAATTTTGTGCTACGTGTTTCGTACAGGCTTGTTGTCTTCCAACTGAATGTGTGCGTCATCAGCAGTCGATTCTAAGAACAGCCCAACAATAGAGACTTCTCAGCAGAAACGATGTTTGATCAAGCCGTTTGTTATTTGGAGCAGGTGTGGGGCTTGGCCTCGAGTCGACAGCTCTGCCAGTTCTCGTCATCAGTGTGTCCATCGTGACTGCGTACTGGCTCGGAAAGACTTCCGGCCTTCAGGACAGTCTGGGTGCACCAACTGGTGGACTCTTTGGAACAGCTGTAGCAACTATGGGCATGCTCAGTACTGCTGGCTATGTGTTGACTATGGACATGTTTGGGCCCATTGCGGACAACGCTGGAGGCATTGTTGAGATGAGCCAACAGGTCGGGGTTTCCTTACGTCTGCTTTAGTCGGTATCTAAGCTGGTCAGTCGTGACGTTGCTTTATGTTCCGAAGAGAGTTGACAAGCCTTTGTTGTTTGGGGCGTGGCTTTGCTGAATCCTTTTGACGTGCTGCTTACAGCCGGAGAGTGTTCGGGAGATCACAGACTTGCTGGATGCTGTTGGCAACACCACTAAAGCGACGACCAAGGGTTTTGCCATTGGCTCCGCTGCGTTAGCTTCCTTTCTCCTTTTCAGCGCTTACATGGATGAGGTGTCTTCGTTCTCCGGCGTTCCCTTCACCACGGTACGATTACTGCATGTCTGGATCGCTCCATGAATTTGGAATTAGAGGGTCTCAAGATTTCATGTACATTTTAATGGTTGAGGATTGTTTTAAGTACCGTCTAGTGAAGTTCCGTCGGCTATTGATGCTCCAGGTTTAGTTGATGCTCTCCGCCAACAAGCATTCTATGGGCATCAAGGGTTAGTGGTTTGTCACTGGTCAATGCCTAGTGGTAGTTTTCTCTGCAGCGTGCTTAATGTCTTGCTATGGAATCTTTCTCTTCATCGCTTCGTTGACATTCTGTTGTGTACGGAGTCTCATCTCTTTCGTGGTATGTGTCTTGATACTCTTCCAGTTTTAAAAGAACACCCTTGTTGTTTGTGAACTCAGGTTGATATTGCCATCCCAGAAGTGTTTGTAGGAGGCTTGCTGGGATCCATGCTTATATATTTGTTTAGTGCCTGGGCATGCGCTGCTGTAGGCCGAACCGCCCAAGAAGTCGTCAGTGAAGTCCGCAGGCAGTTTGCCGAGCGGCCCGGCATCATGGTGAGGATTTACTAATTGAGTACTGGCAGGCGTTGCTAGAAATGCTTTGTAACCTGAAGACCTGTTGGAACGGCTGACTTGGATCTTCTTCGGATCGTTTTGCGCTAATGGTAAACTGGGTGCGACTTGCAGACTTACCAAGAAAAGCCAGACTATGCTCGGTGTGTGTCTATTGTTGCGTCTGCGTCACTCCGTGAGATGATCAAACCAGGAGCTCTGGCAGTGATCTCTCCTATTGTTATCGGTAACGGCGCTTAACGACTTTCTCAAGGAGTAGTTTTTCAATCGAGGTTAACACTGAGAGTACGATATGTGATGTTAGATTATGATATCTCTCGTTGGCAGTTGTTCTTCCTGGTTCCGTCACTATCCGAACTGTTACCTTTCTTCGTCATCATCCTTCTTTGGAACTGATCGATTGGTGTTCGACGACATTCTAACGAGCGATCTTAAAACCGTGCTTGCACAGGTATCGTCTTTAGGCTTGTCGGGCAAGCTACAGAGCAACCGCTACTAGGAGCTAAGGCCGTGGCTGGCATGCTCATGTTTGCAACTGTCTCGGGTATCTTGATGGCCCTGTTCCTCAACACCGCAGGAGGAGCTTGGGACAACGCCAAGAAATATATTGAAAGCGGGGCTCATGGTGGGAAGGGGAGCGACGCTCATAAAGCCGCGGTTACTGGTGACACGTAAGTCGACCTTGAAAACTAGCTGGAGGCTGTCGATTGCCGCCAATGTTCACTGTGTATGCTCTGGCGATGTGTTGTTTGCTTACCTTGTACGTTGTTGCTTGTGGGGATTCCGGAGGGTTTTTGCTTTTTTTCGTACCGCTTCCTCTTATCCCTATGCTGGAGGCTTGTTTCCACTGTTCGACTCCGATACGGAATAGTTTGTCAGAACACGGCTCGTTTTTCAATCAGCGAAGCTCCGTCACCCCAACCTCAATTTCGTATGTTTTTATTCGCAACACAAGAGCTAATCGCATGCACTTTGGATCGCAGAGTTGGGGATCCATTCAAAGACACTGCTGGGCCTTCTCTCCATGTGCTGATCAAGATGCTTGCTACCATCACATTGGTCATGGCACCGCTCTTCCTGGACAGTTGAAGACTTGTAGCGAGCATTTTTTTTCTCACGTTGAGTTGGTAGAGGTCTCATTTGTAGACATGCTGTAAGTAATATAGCACACCCCAGTCAATACGATCTGTCGTTGCAGGCTCCTCATTTCTCGCAAGGTGCTAGGCATGCAGCTGAGTTTGCAGATTGTTGGGCTATGACTTCATTGGGCTTCATTTTAGCGAAGTTGTGAACTTTTTCCGTGCAAGGAAAGTATGTTGATGATGAGTCAGTTGTATTCACGGGAAGGAGAACCTTGCATAGGTTAGTGCAGGGCTACTAGCAAGCCACGAAGGGCTATCCAGCTGTGGTTTGAGAAGGATTGGTTCTGATCTATATCGGGTTTGAGTAACTTAAAAAACTTGGTGGATTTATTGAGCACTGCCGATTTGCTTTTGCCAAAGCACCAATTAATCTGGTTCAGAATCTTCTTTGATTTCATATGCAGTTTGGTCCTATTGTTTTGCTTGTTTTTAGCTCTGGTTCAGTGTGACTTACATGTCATAGCACTGATGCTTACATGTTTGCATTAGACACATGTCAATATGGGGTGGGAGGTAGATGACATGGTGAAATTACGACCGCGCCTTTGAGCAGTTTCGCAGTCTTGGCCGGAATTTCTTGTATAGTGAGTTTGTCGGTAATTATGAGTTAGTATATTGAGCTGAAACCATTATGAGAGCAAAACTTGGACTTTGGGATGCTCAATTGGAAGGCTCTCTCTGGCAGTATCAAATCCTAAATGTTGATGCTGCATGTTTTGGCTACATAAAAAATTTGGACAGGTGAGTCTGAGTAGAGATTTCCGTAGTTTGGGTCTAAGTATTCGTGAAAGGTAGGTGTCTGACGAGAGATTTCTATATTTTCGGCCCAAATATTAATAGAAGGTGGGGTTGAGGAATATCTTTCATATGCACTAAATTTCATGACATTTGGAAGTAGGAGTGAAAAGTTTTAGTCTAATATGTAATTTTGTTTGTATCTAGGTAATTGGGTAGATTAGGAAAAAATCACTTTATTTAGTTACAAAATTTTGAAGTTGGTTTTCTAGAATTATATATACGTGGAGAGTTTAGAATCATTTCATTTTGATCTATGAGTCAAAAGTAATGAGGATTTTTTGTTTGTTGGTAATTATGGATCCCTACTCTAAAATAAACTTTGAAATCCTTTATCTTATGCAATTTTTAATGTTTTTCAAAAAAAAAAAAAAATTGTAGGATTTAAATTGTTTATTACAACATTTCAAGCTTTGGAATTGGCATTTTTCAATTCCATAATTAAATACTGAATAGTTTAGTATTTTGCATCATTCTCTACTGCCTACTTACTATTTTTTTTCCTATATGTTGTAGGGCCCAAAAAATGATTTCAATGAATTTGAATGCTTATATCTTGTAATCCATGTGGTGGAAATGTCTGAAATTCTTACCACATGTTTTTAAGTCAACATAGTACAAGATCCTACAGTTACATTTGTCAAATTTTTTTCTTAAAACATTTGGTACTTGTACTAAAAATAACAATTTTGAACATTTTCAATGAAAACATAGTTATGGAACTTTAGAGGGTTCGAGACTATTTAATCTAGACAGTCGAGTTAGCATAGTGATTTCTACATTTCATCTTTGTTCACAATTTAATCTTATTGAGCTTCAAAATTACATAAAAATCAATTTGAGGTCACCAAAAGGCTTGTTGGAGAGTAGCAATGGGAATTTGTAGGTTGTTGTGACTCAACATGTATAATCATTACCAATAGTGCCACCACTCTAGATGCGTGTGAAATATACGAGATAACAATTATAAATTAGCTCTCGTAGATGTTACAAGACTTTGTCAGCATCTGCATAATTGCATTTGATCAATCATGGTGGAATAAAATAATTCCCAATATTGAAAGTCAAGGACCTTGAAGTGACAATAGCACTTCACTAAAAGTAGCTTGAATAATTTTGGGATGCATATTTGGACTTCAATTCCTAATATTTAATGCTAAAAATTACTTTGATGTCAGTATAGATAAAGACTAAGGTTCTAAAGTATCATTCTTTATACATACCTACCCTCATTTTTTTGTTGGAGGTCCTAAAGTATCATTTTTATACATGCCCACCTTCATTTTTTTGGCAACATCAACTAGGTTGGGCATCCATGTAAGTCAAGTATTCCCAATTTGTCACAACCCCCATTGCTTGATTGAGACAACATCCATGTAAGTCAAGTATTCCCAATTTGGTACAACACCTATTACTTGATTGAGACAAATGTGAAGTTGCCTACACCAAATGAAGCAATGTTGAAGTATGCCCCCTTGAAAATCAAAGTGTCTCTACATCCATAGAACTTAGAACTTAATAACCTTCTCTTGTCATCGATCCATACAATCATGCATGTAAGTCTTTGATAAGTGATTCAAGGATCAACTAAACTGCAACTTTAAACTAGCATACATTAATTTCCACTTTTATAGATATTGCCACCTAAACACATTCTAAAAAGTTGCTTCAATCTTTGAAAGTCCTATATTCATCTCATCAATTACATCTCAAACACTCAAATCCCATATTTAAATGCCAAATGCACAACAATCACATACCACTTCTACCCTAAACTTTTTTTCATGAATAAAGGCCCAAAAATCATTCAAAACACATGATTCCAAAGCAAGGATAAAAATCATCTATATTAAAATCTATTTGGCAACACACTTGCTTAAAAGAGTTCTTCCAAAGTAAAGTTTCTTGGGTGGCCTCAATCCTTTAACAAGAAAATTGTCCTCTAGAGAACTTCAACTTTAATTCTTGTCATCACTGTGGCCTCCTTTATTTCAGTAGACTTCAAAAAACTTCTGCCCTTAGCATTCACACTACAAATTTGCCTCAAATAATTATTTCTCAGTCAAAACTTCTAGATCGACCAGTGCGCTTCTACACAGGTGTAAAACAATACTACCATGCACGTAAAAAGTTCATACCTGCAGTTTCGGAAACAAGATCCCGGATGCTTCCATTCCTAAACAATTCTTGCTAAAAAAACATTCTCTTCTAACAAACCCAGAGTACAAAACAAATGTTATATTCTCAATCCAGTCAATTCACCCTAAACTGCGCGGTCGTAATTTCACCATGTCATCTACCTCCCACCCCATATTGACATGTGTCTAATGCAAACATGTAAGCATCAGTGCTATGACATGTAAGTCACACTGAACCAGAGCTAAAAACAAGCAAAACAATAGGACCAAACTGCATATGAAATCAAAGAAGATTCTGAACCAGATTAATTGGTGCTTTGGCAAAAGCAAATCGGCAGTGCTCAATAAATCCACCAAGTTTTTTAAGTTACTCAAACCCGATATAGATCAGAACCAATCCTTCTCAAACCACAGCTGGATAGCCCTTCGTGGCTTGCTAGTAGCCCTGCACTAACCTATGCAAGGTTCTCCTTCCCGTGAATACAACTGACTCATCATCAACATACTTTCCTTGCACGGAAAAAGTTCACAACTTCGCTAAAATGAAGCCCAATGAAGTCATAGCCCAACAATCTGCAAACTCAGCTGCATGCCTAGCACCTTGCGAGAAATGAGGAGCCTGCAACGACAGATCGTATTGACTGGGGTGTGCTATATTACTTACAGCATGTCTACAAATGAGACCTCTACCAACTCAACGTGAGAAAAAAAATGCTCGCTACAAGTCTTCAACTGTCCAGGAAGAGCGGTGCCATGACCAATGTGATGGTAGCAAGCATCTTGATCAGCACATGGAGAGAAGGCCCAGCAGTGTCTTTGAATGGATCCCCAACTCTGCGATCCAAAGTGCATGCGATTAGCTCTTGTGTTGCGAATAAAAACATACGAAATTGAGGTTGGGGTGACGGAGCTTCGCTGATTGAAAAACGAGCCGTGTTCTGACAAACTATTCCGTATCGGAGTCGAACAGTGGAAACAAGCCTCCAGCATAGGGATAAGAGGAAGCGGTACGAAAAAAAGCAAAAACCCTCCGGAATCCCCACAAGCAACAACGTACAAGGTAAGCAAACAACACATCGCCAGAGCATACACAGTGAACATTGGCGGCAATCGACAGCCTCCAGCTAGTTTTCAAGGTCGACTTACGTGTCACCAGTAACCGCGGCTTTATGAGCGTCGCTCCCCTTCCCACCATGAGCCCCGCTTTCAATATATTTCTTGGCGTTGTCCCAAGCTCCTCCTGCGGTGTTGAGGAACAGGGCCATCAAGATACCCGAGACAGTTGCAAACATGAGCATGCCAGCCACGGCCTTAGCTCCTAGTAGCGGTTGCTCTGTAGCTTGCCCGACAAGCCTAAAGACGATACCTGTGCAAGCACGGTTTTAAGATCGCTCGTTAGAATGTCGTCGAACACCAATCGATCAGTTCCAAAGAAGGATGATGACGAAGAAAGGTAACAGTTCGGATAGTGACGGAACCAGGAAGAACAACTGCCAACGAGAGATATCATAATCTAACATCACATATCGTACTCTCAGTGTTAACCTCGATTGAAAAACTACTCCTTGAGAAAGTCGTTAAGCGCCGTTACCGATAACAATAGGAGAGATCACTGCCAGAGCTCCTGGTTTGATCATCTCACGGAGTGACGCAGACGCAACAATAGACACACACCGAGCATAGTCTGGCTTTTCTTGGTAAGTCTGCAAGTCGCACCCAGTTTACCATTAGCGCAAAACGATCCGAAGAAGATCCAAGTCAGCCGTTCCAACAGGTCTTCAGGTTACAAAGCATTTCTAGCAACGCCTGCCAGTACTCAATTAGTAAATCCTCACCATGATGCCGGGCCGCTCGGCAAACTGCCTGCGGACTTCACTGACGACTTCTTGGGCGGTTCGGCCTACAGCAGCGCATGCCCAGGCACTAAACAAATATATAAGCATGGATCCCAGCAAGCCTCCTACAAACACTTCTGGGATGGCAATATCAACCTGAGTTCACAAACAACAAGGGTGTTCTTTTAAAACTGGAAGAGTATCAAGACACATACCACGAAAGAGATGAGACTCCGTACACAACAGAATGTCAACGAAGCGATGAAGAGAAAGATTCCATAGCAAGACATTAAGCACGCTGCAGAGAAAACTACCACTAGGCATTGACCAGTGACAAACCACTAACCCTTGATGCCCATAGAATGCTTGTTGGCGGAGAGCATCAACTAAACCTGGAGCATCAATAGCCGACGGAACTTCACTAGACGGTACTTAAAACAATCCTCAACCATTAAAATGTACATGAAATCTTGAGACCCTCTAATTCCAAATTCATGGAGCGATCCAGACATGCAGTAATCGTACCGTGGTGAAGGGAACGCCGGAGAACGAAGACACCTCATCCATGTAAGCGCTGAAAAGGAGAAAGGAAGCTAACGCAGCGGAGCCAATGGCAAAACCCTTGGTCGTCGCTTTAGTGGTGTTGCCAACAGCATCCAGCAAGTCTGTGATCTCCCGAACACTCTCCGGCTGTAAGCAGCACGTCAAAAGGATTCAGCAAAGCCACGCCCCAAACAACAAAGGCTTGTCAACTCTCTTCGGAACATAAAGCAACGTCACGACTGACCAGCTTAGATACCGACTAAAGCAGACGTAAGGAAACCCCGACCTGTTGGCTCATCTCAACAATGCCTCCAGCGTTGTCCGCAATGGGCCCAAACATGTCCATAGTCAACACATAGCCAGCAGTACTGAGCATGCCCATAGTTGCTACAGCTGTTCCAAAGAGTCCACCAGTTGGTGCACCCAGACTGTCCTGAAGGCCGGAAGTCTTTCCGAGCCAGTACGCAGTCACGATGGACACACTGATGACGAGAACTGGCAGAGCTGTCGACTCGAGGCCAAGCCCCACACCTGCTCCAAATAACAAACGGCTTGATCAAACATCGTTTCTGCTGAGAAGTCTCTATTGTTGGGCTGTTCTTAGAATCGACTGCTGATGACGCACACATTCAGTTGGAAGACAACAAGCCTGTACGAAACACGTAGCACAAAATTTACAGAAGTGTACGAGAAGAAAGATAACCTGCAATGATGTTGGTTCCGTGACCCGTTGTACTCGACAGGGCCACCTGACGAACTGGATCGTACTTATAGTCGGTGTAGTATTGAGAGATCCAGACAAAACAGTACGCAGTAATGATGCCAACCAACCCACAAAGAGCAAAATGAAACCAAGCTGAAGGAGCCTGTTCGGTGTAAAGAAGCCATCTTGTTGACTGCAGAGTTCACGAGAGCCGAGCGTCAGGAAGGTAAGCATGCCATCCCAAGGTGAGGAAATTTATCCACACAACATAAACTCTCCTAAGTACTAACATGTAGGAAGCACCGAAGCCGTAAGAAATCTGCCGTTCCACGATGTAGGAACTAAAATGCGCTAAGCTCAACCATACAACAACAGGCCGGGAATACTTAGAAGACACTTCGTGGATAGAAGGTTCGATTCGCAAAAGCATCCAACAAAAGTCCTGGGAATACTTACTCCCCCAAAAGCCAACACCGCCAAGAAGAGTGTCACAGAATAGCCCTTCTGTAGGATGATCATGGGGTCTTCCACAATCGACTTGGAGCTCGGGTCCCGTGTGCCTTTGATCGAAGCGATCCCGATTGCAGACACGACCAAGTCAAATGAGTGGACAACAAGGGGAAAGAGGATGAATCCAGAGGGATCTGCAACAAAGTCACCCACAAAATATCAGTGCCGCATGACCATTTATAGGCCAGGACGCTACAAAACAGAGGAGGAGAACATTCACAGACTACCAAGATAAATAAACTGACCGTCAAGTTTGCAGCGTTTGGCCATTGTGCCACCCAGAATCATTGCACTGATGATTTCAGCTGCAATACTCTCAAATAGATCGGCACCACGTGCAGCGCAATCTCCCACGTTGTCTCCGACCTGCCCCAATGTACAGGCCTCAGGAACTAGGACACAAACAGAGGTGATCATATGTCGATAGGTTCCGCCTCTGACACTGCTCGAGGCTCACACAACTCTCTAAGAACTGCAATTCAAGCTCTACGGACGTGAAGCACTACGAATTGGAGCATACCAGATCAGCAATTACGGCAGGATTCCTTGCATCATCTTCAGGGATCCCTTGCTCCACCTTCCCCACCAGATCAGCACCTACGTCTGCAGCTTTTGTGTATATCCCTCCTCCCAACTGTGCAAAGAGTGCAACGAAGGAAGCACCAAAGCCATATCCAACCAGCAACAGCGGCACTGCAACAACACAGAGGACAACATCGAGTCACAAGGGACGGACATCAAAGTGCTGGAAGCGGACTGCACACGCTGGCCGAATTCAATCAACAACCCTTCACCCAAAATATGGGGTGCACAAAATGGGATAAGAGAAAGGGGGATAACTCACACTCAGTCATCTTCATGTTACCGACAGTATCAACACCCAGGAGGACATAAAAGGACGCAAAAAGCACTGCCACACCCATTACAGTCATGCCAACCACAATAAGAGCAGAAAAGCCTCCAGCACGCACGGCCACCTGCCATTGCCACAACAAATACACCTTGTGTGAATCATGTGAGCCACCCACGTTGCAAGTAACTGGTGCATGTGCTTTGAGTGCCAGAGGAAATTGTATTCATCCCGATACCCCAAAGCAACAGACATGATCCCGACACCAACCCTAACGTCACCATTCACCAAGAAAAAAACCTACGGCGAGGGCAGATTGACATACAAAAGCAGAATTTGAAAGGCCCGAAGTCTGCTCATGCATCGAAAACGCATATAAACTAATCATAAAGGACAGCTGATAAAGAAACACGGACCAGTAGAGCCTCTCGCGCAGAGCGCCGCGCAGCACTGGACACACGCACATTGGCTCGTACCGACACCCACATACCAATGTAACCAGCAATGCCGGAGCAAACAGCACCGAGAAGAAAGGACAGCACCGTGATGAAGGCCAGCGTTGACCTGTAAAATGAGAACATCAGCTGCAATCAAAAGACATTCTAAAAGAGAATCACGCGAGTGAGGGCTGAACCATGAATGCTGAAATACTTGGCATCGCCAATAGATCGCTCCACATTCAAACCTAAGAAAAAACTTTATATCCTGATGATCCATCTTCTGGAAGTTCAAAAACCTATCGCTCACAGGGACACAAGGCTAGCCTATGATTTATCAATGGCGACATCGGCTTACTTTTCAAGTCCAGCAGCATCTTGCTCCGGTGTAGACTTGCGGAACATGTAGATTCCAAGAATGACGATGGCCAAAACTCCTGCCATCCTAGATATCGATCCATATTGTGTGCGAAAGAAACCCTCCGCTCCGTCTCTAATAGCATCGGATATCTGCATCGAGAAATTTCTTCAATACCACAGGCTAACCATGTACGTGACTGAATAGACCTAGCAAGAACAAAGCTGTCCGACTCCTCTTCATACTACTAAAAATCGAGATGAATCAGAGGTCAGCACTCCATTCAACCCTACATGTACTAACACTTTGAAAGACCAAGGTATCGATGAAAGCATAAAAGCAAAGCAACGCAAGCACTGGTTAGTTCTAGCTTGAAACGAGAAAAGGATAGTCACGGTACCTCACTCATTTCCGGCGGTCCTTCATCCTTTGCAAGCACCCAACTTGCAAGGTATATCGCATACACCAAGCTGCCCGTGCATATTATGAAGACGAACAAAATGATCGGAGAGCTTCTTGATCCAATGTAGAACAAGGACAACACAGTAAGCAGGGCAAGGACGTAGTAGACGCGTATGTCTAGTCGGAGAGCCGTCTGAACAAGCTGCAATCAACAGGAATATTGGTCGATCAAAAACTCTTAGCGACGCCAATCAAGTTACACTAAACCTTATGAGAAATAAGGTTTCTCTCACAGGGAAGAAATACGGCTTGGCTCACAAGAAAGAAAACCCCAACCTCGTAAACGTCTGCCCTTCTATAGCACTGACTCGCAAGTACCAAAAATGGCCGCTTCCATATCTAAAGGAGTTGAGGTAATTCGCTTAAAAAACTTCGAGCAAGGATACAGAATGAAGGAACCATGTCCTACATTTTTAAGCAATTCGAATACTGTTTTGAGAGATACTCTGAGTGACTCATGGCTTTCAAAGCGGAGTTTCTGGTATTAGGTTGGGCATTAGGATCTCCTATTTACACGATGCATTGGCACTCAAATGAGTTCCAAATTCCTAAATACCAATGCCCTCACTCATCGCTCAAAATCGTGACCTAAAAAGACACGGGCATTAATATCCACTCGAGGGGAGTCCCAAAGAACACTTGCCAGCATCACTGCATTACAAATGGGTACTTCCCTAACGACACGCGCAAATGCATTGATTCAGTCATATGGCGGTCGGCTGGAGGAGGATAAAAGTATCAACTACGATGCACGGTGGGATCCGAGAAAAGCGTACCCAGAAAGGCTTGTTTTTCAACGACGAGAAGGTCTTTGATTTCTCCTGATAGGATCCCAACAATGCACTTTCCACATCCATCCTGTGATCATCATCCATTCCCATCATAGTGCTGGACGACGAAATTCTGCGAGCGAGTAGAGGATTAGGGGCCACTCCCCCCGGCGTGGGATCCAGCTCGCTCCCTCGATGCTGAATTGCACTCGATCTTTTTAGGTCGAAAATTCAAGGAACGATTCCGCAATCTCTTCTTTCCTGCCAGAAGCTGGAGATGGCAAAGTTCCAATGCTCAAATTCTCAGTCTCACACAGTGCTATCACGTACTTCCTTCGCAATTTGCAATGCAGCACGTTCCTGCTACCTGGAAGGACAGAGGATGCCATCTGCACGTCAACGCCATTCTAAAACCGTGCGCGAACGAAACGATACAGGACGATTGCACGTCGACACAATGTCACTCGAAAAAGGAAGGCTTCACTCACAACCCTAGCATCAAGCCATTCTGCACAGGGACGCTTCAAATGGCAAAAGCATTCTCAGCAGATCGGCAAACCACAATCGAAATCGCAAGAAAAGAGTTCTAAAATATAATCCATGAATAACACGGACTGACGTACCCGGACAATCACAGCCACCTCTACACCTCCAGAAAACCCTGCACCCTGCGCCAAACTGTCCAATTTCAGGCTCAATCGATTCCCGCGGCTCACAGCGTCCTTCTCCAGATGCGACGGACGCGAGAATTGCGAAATGGCGAGGATCGCGCCTTCAGTCGCCAAGGTGGAAGCCCTCGCAGGAGCTCGTCCTGCCTACGCTTGTGATGCCAAAGCGCCAATTCCATGGATGGGAGGAAGACGACCGTGGTTTCATCGGGTCTCGGTTACAGGATTGACTGGTTAGTGAGGGGTTTACCCGATGTTTCATTGGGTAAGGTGTTTGTTTTTTCAATTATTGATGGTGCCTTTGTGTTCCCTTCACGGTCATTGTTCCCATTTATCAGTTCCCATGGTCGATTTTAGAGTCTGAGCAGGTATTGGTGACTTTCAAAAAATGTACGTCATTGAGGTGCGTTCTCAGGTTATGGAACCGACAACTTGTGTGGACTTGACCCTCTTACTAATTTAGTCCATTGCCAAAATGGTCAAGCATCATATTTGAGTTAAATTTAGCCAATAATATTGGGTTCAAATGTCTTATTGATATGCTTACTACATGAAACTTTAAATTGTGGATTGTGGATTGCATCATTGTAAAAAATTTTAATATGTTTTGAGAAAATTGTTATTAATATTACTTTTGTAGCAAAATGTGAAAATAATTAAGTAAAAATAGCAAAAACAATCCAATTAATCATGAGTCCCTTGGCCCCGCTCTTGATATAGTTGGAAGTTCTTTGCAAGGAGGGGTGCGTGGACTTTGTTGTATAGCATTTGCATCTAAAATGTGAAAGTTATGGTTTTTTGAATTATTTTAAATATTAAAAAATGAAATGAAATTATCTTTTATTACTCAAAAAACATTACTTTGACATCACATTTTTGAATGTTACAAAACAAAGCACATGCACTCCTTCATACATGCAACCTCTTACACTGCAACAAAGCCCATCCACTCTTTCCAATGTGAAAGTTAAGAATTTTGGAGTTGTTTTGAATATGGCATTAGCATAGAGTACACTAATTAAATTAAAAAAATTCTCAAGAAGTATAACTAGCAATGGAGATTAATGCAAAAGAATTTGAATTAATTATTTATTTATTACATCCCAAAAACCTTGGACAAAGACCTTCAACTCCTTAACATAGTGGATGGAGTTATTGATTATAGTAAAGGAGTGTGGTAGAATAGCTTTCAAAAGCTACCTTATTTGTAATACTATCATACTTGATGGTTAACATTTTCTACTATTTGGGATGGGACTTATTAATTATGGCACAATAGCTTACTAGTATAACTTTCAAAAGCCATTCTATTTTTGTTAGTATTATACTCCATATGATTAGGGATAATATTCCCTAATGAATAACCTTTTAAAGTTTGGGAATGTAATTCAACAAATGCTTGAAAATAAAACGATTCATTTTCTTTCCACAAAGGATTTTAAATAAAAATATTGTATTACAAAACTTTGGATTCTATATTCAAAAATATTTTTTGCCAACCCTAGCCATCAAATACGGTACCGTACATCGTGGTCAGCTTCGACAGAGCAGTGACGAACTGAATTATTTTAAGGGTACCTAGATTTCGGCAAAGGATGTAAAAATATTCTCAATATTCGTGGTGGCCCACACTTTATATTTCGCCTTTTCAAGGTTGACGACGCTTTTGTGGCGCTAGTAGGTACAAGTGGTGATGCTAGTTGGGGTGGTGGTAGAGCTTTTTGTGGGATTAAGATCGTTTTTAGGGTGTTGTAATTTCTATTGTGGATCAAGTTGTGTTCACCATATCCAGCGTCGCTACAACTATGCTTCACCACAAAATATCCATTGTCCCTACAGGTACGCTTCACCACAAAACTTCAGCTCTGGTTGCACTGAAAAATGGATTCGTCTTGAAGAATGATCATTGTCCATGTTTATTGAGGTGGGATGTCTTCTTCTAGTAGCATTTGCACTTGCATTGGTTGTCAAGCAGATTATTGTACATGTCCTTTAAAGTTGAGCAGAGCACTTGATTTTGTATATGCTGTGCGTGAGAGAGCAAGGAGGTGCAATTGTAAAGCTTTGAAGCGGATCTTACCAATTTCGTTTTGCAAAGTTAAGAAGGGAGAAGTGAGTCTAGAATCTCTCAACGATGTTGATGCAGAGGAGTGAGTAGTTAGGGTTTAGGGTTTATTTTTGTATTTTTTTTGTGCAATGGCTCCTAATCAGGTTCTGCTCACTCAATTTGTGAAGCCAATCAGTAGAGAAGAACAAAAATTAGAGCTGAAGAAACTCTCTCTTAGCATTTCTCAAAGGCAAATACTTGAGGGTAACAATGTCAATGTCAGCAAATGTGTGAAGAAAGGACCAGGGAGGCCTCGCAAGGTACTTTTGCCACAAATGACACTCCTCACATCTTTTCAACCTCCACCGACACCAGTGAATGTGTCACAGAAGAAGAGCAGAAGAGGCATGAGAGGACCATATCAAAATTGGTTCACAGCTAATAAATGGCCTTTGATTTACGCAATTGTCAAACAACATCGAGGTTTATCTACTGCACTACACTACCTCAAACTCACACACAGGTATGTCTTTTTGTGAGCTCTATAATATACACAAGTTTATGGTATTATGTAGAAATTAAGTTGATTAAATATATGATGAATGTGGCTTTATGTGCATGAAATGATATGCAGGTATCTTGATCTGCAAAATTTTATTATATGCTCAAGTTTATGGCATGATTGAGAGAACCATACAGATTTTGTGTATGATTCATGTGATTGTATGCACATGAACTGATGTGCAACCCCTAAACCCTTCTGTGCATAGTTTTATTTTACTCAGAAGTGTAAAGTATTAGGAATAAATCATGTTGATTGATTGTAAGTTGATTTGTGAGGCTAACTTCACTTGGAATGGTCTGCAGGTATCTAGGATGCACAAATGGATTGTTTGATGAACTTTCTCGAAGCACTTTGTAGACATGGTTCACTCGTGAAGGGATTCTCAGAGAGAAATATTTGCCTCATGTTGAGAGATTTAGCCAATTTAGGCCTGGCACTCAACACAAGGCTGCTTTATCTTCAAAGCCTGATGTCGTGCAAGAAATTTGTGATTTGCTTCTTCACATGCGAGATGCAGGCCAATCCCTCAATGCTGGAATTATACAACCTATCATCAAAGGAGTCATTGCTGTACGAGCACCTAAATTGCTTGGAAAATTTCAAGTAAGTGTAGATTGGACATGTCGATTTGTCAAACAACATTTACAGTGGAGTTATCGATGTGCAACCACCACATGCGGTAAACTTCCTTTAGATTGGGAAGAACTTGGAAAGTTGATGGCTTTGAGAGTTGCGTACTTGGTGCGGGCTTATGATATACCTCCAGAACTTGTTGTGAATACAGACCAAACAGGTGATGATTTTTTCTTCAACTTGAATTAATTTATATCATGAGTTTGTACTGTTCAAATTGATTCTCATTAGTTTATTTTAAAGTAAATTATAAATAACAAGATTTCTAATGTTACTGAATGTGTAAGGTGGTTGTATTGCACAGGCATTCATTTAGTGCCAATGGCAAAGGAACGTACTTGGGAAAGGCGAGGTTCCAAAGACATCAAAATTGTAGGTTTGGAAGATAAGCGTCAAGTTACAGCATGCGCCTCATCAGCAGCTGATGGAACTTTGCTTCCAATGCAAATAATCTTTACAGATATTTTTTTTCTTTAATTTGATATGTGACTCTTCAAAAAACATGGTACCAAGTTTATGTTGGATGTCGTGATGTTATCACTAAAGTGTCTACGTATGGCAACATATCTACTAATCCAAAGGACCTGTAAGGGATAAATAACTTTGTGTCTTTCTTATTTATGTTTACAGGGAAAACAAGTAGATGCTTGCCAAAGACTCCATTGGCAAAATCTTGTTTGAGCCATGGCTTTCACTTTACGATGTCAACTAATCATTGGTCAACTTTGACAACATGCCAGGAGTTTGTTAGTGAGATTCTTCATCCATATTGCAATGGTGTGAAGGAGCGATTACATCTTCCAAGCAATCAAAAAATGGTTTGGTTATTGGATTGTTGGTCTGTGCATAAATCAGAGGCATTTCTTTCATGGATAAAGCTTGAGTATCCTTGGATTTGTGTCCTTTTCATTCCGGCAAATTGTACATCCAAGCTTCAACCTGCAGATGTAATTCTTCAAAGGCCTCTCAAAGCTGGATTCACAATGCGTTTCAAACAATGGTCAACATCTTTGATCCAGTGTCAGGTACAAAATGGTACACCTCAAATTCAATTGGATTTAACCATTGGTACTCTTCGAGAACACTTGTGTACCTGGTTGTTAGAATCTTGGAAAGATGTTGGAGATCGAACAGAGATGATTGTGCGAGGTTGGGAAAAATGTGGCCTCACTAGACCATTCGAACAGAGCTTCCAAGCTGAAGCCATGGAAGCAAACACCTCAGGGTTATTATTTGATTCGAAAGACAACAATTCAATTGAAGAGGAGTTCATTCATGATGCAGAGTTGGAAGAATTGTTTGAAGACGAAGACATTACAGAGTTGATGGCCAAATGCATCTTCTAATGGGTGCAATTTGAAGTGCTCATTTTAAGATAATATTTTAGGTATTCATTCATTGTTGTTTTGATTTGAATAATTGATTTGCAAAATTGAAATCATTTCCATTTGATGACCAATGAGTTTTAATTACGTGTTTCATGTTTTGAATTGCAGAGCAAAATGAAGACATGACAACATATGGTGGTTGTAGAGTAGGACCATTGTAATGCTTCATCAACATGCACTATGAAATATATCTGATATAGTATTTACCATTATTATAGTATTTGTATTGATATGAAGATAATTTGAAGCATCTTTATTCAATATCTCAATTTTTTAATTTTTCCACTTCGATCTTTGAATTTTTGCACTTTCAAACAATTATAAAATTTTCAAAAATTAGGCAATAAGAGTTTACAGTTTCTGCACTTTCAACAAATCCTAATATATAATTTTCCAAAACATTCAACATTCTTAGTTTGAATTAATTAATGTCAAAACTGACCACAAGGTAGGGTACTCCATATGTTTTAGTAGAGTACATTTCAAACTTTCAAATTGTATTCAAAGAGTCATTAAGTAGTCATTAAGTAGCACAAATAGTCATATAGTACAAATAGAGTCTTTTACTCTCTTACCTTAATAAATGTGCTAAATGTATCCAACTTCAATTAATAAATACATAGCTAAAATGTTTGAATGTCTTATTTTATATCAAGGTTTGCATACAAAATCATTGATTTTTTGTACAACCAACATCAACCATAAAACAACAAGCTAGTCACCATGAAAATCATCTATTTTGATATCAATACCAACTTTATTAATCATTTGCTTAAGAAGTCCCAAACAAAAAGATTCTTTTTTGTCCATCAAACACTTTTCAACCTCTCCATGCTTCTTGGGTTAAAAAGATTTAACCCTTGAGGGACACTAAGGCCAAAAAGTAGTGAATGGATGACTCTATTGTTCAATTTAGAAACAAAGATTGCACTAGTTCATAAAGACCTTATGCTTTAACCTTATAAAGGCAATGCAAATCTAAGACAACAAAATTGGGGAACAAAATGTTTTTTCATCCAATTTTTTTTTAATTTATTTACTTGACTTTATTTGAGTGAATAGCTAGGGGGAATAGTATTGCCCATCCTTTATTTTGGTAGTCAACTTTTTTTAAAAGAAGAAGTTGCTTAACATTAGGAAAAATCTGAGCCTTGTGGAGGACCGTTAAGAAATCTATTTTCGGCGCCTTGCAATGCAATTATAGGAAAATAAAAAAATAATTCTTTTTTGAAAAAATAAAATAAAAATAAAAAAATAAAATAAAAATAGTATGAAAACCTGACATGGTGCTGACATGGCACAAGTAGTGCCACATCAGCAGGTTTCATTAAAAAATAAAAAATTGAGGAATTTCTTCTCTAATCACACTAGGATAGTTGTAGGTAATTCCAAACTAGCACACTTCCTGAGGCCTGAAATTATTTGTAATGTCCATGGATCCCCCTTATAGTGTATTTTGGCCATTTCTTGATATTTACTCTTAATGTGAATTTTAGTCATAAAAATTATATATTTTTTAATTTAAATTCAACTAATAAAATGAGGCTTATCAAATGTACTTTCTATTCCAGCTAGAAATTTTAAAAAAGTTTGTAAATTTCAATATTTCATATCAATATGGAATATAGGTCTATAATCATGGTTTATTGATTTTTTTAATTTTAGAATGACATAAAATCTTTGCTACACATACCATGATGTTATACACTATAAAATCCATCCATCCATAGTAAAAATTTCAAAGGTGTTGGCTTTATTCTATATTTGATAGGAATTTTTTTCATTTTTTTCTAAAAAATTTCACAATAATTTCAAATTACACCCCCTCCCCCCCCTCCCCCAAAAAAAAGAAAAGAAAAGAAATTAATTTCATAACCAATAGTAGACATACATAGTAGATATATAATATAGCTTCATCTTTAAAAAATGAAAAATAAATATAAATTTTTTCATTGATGTATAGTTATAAAATAGCAACAAACAAAATGATGGCCAAAGAAGCTTGAAATCAATGGACATAGATCCATCCTTTCAAGGCAAACTCATAAATGATGTTGAAGACATTTTTTGGTTGATGAACAACAAAAAATCTTGTTGTGTAGGATAGAAGTGCAACTACTTATCCTCCAAGTTTTGTAGAAAAAGGGAAAGTCTTTTACAATAGCTTGACTTCCAACAATAATGAAAAATCTTGTTGTGTAGGATAGAAATGCAATTATTCATCCTCTAAATTTTGTAGACAAAAGGAAAGTTTGTTACAATAGCTTAATTTCCATTAAGTGCTTTTTCATTTTTTCATCCCAAAATGCATACAATATTAAAATAGATGATTTCCATCGAGACTAGACCAATGTTTAAGGGTTAAACCCTAAATGCCCCAAGCCATTTTTGAGATTCTAGGAATTTGTAAAAAATTGAAGAAAAAGCCAAAGTTTTGATAAGTTGTATAAATTTTGAATTGTAACTATACAAATTCAAACTAGATATGTTAGAGATCACATAGAAATAAAAAACACAACAATATCACTAATGGATTGAAAGATTATAATGTTTAATCATGAAGGTATCAAAACTATAAAAGTGATTAGAAGTCTTTCAATCATTTTTTCACATGTCAAATCTAAAAAGTTGGTAACCAAATAAATATGAGGATAAAGGGTCTAACATGCACAATCCCAATCAACTTATGGCTTCTCAAAATCTAATCTATAATTTTTTTAAATAGATTTCTAATGTAAAATTTTCTCTAAAATCTAGTGAATTTGAGGCTCACTTCCAAAAACTCCTAAGACTATGGATAATCAAGATTACAATGGACACCCTTGCACAAAATCTTGAATAAAAAATTCATAGTCAATCATTATCATAATCAAATTTTTGATACTAAAACTAGACTTCAAGAAGAATTTCTCAAAAATACAAACTATTAAAAATAGCAACTTGGTTAGGTTTTACTTAACTTCAAAGTATTAACACCATAATTTGGTGCCTCAGATATTTAGGGGTTAAGGGTGACCTAGCCTTCCAGTTCTTCGCCAACCTTTGTTTGGCTCAGTGGGTGTAACTTTGCTCTTTTATATCGTCACATTTAAATAAAATTGCCCATTACTTCCAAAAAAAGATATTAGGCCATTGTATCCAAATGTGAATTGGAGACTGGATTTTGCAATCTTCTGCCTCAATTAATTAACAAATGTAATCAATTTACTTGCTTTGGGATCAAAATCCGGGGTGACGAAATTCGTCCAAAAAGCAGACAACGTGATAAACATGAGGTGCGTTCGAATTGCAGCAACTTAACCGCACTTGAAAAGGGTATGAAAAGGTTCCAAATCATGCACGAAGGTGCAATTTCAATTAAATTTTAACCCTTGATCGCCCGCAACCACCTGTTGAATCTCCAACGTATGTGCTGACCAAATTGACTTCTGGTATTGCGGGCGTTCAAGAGTCAGATTAGGCGACAACACAATGTTGGCTCACTAAAAGCACCACTAACAAATACATCATCCAAATGGAGGGACCACAACCTTCATTTTTTTTATCTCTGCAAATTCCAAGGAGGATTCAGTCGAATGTCATGGTATCCAGGAGCACCTCGTGGAGTGGTAAGAAGAGAAGGGGAAGACACTCCTTGTTGCGCTGCAATATGACCAGCTCCTGGGGATGTGCCCTGAGATATGTGACCGTGATGTCCATGCACCGAAGGCGAGACTCCATAACCACCAAAGCCTGGGGGACCATTGTTGACTCCATTTCCGGCACCTGCAGGGCCTCCTCCTAGTATAGGGCTCATATGAGAATGACCTGCAGCTGCCGCAGCAGCTGCTACAGCAACCTTTTGAGCATGCATTGCAGCTGCATGCTGCATAACCTACACCACGGCACACGAAGATACGATTCCAATCAAACTCATATGTAATTCAAAACATAAAACGCATAGCAAGAAATGAATCAGACGCGAGCAGCAAACAGATGCTGAAACATGTCGTCGTTCTGGACCCAGAGAAACAAAATCCAATGATAAATGACGATGAGCAACCAAGAATCAGGAGAAGATAAGTCAAACGAGTAGACAAGACCCAACATGAATCGATGTCAAGAATATAATGACTAAAATTGGCAGAATTGCAAACCATATGTTGCTGATACGGCCGACCGCCTAAAGCAAGTGGCATGAAGGCAGTCCCCGGAGATATTGCACCCGCTAAAGCAGCTGCTGCTGCCGCTGAACTTGGAGAAGGGAGACTCATTCCTTGTTGATAATAGTTACCCCGTGCAGATCCACCCTATAAAGCAAACCATAATGGAATTTAAGTACCAGTATTTATCTGCATATGAAGAAGGAACCTATTCACGAATATTATCCGTCACAATGAGCAGGAGACAAAGCAGTCCTGAAGTCGGAGCAAACCCGGAAAAGATTAAAGAAACTCCAAGAAGCTAGCCATATCCGTATCTCAGTAACACTCTATCCTAGAATTCGTATCTTGGGAAAATAAAATATCAGGCTAATTCAAAAACCTGGTTCAAGTGTTGTGGCTGTCTGCCAAGTAATGGACCCAACGCTGGTGTTGATCCATGAGAGTTTTGTCCATGGCTAGCAGCATGGGAAGATGTTGTATGGGATGGAGGACTAGGTGTCCTTGCGTATTCCAACTCTCCCTCTTCAAGATCTGCTGAAGGTTGAACTTCAGCAGCACCTGCACTAACAGCCTCTGGAGCTGCTGCAGGCACCTCTGAACTAGTTGGAACAGCCTGAGAAGCAGATTGGGTCACAGGAGCAGGTGGAGAATGTGAAGCACTCTGAACCTTTTTCTTCGACTCCTCTTCAGTGCTCAACACCTGAACATGCCGTGACGAGTTAGGTTGACGCCCAAATCTATTGGGACGAACCAGGTGATTTGTTGCACTAGGAACATCTACTTTTTGCATGACTTCCGCGCCAACAGCACCAGCAGTATCTGACTGCACAACTGGCGCTGCAGGCACGTCTGTACTATTCGGGATAGCCTGGGATGCAGATGAAGGCCCAGGAGCAGAGGGAGGCCCAAGAGCAGATGGCGACTGTGATGCACTCTGAACTTTTTTCTTTGATTCCTTCTCAGTAGTCAGTACCTGAACAAGCCGTAACATGTTAAGATGACATTCGAATATAACGCACCGAACCTGCTTGCAATGTGCACTAAAATGAGACTCACATTGGCAAACTATCCAAATGTGATTAAGGGTCAACTCTGGAAAAATGGTACACCATGTCACAGCACAATTTCTAGGTTATGAGTTGCAGGACCTGCTTCAACATCTGTACAAGGCGATGTTTTTCAGCGGTTAATTTTTTGAGCTTAGCCTCCAACTCTGTTTTTATAACTTTCTTGTTATCTGTTGCGTCTGTTGCCCTAGCATTGTCCTTTCCTTCCACCTGTAAGAAACCAGAACAGAACTCAAGATCGAAAATAAACCGAACACATATCCAAAAAATATCAAAACATTCGCTCTGCCCATAAACAATATCACAGTCGAATGCGTGTAGTCCGAAAATAAGCACATTCGAAAGAGGTATCTTCCACTGAATGTGTACAAAACAATTAACATTAATAATATTATTATGCAATGAACATTGAGAATACTCACAGGTTTTCCAAAATTCATCTCCTCAGAATGTACAGGTGGGGTCGATGGAGCTTCTACTTTCACAATATCCTCCCGTTCATCACCCTCTTTCCCCTCGCCCTCGTCCACTGACATTGCCAAGTCTGGCATAGCATCGGATTCTACCTTCACGACGTTGTCCACTTCAACATGGGGTCCCTTAAAGTTGTTGTCAACAGCTTCAGCTGGTGCCTCCACGTCACCAACCTTGTGATCTAATTCCATCTCGGTACTCCCTGCATCAACCCTCATGCGATCAACTCCACCTGATGCAGCAATCTCCTCCTTCACCTTCACCTTGCCTTTGTTCGCTTCAACGAGAGCGACTTCCTCTCTCTTCCTCTTTTTCCTATCTTTCTTTTCCACGTGATCTTCCAAATCCGCCGGCTCGTGCTTCGGCTCATTGTCATCAAATGACTGACCTCTTACTAAAACCCTTGCAGGCGAGTCTTCCATTGGAGTACTCCCATCCCTATACTCTTCTCCAAAAGACCGACAGCTTCCATGCCGGGTCTCTCCTCCGAGCTTGCTCCGGTCTTCCAAATCCCCTGCCTCTAACTGAACATCTTCATCCATGTAATCTGCTTTAACATGACCATCGCTCTCCCCACGTCCCTCTCGCCCAATGTCTGTCTCGGGATCCTCCCGGGACCGCAGTTGTGCAGGTGAAACATTGTGAGACCCAGAAATACAGGTGTCTTGACGTGTTAAGTAAGGAGTCGGAAAGCCAGGAGTTGATGACGAACTAAGGCGTACAGCGTCATTTCGCTTCTCGAGCGCTTGCCTAAACGCAGATAATGAAATGCTCGGTTTGGG